>CM057102.1:27151279-27793779 GCA_029959045.1 Taenioides sp. WSHXM2023 | reverse complement strand
CCGTGCACACTCCACCACACAACCTGTGCTTTATAGATCCCACCTGCAGCTAGAATCTGCACACATGAAGCCACGTCACGTCACGCCCTCTCCACACCTCCACTTCACCATAAAAAAGTTAGGAAAAAGCAAAGTGACTCGTGAATGAGATTTACCCAAACATGAGCCGATAATCAGTGGGTTTGACCGAGACACGTGGGACAGAGGGAGAGGGACGCTCCACGCAGCACCACGCAGCACCACGCAGTCACGTCAAAGGCTTAAACAAGGTTTTACAAATAAATACAAAACTAAAAGTGACAACAACGACTCATCTCTTAATTTAATAATATTTCATCATATTTAGGTAGCACAGCTTTGCAGATAAAGCCAATGTGTTTTCTGGCTATGTTTCAAGAGGAAGGAAAGCTTAAAAATGCTCTAAAACGGCCTAAAATTGTGTCAATCATTTGGGCTTTGTTAGTGCTGTTTTATGCTGCAAAAACTTTTGTTTGTGCTGCTTTAGTTTTTGAGATATAATGATTCCTTTATAGGTCAAATAGTGGTCAACTATCCCCCCAGGAAGCTTAAAAATGCTCTACAATGGCCTAAAATGGTGTCAATCGTTTGTGCTGTTTTGTGCTGCAAAAAGAAAGTTTCATTTGTGCTATTATGGCTCTTAAGAGTTTAGCTATTATAATTCTTAGCTATTAACTATTTTTGGCTGATGATGTCACCCCCCCATGTAAATGTTAAAACATGCTAAAAAATTGCAAACTATTTCATGAATTCTTTGCTGTCTTAAGTAATAACTTAAGTAATAACTTAAATATTATTATTATTCCCGGGAGATTGAAAGGAACGAGGGACCAGCTCCACCAGACAGAACACAGATTTGGCATGTAACACATTAGACACATATCAGGCGCTGTTATTCTGCCAATAAATGAAACACGAAACATCCAAACCCTGCTTACCTGTGTGCGTGGGCCTGAGTCTTACCTCTGTGTGCGCGTGGGCCTGGGTCAGGACAGAGAGCAAGCTCTCATTTACAAGAGCTCCCAGTTACTCAAAAATGTAGGGAATAATTTGAGTTCAGGTCAGGTTCAGCCAGTAGGCTTCATGTCATGCGCAGACTCGGGCCACTCTGTTGGGTGGTGCTTAAAGACAAAAGTAAAGTGTTGAAGTTGTGTTTAGTCCCAGTGCATCATTAAACCAAAGCCTCCTGTGCTCCATCTGAAGAAGAGATTTCTCTCAGGTCCGGTCATTATTTCATCCTTTCTGTGGTGGCCACAGCCACAAACTATGGTCTGTAGAAGTCTATGGTCACAGCGCAGACTGCGAGAGACCCAACGCTGCACCGGGAAAGTGCACGCTCTTGTTTCAAATGTATAATATTGTTGAGAATAATGAGTGGAATAAACAGCTCTTCACATTTTGGCTAACCTCTGCTTAAATGCACACATTTTATATACGTGAATTTTCTGATGATTTCCGGATCAAACACTTCCTCAAACTCTCTTCACTTCTGCTCCTCTCCACGAGTGTCGCTCTTTCCCCGTGTCTCCAGACTTTGCGCGTACAGCAGGGTCCGAGCTGCCATAGAGATAAGCAAAGCGCGGTGCTTAGGAGGTGTTTCATAAAACCCACGGTTGGCATAAAGAGCTCCTACGCAATGCTTTGTGGGTAAGCAAGCTTTATAAATGAGGCCCCAGAAAGGTAGAGGGGGGAGAGAGAAAAAGATAGGGAGGGGAACGAAGAGGATGGCGAGAAAGAGGTACGAAGAAAGGAGAGATAGGAATAAGGAAGAAAGGGAAAAAAGTGAGTGCAAAAGGAGAGAGAATGGAAGGAGAGAGGGTTAGAGAGAAAGAGAAATGAACACAAAGAAGAGAAGGAAATAAATGGAGTTAAAGAGGAGAGAGAGAGAAGGAGACAGAGAGAGAGAGACTTAAGAACGGAGGGAGGAAGGTAGGAAGTATGGGAGAGGTGAAAGAGGGGGAAGGAGAGAAAAAAGATGAGATGAGAAGGATGGGAGAGTGGGGTAGCATGGAAGAGGAAGAAGAGGGAGAAGAGTGGGTGCAGAGACGAGATGGAGAGAAAGAGAGGGAGTTAAAGAGGAGTGATGAAGGAAGGAAAGAGGAGAGGGAAAGAGCAAGCACAGAGGAGAGGCAAGGGAGAGAGAGAGAAGAGAAAGTTAGAATGAAGAAAGAGAGACAATGAGTGGGGAGAGGGAGAAAAAAATGAGCATGTGAAAGAGAGGAGACAGATAGGAGAAAGAGGATGGAGACAGAGAGACAAGAGGGAGAGAAGGGCAGCAAATAAAAAGAGTTATTGACAGAAGGAGAAAGAGGTATAGCTAGGATAGAGAGATGAGAAAGAGAGAGAGAAAGAGGTTGAGATCTCCTGGTTCTGCTCTGGTGTGGATTAGCTCAGAGCAGACTCAGCACTTTTCCACTCTCAGGTTCAGAACTCGAACCGCCACATGCACCATCTGAAACTAATCACTCACTTAAGACGAGAAGAGAGGCTTAATTTAAAAGAGTGCTCCTTCAAAATAAAAGCTTCACTGTGACACATTCTAATCTCCTTGGAAATACAGACTAGTTCAGTGGTTCCCAAAACTTTCCAGGCCGGGACCCACCCAAAAAACATGCAACATTTAGAAGGTTTACTTTTATTATCTGACTGGTGTATGGTGTTTTTGACCTAATTTCGCTCAAATATTCTTTTTTTTTTTTTTTTTTTTTTCTATTTATTTTTTTATTCATTCAATCCAGTATCTTAAAAGGTGCATTATGTAACTTTTCTGGTGGCGTTTCCATCAAAAATTATTTTCTCCATGGAGATGTTATTGCTTTCTCTGGAATGTTTCACAGTGTAGCATTAAACCTTTCTATCTTCACGGAGACTAAACCAGACCAAGTTACAGGTCAGATTTGTGGAGAGGCGACCCCGCTGACACAATGTCTATTTTTCTAGGTATTTTTGAACTATAAAACCACCTGTAATTGAATAAATGTAAAGTAGATCTGTTTAATGTCACACTGTGGAAAATTTGGCATATCCATAGAAACAAGTAGGTGATGAAATTATATGTTCCAAACCCAGTCATCTCGCAACACAAACTCAGTGCCTTACAAACCCTACTTTTGCAACCACTGGTCCAGTTTGTCAGTAACGTGTTCAAAAGTAAATACATAAAACTGAAGAAAGAATTTGATTATGTAGAGCCTATTAAAAAAATCAATTTGTACATTTGAAAAGTGCAGTGTTTTTCTCTTTTTTCTCTTTTCTCTGTGTGTTTTTTTATGTAATTGGAACATAACATAGCATTAACTATACGTCATTTTTTCACAGATTTTGCTTTTCATTTGTAATTTCAATAATATACATCTGTTTTTTGCTCCAGGTTTACCTCAGTATCCAGCCACAGGCCCCTTCTCTCAGCTCATTTACAAAAACATCAGTGTCCCAGTCTATACCACGCTCAAAGGGGTAAGAGAAAAACATGCATTTTCCTACAAATGAATTATAACACACACATTTACTATTTATAATTATAATATTTGAAAATTTGTACAATAATCTGTGTGTTTTTGTTTGTTAGAAAGCCACACAGATCAGCAGTGTCCCTCTCCCTGACGATGACTCTGGTTCGGAGGATGACAGCAGCTCTTTGGCGTCTTTACGAACCTCCATTTTGAATCCAGACAAAAAGGGAAGTGTTCCAGGAAGCCCACGCGCCGTCAAGAGAGGTGCACTGTGTAAATTTTTGGTTGGGGGTCCGTCTCCTGCTTGTTTCTATGGACATGTCACTGCTCTGCTTGGAATGTTTCACAGTATGACTTTAAACAGCTCTATCTTATATTTATTTTAATAATTACAGGTGGTTTTATAGCTCAAAAATACCTAGAAAACAGGCATTCTGACAGTGAGCGGGGCCACCTCTCCACAGATCTGACCTGTTAGTTGGTCTGGTTTGGTCTCCATGATGATTGAAAGGTTTAATACTATACTGTGGAACATCGAACATTTTGATACTAGTTTCAGTATGGATTAGCATCTGTGATGAAGGGAGGGAGAAGAGTGGGTGCAGAGAGGAGAAAGAGATGGAGACAAAGAAGGGAAAGAAAAAGCAGGAGTTAAAGAGGGAGAGATAAAGGGAGGAAAAGGAAGAGAATGAGTGGGGACAGGGAGAAAAAGGAGCAAGTGAAAGAGAGGAGACAGATGGACGAGAGAAAGAGGAATGAGAGGACGGCGAGAGAAGAGAGACTGAATATAAGGGGGGATTGACAGAAGAAGAGAGAGGTAGCTAGGGTATTTCAATCTGCGATTCAACCCTTTTGACAACCCCAGTTTTTAGTCAAAACTACTCAACTTCAGTATTTTGAGTATTCATAATTATGTTTTTTTGAGTCTTCTTGTTACTGTTTCTTTTCAGGTGTTTCCATGTCTTCGGTCAGCTCAGAAAGTGACTATGCGATTCCCCCAGATGCCTATTCTCTGGACAGTGACTATTCTGAACCTGAACACAAAGTACAGAGGACCTCAGCCTACTCCTGTGAGAGCACTGGACCGGTCAGTATCACATGAATTTTCACAGGCCATATTCTCGCTTATCGGAAGACGTTTGGAAACATGCGGATGACGACTTCCGGTGTAGTTCCCGACACTGGGCATGTGATAAAACCGAGGATTCAGCAGCAGCGTCTCCACAACCTGCCAAAGCTTTCCATGAGGACGGGACTCTAATCGTGTCTTCACCGTCACTACAGACAGCTGTTTTTTTTGTTTTTTGTTTTTTTTATTAAGTTAAACAAGTTATAATACACAAATGAATAGGCAATTTATAAAAGGAAAAAAACAAAGAATACAATGACATCCAGATGAAGAAAACCGGGCCATTTTCTCCAGTTTTCCCAGATTACTTTTACTATTGCCATAGTTACTATTGCCAACAGAGCTCAAAGGAAGTCATCATCCGCATGTTTCCAAACGTCTTCCAGTTTTGTGACGTAAGTGTGAATATAGCCCATTAATAAACAAAACCATGATACAAAACAATACCATACGACTTCACAAACCTGATGCGATGTAGAGTAGTTTCATTAGCAAAACACAAGCCTCTTTAAGAACCTCCATTTTTAATCCAGACAAAAACGGGAGTGCCCCAAGAAGAGAAGTCATATATGTAGTTCATTCATGTATACTTAAAATATACCTGTGTTTATATCTCTAATAATTAAAGTTATACTAAAGATATACAAGTGTAATAAATGACACAAAGTGTAATAATAAATAGGCTGCATTAAATTTGATAGTGTCATTTTAGGTTGAGAGCAGGAGCCTATATAACTCTATGGGAGATGTGTTTTTGAAAGAAATCTCCAACCTACAACAAATCTGCAATTTGACAGTTAAACACAAAGAAGTGGACTAAGCGAGTGTGATGTCACCCACAGCGTTCAGCTCCAGTCAAATGAAGTTCAATGAGGCTAGCGGTTACAGGAGCAAATTTGCAGCCAGGCTCCATATCAGGAATAGGATTTTTTTATGGACAAAATAGTGAAACTCCACGATCATGAGAGCGTGTTAATATGAACATTTTAAGACAAAAATGCCAAGGCTCACAGCAGCAGTTAGAGAGAGAGGGACCACAATATTCCAGTGTAAGTCAATTGGAGCCAGGGTCAGTAGGAGCCGGAAGGAGACTGTTTGGAACACGGCAGCTAGTGTGTTAGCTATGTCTATTTATATATACAGTCTATGGTTCAACAGCAAATTCCACCTGAGAATTCTCACCTGTCCTCCAGCTGTTTAAACTATAGGGATTTGCAAATGTTACATGAACACAGCCTCTCACAACAGCCAAAATGTTGAGCTTTAAATCTTTCTTTATCATAATGATCATGTCCTCTCTGATTCAGGAGACACTAGAGAAGTCGGGGTACCTGCTGAAGATGGGGGCTCAGGTCAAGGCCTGGAAGCGACGCTGGTTTGTCCTCAGAAATGGGGAGATCCTCTACTACAAGTCTCCTGTGAGTTTAATGGAGTCTCTGTACAGCTGCAGTCTGTGGTCACTACACATCTGTGAAACACTACCAGGGCAGGTGCAGAGGGCAGGTGCAGAGGGCAGGTGTAGATCTGGTTTAGTCCTGGTTTATAGTCCCGCTTCATCCTAGCTTCATCATAGCTTAACAGAAAAAGTTATTCAGACGTATCAGACTTTGCATTCTTTAGTTAAAGCAACATTCTGTAAATTTCTGGAGGTGGCACATTAACCTGCATGACTCCAAGGAAAAAGAAAGTTCAAACCACACTTTGGAACATTCTCCATGGAGATATGTAAGTTTTATGCCATACTGTGGAAGATCATAGCCAAAGGAACAACATTTCCATAGAAACAAGCAAGAGGCGGCCCTCCTCCAGGTCAAATAAGAGTCAGGTTTGTGGAGATGCAAGTCGGCTTACAGTAAGGACACGTTTTTCAGTGCATGATACACAACCAAAATGAAACACCATGTTTTGTATTTTAATCTATTCTTTTGCTAAAAAGTCAAGTATTGTGGCTTTAAGATAAAAATGTAACCCTAACCCTAAAAAAATGCTGTGATCTGATTCATATTTTGTATTTTTTCAGAGTGATGTCATCAGGAAACCTCAGGGTCAGATTGAGCTGAACTCTTCCTGTCGCATCATCAGAGGAGAGGGGGCTCAGACATTTCAGGTGAGTGGAGGAGGGGGGCATCACAAACATTCCTGAAGACATTCCTGTTTTGTTTCATTCACATAAACCCTACATATTTAGGCTGAGTTCTTCTCTCAAACAGAAAACACTCTGTTCCACCTTGTGATGTCATGTGGTAATACACGAAGTGCTCCACCGTGTTTTTAAACTCCATACACCTTCGCTGGAATCATTTGGATGATTTTAGCCCTGAAATTGCCAATGTTTACTGAACCAAAAGTAAGGGAACTGTTAACTTGAAAACTACAACTACCAGAGCATTTTGAGCTTTGAAGATGTAGACTGACTAAACCAGGCTTACTCAGACGTGTGTGAATAAAACAAAACACAAATATAACCCCCAATTTACACCAAAGCGTAACAGCGCGTAAGCGCAGCAACACAGCACACGAGCAGCATATGCTCAGGTATCGCTTTCCATTTTAACTGGTCGAACAATTTACACCAGCAGTGTCATATGCGCATCCAACAGCCGTCATTATGCTACGCGCAGCTCAAAATAGGTTCTAATTTTGCAGCGTCAATGGAGCGTCCCCAGGCTTTTAGCAGGGGCAAGACAGGAAATGGGCATGCGGTGTCAAAATAAACTTCCCATACCCTTTCAAAATACGTTCTCTAAAACCACTACAGTCATGTAAACATCGTGCGTTGCATCCAGGAGCTCGGGGAATGACTCGTGATGACACTTTATGACATCAGACAGCAACTTTACAAGAACAACTTCTGAAGGAAAAGGCGCGTGGTGCAGACAGCCAAAATTAAATGGTAAGCTTAATTAATGCGAGCGCCGCATATACAGCTGTTACCGCTGCAAAGCACCGTATCTCTTGTTATCAGCTTTTGTATTGTGATTTACAACATAATTCATCCAATCAAATACACAGAGGCTGGCATCACAGGAGCAGCTCTGCTGCCTCTGGTGTAAATTGAAACTTTTAAAAGTATGCGCGTATGCAGCTCTGCCTACATTACGTGTCGCTGACGCTCCTGATGTAAATTCCGGGTAACTCCTTTCCTTCTGCTCTTGTAGCTGATCACAGAGAAGAAGACGATGTACCTTACCGGAGACTCTCCAAACATCCTGGAGGAGTGGATCAGAGTCCTCCAGAACCTCCTGAAGGTCCAGACATGCTCTTCTCTCAGTCTCCAGACCACAGCCAAGCCTACGGTCCGAGGCTGGCTCACCAAGGTCAGACTCAGACTCATACAGAAGACAAGAGGGTTTGGTTTATCAGTATTTGTGATTACACTGGGGCTGAAGATGACTAAGATGCCCTGTCCACCAACAGGTCGACCAAAAAGGTTGCTTCCTTCTCCTTGATTTCTTGATTCTGCAGGAAATGTGTGAGGAAGTCCCGCCCACAGAGGAGACACAGGGAGGACAGAGGATCTAAACTCCTCACTGAGACCAAGAAAGTTTGACTCTTTTCTCTGGTGTTGCTCCTGAAGCCTCCCTCAGGTTCACTCCTTCATTCTGTGGTTTTCTTTGGGACAACACTTAATATGACACATTTGATTGACACCTGAAAAATGGAGGATTGAGGTGAGGAATCAAGGAGAAGGAAGTGAGGAAAGAGAAATGAGATGCGGTCAGTGTATCTGTGTATCTGAGCCAAACTGCACTCACAAGACTACACCTGCAGGGGGCGCTCATGCAAAAACTACTATTTATGCAGAAAAAAGCACTAGGAAATGTAATGTATTTATATAAAGACAGATTCAACTTGTGAATAATGAGTTTAATCTGACTTTTTACAGCTCCTTTCTAACCTTTTCTTTCTCCTTTCTAACTTCTTCCTCTCCATATAAATCCTCATAATCTAATACAAATTTTGTACCATCACCCGATTAATTGACTACATTTTTCTACTTCATTTCATTTCAGTCTTCTATTTCAATTATCATTTAACCAAACCATCCCTAAGTTTTGACTGTATTCAAAACAGGGGCTGAAGCTTGGAGTTGTAGTAGCTCTCAAGGCGACCCTCAAATAGCATTCCTTTTAAACCCCGTCTTATTGTTGGAGTGACTCCCCTCTTCCTCTTCCTCTGTTCTTTCTTTTGAGGACAGAGGAGGAGAGGGTCTGACAGCTCTAAACCTCTTTCACGTCTCAACACGGTTTAGACGTCCAGCTTCAGGAATGTCCTCAGACCCCCACTCTCTCCTCTCTCCCTGCCTCCTCTTCCTCTTCTCTTCTTCTCCTCCTTCCCCTCTTCTCTTCCTCTCCTCTCCCTCTCCTCTTCCATTTCTTTTCTCCCTTTTCTCTCCCTTTCCTCCTCCACCTCTTCTCTTCCTCTTCTCCTCTCCCTCTGTCTCCCTCTCTTTCTACCTGCCCCCTCTCCTTTCATCCCTCTCCTTTCCCTCTTTACCTATCCTCTCTCCTCTTCTCTCTCCCTCTCTTTCTACCTACCCCTGCTCTCTTCTTGTCATCTCCCTCTCTTTCTAACTACCTCCTCTCTCATCCCACTTCCCCCTCTCCTTCCCTTCTTCTTCCCCTCTTTACCTACCCCATCTCCTCTTCCTTATAACTTTCTTTCTACCTACCCTCTCCTCTTTTCTCTCTCAGTCTTCTGCCCAAACTCGTCTTTCGTTGGTGAACTAAAGACTCTTCACATCCATCAGACCTGAGTGCTGACAGATGATTGGCAGACGAAGTTTAACTACACTTGAAAAAAAGGAAAAATAAACAAAAACATCTGAATACAAAATTTAAAACATAATAATAAGACACTTGCTTTTGTCACACATGAATCAATATTTTTTTATATATATTTTAGACATTTTCAATCATAATATTGATCTAAAACAAGTTAATAAAATAAATAATTCTGCTGACTTCTAATTGAAAACTGCAGAGATAATTTCTGTGTGTTTCTATTTCTCTTTTTTTCTCCCATTTGTCCCAAAATGGCTGCACAACACTGCTGAATCCAATATTTATCACAGTTTTTTATTTTTAATGAAGAATGAGTGTAAGTACAGAGCAGTGGGATGTGTGTGGGGTTGTGAGAAATGGGAATTTTTGTAGCACTGGCGTCTTCAATGAAGAAAAATAAAATTCAGTTCAGTTTATTTGCCATTTGTAGTATAAAAAACTAGAAAAGCACTCAGAGAGCGCAGACCTCCGCCAAGCAGCTCAGTTTTCAAAGTGATCCAGAATCCAGGATTTCTTCTGGATCATCACCAAAATTTAATCATCTGTTGGATTTACCAGAACATTTCCTGAAAATTTCATCAAGATCCGTCCATAACTTTTTGAGTTATCTTGCTAACTAACAAACTAACAAACAAACAAACAAACAAACAAACAGACAAACTCAGGCGAAAACATAACCTCCTTGGCGGAGGTAACTACCAGAGCGCACAGCATTCATGCACCCATTCAAACAGGCAAATGAAAACATATTAAAAACCACAGAATATGAACACATGTCAAAGATCCCATATGTTAAAAAGGCCTCAGTCAATACAGACAGCACCCCTTAGTGTATTTTTCACCATTAATAGATAAGAGATAAAATAAAAAATATATATAAATACTAAAAGTACTATAAAACTGCTTCCCCCTTTCATAGATAATGCTTGAAAGAATTCAATATTTACGGTCTAAATTCATGTAAAAACTCCTCAAATCCAGGTTCTGTCGTTTTTTGCAGTCCGTACAGGGCGTGTGTGTGTGTGTGTGTGTGTGTGTGTGTGTGTGTGTGTGCGTGTTGCTTGTGTGTGTGTGTGTCTTTAACAAAGCCTGGAGTTTCCTGGAAGCCTTCTTTGAACCGCGGGTCCAGACCTGATTGTAGCTTTGGGTTTGAAAGGCTCTGAAGTTTTAGGCAGTTAACCCAAATGACCCCATAGTACACACACACATACAGAGACGGACACGCACACACAAACACACAGACATGCACACACACACATGCACACACGCACGCACACACACACACACACACAGACACACACACAGACAAACACGCACACACAGACAGCTGGTTTAGTGCTGTAAGTTGTGCTGTTCACCGTGACATCATCTTTCTGTAAAACAGGTTCAAACTTGTACAAAAAAAAATCTCCTAGGAAATAAATGTGCACTGTAAAACAAACTGTTGTAGACTCTTTTTCCTGAAGGTAAACTTCTGTTCTGTTTGTGATCACAGGTCAAACACGGACACTCGAAGCTGGTGTGGTGCTCTTTAGTCGGAAAAGTCTTCTACTATTATCGGAACAAAGAAGATAAGGTCTGTATCAAGATGCTTTACTACCTTTTTAGCATTATTCGGTTGGGTAGCTAAGCCAGCACTCTCACCTCACAGCAAGAAGGTCCCAGGTTCAATTCCCAGATGGGCCTTACTGTGCGGATTTTCATTTTAATTCAACTTTTTATTGAAGAGCTCATTTGCAAAAACAGAAAAGTCATTGGAGGCTTGCTGTTTACTCTTTATATAGCAATGTTTTCAAAAGTCAAGTGTATTTTATTGCAATTTAAGGTCCTTGTGAGCTTTAAGTCATGTTCTAATGTTGTTCACTCCTCAAAAACAGACCTGGAGTTGTGTTTTGTTTCATTCGCACATGTTTGAGTATTAGTCTGTTTACGTCTCCAAAACTCAAAATGCATTTTTCCACCTTGTGATGTCATGTAGAGTCAATTTTCAAGTAAACAGCTCCTTTTACCTTTAGTTTAGTAGAGATTGAATTCCAAGGGTGAAATCATCCACATGATTCTAGTGAAGAATGGAGTTTAAAAACACAGTGGAGCACTTCCTGTATTACCAGATAACATCACAAGGTGGAACTGGGTATTTTCTGTTTGAGAGAAGAACTCAGGCTAAATACGTATGGTTTGTGTGTTAAACATGTGTTGAATGAAACAAAACACAACTCCAGGTGTGTTTGTGATGAAACTACATTAGAACAGAGATCAGAAAACAGCCTAATATGGGCCCTTCAAAATGTTTTTTCGTCCCTCCTACATAGTTAGATGTATTCTAATATTATTAAATCTCTCTCCCCTGCTCTCTAGCTCCCCCTGGGTCAGCTGCAGCTCTGTGACGCTTTAGTTCAGGAAGTGGACAGGTCATGTGACTCTGATGAAGACTACGAGGCCGGAGGAAGAGGCTTCGTCTCGTCTCACTGTACTCTAGTGATCCAGCCTCCAGAGCAGAGCCCCACCTACCTGCTCATAGGGACCAAACAGGAGAAGGTACAGAGATCACAATACAGGAATATTCTGTTTGTAAATTCTTTTTAACCAAACTGGGTCAAAAGACAGATAATAATAATAATAATAATAATAATAATAATAATAATAATAATAATAATAATAATTTTTGCTTTGCCAGAATAAATTTAAATATGTTTACCTAGGCCTATAGTGCATGAATCACAGTATAAAGTACAGAATAAAATAAAGTACAGAAAAAAATAAAGCACAGAAAAAATTAAGTAAAAAAAAAAATTAAATACAGAATAATAAATAATATAATAATAACAAATATTGGTTGTGTTTAAAATGTGTAATTGAATTTTGTATTAGTTAAATTCTTCAGCCTTATGTAAGATTGTGATTTATAAGCACTAGTGAGTCGTGTGTGTGAGTGACAGAAACTGTAACCTAAAGCATTTTAAATTTAATCCTCCTAATATTTTAACTGAAATTCAAAACAAGAGTAACATAAGGAGGTCAAATGTTATAAAAATCTGTAAAATCTTTCCCTCTGCTCTCTCTTCAGGACTCTTGGCTGTACCACCTGAGTGTGGCAGCGGGCAGCAGTGCCAACCTCCGAGTGGGCACTGAATACGAACTTCTCATCGGGAAACTCCTGGACGTGGACGGAGACCCAGGTTTGAAACACAGAGGATTTTTAAACTTTATATTATCTATTTATACCCATGACTGGTTTTATAGACTCAAAGATAAACATGATTTAACACATCACCATTTTAACTTCAGACGCGAGAGAGAGATTAAGTTATTTTTTCTACTTACACACTCTGGGACTTTCACTAAGTCAACATCTGGTCACTCCAACTGCCCTCTCAGAAAGACATTTTTAGTAAGTTTAAGAATTTAAATAAGGTGAAATGTGGACTAACTAAGATGAGAAATGAGGAATTTATATGATATAAACAACATAAACTAAACCAAGACCACCATATTATAACCGAGACTAAACCAGGGCTAAACATGGACTAAACCACGACTAAAACAGGATTAAACCGGGACTAACCCAGGACTAAACACGGACTAAACCAGGACTAAACAGGGACTAAAGCAGGACTAAACAGGTACTAAACCAGGACTAAACCAGGACTAAACCAGGACTAAACCAGAACTAAACCAGTTCTAGGGGAGTATCCAAACTTAATGATGGCCTACCCTGAGACTTAAAGTAATCAAGAAAAAAAACCATATAGCTTTTGACCAAGACCACCATATTATAACAAAAGGTTTAACCAAAATGGTAGGATAAAGCCAACCAGAAGTAAACCAGGACTTAATCAGGACAAATCCAGGGCTAAACCAGAAATAAACCAGGACTTAATCAGGACAAATCCAGGACTAAACCAGAACTAAACCAGGATTTAATCAGGAAAAATCCAGAACTAAATCAGGACCAAACCAGGACTGAACCAGGACTAAACCACAACTAAACCACGACTAAACCAGCGCTAAATCAGGACTTAACCAGAACTAAAAATGGAAAAAGTCAACCAAAAATACCGTAGAACAAACAAAATATGGAACAAGTGAAAACAAAAATTATCTATATTTTAAATAATTACAACAACGACTTCACAAGACGAGCATCACAAGTAAAAGCCTTTCTATCCCTATTGACAACTGCTAGCCTCGCGCATTTATATGTATGTATAATTAGCACAGGAGCTAACGCCGTGCTAGCCCCCTTGTGTAAATAAAGACACAGATTCTCTCAGCAGCCCGTAGCCTGTTATTTTGATCTTTGGAGTCTGGAGCGTTAATCCTCCAGCAGACTTGGTTTATGGCTCCGTGTGTTGGTTTGGGCTTTGAAATTGAATCTTGTGTTTTTTTGCAAGTGCGTTTATATATACACACACATACATATATACGTCGTGCTGAATTTCTTTTTCCAGAATCCCCTTTGTGGACGAGTGGGGCCCTGAGCTTCTGTAAAGACGGACTGAGAGCGCCGCTAACCACTCTGCCATCGGAGGCGCTACAAACCGAAGCTATAAAACTATTCAAGGTTGGTTTCACTATAAAGGTGCATTGTGTAACTTTTCAAATGATTTTCTTCATGGAGATGTTATTGCTTTGTCTGAAATGTTTCACAGTGTGGCATTAAACCTTTCTATCTTCATGGAGACCAAACCAGACCAAGTTACAGGTCAGATCTGTGGAGAGGCGACCCCGCTCACAGTCAGAATGTCTGTTTTTCTAGGTATTTTTGAGCTCTAAAACCACCTGTAATTGAATAAATGTAAAGTAGAGCTGTTTAATGTCATAGTGTGGAACATTCCAGACAGAGCAATGACATCTCCATAGAAACAAGGAGGTGATGGATCTTCAACCAAATATAGAGTTATAGAGTGCACCTTTCAATAACATATTCCGTTTCCTTATCATTTGATCAAGATGTACTTTTTTTTTTTGCCTATTAAACATATCCACACAATATTATGACCCTTTTGCTTTACTTAGTCTCTCCATCTCTTTCATATCTCATAAAGACCATTTTTACATTTAAAGCTGCACATTTAAAGCTGCACTTTGGTCTCCATGAAGATAGAAAGGTTTAAGGCCATACTGTGAAACATTCCAGACAAAGCTATAGAGTCTCCACGGAAAAAAGCATTTGACGGAGCCTCCACCAGAAAAGTTACACAATGCACCTTTAACACTGGGGGAAAAGGGGTGGGAACAAATAAGTTTATACTTCCACGCACTCCTTTTCGAACTTTTCGAACTTTTCTATAATTCAAGTATAAGGTTTACGAGTCCTCATTATTGGGTTTTCTTATGCTTTTTGTTATGTCTTGATACAGTTGTTTTTTTTGTTTTTTTTTTCGAATACATGTTCGAAATAAATCCCAAGCAAGCAATCATATATTCATTCTTAGATACTAATTAATACTTTGCAGTGACATGACGCTGGGGGTGTTCCACGTGTAACTCTATTGGTGGAGTGTTCATTAGTTACCATGGTGACACAATGCACACATTAACACAGACAAAAAAGTTTTATTACAGTCAGAAAACTTTAATGCACAGTGTGTAACTTTCTGGTGGAAGATCCGCCACTTGCTTCTCTTTATAGAAATGTCATTGCTTTGTCTAGACACTCGAATGTTCCACAGTATGGCATTAAACTATCTATTTCCTTATTCACTGTAGGAACACATGAGCACTAAAACACCTGTAACTGAATAAATGCATAGGGAGAGGGAGGGAGAGAGAGAGAAAGAGACACTCCCTCCCTCTCCTCTCCTCTCTGTACTTCAAAGCCTTTAGCATGGAGGGCCTCTCATCAAAAGTGTGGATCAGATGTAATAATCCTCTCTCCCTCTCTCCTTCTCTCCTCTCTCTCTTCCTCCCTCTCTCCCTCCTTCTCCCCTCTTAGACTTAGTCCTGATTTAGTCCTGGTTTAGTCCTGATTTAGTCCTGATTTAGTACTGGTTTAGTCCTGGTTTAGTCCTGACTTAGTTTTGGTTTAGTCCTGGTTTAGTCCTAGAGCTCCCTACACTTGTATTGTTCTCTGAAGTACATGAATATTGAAAGACCAGGTCAGGAGAGAGAGGACTGAGCAGAGAGAAAGAGAGAGGGAGAGAAGGAGAGGGAGATATTTTGTGACACTGTAAAAAATCAGATAGATTTTCCAGTCTTTCATTTGCCCACTCAGATTCCTCCTTCACGCTCCACAGGCCTGTTCCCCTGAGACACACTGGAGGAGTCTGTTTTTCACTTCCACCCAATAACAGCACAGAGAGAAAGAGAGAGAGAAGAGAGACCGAGGAAAGACAGAAGAGGAAAAAAGAGGGAAGGGAAGAGAGACGGGGAGAGGGAGAGAGAAGAGGGGGAGGAAAGAGAGAGGAGATAAAAGAGAGGGAGAAAGAGAGAGAGAGAGGGAGGAAAGAGAGGAGGAAAGAGAGGAAAGACGGAGAGAGAGGGGGAGATAACAGGAAAGAGAGAGATAGAGAAAGGGAGGAAAGAAAGGGGAGAGAGAAAGAGACTGTGTGTGTGAGAGAGAGAGAGAGAGAGAGAGGAAAGAGAGAGAGACAGAGAAAGGAATGAGAGAGAGGGAGAGAGAGGAAAAGAGAGGAGGAAAGAAGGAGAGAGGGAGAAAGAGGAAAGAGAAAAGAAAGAACGAGAGAGAATGAGACAGATCTCTTCAGATGAATTTACCTTTTTGAAGAAATTGTGGGGGAAAAAAGTTTATACTGCATTGATTTATTCTGGCGATATTGATAATTTGCAGCTGATGTCATTCCCTGTGGGTGTGATGCTAACTGTAGGCTCTGCTCTGTCTGAAGCTCCGTTAGACTTTAATCTGAGCTTTTTTAACACAATCTGACCAGAAAGAGATGATTTATCTGAACTACAACAGGTGAGCTGATCCTGTTAAATATGTCCCTCACACATAAAATTACAGTCACATAAAAGCTAGCATTAGCATTGGCATTAGCCACCAGTTTTTCAGTGAGTCACTCTCACCTTTTTTTGAAAATCAAACTCCTAAACAGGACCATGAACGCTCGGACTGATCACAGGAAAATGAAAAGGTGCTCACTGTTGTTTTTTTGAGTCTTGAGTTTTCAGACGATCTTAAAACTTATCAGGCCGTGTTTGCTAATGTGTGTATTGTATCACCATGGTAACTTCTAATAATAATAATGCATCAGTTTTATATAGCACTTTTCTGGACACTCAAAGACGCTTTAGAGAGCATTATTCATTGATTCCACATTGATTGGTGGTAAGATAATATTGTAGCCACAGCTGCCCTGGGGCAGACTGACAGAAGCGAGGCTGCCAGTCTGCGCCATTGACACAATGACAGTTTTTACAACTGTGCCACCTGATTTTCCCAGCGGTCTCCCATCCAAATACTAACCAGGCCCTGCCTTGCTTCCCTTCTGAGATCTGACGGGGTCAGGCTTTGACAAGCTGGTATGGCCACAACTTCTGAACATTCCTACCATAGGAATACATGCAGTACACCCCCTAGTGCGATGTTGGTTAGGTTTTCTTTGCTCTTTTGTTGTATGCATTTAAAAATCATAGTCACTAACAATATATTTAAAAGTGCGCTATGTAACTTCTGATTCAGGGTTTGGCTCCTGCTTGTTTCCATGGAGATGCTTTGTCTGCAATGTTCCACTGTATGGCATTAAACTTATCTGTCTTGCATTTATTCAACTGCAAGTTTTTATTACTCAAAAAACCATGAATAACATGCATTCTTACTGTGAGCGGAGTCGCCTCTCCACAGATCTGACTAGTAACTTCCAAAGGACATGAGATTCTTGTATTACTTTAGAAGCTGCTCTTATATACAAAAAATAATAATTGTTAAATCTTAAAGAAAAATAGACAAGATAGTATCAGTACTAGACTCTCAAAAGGCTGTCATGTTTTACTTTGTCAATATTTTACTGCCCTCTGCTGTCTGTATGTGGATATTACACCAGAATAACCAATCCTCCTCTTTCTCTCTCTCTCCCTCGCTTTCTTTTCCATCTCCCCTCTCTCTCCCTCTCCCCCCCCACTCCCTCCTTCTCTCCCCTCTCCCATCTCTCCTCTCTGTCCCCCTCCCTCTCTCTCCCTGCCTCTCCCCCCCCCAATCTCTCCCTTTCTCTCTCCCTCCCTTTCTCTCCCTCTCTCTCTCTTCAGTCGTGTCAGTTGTTCATCAACGTCCTGGTGGAGTCCCCCTCGGTGGACTACCACACATCCCTGGCCCAGAATGCATTGCAAGTGTGTGTGACGCACCCAGAGCTTCAGAACGAGATGTACTGTCAGCTGATCAAACAGACCAACCGCCGCAGGCCGCACAACTACTCCCTCACACAGGTCAGGATCACTTATGTTTTCAGTCATTTTCTCAAAAACAGACCTGGAGTTGTGTTTTGTTTCATGTTTGTTTCACACATGTTTGAGTAATCCTTTATTATTATTAGTCTGTTTACGTCTCCCAAGCTCAAAATGCTCTATTCCACCCTGTGATGTCATGAAGTGGTAGTTTTCAAGAGAACAGCTCCTTTTACCTTTAGTTTAGTAGAGATTAGCAATTCCAGGGCTGAAATTATCCATATGAGTCAAGTGAAGGTGTATGGAGTTTAAAAACACAGTGGAGCACTTCCACATGACATCAAAGGTGGAACAGAGTGTTTTCAGTCTGAGAGAAGAACTCAGAATGAAAAGTTGGTATACAGTGCATACATTAGAATAGGTAGGTGATTACACATTTTCATAGCTCTTCACTTCACAATTTAAAGCTGTATTCTGGTACTTTTTCCTCTCTTGTATCCAGTGCTGGCAGCTGTTGTCTTTGTGTGTGGCTCTATTCCTGCCTCAGCATCACTTCCTCTGGTATCTGAGACACTACCTCCAGCGCCATGCAGACCCACGGTGAGACCAGCAAGGGACTTTTTTGATCAGTGTTTACATTTGTGACTCAATTTTGTGTTTATTTGTTGAGTTGTAAATTGTATTTGAGTAGTTAATGTTGAAGCTTAATATATGTAGTGTATGATAATGTATATAAGTAATCTGGACCAAAACTAATTTCATAGTTTTTTCTACTTTACTGAAACTTAACATACATTTACATGGATTTGATAAGTTTAATATTCATAACATCCACAACAGCAAATCAAATTAAATCCAATCCAATACACTTTATTTTTATAGCACATAAACAAAGACTGTTTCCAAAGTGCTGCACATAGAAAAAAAATTTAAAATCTGCAATTTGATGCAATAAAAACATAATAAAAACAACCAAGTAAATAATAATAATAATAATGATAATAATGATAATACAGTAAAATAATAATAAATTAAATATCTGATATCTGAATTGGCTCAGAATTTTTTTTTTTTTTTTAATCTGACCGTCCCTATTTATCTTGTTAATTTCCACTGATTCTCCCTGTTGTTCCTCCTTCATCTCACAGGAGTGAGGTGGGTAAATACGCGGTGTACTGTCAGAGGTCAGTGGAGAGGACTCTACAGAACGGAGAGAGAGAGGCCAGACCTTCACGAATGGAAATCGTGTCCATTCTCCTGAGGAACCCCTATCACCACTCACTGCCCTTCAGTATCCCTGTGCACTTCATGAACAACACCTACCAGGTCAGAGCTGCACAAGAACCTTTACAGCTATTAAAAGGGCACTATGTGACTTTTCTGGTGGAGGGTCTGCCACCTGCTTGTCTCCATGGAGATCTTATGCTTTCTACTCTGTGTGGTCAAACCTCCTCAAAGCCTGATCTCGTTAGATCTCTTTTGCTAAGCATGGTTGGGCCTGGTCAGGACTTGGATGGGAGACTGCTGGAAAAAGCAGGTGACACAGTGAGGTGCCAGTGGCAAAACTGTTGTTGTGTCTGTGGGGAAGCTGGCCAATGTGGTCTTAAGCAGGAGGCAGACTCAGAAAATGTTCCATTTGACCAAAAGATTTATTCAGAAATTCAATAATACATATTTAATACATATTTACAAAAAATATTTACAAAAAAATAACCGTGTTCAAAATTAGGCAAAAGCAACAGAAATTAATGAAACTAAGAAAACCCATGTGTACCCGGCTACACTGAGGCTGCGCTGAACTGGTTTTATAGGTTTTATAGGGAAGCACATCCCTCCAGGTAAGTACACAACCTCTTACCAGGTTAGATATAAGACAACTTCACTTTAGTCTAAAGTTAACCATTCAATTTGCTACAGGGTTTAAGTCCATCCATCCATTTTCTTCCGCTTATCCGGGGCTGGGTCGCGGGGGCAACAGTCTAAGCAGGGACTCCCAGACTTCCTTCACCCCGGACACTTCCTCCAGCTCCTCCGGGGGACCCCAAGGCGTTCCCAGGCCAGCCGAGAGACATAGTCCCTCCAGCGTGTCCTGGGTCTTCCTGGCCTCCTCCCGGTGGGACATGCCCGGAACACCTCCCGAGGGAGGCGTCCAGGAGGCATATGGAACAGATGCCCGAGCCACCTCAACTGGCTCCTCTCGACGTGGAGGAGCAGCGGCTCTACTCTGAGTTTCCCGTGTGACTGAGCTCCTCACCCTATTGCTAAGGGAGCGCCCAGCCACTCTGCGGAGGAAACTCATTTCGGCCGCTTGTATCTGCGATCTTGTCCTTTCGATCATTACCCAAAGCTCATGACCATAGGTGAGGGGAGGAACGTAGACTGACGGTAAATCGAGAGCTTTGCCTTTCGGCTCAGCTCCCTCTTCACCATAACGGTCCAATACAGTGACCACATCACTGCCGACGCTGCACCGATTCGCCTGCCAATCTCATGCTCCATCCTCCCCTCGCTCGTGAACAAGACCCCGAGATACTTGAACTCCTCCACTTGAGGCAGGGACTCTCCACCTACTCGGAGAGGGCAAGCCACCTTTTTCCGGTCGAGAACCATAGCCTCGGATTTGATGGAGCTGATCCTCACCCCAGCCGCTTCACACTCGGCTGCAAACCGCCCCAGTGCACGTTGGAGGTCCCGGTCCGATGAAGCCATCAGGACAACATCATCTGCAAACAGCAGAGATGAGATCCTGTGGTTCCCAAACCGGATCCCCTCCAGCACCTGACTGTGCTCCTGGAAGGTCTACTCCAGGGTATTGGAGAGGAGGATCCGACCGATGGTCGAACCTCCGATTCAGGAGGAGCAGTGTGGTTTTCGTCCCGGCCGTGGAACACTGGACCAGCTCTATACTCTCCATCGGGTGCTTGAGGGTTCATGGGAGTTTACCCAACCAGTCCACATGTGCTTTGTGGATCTGGAGAAGACATTCAACCGTGTCCCTCGTGGGGTCCTGTGGGGGGTGCTCTGGGAGTATGGGGTCCGGGGCTCTTTGTTAAGGGCTGCCCGGTCCCTGTATGACCGGAGCAGCAGCTGTGTTCACATTGCCAGTAGTAAGTTGGACCTGTTTCCGGTGCATGTTGGACTCCACCAGGGCTGCCCTTTGTCACCGGTTCTGTTACTTTAAAGTGCTTAACAATCTATAAACACTGAAACATGAAAATCAAATATACAAAACCTAACAAACAAAAAGAACTGAAACCAATTCTCCCCTCCACTTGGTCTGGCCCAAAACCTCCCCCCAGAAGCTATAAATATGTCCGTCTCAGGGCACACCCCCTCTTTTGTCTCCAGACTGTGTGGAGTAACAGGTAAGTAAGTAAGTGTCTGAAATGTATAACTAAATTGAATAGATTTAACCAAATAAGATATATTTAAAGTAGAGTGTGTTGTGTTTAACTTAAAGGAACTAAACAAAGACTAAATCAAACAAACCTGGGATAGTTACATTTAGTAGTTTAGTTGATTATGGAGAAATTAACAAATGTGAACTGAAAGTAAGCTGAGTATACAGGGACTAAGGCCCTCTTTGTCACAGTGTCTTTAGGCAAGACACTTTACCCCCATTGTCTACTATGAAAGTGGTGTGTGCGTGAGTGTTGGTGGCAGTCAGAGGGCCCGATGGCGCAGATTGGCAGCCTTACTTCTGCCGAAAAATGAATCTAACCCTTCTAATGTCCATTCTTCTGCAGGTGGTGGGTTTTGACGGCTCCACCACAGTGGAGGAGTTCTTAAACACTTTAAACCAGAGGATCCAGATGAGGAAGCCTCAGCTGTCTGGGTTCTGTCTCTTCACTGATGATCCTTCAGGAAAAGACCTCGAGCACTGTCTCCAGCCCACAGCAAAGGTACAGAATTAACTGCAGATTAAAGATATAAAAGTGTTAAAAGCATGTGTGTGTATTCCCTCCTTACTACAATGTCAAATCAAATATAAGACACATGTTTATATTGGGTGATGGTCACTGAGTGTTTTCTGGTGATGATGTAGATCTGTGATGTGATTTCCAAATGGGAGCAGGCGTTAAAGGAGCTACAGCCAGGAAAGAATGAAGGAACACGCATCGTCCGCTTAACTTATAAAAACAGGTAAGAGACTTAAGCTGGAGTGAATTCATTCATTTCATGTTCATACGGGCCCTTGGACTTTTCAAAAATTTCTGTTGGTCCAGCTTCTGATAAAAGAACTCTCAATTTCATGGACATGTAAAACATTAATGGAAATCTGTAACTTATTTTCAGTCAAATCAGCCATTCTGAGAAGAATCTGAATCAGTTTGTTCCAAAACCACAAATAAAAAAACTAAATTTATTAAATTATTAAAATTAATAGGAATTTTAAACTTTAAATTCTGCCTGGACTTTTTCACTTAATTTCAAGTCCCTAAATCTCGTATTTAATGAGATCTGCTTCAGAGACACCACCTACACCTGTTCTTACATTTACTTAGACTTAGACTTAGACTTAGACTAACTTTATTGATCCACAAGGGAAATTATTTGGACACAGTAGCTCAAACATCACAAAATAATATAATAACAGAGTAACAAAAATAGATGGTGTAGCAAAAGAGTAAGAGACATGTGTCAAATGAGACATAATTATAAAAATGTATATGTACAAGTCAAAATAAAAAAGAAATATAAGTGATAAGTAATAAAGTAATAAACTATATTATATACTAACTCCAGCGCGGCATCCTCTGTGCTTCCTCCTCTGTAGTTCCACAGGAATGTCAGGCTTAACTCCAAACAGCACTGGGGACTTGGAGAGTGAAAGAAGGTGCTCCCTGGAATACACAAAGGGCAGTCTGGACTGCTGAGCCACACAGTAAGAGACAAAGAGGCCAGCAAAAATCAAGAAAAAACAACAAAAATGCCCAAAAAACATGATGAGTGTTTTATTGAACAGATAGAGTAAATAAAAATAAAGTACAAAACTTAAAGTGCACACAAGAGTACCTTAAAAGGTAGATGTTATCAAGAAAAAACGCAGGAGCTACTGTACCCAGCTGCCGCTCTCTCTGCCTACATTTTTTTACCCCAAAAAATGTAGGAAGAATTTGAAATCTTTTCCTCTGTGTAGAGCTGGTTCCTCTTTTAATGAAAGTACAGAGACAGTCAGAAGTTAGAGGACAGAGGCCAAAACTCCAGAGCTTCAGCTTCTGAGTCCAGCCGTTTGTCTGAGCTCCAGAGGTTCACAAACAGATTCAGTTTGAACTGAGTCATTTAGTCAGATGTTTTAGAAAAAATAGGCCAAAACAAAAAAAAAGAACTTCACCTCTGGGAAAGTTGAAGCAAACATTTGTAATTTGCTTATAATTTTACTAGAAGCCTGTCATCTGTTTTCCATGTGTCCAGGTTGTGCTTCCGCTCTCAGGTGAAAGGAGAGACAGAGCGAGAGCGCCTCCTTCTGGCTTATCAGGTGAACAACGAGGTTCAACAAGGACATTTCCCTGTGAACAAGGAGCTGGCGATGGAGGTGGCTGCTCTCATGGCGCAGGTCTGTCACTGCAAGTACATTTTGAAAGGGCATTGTGTAACTGTTTGGTTGGGGGTCTGTCACCTCCTTGTTTTTATGGAGATGTCATTCCTCTGCCTGGAATGTTCCACAGTGTGACATTAAACAGCTCTACCTTTACATTTATTCAATTACAGGTGGTTTTAGAGCTCAAAAATCCCTAGAAAAACAGGCATTCTGACTGTGAGCGGGGTCGCCTCTCCACAGATCTGACCTGTAACTTGGTCTGGTTTGGTGTCCGTGAAGATAGAATGGTTTAATGCCATACTGTGAAACATTCCAGACAAAGCAATGATATCCAAGCATTTGACTGACCCTCCACCAGAAAAGTTACATAATGCACCTTTAAATTATTCTACATAATATGGATCATATAAAATAACCCTATCCTTGTTGTAGGTTGAACATGGAGATCTAGAGCGCCCCTCGGTGTCTGCTTCTGGTTCTGCTCAGCCCAAGTCTCAGTTGATTCTGATTCAGGCTTTAGAGAAGTTTTTCCCCAAAAGGTACAGACAGGACCTCAGTGCAGATCAACTCAAGTAAGCTTTTTGCTTTTAATTTATGCTTTTTTATGTCAAAAACATGAATTAATACATGTACTAAAATTGAAAACATCCTTTTTCTTTTTAGAGCTACTAGTAAAATATTTAGACTTGGACTTGGACTTGGACTTAGACAGACTTTATTATTGATCCACAAGGGAAATGATTTGGATACAGTCACTCACTCTTCACAATATAATATAATAACAGAGAGTAACAAAAATAGACGGTATAGCAAAAAGAGCAAGAGACACGTGTCAAATGAGACATAATTATAAAAATAAAAATAAATGTATATGTACAAGTCAAAATAAAATAGAAAAATAAGTAATAAACTATAAAATCACAGCTATAAACAAGAGACATTAATCACTTAATTTACAATCATATTCAGTTTTTCCAGATGCTCAGAGTTGTTTTAGTTTTGTGACACACTCATACTAGGCAGGTGCATGAAGTGTCTTGCTTAAGGACACAACAACAGTTTCTCTTACATGTACTACTACAGGCCCAACCCTGCTTAGCTTCCGTACGTCCTATTCATTGTGCAGTATTTGTAGTATTCTATATTTCTGAGGTTTAACAAATATATGTGATCTACCAACAGTTTTTGTAAATAAAACCTGTTTTCTTTTTCTCCTTTCTCCTTCCCTCCCCTCTCCCTCTCTCCTTCTCTCTCACCCCCTCTCTTCCTTTTGCTCTCCTCCTCTCTCCTCTTTTTCTCTCTCCTCGCTGTCTCCGCCTCTTTCTCTCTCCTCCTCCTCGCACTCTTCTTCCTTCTTCCTTTCTCTCTACCCCCCACGCGCCCTCCCCTGCCCCCTCTGTCTCACTCTCTCACCCCTCCTCTCTCGCCCTCCTCTCTCCTACTCTTTCTCTCTCCTCCTTTCTCTCTCTCTTCTTCTCTTTCCCTTTCTCCCCACCTCGTTCTCCCCTTCTCTCTTTGCCCCCCCTTTCTCTCTTCCCTTCTCTCTCTACCCTCCCTCCCTCCCTCTCTCCCCCTCTCTCCATCTCTCTTTCTCACTCCTCTCACTCCCTCCCTCCATCTCTCCTCTCAGAGACCTGTCTGAGCATTTTCTCTGTAAGTGGGCGTTGCTTCGTGGTTGCAGTAGTTCTGAGTGTGTGAGGATTTATCTCACTGTGGCCAGAAAATGGCCGCTGTTCGGCGCCAAACTCTTCTCTGCAAAGGTAAAACACACAAGTGATTATGGAGTCACTTCCTGTTCAGAGGTGCCATTTTGAGAACTTTTGACCAGCCAAAAGATATAATATTTAGTTTTGCACTCTTTTACATTGGCGTTGAATCCCACTGTTCATGACATTTTTCATTACATTATTGAAATATATATATATATCAGTCAATGGGATGAAATGTAAATGTGATCTTAAAGGTGCACTATAACTTTTTGGTTGGGGGTCCATCACCTGCTTGTTTCTATGGAGATGTCATTGCTCTGCCTGGAACGTTCCACAGTGTGACATTAAACAGCTCTACTTTACATTTATTTGTTTTATAGCTCAAAAATATCTAGAAAAACAGGCCTTCTGACTGAGCAGGGTTGCCTCTCCACAGATCTGACCTGTAACTTGGTCTGGTTTGGTCTCTGTGAAGATAGAAAGGTTTAATGCCATACTGTATGGCATTAAACATTCTAGACAAAGCAATAACATCTCCATGGAGAAAAAGCATTTGATGGACCCTCTACCAGAAACACAATGCAGCTTTAAGTTAGATTAACATGTCTGATTATGGCGTCACTTCCTGTTTAGAGGCGCCATTTTGAGAACATATTTTGTTTTGAAATGTTAATTGTTATGGCAACGTTGTTTACTGTTCTTCACTTTGTGACTCATGGATGGCATCGTACAGATTTTCTGACATTTGGCTTATAAATTGATACATTAATATAAAATCATTACAGATTTGCCATTTGCCATTTACCTTGTTTTCTTTCACAGTAATTGATTTTATGCTATGATTTTGATTTGCTTAAAGGTCCTATATTTCACAAAACTGACTCCTGTGAGCTTTAAATTGTGTTATGGGCTCAAAAACAGACCTGGAGTTGTTTTGTTTGATTCACACATGTTTGAGTAACTCTTTATTATTAGTCTGTCTACATCACCAAAGCTCAAAATGCTCTGTTCCACCCTGTGATGTCATGAAGTGGTAGTTTTCAGCTCCTTTTACCTTTAGTTCAGTAAAGATTGGCAATTCCAGGACTGAAAAAAATCATCCAAATGATTCTAGTCAAGGTGTGTGGAGTTTAAAAACACAGTGGAGCACTTTTTGTATTACCACATGGCATCACAAGGTGGAACAGTGTTTTTTTGTTTGTTTGTTTGTTTGTTTGTTTGTTTGTTTGTTTGTTTGTTTGTTTCATTCACATGTTTAACACCCTGCATATTTAGGATGTGCAGGGTTTGTGTGTTAAACATATGAATGAAACAAAACACAACTCCAGGTGTGTTTGTGATGAGGAAACGACATTAGAACAGAGATCAGAAAACAGTGTAATATGGGCCCTTTAATGTACATTTAATCTCAAATGAAATACATGTGCGTATTGTTTCCAGCCTGTTCCGCCATGTTCACTGGAGCAGACTCAGGTTTGGCTGGCGGTCAATGAGGACGGCCTGTGTGTTCTCGACTTGACAATGGTGAGTTGTGCAGGTACTTAACTTGAACATAAATGAAGAGAACATGTGGAGACTAGAGCCACACCCCAGATCATAACAAAGAAACAAAGAAACCAGCACGTTTACACATGTCTCATGAAGCAATCAGACAATTTATTATTTGATCATTAAAAAAGCAGGTTGAACAATTATGGATTTACTCAAAATCCTTTAAGTCAAATGAATAAGGCTTAAACTAAATTTAAGTTTCCTGCTTGTTTCTATGGATATGTCATTGCTCTGCCTGGAATGTTCCACAGTATGACATTAAACAGCTCTGCTTTACATTTATTCAGTTACAGGTGGTTTTAGAGCTCAAAAATACCTAGAAAAACAGACATTCTGACTGTGAGCGGAGTCGCCTCTCCACAGATCTGACCTGTAACATGGTTTGGTCTTCATGAAGATGGCTTTAGGTTTAATACCATACTGTGAAACATTCCAGACGAAGCAATAACATCTCCATGGAGAAAATAATTTGACGGACCCTCCACCAGAAAAGTTGCACAATGCAGCTTTAAATGTCCAGAAAACAAAAGAGTCACATATTCCTATAGTACCATGTGTAAACTCAAAGCACATCCATGTAAAGACCAAAGAGGATGAAGAAACCTGCTTTGTACATGTTTATTTTTATTTGTGAGGAATTGTCAAAAATACCAAATGACTCAACACTGCAGATGGGAAGTAGAAAGTAGAACGTCCTTTACAAATAAAAAACTAAGCAACTAAACTCTTTGCTCCACAGCACCCCCTGGTGACGTACCTGTACCAGTGCGTGGTGACGTTCGGGGGCTGCAGGGAGGACTTCATGTTGGTGACGACACAGCAGAAGGAACCTGGAGCTAGGAAGAAGAGCGTGGAGAAACTGGTGTTTACTATGGCCAAACCAAAGGTACAGGACATGGGGTTTGGGCCTAAACAACATACAATAGCTACTTAAAAAAAAAAAAAATCATAGTGTCGTGTCTGTAGGTAAGACAACCTAACCCTTGCCTGAGCAGCCAGTCTCTTCTATGTTCTGTTTGAATCCAGAAGGTTCTGGAACTGGACCAGAGCGTGAAAAACCTCCAAGTCCAAACTTGAGATGATCCAACTACAGACACTCATCTGTTTCACGTGCCCTCTCCAAAATTCTTGTAACATTCAGAACAAAATATATAACTTCTTTTACCTGAGACAAGTCATAGTTCGGTGCTTTCAGTTGTTGATTCTGCAAAAAATCCTCTCTGTTTCTCAGTCCTTTATGTAGATTCTTCTTTTTTTATGTGTAAGCAGCCATGTTTGTTTTTTACACAAACGGAGCATGCTTCTCTGTGATTGGTTAATCCACCTGTCACACCCTCTGAAATCAGGGGAGATAGGACACTGCTCCAGATCCACGGGTGTCTGAAGTACTGTCAAAGTGTGCGGTTCTGGCTGCAGTTAAACCTAACCCCAGCCCTATCTCACTGCTGCTCCACACATCTTTTATGTGTAAATGGCCTTTCAGAACTTTGAGATGCTTTGCCACCACTGAAACTGAAAGCCCTTTTCAAATAGTTTCATAAAAATAAAAGTTAAGTTAAACAATGAATCAGTCATTTATCTTGCTTCCACATTAAAAATACTATTATTGTGTCCTTGGGCAAGACACCGCACCCACATTGCTTTTGTTTGTGTGTGAGTGCATACGGTGGTGGTTGGAGGGACTGGTGGCATAGATTGGCAGTCTCCCTTACATCAGTTTGTCCCAGGTCAGCTGTGACTTCAGAAATAGCTTACCACCAGTGTTGGGAAGTAACTGAATCCATGTACCAAGAATAATTATATTGAATACCTGTATTCTGTTTTCTTTTTCATTTGGTGGTGTTCAAGTAATGGTAAACAAAGGTGGTGTTATTTAAACACACAATTTAGGCTTCAAACTGCCCATAAAAGGTGGGAAAAATGGAAAACAGCTCATGTGGACAGTTCAAGCACAATTTTTCCATCTCCAGTTTGTGATAGGAAAGACAAAAAGTGGTGAAACAAATACAAAGCTGTTTTTAATCCTATGTTGCAGCTATAACAAAACACTATACTTTAAAAGCAACTCTATGTAAAAGTGTTCTAAGTATTGAGAATAGAGTACCGTTTGGACCATGTATCAGAATACGTTACAGCGTTTTAATTATTTGTATTATGTTATTCTATTCCCAGATTTTGGAGCTAACGTTGCTAATGGCGAGCTACATAAACCACTGGAGCCCCGGCGTTCCCTCTTCCCCCCATCAGAGCCCCTCCCACTGGGACACGGACAGCCCCCACTTCCCCTCCATGAACTATACGACCAAGGGACCCACGCTACTGTGAACTACGCCAACAAACCGCTCAGACTGAAGCGAAATGAACTGCCACTGCTTCTATAGCAGTGATTATGAATGGCTCTATAAAGGTGCATTGTGTCACTTTTCTGGTGGAAGGTCTGTCAAATGCTTTTCTCCATGGAATTGCTATTCCTTTGTCTGGAATATTTCACAGTGGCATTAAACCAAACCAGACCAAGTTACAGGTCAGGTCTGTGGAGAGGCGACCCCTTTCACAGTCAGAATGTCTGTTTTTCTAGGAATTTTGAGCTATAAAACCACCTGTAATTGAATAAATGTAAAGTAGAGCTGTTTTTAATTCTGAAGAGCTGTTTGTCATTCCAGGCAGAGCAATGACGTATCCATAGAAACAGCAGGTGATGGACCCTCTACTAGATGCTCCTTTAACATGAACAGTTCAATTTTTTTTAAAGAACCCAATCTTTGTTTGTTTTTTTTATAAAATTTTACTCAGACCTTTAGAAAATCTGGCAAAACATTGAGAGCTTTTTGCACATAACATTGATTTTGCATAGCCGTAGTGTCTGTTTATATTTTAATCAAATCAAAAAGAACAGAAAAACACACCAAAGTTCTTGTAGAGGTGCAAATGCAAGGAGCAGCAACTTAAAAGTGAAATGTATATATTTTTTGAGAGCCTTTTGGCAAAAAAGCCTTTGTCAGATCATTGCTTTCTTGCTTTGGACCAAAGTATACTAAATGGTTGCCAGCCCAGGTGCTCATATCCTCCTCCAACGAACGGGAGGTCCCACAGTGATGTCTGTGAGATAAGCCCACTGTACAGCAAGAAAGTTAGATATTTACATAAAAACGTTCTCATTAAATTAAAAAAAATATATATTTCAATACAACATTCTTTTGATTACACATCAAAATCACCCTAAGAGAAACTGATGAAGTATGTTTCAGATTCTAATGATCTAAATAATTTTAAATTGTAACCATGGTCCCTCCTTAAGTTTGGACAGTTTTAACTGTCACACCCCCTTAAGGCCGCCACACACTACAGGAGAATTTGCCTGATTTTGGCTGCGATGTGCTTCTCGAATTCAGGGAGGCGTGACCCGGCTTTGTGTCTCTGTGTGCGATTTTGAAGCCGCTGCACTCCTCGTGGGTGGGTGTGGGTGTGGGTGTCAGTGTGACTCTGAGCTGCTCTGTCAGATCATAACCACCAAACATCAGCAACACTGCGGTAACAGCCGATAAAACAGAGCGTCAGGGGCAGACGGAGTGATGGACACAGAGGCGCAACATACAAACTTGGGAAATGGCTAAAATAATTATTACCCATCTCTTGTAAAGTTGTCAATTAACCTGCAGCATCTCATCCATAGAATTTGTAAATGTAAAAAGGCCAGAGTAGTTCCTCACGAGTCTGTTTACATCCACACAGTGCAGTGCTCTGATCTTTTGAACACTTAAGAGTCTCAAAGTGAGTGGTTTTGAAAATCATTTAAGACCGAAAAATCCTGTAGAGTGTGGCTGCCTTAAGTCCACTTCTTTATACAGTCTGTGCTGTTTTGGAATGAGAAGTGAATAATGACCAGTGAGTCTGTTACACCAGGGTTGAGGTCGAGTCTCTTTCTATTGTTGATTATTTATTACACAACAGTGACTCAGCTGTATCAGAGTATTGGCCAATCAGGTTTCAGTGTCCTATTTTTTTTTTTTTAGGTTTTCTTTTAATGCTTTCTATTTTTACTTTTATTAACAAATATAATTACCACTGTTTAATACTTGTAAGATTTTCTACAAAGTTATTTTCTTGTTTGTTTGGTACTTGACATTTACTTAAAGGCCCTGTATACACATTTCTGTCTTGCCCCAATTCTATTAATACTGTAGCTCTTTTTATTTAAAACAAGGACAATGCACAGAAAACATTAAACAGAGATAAAGATGCTCTGTGCCAGATTTTGCTACAAGCTCCTTTCCATCTGAAGTTCTCGGGCAGGTACAAAAAATACATTAAAGAAACTATTTACATTAGACCAACTCTAACAACAACATTTCATCAGTAACAGTGTCTCCTTAAAATAACCACTATTCAATTAATCATTAAACAAAATTAATTTATTCTAATTTCCATAAATACAAGATTTCAAATTCATCATCTTCTAAAAAAATTCATTGTCATCAATAAAATGCACATTTACCAAATTCATCAGTATTATTACAATTAATCAACAACATGACCATCAAATGTCAAACACAACACGTTTACATGTACACAATACCTCTACAGTACAATCAGTCAGAATGTTTAAATGTTTGAAGAAGCCTAATGTTGACACGCCTGCTGCTCAGAAGACATTGTTTTAGTCCATGAGAGAAAGTGTGATAGTGCAAGTTTTAAGATGAGCTGGAAGCGTATTCCAGTTTTTTGCTGCTGTGTTTGAGAAAGCCGACTGTCCCATCACAGTAATTTTAAAGGGAATGGTCAGATCAGAATTTACAGATGAACTTGATGTTCTGGTCATCTGCTCTGATCTTAACTGGAAGAAGCCTCTTAAAGGAGGGGGAGCAGCATTGTGGAGAATTCTATGGAGCAGCCCCATCTCAGAATAAAAAATCATATTGTCAAAGTTTAACAGGTTGTATCTGTTCAGTATGTCACAATAGTGAGAAGTCAATGATTTTTTATCAAAAACTTTGAGAGCTCTTGAGGTCAAAATAAGTCTGCTGTGCACTCTGTGCATCTAATGAGCAGTCATTAGATGCACAGAGTGCACAGCAGACTTATTTATTACAATATAACGCTTGAGAAAACTCAAGTGTTATAAACTCATCGTGGTGAATAATTTGGATCCTCAGAATGCATAAAATAAGTTGAGAATAACTTTCGACTAAAGTAAAAATTATGTACAGCTTCTTTAAATGCTTGGACATTTTTAAATCCTGAAAGATCTATTTTCAGAAGTCCATTAACCACTTCATTATCTATTAATGATCTTAACAGTATTGTCCTTTTTATAATGAATACACAATTTTAGTGTATTGTAGCTGTATAAAGGTCCTATATTAAATTGTTATATCAAAATTGGCTCTTGTGAGCTTTAAGTCATGTTATAATGTTGTTACCTCCTCTTAAACATACCTGGAGTTGTGTTTTGTTTCATTCAAGGTGGAACAGTGGAGCTTTTTTCAGTCTGAGAGAAGAACTCAGCCTAAATATGCAGGATTTGTGCATTAAACATATGTGAATGAAACAAAACTCCAGGTCTGTTTGTGATTAGGAAACATTATAACATAGATCAGAAAATAGTATAATATGGGCTCTTTAAACCAGTGGCACTAGATCTTTGGATACTTGTAGGGCTGTTGTTCTTTTGTTTAATCATTTATAATTAGCCTTTGTAACAAAACAAAACAGTTTAAGTCACATTATCAAATTATTTTATGGGTTTTTGCATCTGTGTGTCTCTTAACGTACATCTGTGTCTGTATAGTCAATATAATAAATATAATACTATGTACTGTATTCTTATAAGCCATTCATTTCCTGACGATTCTGGCCCCAAGGCTTTCACAGTCACTTTTACCATCCGCTATAGAGCTAAGAGCATGTACTTAAAAACATGTATTGACTTGAACTTTTGGATTAAACCACTGTTGTGTCCATAGAGTTTGTATTTATTTCACTTGGAACAGACGTGGGAGCTGTTTGCCCATTACACTTGTCTATAAAGACTTGATGTAGTTTAATTTAACTTAGTAGTCATAGCTACTGTTTTGTTTTAACATGTTATTTTTGTTTTACTGAAGCTTGAAACTTGGTGGTCTGTGTTTGTGGTTTAATAAAATGAATGGTACGATCACATGGGTGTGTCTTTTATTGAAGGTACAGTATGTAACTTTGTGAAGACAAAAAAAAAAAAATTAAAGCCATACTTCGGAACATTCTTCTTGTTTTATGCCATACTGTGGAAGATTATAGCCAAAAGAACAACACTCCCATGGAAACAAGCAGGAGTCAGGTTTGTGGAGATGCAACCCTGCTCAGAGCCTAGACTGTTTATATAAATGGACAAAGCTGACCGCCACTTTCCAAACAGGAAGTGAACACTTCCGGCTCCATCAGCTCTGGCTCCAATTCACTTTACATTAAAAAATGTGGCCCCTCTGTCTGTAACTGCTGCTGTGAGCCTTGATATTTTGGTCTTAAAATGTTCGTATTAACCCGTTCTACGTGATCTTGTTTTTTTTATTTCACTATTCTGTCCTTAAATCAACTCCTAATATTCAACTTGGTTCCAAACTCACTCCTATAACTGCTAGCCTCATCAGCTTCATTTGACTGGAGCCAAACCCTATGGGTGATGTCACACTCACTATGTTGCTTCTTTATACAGTCTATGGCATAGGTCTCTATCCTTTTCCCTCCAGTGAGCCTCCTTTACAAAACAAAAAGCTTCTCATTGTAGCAGTCGCAAAGAAACTGAGTAAATATAAGAGCCATGGCAAGCCTTAAACGGGGAACAGTTACATGGCTATAAACCATAAACCATCATCCATTTGTGAGTGCAGAGTTAAGAATCAAAATGATATGTTTCCAATACTTATTCAGCACAATACACAGAATTCAGAAATCCCTTGGCGAGCCACTTTGAAGGGGGTGGAGAGCTACTGGTAACTCCTGAGCTACAGGTTGGAGACCCCTGATCTATGGTCTGCACAATAAATGTATTTCCATATCTTGAGAATATATATATATATTGACACATCCGTAAACCATCAATATTTTTTAATGGTGGAAAAAGCTGAACTGAATTTTGGGAGTATTTTTAACACAACTGGGACATAGTTAATGTGAACGATCTTTGGCTGTTTATTCATACAGTCCCTGACAAAAGTCTTGTCGCTTATCCATTTTGTAGAAACAAAAGCTTATAACCTGACTTTAAATTAATCGATTGGTTTTAGAAATGTCTCATATGAAAGCTAAAACCCTCCCAAATTATGCTCAATATACTAAAATAAATTTGCTTCACTGAAGAAAGATTGATCATTTAATGAACACAGAAAGGTCAGATTTTGGCAAGACAAAAGTCTTGTCGCCTTGTCATATGATGCACCCAATCCTAGATTACAGCCTCACCTGTGATCAGTTACTGATCAATCAATTAGTGGGTGTGTATAAAAAGAACCCCAGCACACCAGACCTTCACATCAACTGCAACTTGACCTCTGACAACATGCCTAAGATCCACCCTGAGACCAAAGCGTTAATTATCAAGAGGCTGAAGACCAGATCCACTGCTGAGGTGGCTGACACCTTCAATGTGTCTCAGCGTCAAGTACAAAGAATAAGAAAAAGATCTGAAAAGACTGGAGATGTTTTTGACAAGCCCAGGTCCAGCAGACCCCGCAAGACAACTTCTCGGGAGGACCGTTTGTTGATTCGAAAATCCAAGGCCAGCCCCTTTTCCACTGCAGCAGAGCTCCACCAGGCCTGGTCACCTCAAGTCCCTGTGTCAACCAGAACAGTTTGTAGAATTCTGTCTCGAAATGGCCTCCATGGTCGAATCAGTGCACAGAAACCAGCACTAAACAAAAGGCAATTAAAAAACCGTGTGGCATTTGCCAAGGCCCACAGCCTGCTAAAAGGATGGACACTGGAAAAGTGGCAGAAGGTGGATTTCTCAGATGAATCCTCGGTTGAATTACATCACAGCCGCTGCAAATATTGCAGGAGACCTACTGGAGCCCGCATGGATCCAAGATTCACCCAGAAAACAGTTAAGTTTGGTGGCGGAAAAATCATGGTCTGGGGTTACATCCAGTATGGGGGTGTGCGAGACATTTGCAGGGTGGAAGGCAATATCAATAGCCTAAAATATCAAGAAGTATTAGCTACCTCTTACATTCCCAACCATAAAAGGAGTCAAATTTTGCAGCAGGATGGTGCTCCATCACATACTTCTATCTCTACATCAAAGTTCCTCAAGGCGAAGAAGATCAAGGTGCTCCAGGACTGGCCAGCCCAGTCACCAGACATGAACATCATTGAGCATGTCTGGGGTAGAATGAAAGAGGAAGCATGGAAGGCAAAACCAAAGAATCTTGATGAACTCTGGGAGGCATGTAAGACTGCTTTCTTTGCTATTCCTGATGACTTCATCAACAAATTGTATGAATCATTGTCGAACCGCATGGATGCAGTCCTTCAAGCTCATGGAAGTCATACAAGATATTACATATGGATCTCACAGCACCACTACTTAATTCACTGACGTTATGCAACATATTTTTGTATTTGAAGTAAATTATTTGTTCAATTTTCTGTAGGCGACAAGACTTTTGTCTTGCCAAAATCTGACCTTTCTGTGTTCATTAAATGATCAATCTTTCTTCAGTGAAGCAAATTCATTTTAGTATATTGAGCATAATTTGGGAGGGTTTTAGCTTTCATATGAGACATTTCTAAAACCAATCGATTAATTTAAAGTCAGGTTATAAGCTTTTGTTTCTACAAAATGGATAAGCGACAAGACTTTTGTCAGGGACTGTACACTTCATGCAGTAGAAGTAGGTGAAGAGTGAACATCGGTGTGTCAGTCCTCTGAATATAGGTCACACAAATGTTCAAAATGATCTTTGTACCTTGCATTATTTACCGTCTGCAACCTTTTCAAAAAGCAGGTTAAAGTTTGTCTGTTTTGAACCGGAGAGGATCAGCTCATCCCAGTAATGCAACAGGCTGTAGGCTGGTCCCTATGTACTTTAGTATCTGACCTAAAGCCCCATTTCCAAAAGCCCTACTTGACCCTACTCTACTGTACCGCCATTTAGCCTGGTTAGAACTTATGCCGAGCAGGTAGTAAAAAGTACCTGGGACTGGTTAAGAAGGGAGAATAGGGTACATCTGTTGGTTTTTTATGACAGTCAACATTAAAGGTGCCATTATTACCTCAAGTTTTAATTACTTATGTACAGAAGTAAGTTTATTTTGACTTCAGGGCATATAACATTTCATTGTCGTCAGTGATGAATTTAGGCCTAAATAAAAATAATAAATGAAAAAATAAAGACCCCAATGAAAAAGAACTTTTCAGAAATGCCTGGTTCTGGGTTTCTGGTTCTTATTAGGCAATATGTGACATTTTGAGGACATTTCACCATTCAAAATATATAACATTTACTTTTAAATTGCTAATTGCTATGGCAACAGCCCTTCTTTGTCATCATTCTGAATTATTACAAACTGTATTCTTGAGCTATGTCAGTGATGAACTATTATTAACTAGTCATCAATTATTTTAGTAATTGATTAATCGATTGATCTGATTAGTCGTACTAGTTGAAGCCCCGCCTCTCCCACAGCTGGACGATCCCTATTGGTCAAACTCATCTGAGCTGTTTTTTTCTTGAATCTAGCTAGCCTACACTTTCAAAGAAGTCTTAATAAATTGTTTTAATTGGTATTCAGTATATATTGTTGTTGTTAATAGGTTATTATTAAATTACTTAAATATTCCCTTTTATTTTTCATATAAAAGATCAAAGGTTTATCTTTAGGTAAAAGTGGGACACGCTCTGTTAATTGATTTCAGATTAGCTTTTGCTACTAGCCACCTAGCCTAGCCTAGCCTAGCCTTAGCCTTAGCCTTAGCATTAGCCTTAGCCTTAGCCTTAGCATTAGCATTAGCATTAGCATTAGCCTTAGCATAGCTCCAGTGCTCACTCCGCAGGGAGACACACACGGCTGTCTTCGGCGTGGGGCTGCCACTTAAGAACGCAACAACTTTCACCTCGAGCCGGTTTGGAGACACGAAAAACAGCGGACAGGCAAGGAATAACCACGGTACAAGGACAGGTTTGGGGAAGAAATAAGAGATAAACAAACATATGCCATCGTTTTGTTTGACTTTTACGCACAACCAACTAAACGTGCCATTTTTCGTTTGAAGGAGCAGCAAATCCCGGATCAAAAATGTCAAGTCCCAAACCGAAGAGTATGCTACGAGAGGCTTCCCACCAGATCATAGCCGGTGGATCTGCAGGTAAGTTTCGCAATTATTATGGCTGTTTTGTTGAAGTTTTTGCTGTAGACGAATGAACCGTGCGTAATCTGTGCACAAATCTTCATCATCCGTTTAGCAAGTTGTTGAGATCGCAATAGGTAATGGTTGTGGTCTGGTGTTTCAAAATCGCGTGGCTAAATTTCAAGAAAGCGCCTTGAGCGGATGGTACGTATAATAAAAAGGAACTACGCGCTGACACCGAACCAAAGAGCAGCAGATGAGATGGTTCATGTCTCCTTTACGCACGGTTTGTTCGTTTACATCCGTGTTCTCGAGTAAGTCATGTCATTAGGTTCAGGTATTGCATGATCCTGAATTTCACATGAAGTTAAAGCAAGAAAAACAAGATACAAAGCCAGAATTTCAACTCTGCATATGCAAGGATTTTGTATTGCAAATGACATCATGCTCAGCTGCCCTCTGGCAATAGAAATTGGAAAATCAGTAACTATAGGAAGTTTTTAATTAATCTTTTCTATGGTTTGAATGATGGTGTTTGTTGAAGTGGTGTAGTTTCTTTGTAGTAGAAGTAGTACTTGTCCTGGTGGTGTTTACATAGTAGAGGTAGTTGTATTCTCGTTTATTACAAATATCTTATGAATGAGTGGCTGTTTTTGTGGTTGACTCTTTGTCGGTACTTCGTCATGGTCAGTAGTAGTACTTTGTTTAATAGGAAACTCTTTTACATGTTTTTGTTGTAGCCTTTTTTTCTACTGTATTTATTATAAAACCTGTAATCAGTGGTAGAACGTAACAGAGTAAAAGTAGTAGTAAAAGTACTGCATTTCCGTACAAATTTTAGGCATCTGTACTTTACTTGAGGAAAGTGGAGACTTTTTACTTCCTACTCCACTAGATTTATGAGCAGGTTTGACAAAAATGTTATTATTGTTTGAGACCTGCTGAAAAGGCTGAGGGTTTATTTTTAGGAACTTAAAATTTTAGCAGACAAAATAACATGCAAAGAAAGACGTCTATAAACTGGATTCTGTGCGTAATACTGAGTGCGTTTTTTCACCCCTGCTTGTAATTGGGAAACTAAGCGGAAGTTTTTAATCCTTCTTTTCTATGGTTTGAGTGGTATGGTGTTTGTTTAAGGGGTGTAGTTTGTTTGTAGTAGTAGCAGTAGTAGTAGTACTTGTTGTCCTAATGCTGTTTACATAGCACTGGTGGTTGTATCCTTGTTTATTACAAAAATATTATGAATGAGTAATTGTTTTTGTGGTTGACTCTTTGCTAGTACTTTGTCGTGGTCAGTAGTAGTACCTTATTTAATATGAAACTATTTTATATGTTTTTAGCCTTGTTTTCTGTTGTATATATTCTAAAACCTCTAAATACTAGTATCTACTACTACTATTACTGCTATTTCTACTAGCAGTGGTGGAATATAACAAAGTAAAAGTACAGAACAGGACTGAAAAGTAAAAGTATTTTTATTATAGTTTGAAACCTGCTGAAAGGCTGAGTTTGCTGGGTTTATTTTTAGCAACTTCATATTTTGGGCAAACAAAATAATATACAAAGGAAAAATGCTGGAAAAACTTTGGATCCATTTGTTTCTGTTGAACAAAATTCAGCACAAATCTGTGTCAAAATCACTGCATTTGAAGCTTTATAAGACTTCAAAATCTGTGCGAAATACTTTTACTTACGCTTTAAATACATTTTTAAACAGGTACTTTAATACTTTTATTTAAATACATTTATTCATATGATCTACTTTTATTTTAGTATTTTTTTACTCCAGTGTCTTTACTTTTACTTAAGTAACTACCACTAGTACTACTACTACTACTACTACCACCACCATTACTACCACTACCACTACGACCACCACTACGGTATTTAACTAACTTTGTACTGAAGATTGTTTGACCTCCAAATGAGCCAACTTTTGCATCTCTGTAGAAAATAAATACTTTACTCAAGCAGTTTAAACAATAGTGTTATTATATAAATATGTTACCCAAGTGTCCAAAATCCTTCAAATCATTTACTAGCAGTTCTTAAGCAGCAGAGTGTAGCTGGTAGTTATAATATCGTAGCTTTTTAGTATTTTCAGTTTGTCTCACAAGAAATTAGGTTTTAATTATAGTAAAAAGCAAAAAAAAAAAAAAAAAAAAAAAAAGTTGAAGGAGTAATTCCAGAGTTCCAGTAAGTGTTTAAATACTAAGACTCAATTTATTAATACTAATTTCAATTTATTAAATTTTTATTACATTAAATGATTAAATGGTAGAACTTTCTTTTCTATTCCCATGTGTCCTTATATGTGTGTAATCCTCAGTGGTCCTGTAGGTTCCATAGTGGTCCATGGGTGTATACTAGTCTATGTGCTCTTATACTTGTTCTGATACAGATCAACATCATTCTAAAGACATTCAGGAAAGGTTCACTTCTGTCCTGTCAATGGGACTTCTTTTTTAGCATCGATACCTGTGAAAAAAAAAAAAAAAAAAATGTTACTGTATAGTTAAAATCTTATTTTTAGCTTGGTCTTTCTCTCATTAATTTTTTAAAATTTGTATTCAACATAATCAAATACATGGCCACCAAGGCCTGGGACAACCAGGAACGTCAAAATCACATAAACAACACATAAGATACACAGGGCGACATACAAGAGCCAACTACACACGAGGAACAAACACAAATGCACTTAAACAAAATAAAATAAACTGCACTGCTGCTGAAACAGGACGTGGCTCAGACCAAATAGGAAGTCGTTGTTTAAACTCTCTTGCGCTCTTGTTGATCTTTGCTCATTTGTTTGTTGCATGGTTCCGTTTTTGTGCATCTTCAAGTTACATAACAGCGCCTCACTGTGCCAGCTCATGCCATCAAAATGCACATGTGGAAACAATTCTTTTCTTTCAGATCTCAAACCTTTACATTTTGAAACTTGCTTAAAAAGGTTTATCTCCTTCAGTTATTGCTTAACTTTTGTTGCTGTTTAAAGTCTAATGTGGTTTCTGGGTATCTTGGATTCTGTCTATTGCTTAACCAAACAGCTTGTGTTATGTCTGTTAATTAAGTTTGTAATTATTGCCTTCAGACGCATGGAAATTATAATAAAAAAAAAGTTTACGAAGTTGGAATTTTTCCCCAAAATTGTCTCAAGTACAGATATAGTGTATGAGTAAGGTCTTGAAATCAAAATACTGTATGTCTGCTGCCTGTTGTCTGCATCCAGTTATGAAGCATTTGTTAGGTAATCAGGAAGTGCACGGTGAGCATGCAGGCATGAAAATCTCTCACCTTTCGGTGAAATTTGCCATTTTAAAGCCAACACAGGTGACCTACGTGAATCGTATAGATTCAATAAATTTTCACGCTTACTGGCTCGGTCCTTAGTTTGCGCTGATTAGAAGGGCAAGAAGAAACAAAGCAAAAATTAATCAAAATTAATGCTACAGTGTCGGCACAGCAGACCCACTGAGTTATGTGGGCTAAAGTTTGCCTAATAAAATGCCAAATAAATCTGTTTGTCACGATGTGCGTTTGGCTTGGTAAATATGCAGAGACTGTTAAATACCACTGTAAAACCAGTGTAGTGGAAACCTTTTACATAATCATTTTTTTATTCATTTGTGTAGGCTATGTATGAGTTGGCTTTCTAATTCTGTATGAAATGGAATCCTTTTTCTTTTTGATGACTCATGGGTTACTATAGATGACCTCGCCAAGTGTGGCGCCTTTTCTAATCACTTTAGGTTAATAATCACTCTATGCCAACATATATCTAAATCTTAGTGGTATGCCAAACAAACTCTTCACCAAACTTGTCTTTAACAAATTTTGCTTCACATGATTGCCTCACGTACTGATTCCACGACCTTGGATAACCTATCTTTGTACAGATGATGTATCTCAGTTTATGTGTCTGCACCAGTCCCATGTCTTGGGTATAAATACTCTGTATGTTTTGTTGTGGGGAGCAGTCCAGGGACACATGCCTCTGTCAGGGACAGTTAGGGTGTGATTGTGCACAATTGCTTTACTAAATCAGACTCTTTGATTCAAGACAACTCTCCAGTTTATTCTTTGCAGCTTAGAAATTCCACAACACCAGTAAGATAATAAAATCCTACCCACACTTTCATCACCTGAAGCAGTTTTCTATAAAGTGACAGCCAGTGGAAGTTCTTACAAAGTTTATTCATTTATTTATTTATTTATTTTCACGTTCAGAAACATTCAATACATATTTCATTCGTATTAATTTCAACCAAAAAAGGATTGGGCTGAAGCAACTTGCTTATATAAGCCCATCCTAATTATCAGAACAACTCAACAATTGTGTTACATTTAAACAATATTCCTGTAATTAAATCATTGACCTTGAGATACTGGTTTTATCAGAACAAATACTTAACTATTACAAGTGTTTATAATCATTAATTAACTCAAATTTTAAAATTTTCTTGTATTTTGACAGAGTTTTGGTCAACTTCAATTCGTCTTTTAGATCATTCCAGAGTCTTATTCCTGTTACAGACAAGCATCTTTGCCTAACATTCGTTTTTGCCTTACTGGATTCAAATCGTAGCAGACGTCTCAGGTTACATCTGCTTTTCCTTAACTTAAAAAAGGACTGTATGCCTAAGGGAACGTCCTTATTTACAACACGAAACAGAATGGTCAATATTTTTAATTTTACAATGTCAACAAATTTTAATAAATTTGATTTTGTGAAAAGGTCATTAGTTGAATCACGAAAACCTACTTTATTAATTAATCTTACTGCTCTTTTTTGTAATTTAATCAAGAGATCTATATATGTTTTACAGGTGTTTCCCCAAATTTCACAGCAGTAAGAAAAATAGGGAAGCACAAGTGATGAATACAATATGTGTTTTGTTTTATAGAGTATACCAAGAGTTTTAGAAATCTTACTTCTAATGTACTGTATATGTGGCTTCCAGCAGATCTGATGGTCTATGATCACTCCCAAAAACCTTGTTTCATAAACCCTTTCTATTTCAATCCCATTCCAAATTAATTTTATATTTGAGTTCCCCTTGTTAGCTCCAAAAATCATAAATTTAGTCTTTTTCTCATTCAGTGATAACTTATTTGAGTCAAACCATCTTTTAAATTTGGTCAGTTCTGTTTCAGCCGGGGACGATTAACTGAACAATGTCAGGCCCTGAGCAATATAAATTAGTATCATCTGCAAAAATGACCAATTTAAAAAAATTTGATATTTTACAAATGTCATTTAAATACAGAATGAATCATTTTGGCCCCAAGACAGAACCTTGTGGAATTCCACATGACACAGTTTTCCGTTGTGATACTATTCCATTGATATCTACTTATTGGATTCTATTGTTCAAGTAACTTTTTAACCAGTTATTAACTACTCCTCTGACCCCATAACAGTCACACTTCTGCAAAAGTAAATCATGATCAGTGATATCAAATGCTTTTCATAAATCAATAAAAATTCCAATTGAAGTTTCTTTGTTGTCAACAGCAGTTGTTACATTCTCTATAAAGTCCATTACTGCTAGACATGTACAGTGCATCCGGAAAGTATTCACAGCGCTTAATTTTTCCCACATTTTGGGAATTGTAGTCATGTTACAGCCTCATTCCAGAGGCTGTAACATTCCAGCCTCATTCCAAATTGTATTAAATTCATCTCTTACCTCAAAATTCTACACACAATACCCCATTATGACAATGTGAAAAAAGTTTGTTTTGACATTTTTTGAATTTATTAAAAATAGAAAACTAATAAATAAAAAAGTATTCACAGCCTTTGCTTAATACTTTGTTGATCCACCTTTGGCAGCACTTACAGCCTCAAGTCTTTTTGAATATGACGCCACAAGCTTAGCACACCGATCTTTAGGCAGTTTTGCCCATTCTTCTTTGCAGTAATTCTCAAGCTCCATCAGGTTGGATGGGAGACGTCTGTGCACAGCCATTTTCAGGTCTCTCCAGAGATGTTCAATCGGATTCAAGTCTGGACTCTGGCTGGGCCACTCCAGGACATTCACAGAGTGGTTCTGAAGCCAATCCTTTGAGATCTTGGCTGTGTGCTTTGGGTTGTTGTCCTGCTGAAAAATGAACCTTCGCCCCAGTCTGAGGTCAACAGCGCTCTGGAGCAGGTTTTCATCCAGGATATCTCTGTATATTGCTGCATTCATTTTTCCTTCTATCCTGACTAGTCTGCCAGTTCCTGCTGCTGAAAAACATGCCCATAGCATGATGCTGCCACCACCATGCTTCACTGTAGGGATGGTATTGGCCTGGTGATGAGCGGTGCCTGGTTTCCTCCAAACATGACGCCTGGCATTCACAACAAAGAGTTCAATCTTTGTCTCATCAGACCAGAGAATTTTGTTTCTCATGGTCTGAGAGTCATTCAGGTGCCTTTTGGCAAATTCCAGACAGGCTGCCATGTTCCTTTTACTAAGGAGTGGCTTTCGTCTGGCCACTCTACCGTACAGGCCTGATTGGTGGATTGCTGCAGAGATGGTTGTCCTTCTGGAAGGCTCACCTCTCTCCACAGAGGAACACTGGAGCTCTGACAGAGTGACCATCGGGTTCTTGGTCACCTCCCTGACTAAGGCCCTTCTCCCCCGATCGCTCAGTTTAGACGGCCGGCCAGCTCTAGGAAGAGTCCTGGTGGTTCCAAACGTCTTCCATTTACGAATAATGGAGGCCACTGTGCTCATTGGGACCTTCAAAGCAGCAGAAATTGTTCTGTATCCTTCCCCAGATTTGTGCCTCAAGACAATCCTGTCTCGCAGGTCTACAGACAATTCCTTTGACTTCATGCTTGGTGTTTGTGCTCTGACATGCGGTCAACTGTGGGACCTTATATAAACAGGTGTGTGCCTTTCCAAATCATGTCCAATCAACTGAATTTACCGCAGGTGGACTCCAATGAAGCTGTAGAAACATCTCAAGGATGATCAGTGGAAAAAGGATGCACCTGAGCTCAATTTTGAGCTTCATGGCAAAGGCTGTGAATACTTATGTAAATGTGATTTCTTAGTTTTCTATTTTTAATAAATTCAAAAACTGTCAAAAAAAACTTTTCACATTGCCATAATGGGGTATTGTGTGTAGAATTTTGAGGTAAGAGATGAATTTAATACAATTTGGAATGAGGCTGTAACATGACAAAATGTGGAAAAAATGAAGCGCTGTGAATACTTTCCGGATGCACTGTATAAAACCCACAGTATTTTTATACTTATAAATAAAATAAAGCAGTCAACTGTTTAAAATGACTTTTACTGAAGTTGTGACAGAGCTCCACAGTCTCATGTTCTTAGTTGAATGTATGTCTTCTTTTTTGTTGTTAGAAACCTGTTAAAAAGACTGAAGTTAGCAAAGTTGCTGAATGTTTAGCTCCTTGCCATATCTGTGCCATAGTTACCATAGCAACCGCTCTAAATATCCAGGATACTCTGATTCCTCATTTACACTGAAACATGAGTATCCTAGTCTCTGAGCGCCAAATCTAGAATACTGTTGTTGTGGAAATTATTTTTCTTACAATAATCAATTTTCAAAGTCTTGTGAGTTATGGAATAGAAAGCAGGTTTATTCTTTGTTGCAACAAATATGGCCAGGACAGGTCCTGGGCTGCCAGCCTCCCTGGGTCCCAAGCAAGTCTGTGAGTGTCCCCTCTCTCCCTCCAATCCCCCAGAACCTATGAGCTTGCAGTATTTATACAAGAATGACAAAACATCATACATTACAAAGTGAATGGGTGGGTCACCTGGTGAGGTGTGACCAGGCAGCCCCTGATGACCATCATGAGTTGGTTTGACCTCAGGAGGTGGAGTTAAAACAATACAAGGTGTGGTACATTTCAAAAGAGAGAGATCTGAAAGACAGCTGTTTGGTCTGATTGTATCTATCTGTAAATGCTATTGACGTACCAAGGAGATTAACAACCAAGATGGAACAAAAAGGTGTTACATTTTCTAGGAATTCTATAAACCCAAATTATTCTAAAGATATATGTAAAATCCCTCAGTCGTCCAGGTAGAATCCATGGCAAAAAAGGAGAAAATTTAATTTGTCAACTGGACATAGTTTATGTCCAGTTGACAAATTAAATTTTCTCCTTTTTTGCTATTCTAAAGATAAAATAAAACCCAGTGTTTTATTTTCCATTACACTGACATAATCGGGATAAGACTCATAACCGGGATACTCATGTGCATGCAAACGCACTCACTGTTAAAACCAAAATATTATATTATTTTTCTGAATTAGAATTAAGTTCAAAAACCTCATGTTACTTGTGTGTTTTACTTGAGTCAGAAGGTAAGTGTGGTGCTTGTCAAGTCTTTAATTAAGGAATGCAGGTCCAACTTGAAAAACCCGGAAACAGACACAAGGCTCAACTCAGCTTCAAGACTTTTATTGAATTTTTCAACTTTTTCTTCAGTAGCAGTAGTAGTAGTAGTAGTAGCAGTAGCAGGTCGAAAACCTTTAAAGTAAACAAATATGTGGAATAATGAAATTACATTTTACATTCATGTCCGTATTTTAATCTATTTGCATTTTAATTAATCTATTTTAACTATGATATTTATTAATATACATTTTACATATTAACTTAATTAGGTAAATTTTTAAATGATGTAACAGTTTAACAAATATTTTAACTTTCAATATAACTTATTTTTTCTACAATTTTAAATGGCCATGTATGAACCAAATTTTATATTTTATTATTTTTTTATCATATTTTAATGAATTAACAAATAGCTTTTAATTGCCAAATAATATACATTTTTTAAATTAGTGCTCCTTTAACTTAGACTTAGTTAATACCCACAATAAATTGGAATATATTTAAACAATCAATTGCCAATTTGATTAAATTATTCATTTCAGTTAACATTTTCAGAACTTAAATTAAATTACTATTTCCTGAATTTATCAATTTACTGTTAACTTAAATTTGAACATTCCATAAAATAAATCAGCCAATTGCATTTACAATCTAACTAAGGCTTCTCATTACACTATTAATTATACTTAAATTAAACAGAATGTTCACCTGAACAGATTATCATTACACTATTGTGTCTTTAGGGTCTTAACTATATTTAAAACTAACTTTGCAAGTGAATTTACTCACCGGTAGTGTCTCTGTGTTTCCCCTTTGCATTCCTGGGTTTGGTTTGTGTGCCTGCGCACCTGAGCCTAATTAAATGAGTGCAGCAGACACTACCGGCTTACCTGTATTTTTAATGCCATCTACTGGCCAGACTAGGAATAAGATAAGAGGGGAAGGAGAGGAGAGGTGAAGGTTATGAGCAGAGGGGCTGGGCTTCTTGACTTGACAGTGCTGTTCTCATGTTTTTAAGACAGAAAAAATCCAGATACAGTGGCGTTAACATTATATTGTCTTTGTGAATCAGATTATACATTCATAGCCCAGCCCATCGTTTCTCATTTTTTACTTTTTTCATGTATTTTTAAATTTTTTTCTTAAAGGTGCATTGCGTAACTCTGGTTGACGGTCTGTCAACTCCTGCTTGTCTCCATGGAGATGTTATTGCTTTGTCTAGAATGTTCCACGGTAGAGATTAAACCTCTTTCTAAATCTATTTCAAGGGAGACAACTCTAGGCTACATTACAGGTCAGATCTGTGGAGAGTCAACCCTATTCACAGAGAGAATTATTGTATTTTTGAGCAACAAAAACATCTGTAATGAATAAATACTAGGTATGTGTTTATATCTCCACAGAGACAAGCAGATGGCTGGCCCTCCACCAGAAAAGTTCCACAATGCACCTTTAAGTTGTTTAATTATGAGTGGGCTGTAGAGCTATAGCTGACTAAATAAATTCTTGGTCGATTAAAAACATGTGGCTAAAGCTCTCAAAACTCTTCTGTATCTCTTTATCTGACCAAAACTGCACTCACAAGACTACACCTGCAGGGGGAGCTCATGCAAAAACTACTATTTATACAGGAAAAAAGTACTAGGAAACCGTGTTATATAAAGGCAAATTAAACTTGTGATTCATGAGTTTTATACCAATACCAAAAAATACCAAATCTTCAGCTCACTCACTTCTCCTCTCTGTTGTCCCATAGAAATCCTTAAAATCAAAATAAAATGATTAGTTGACAAATACGGATTTTGGTAATAAACTCCATTAAATAGAGATGGACCAATTTGGGTTTTTCATGGTCGATGCCGATAAACTCTGCCAATATGTTTGGGCCGATATACAGGACCAATTTTGATGATTTTCCTCAAACTATGTAATTTAAATTTACTCCCCCACAGCCCTTTCTCCCCCCAAACCTTTTAAAGGTGCATTGTGTAACTTTTCTGGTGGGGATGTTATTGCTTTGTCTGGAATGTTTCACAGTATGGCATTAAACCTTTCTATCTTTATGTAGACCAAACCAGACCAAGTTACAGGTCAGATCTGTGGAGAGGCGACCCCACTCACAGTCAGAATGTCTGTTTTTCTAGGTATTTTTGAGCTATAAAACCACCTGTAAATGAATAAATGTAAAGTAGAGCTGTTTAATGTCACACCATGGAAGATTCCAGGCAGAGAAATGACATATCCATAGAAACAAGCAGGTGACGGACCCTCAACCAGAAAAGTTACCCAGTGCACCATTTAAGAGAGCCACATTTTGTAGAGTTAAAATGAAGCTTTGTGTGTATTTTTAGGCAGCAGATTAACCAAAACAGAATATTTACTTGTCCTGGAGATTTAAGGCCGATAGATGAAATGCAAAAAAGTCCAAATATCGGTCCATCTCAACCATCAACCGATTAATTGACAAAACAACTGAAGAAGTTGAAGAACTGCTCTATATAGAACTGTATTGTTGTATTTTCTCCTGAACTCGTGTGACTCCACAGCCCTGAGACATATCATGTACCTGTACGTGTATTTGCATTAACTGAACCTGCGGACCTGTTGCCTCAGTAGCAGGTCGGGTCACGTCAGTTCTTCTGGATCAGACGGCGGTAAAGACTGAATGCTCCTCGTTCTTGTGAACATGAGGGGTGTGGCCGTCTGCTGTGTTCTGGCTCGAAGGATTAGTAACCTTATATCTGTTGATACGCTGGGAGTCTTCTACATGTGCCTCTGTGGTGGAATGTTCAGCAGTTACTGTGGAGACACAATGCACACATTAGCAAACACTGTCAAAATGTTTTAAGAGGTTTTTAGGAGCTTATGATCAGTATGAGCGTTCATGGTCCTTTTTAGGAGTTTGGTTTCCGTAACATGTTTTGGAATATGATTCTTGTATTTGTCAGTTCAGATTTCAGCCATTTTGTCAGTTCTTCTGGACGTGTTTAAAATGTGAACTTTGAACAGAATCCTATTATTAAAACAGCTGATGATATCAGCTATAAAGTATGAATGTTAATAAAAGTCAAATCATTCTCTCTTTGCAATCTGCTATTTGACACCCTCCTGTAGTGCTTGAGTGATGTCACAGCTTGGTCAGTACATAACTTTTTAAATCTTAATGAGGGCAAGGCTGAAATTGTAGTATTTGGCCCTATGGACCCCCAAACTGATATGGGTCCTTTCAAGGAACTAATTCGTCACTCAGCCACCAACCTTGGCGTCACTGTAGACTGTGATTTTACACTTAACAAGCAGGTCAACTTTGTTGTTAAAATCCAGTTTTTATCACCTTCTTTTATCCATAGTGAAACTTTTTTTTATCTTTTAAAAATTTTGAACAGGTCGCGCATGCTTTTATCTCTACTCATCTGGACTACTGTAGTGCACTCTACATAGGAGTCAACCATAATGCACTTCATTGCTTGCAGTTAGTCCCGAACTCACATTACTCCAATTCTTGCGTCCTGCACTGGCTTCCTGTTAATTTTAGAATTGATTTTAGGATTTATTGTTTTTAAAGTTTTGAATGGACTGGCCCCACGTTACATCTCGGACCTCATCCATATCAAGACTTAAAAGCCCCAAGCTCTGGAACGCTCTGCCCCTCACGTCCCAACAGCCCCACAGTGGAGTGTTTTAAGTCTCGTCTTAAAACCCACTTTTATTCTGGGGCTTGTAACACCGCGTGAGTTGTTCGGAACATAATTCTGCTGACTTTTTAGAGTTAAATGTTTTACATTGCTATGTGAAGCACTTTGGAAACTGTCTTGTTTATCAAATGTGCTAAACAAATAAAGTTGGATTGGAGAATATTTCCAGAGACTGATTGATCAGTGAGATCAAACTACTATAACTCAAGTCCAAAGTGTAAGTCTGGACATTTTATAATTTATCATTTGAAGTGGGACAGTAGCTCAGTTGGTAGCATTTGTCCAGTTATCTGAAGGTTGGCGGTTCGAATCCTGTTTTTCGACATAAACATCATTGGTTAAGTGGTCAGATCCACTGACCCACAGGTTGACAGTGTGATTCCAGCTCCCACAGATGAATGCTGTTGTGTTCTTGGGCAAGACACTTAACCCACCTCGCCCCCAGTGTCTGCGTACACTGGTGTATGAGTGTGTGAATGGGTGACTGGTTTCTTAAAGCGCTTTGAGTGCTTTGAAGGTGGAAAAGCGCTGTATAAAAAAACTGTGACCAAGAGAGAGGGATTCCACTGTCTCATTCTAGGAATCGTTGATCAGTAAGAGAACCCAAACTATTATTACTCAAGCAGAGGTCTAAAGTGGAACTGTCTGGACATAACATTTGATTCATAATTTGAAGTAAATGTAATTGAAGTATAAATAATTGAGTATTTTCAAACAATGGAAAAATTAATCTTAAACCATATCTGACGGATTTGTACAAAAAATGTTCAAATCACGTAAATATTTTCAGCTAATATATGCTAATATATTATTTAAATGTTTTAGTGAATATTTTCAGTTCTGTTGACAATCTGTTGCCATCTTATTCTTCCCCTAGAAATGACTGATGACAGAATATGAGATAATGTTTATTTACGTCTAGGATTCTTTTAGTCTTTAATTCTAACTATCTATTGTTAGTACTATTCCCAAAAATACTGTGTGGACATATAATTGTAACTATATTTTGTCCATATCACTTCACTTCTATGGAGTTTGCTGTGATCTGAACGAAATTCTGAAAATATTTCGGAATTTCTCAAGTTTAAAAGCGGCTGATGCACACACTTAAGTTGTCCACAAGATGGCAGTATCTCCATGCTGTATATTTCCTTCAGAGACTATCAGCAATGTCGTAAGCCTTTTTATATTTATATACCAATTAACTGCATTATTTTTTTTATCTACCAAATCTTTACTATAAAATATAACTTGCAATAAAAAAGTAAAAATATATACACCTTCAGTCCAAATTTTTCAAGATATTTAATAATAATAATAATAATAATAATAATAATAATAATAATAATAATAATAATGCATCAGTTTTATATAATGCTTTTCTGGACACTCAAAGACACTTTACAGATTCATTCACTCCACACCTGGTGGTAAGATACTATTGTAGCCACAGCTGCCATGGGGCAGACTGAGAGAAGCGAGGCTGCCAATCTGCGCCATCGCACCGTCCGAGCACCACCATCTCTCACACACACACACACACACACACACACACACACACACACACACACACACACACACACCACTTTCATGGGCAATGTGGGTGAAGTGCTTTGCCTAAGGACACAACAACAGTTTTTTCCACTGGCGCCCCCCTGTGGCACCTGATTTTCCCAGTGTCTCCCATCCAAGTACTAATCAGGTCCGGCCCTGCTGAGCTTCTGAGATCTGACGGGATCAGGCTTTGACAATCTGGTATGGCCACATACCGCTTTGATAAAGTTGAATGCCTTACCTTGGAACATTCTTTTCAAAGCAGTATCATCTCCATGGAGACAAACAGGTGGCGTAAGCTCTTTCAGAAAAAAATTCCACAGTGCGGCTTTATTTAAACAAGCTGTAATGTTTTTGTTATTTCTTTGGCATGAGGAAGCGCGTTCGGGGAAACTGATCCTTTTGTTCTAAATGGACTGTGACCAAAAGCGAGTGATTGGACTCCAGACCAGTTTAGACCCTGGTCCAGACCCTGGTCCAGATCCCCCTGGCCTTTGCATGAAATAGGCTTTACACTGGGGTCTGTAGAATAAATAAAGATACTAAGGGCTAAATGATGGAGAGGAGGAAATGAGAAGAGTTTAAATAAATCTACAAGAACAAAGCAGAATTTTATTATCAAAGGTGCAGAGACGCCAGAGACTGTACTTGAGTAAGAGGTATGTCACTTCAAAATATTCTGAGTATATTATAACATTAAAAAGTGCAGACGCCAAAAACTGTACTCAAGTGAGAGCAACTTTACTTCAAAATATTCTGAGTGTATTATTATAATATTAAAAAGTAGAAGTACAAAGTAATGGTCCAAGAACATACACAAGTATAGGGAAATCCACTGGAACAAAGTGGAGTTTTATTATCAAAGGTGAAGAGACACAAAAACTGTATTCCAGTATTTAAGAGGTTGTAACTCTACTTCAAAATATTTGGTATATTATATAACAATAATAATAATAATAATAATAATAATAATAATAATAATAATAATAATAATATATTAAAAGGTGCAGAGATGCCAAAAACTGTACTCAAGTAAGAGTATTGTTACTTCAAAAATATGAGTATATTAAAAGTAGAAGTACAAAGACACACACAAGTAGAGTGAACAAGTATTTGGGAAAACTATTAAGCAACACCCCACAGATCCATACTGAGTTCATGACATAAGATCTTTGTGTTGGATCAGCTTTTTGTAGATTTCCAAACGGCATCAAGCCGTTTCACACAAATAATTTTACAAAAAAATACACGTTTCGAAGTGCAAACAACAAGAAAAACTTGACTAGTTTGCATGAGCTCACTACAGTTAAGTCCAGCTGCAGCACCATGTTATAAACTACTACAGAAACATCAGATCTGAAGGAGCTGCCAGAAACACAAATGCTCGATTCATTTCATATTGTCACATAAAGCTTTTGTCACTTCAGACTTACTCATAGTGGGAAGAGGAAACGCAACTTTGACCAAACGGACGCAGAGCCACAGAAAAATGTGTTGTGGACTTTTAAAAACACACAGGACGCACCACAATAGTTAACGTAATAGTAGTAGTATAAGCTGAGACTTAGACAAACATTTATATAATTACTGACACCAGTCTCTTGCTGTTTATAATTGCCACTTATGTAGTCACTTATAAGTATTATTACCATTTTTTACATATATATATATTTTTTACTCTTGTTATTATATTATATTGTGATGTGTGAGCTACTGTGTCCAACTAATTTCCCTTGTGGATCAATAAAGTCTAAGTCTAATTGAAGAATTAATGTAGAATGTTATTAAATCATATTGTAACCCATTCAAATCTCACTTACTGTTTTCCATTTGTATTTTTATAAACTGCCCCAAACCTCTAAACTAATGCCTCTATAACGCGCACTACATTTCTTATCAAAACATCACAGAATCTCTCTTTAAATGTCCGTTTATTTAGTTTTTCGTGTTTCGGAAGTGTCCCGGCCTCTCACTTCCTCTCTGGAGACTGAAGCTTTGACTGAAACCTGCTGCAGTAGTTGTAGCAGTAGTAGTAGTAGCAGTAGTAGTAGTATTATTAGTACTACGGTTTTTCGCTTGTCCTTCCACAGTCACTGCAGAATGAGCCTGTTGTTGACCTCCACCGAGCACTCAGAGGCCGGGGCTTTGATCGGGCTCCTGGCGGCCATCTTGGAGACAGATGTTTGGATGACCTCATGTCTGAATGCTGATTTTGAATTTGGGATTGAGTTGCAAGATTAATCATGATCGAAATCGAATCAACGCAATTAGCATATCACAAAGGCTGCAGTTTTGAAGTAACATTATTTCCTCAACAAACAATAAAATCTTCAGTTTTATTCTGCATAAAAACTGCTAAGCCTGTAGTTTAGATCAGTACAGACATGTCCCTGTGTGTCAGATGCCCTCCCCCTCTGTGTCGGATGCCATCCCTGTGTGTCAGATGCCCTCCCCATGTGTGAGATGTCCCCCTCTGTGTGTCAGATGCCCCCCCTGTGTCTCCATGGGGTCTTATTCTGCATAAAAACTGTAGTTTTTATCCTGATCTGTACAAACATGTTCTGAAATGTCCCTGTGTGTCAGATGCCCTCCCCTTTCTGTCAGATGCCCTCCTTGAACACCAAAATCTGATCATGATTGGATTTCTAGATTAATCAGATTAGCAAAATGTCATGTAAACAGTTGAGTAATCTGACTTCTCTTTGATGGTTCTTGTGCAGAGGAAAAAAACAAAAACAAAACACAAACAAATGTGACAAAGAGAAAAATTAAAAGATTAAAAGTGTTATTTTGAAGTTGATTTGTACTTTATCTTCCAAATACAACAGCTTCTCTAAAAATCCACCTAACAGACGTGGGTAGAGTAGCCAAAAAAATGTACATGATCAGATTTTGGTGTTCAGTCTTTTCGGGTTGAGGGGCTAAAAGTTTCTAACATTTTGAAGCTATAGTTTATACGGGGGCAGAGGAGTCAGGGCAGATTGAGGAAAAAATTAGTCGTGATTCTGATCCGTAAATGGGCACACATCTGTATTTTGGTATGCACTTTAAAAAGTCAAATCCAGCCAAGTTAAAATTACTAGAAAACTTGCATAATGTACCTTTAATTCAGGTAGAGGGCCCGCCAGTTACTTGTCTCCATGGCGATGTTATCGCTTTACCTCCATTATTCCAAATTATGCCATTAAACTTTTCAGTCTCCATAGAAATAAGCAGGAGGTGCCACCAGGTCAGGATCTGTGAAGAGGCGACCCCATGCACTCGCAGTCAGAATGAAAGGTTTTAAAGTTGTTTTAAACAGTAAAAACACCCATAATCGAATAAATGCATTTTATTTAAAGGTTGTATAGAGGATTTTCCAAGGAAGGAGAAATCCAGCGACTGTCCTTTTTCAAATGTTGCGCATGCATGAAACTCCCCCCTACCCTACAGCTCCCTAAGTAGAAACGCCTCCTCGCGCCTCCTCCTTACGCTTGCTTTGCTTGTTTATAGCCGGTGCTATATAGCTGAATCGCTGTAACTGCTGTAACTGTGCTGTAACTATGTTGTACGTTTTCCAATGATAAGCAAAAGTTACCTGTCCAGAAGTAATTTAGCCAGTCTTTAGACCCTCTGCTTCAGTGCACACCATCGCTGGAAGGTATCTCCAAGAATCACCTTAGTTTAGCTTCACTCCTTTTCCCCTTCTCTTCTTCTTTCAGTGACCTCAAAAACGAAATTTGTTTTGCGGCTAACTGGTAGTGGATTCTTATTTGTCATCGCAACAACCTTTGTGCTAACTGCGAGAAAGCTACAGTTGGAAAAAACCACTAAGAACCGCTGCATTGGTTGAGTAAACAAGGTCTTGCGTCTGTCGAATGCGTAAGAGGTGTACATAAACCACATAATTCCAGCGCCGCCAGCAAGTCAGTTACGCTAGAAGCGTAGGGAGTTGGATAATGAGGTAGCCTCGAGGTGAGGCCAACTATATCTAGTCGGTAATGCTCAACCTCCTGCACGAGCTTGGGCTCCTTCCCCCCCAGCAAGGTTCCATGTCCCCATGTCCGGAGATCTGGTCGTCGAGGCCCCTGCCTTCGACTGCCGCCCAAATCTCCCTGCACCGGCTCCCTATGGATCCTCCTGCGGGTGGGAGGACGGCCCCACGTTGCTTCTTCAGGCTGTGCCCGACCGGGCCCTGTGGGGGAAGGCCTGGCCACCAGATGCTCGCTGTCGAGCACCCACCCCAGGCCTGGCTCCAGGGTGGGGCCCCCGTAACGCCAATCTGGGCGACGTAACTGGCCTTGCTGTGTTTCTCATCATGGGGGCTTCTGAACCGCTCTTAGTCTGACCCGTCCCCCAGGACCTTTTTGCCTTGGGTGACCCTACCAGGGGCATGAAGCCCCTAACAACATAGCTCCCGGGATCATTCGGGCACTCAAACCCCTCCACCACGTTAAAGTGGCGGTTCAAGGAGGGGATATATGAAAATGTGTGCGATCAAATTGGAGTATGACTAGCTTATGTATGTGTAGTTTATGTACCTCATGGCTCAATTTTTCTATGTTGCATTGCTAAACTTTTGCATCTTTTATTTGCTGCCACATGCTAGGTGACCTCAAGCCAACCTTAAGGTTTTGTCATAACCCAAGTCACTGGAATACACTTTATTTGTACAGGAAAGACATCCGGCGACATTGACAGTTCTGACTTTGTTCCATGTATCTTCCCCTACCCAACCCAGTTGGATAAAGACTGGGATGCAAAATTGGAACTGTTAAAATGATCACTTCCACATGCTTTGTGGTTCTCTGATCAACCATTATTCCACATATTGTCAAAAGTGCAAATACAACTATTAGCAGGGTTATTTGTCAGGCTATATAGCTATTATACATACATATGCATTTTATTATATTTAAAGCTCACTGAGACATTGTATGCAGATGTCTTAGATTTGAAGAATTGGGATGTCTGTATGTCATTTGTACTTCTTGAATTGAGGATGTAAGAAACATATGGTTAACTAAGAAAAGTAACTGGTTTTGTTGTACTAAATGATTGTTCTACTGGTAAAAACCCTTAACACTAACCTGACCAAGACTGTGTATGTGGACCGATTTGGATTTTTTGAAAGGCCAGAGTTTGGAAAAATAATGAGCTTTCCAAATTCTACAAAGTGTAATAAGCATTTCCATTATGAATGAGCAAAAGTATAAAGAATGGTTAAAGAATGGCATTGTGAGCAGTGCCAAAAAAAAAAAAAAAAAAAGCTAAAAACATGGCGCAGTGAAACACATTTATTGTAACATTTATTGTGTTTCCATTTCCCTATTACTCAACAGAGACTGCTTGCTGTTATTTTATTGAAAAGATCAAAACTGAATTGGATAAAGGGTGAGCGGTTGCAGCGGTATTCCTGGACCTTAAAGCATTTGATACTGTAAATCATGCAGTATTAAAAAAAACTTACTAAATTTGATCTATCTAAATTTGATAACTTATTAATATGATGCAGTCATATATTAATTAATTAATTAATCATTGCATGTATATAGTGCCTTTCAAGACACCCAAAGCTCTTTACAGAGCATTGTTCGTTCACTCCACACTTGGTGGTGGTAAACTACTATTGTAGCCACAGCTGCTTAATGTTCAAGGACAAATTATTAATAATGTACAGGAAGTGAAATATTTAGGCCTGTATTTGGATTTGGCCCTGTCCTTTGATAAACAAATTAAACGTCTAAGTAAAGTTATAAAATTTAATATTGCAAACTTGAGACATATTCGAAACTCCCCAAAACATTCAGGCATCAAAGGCTTTTCCTCATGCCATGATTTTTTCTCACTTACATTATTGCTTAATCTGTTGGTCTCAGGCAGGAAAGACCTTAAAAAACTCAACTGAGACTCTTTTTAAGCAAGCCCTCAAAGTTTTTGATAAAAAATCATTGACTTATCACTATTGTGACATACTGAACAGATACAACCTGTTAAACTTTGACAATATGATTTTTTATTCTGAGATGGGGCTGCTCCATAGAATTCTCCACAATGCTGCTCCCCCTCCTTTAAGAGGCTTCTTCCAGTTAAGATCAGAGCAGATGACCAGAACATCAAGTTCATCTGTAAATTCTGATCTGACCATTCCCTTTAAAATTACTGTGATGGGACAGTCGGCTTTCTCAAACACAGCAGCAAAAAACTGGAATACGCTTCCAGCTGATCTTAAAACTTGCACTATCACACTTTCTCTCATGGACTAAAACAATGTCTTCTGAGCAGCAGGCGTGTCAACATTAGGCTTCTTCAAACATTCAAACATTCTGACTGATTGTACTGTAGAGGTATTGTGTACATGTAAACGTGTTGTGTTTGACATTTGATGGTCATGTTGTTGATTAATTGTAATAATACTGATGAATTTGGTAAATGTGCATTTTAGAGGATATTGATGACAATGAAATTTTTAGAAGATAATGATGAATCTGAAATCTTGAATTTATGGAAATTAGAATGAATGAATTTTGAATGTTTTAAATGTTTAATGAATTGGATTGTGATTATTTTAAGGAGACACTGTTACTGATGAAATGTTGTTGTTAGAGTTGGTCTAATGTAAATAGTTTCTTTAATGTATTTTGTACCTGCCCGAGGACTGCAGATGGAAAGGAGCTTGTTTGTTTCTGTGCACTGACCTTGTTTTAAATAAATTATAAATAAACTCTTTCAATGTGTATTCTAACGTTGGACAAACGCCTTGATGTTTCTACTTCTTGAGCAGACAGCTTTCCTTTGGTAAAGTGAGGGATCCTCAGCGTAGCACCACACAAGCCATGTTCATCTCTAACGGTAAAACCACAATTGGCTAGTATCTCATCATTTACTTGTACAAGGTCATAAAATCCTGAATCAGCTGCAAGTTTTTTTTTTTGTTTTTTTTTTAAATCAGAAACACGCCCACCACAACCTTTAGACAGAAATGTGATAGCTTCTGCAGGTGTCATGCCAATGACTCTTATAATTAAAATATGTTTAGGCTCTGGCATATTCCTTAATATGGCATGCTTACTAGGCCACTTGATTAAAGACTTTAAAGTCTGAGACATAACAGGTAACCAGCTTCTCAAAAATTTTGAGATGTCACATTTGTTGAATGTTATTTGAACATTAAATCTGAAAGCTATATCTTTGTTGGTGAGCCCTAACCGGAGTTTCATGAGGATGACCAATAGATGGTCCTCCAGGGTCAGAGAGCCACGCACAGCTTCTACACTGTCTTTAACTACCTCAAGGACCCAATAAAAGAGGGCACTGGTCGGACCTGTGAAGAACAGGACATGTGCTGCTTTACACTTGAGAGTGGTGAAGGAGAACTGTAGCCCTGATCATTTCTTTTAATTGTTCATTCTTTGCTTTCAGTTTATTGATGTTCACATGCAGATTGTCACAATCAGTTAGGGTCGGCTATGATTCAGTTTGAGGTCATCGTGGACAGCCTTCGGGACCGTAGTTTCTGAAAAATAAATTGGACAGATCGAAATGTTACCATCCTATTTGTATATGTAATAAACGGTTACATTCTGGGTGATTATTCAGACTATGCCAAACATGATCATGGCCATATAATTATTCATAACAAAAAACATGGCAACCTGATGATAATCTTATTAGTAACTGTACTTGTCTACAATAATTAACATTCCGAAAGACATAATTGGGAAAAGCTGGGCTGAGAGGCTCGTAGTTACTTTTCATTATAAAAATCCAAATGGGTCCACATACAGTCTTGGTCAGGTTAGTGTTAATCATTTGGAGAGAGGGAAGTGGATGTTGATTGAGATCCTTTGTATGAACATCTGCTGGGGGTTTCATCCCTTCATCTAAACTAAAAGAGAACAATCATTTAGTACAACAAACCCAGTTACTTTGTTTAGTTAACCAAAGGTTTCTTAAATCCTCATTTCAAGAAGTACAAATGACATCCCATACAGCCTGAGTTAATGACACATACAGCTTTATTCCAGTTAAAGAGAGGATTTCATATCAAGGATGTCAAGTAATGTAATAATGTAAAATTAGGGCCGTTGTCATAGCGATTAGCAATTTAAAACAAAATACTATATCTTTTATAATGGGGGGAAAAGTCCTCAAAATGTCCCATATTTGCATAAAGCTGGTCACATATAGAGGAGTGGAGTGAATTACAAAAGTGTAGGTTTTCACTGTCAAGAATGATGAATAATTGTAATAGTAATAATTGTAATTTGTAATTTAGCATTTTTTTTTGTATTTGTATTAGCATTTTTTTTTTCACACAAAAATTTTAACACAAAAATTGGACATTGTGATTGAACTGCACTTTTAGCCAATACCTTCTTGTAAAAAATTTGAAAAGCTCCAGTCTCTAATGCACACAAATAACAGGCTTTCTCTGCTCGTTTGTCCATTTGAGGGGCTGGTATTAAAACAAGAGATTTTTCCTCCGAATGGTTTAAACTGGAGCTTTCTGACAGAGTTCGTTTGTTACTCTCAAGTCTCGTATGTCAAAATTACAGTGTGTACATCTGTCATAAGTTTGCAATACATTTACTTTACACACTTTTCCCTTTCCTGTAAAATCTATCTCTTCTGTCCCTTCAAAATAAAAGTTTCTGAATTTTTATTGTGTCTTTACTTTTCTTGTTGATGTCCTTGCTTTGTCTGGAATTAAGGAAGTACAAAAGTAAAGAGTACTATACATACTACATAGGTATCTGTACTTTACTTAAGTACATTTTACAGTGTATACTTTTTACTTTAATACATTTGAGAGCAGACATCTGTAAAAAGTACTCTTCTTTATGGTTTGAGACTTGTATTTCGCACATTTAATTTTTAATTTTTAAAATTTTCTTATTCTGTTATTTAATAGGGACAGTGCATACATTGCAGTGCAAATATGCCAGATTATAGCAAAAATGCTCATTTCCATCTGTAGTCCCCAGGCAGGTGACACCACAGCAAAAACAACAAGTGACAATAGCAACAGTTAAACACTAAAAGTGTCCACAAGTCTGGTTTTCTTTTAGCCACTGTTTCAAGTGTGATTTGAAAGTGGCCAGTGTTGGAGTCTCCCTTACTGGTAATGGGAGAGAGTTCCAGAACTTAGTGCCTCTGACTGAGCGCACACTTTGTCCGAATGTAGTGCATCTGTGAGGGACCTCATTGTTCCCCCGGGTCATGCCCCTAGTTCCCATCCCACTGACAATTTTTGTTTTAATAAAATCCTGTAACGGAGGGGGGGGCAAGCCCATGCAAAACTTTATATACAAAACATCCATATTTGAAACTCGTGAACAAGACCTCAAGATACTGAAACTCCTCCACTTGAGGCAGGGACTCCACCCACCTGGAGAAGGCAAGCCACCTTTTTCCGGTCAAGAACCATGGCCTCATATTTGGAGGAGCTGATCCTCATCTAAGCCGCTTCAGACTTAGCTGTAACCACCCCAGTGCATGTTGGAGGTTCTGGTCTGATGAAGCCATCAGAACAATATCATCTGCAAACAGCAGAGATGAGATCCTGTGGTCCCTAAACCGGATCCCCTCCGGCCCCTGACTGCACCTAGAAATTCTGTCCATAAAAACAATGAACAGAACCGGTGACAAAGGGCAGCCCAGGCTGAGTTCATCATGCACCAGGAACAGATCTGACTTACTGCCGGCAATGCAAACACAGCTCCTACTCTGGTCATACAGGGACCGGACATCCCTTAGCAAAGGGCCCCGAAGCCCATACTCCCGGAGCTCTCCCCACAGGTCACCTCGAGGGACACTGTCGAATGCCTTCTCCAGATCTACAAAGCACATGTGGACTGGTTGGACAAACTTCCATGAATCCTCGAGCACCTAATGGAGAGTATAGAACTGGTCCACTGTTCCGCAGCCGGGATGAAAACCGCACCACTCCTCTTGAATCCGAAGTTCGACTATCGGTCGGATTCTCCTCTCCAGTACTCTGGAATAGACCTTACCAGGGAGGCTGAGGAGTGTGATTCCCCTGTAGTTGGAACACACCCTCTGGTCCCCCTTTTTAAACAGAGGTACCACCACCCCGGTCTGCCAGTCCAGAGGTACTGTCCCCGACCGCCATACGATGTTGCAGAGACCTGTCAGCGTCACAACATCCAGAGACTTCTAATGGATGAGTCTGTCTCTGAGTCCCCAGCCTCTGCTTCCTCCTTGGAAGACATGACGGTGGGATTGAGGAGATCCTCAAAGTATTCTTTCCACTGTCCGACAACATCCCCAGTTGAGGTCAACAGCTTTCCACCTGCACTGTAAACAGTGTTGGTGAAGCACTGCTTCCCCCTTCTGAGGTGTCGGACAGTTTGCCAGAATTTCCTTGAGGCCGTCCTATAGTCCTCCTCCATGGCCTCTCCGAACTCCACCCAACCCTGAGTTTTTACCTCTATGACTGCCCGGGTTGCAGCATGCTTGGCCCGCCGGTACCTGTCAGCTGCCTCAGGAGTCCCACGAGCCAAAACAAGAAACAAGGCCCGATAGGACTCTTTCTTCAGCCTGGACTCCTTCTTCGGCCCGTAGGCCGACACAACAGTGAGAGACCAGTCCCTGACCCAAAGGCGCAGGGACGCAAGCCTCTCCCAACACATGGCAGCTGAGCTGTGGAGCAATGAGCAGGCTCACACCAGCCCGCCCCAGTAACACCAATCTGGGCGACGTAACTGGGCTTGCTGTATTTCTCTTCATAAAGGTTTTCTGAACCGCTCTTAGTGTGACCCGTCCCCCAGGAGCTGTTTGCTTTGGGTGACCCTACCAGAGGCATGAAGCCCCTGACAGCATAGCTCCCGGGATCATTCTGGCACTCGGAGTGCTATGCTGTACCATGTTAAGGTTAATGATGTTAAGATCAAAATGGTGCAAAGTGCATTCAGAATTTACCAAACCAGCCAAACACATGGCAATAATAAGAAAATGTGGAAATCTGCTGAATTGGATAGAACCGAGAGAATAAAAACAGAAGAATAGAGAAGAAGGTGTTGTTAATGAATGTTTTTGTATTTTTGTTGTACATTTTTTTGGCTTTTCTTTGCCAAAATTCTGAAATCTACTTTTTGATTGTATTTATTCTGATACGGTTATTATAGTCTTTGTTGTGATATGCAGTGTCATTTTGCGTTTTTCTGTTTACCAATTACATTTTTTTTGTGGACAATGTTTTCTCTGCTACGAGATTTAGTTACATTTTTAATTGCAGTATGGCGTATTTTTGAGTAAATCTTTAATGAGAAAACTACTTTAAAACAGCTGTTGAAGAAAATACATAAAAAATACATACAAACTTAACTTGTAGTGAAATTCTAGATAAAAAGGTTAAAAAAAATCTTGGCATCCACCACAACATTTGAAGACTTGTTTTGGGATATTTCTGATGGATTTCAAAAATTCTATGCAACTGTTGTCACTATTTTTCCATCCCTATAGCCAAAACATGTGCATTTTCTTTAGAATATTTTCATAGTACCACTCAAAGAACCAAATAAAGTCTCTTCAAATTAGTTTTAAAATTCTCCTGACTACGCAGGGTTCTTCACATTCTTCACATTTTTCTCAGTGTCTGCTCTTCGTCATGCGTCTCTCATTGCTCCTGACATCGGCGCTCAAACTGCTTCTTAACCTCTGGACCTGCTGCCCCTGCCAAGCTCGGTCAGTCTGCTCCTGCCACCCCTGTCGCTGTGTATTTGATCGAATTATAATTGAGATTCCGTCATTTCAGTGGTCACTATGTTCTGATCTCTGTTCTAATGTAGTTTCCTCATCACAAACAGACCTGTAGTTGTGTTTTGTTTCATTCACACATGTTTAACACACAAACCCTGCAGATTTAGGCTGAGTTCTTCTCTCAAACAGAAAAAAATACTCTGTTCCACCTTGTGATGTCATGTGGCAATACAGGAAATGGTCCAGTGTGGTTTTAAACTCCACACACCTTCAGCAGAATCATTTGGATGATTTCAGATGGAATTGCCAATCTCTACTTGACTAAAGGTAAAATTTTGCTGTTAACTTGAAAACTACCACTTCTTGACATCACAAGGTGGAACAGAGCAATTTGAACTGTGGAGATGTAGACAGACTAATAATAAAGAGTTACTCAAACATGTGAATGAAACAAAACACAACTCCAGGTCTGTTTTTGAGGAGGGAACAACATTAGAACATAACTTAAAGCTCACAAGAGTCCATTTTGCGTAATATAGGACATTAATAGTGGTAGCCATTTTATTTAAGTGAAAAAAAAATAATAAAATAAAATCCAAACCGGAGATCCTTCAAGATCCTTCAAAATAAAGTGAAATGTTTGCTCCGAAGAACGAACAAGGAGATGACCTGTGGACTTAGAAACTTTTGTATGTTTTTCACTGTGATCTTGGCGTTGTTAAATGATGTGCTTGTATATGAGTGGTACTTTGAGCAGCTCCTCCCCGTTTCAAAGAAATTTCTGCTATGGGAGACAAATAAATTAACTAACTAACTAACTAACTATCCTTTCAGTCCTGCTCCTCTGTGCGCGGTAAGGCGGCACCACACCAAACAGCCCCAAACAGGATTAAAGAGGTCCAGACCAAAACCAGGTCTGGACTTGGATCTAAAGACTACAGCCAAAACCAGTGTTGAGTAACAGCTCTGAAATTCCATCGTACAAGACTATAACTGACCACCGAACTCGTTATGTTTTGGTTCAAATTGGATTAAATCTGTGTGCCACTGTGGTGTAGGGTAATTGAGACAAGCAGATGACCGTGCTCGCCAGGTCAGATCTGTGGAGAGACCCTGCCTATAGTGTAGAGCATGTTTTTTGCCAATACAAACACCTACAACTGAATTAATGATAGTTTAAAGTTAAAGTATATATATATATATATATATATATATATATATATATATATATATATATATATATATATATATATATATATATATATATATATATATACACACACTGCCTGGACTGATTACAAGAAAGCCTATGACTCAATGCCACACACGGATCACTGAGTGCTTGGAGTTGTACAATATCAATCGGACTCTAAGGGCGTTCATTGCAAACTCAATGCGGTTGTGGAAAACCATCCTTGAAACCAATGGCAAGCCAATTGCACAAGTGTCCATCAAATGTGGCATATACCAAGGAGATGCACTGTCACCACTGCTGTTCTGCATAGGTCTGAACCCCCTCAGCCAAATCATTGACCGCACTGGCTATGGATACCGACTCAGAAATGGGGCCACCATCAGCCACCTCCTCTACATGGATGACATCAAGCTGTACGCCAAGAGTGAGCGGGACATCGACTCACTGATCCACACCACCAGGATCTACAGCAAAGACATTGGAATGTCATTCGGGCTTGAGAAATGTAGTAGGATGGTGACAAAGAGAGGGAAGGTAGTCCACACAGAGGGGGTCTCACTCCCAGAGGGAACAATAGCAGACATTGAGGACAGTTACAAGTACCTTGGTATCCCACAAGCAAATGGTAACCTTGAAGTGGCAACAAGGAAAGCGGCTATGGCCAAATACCTGCAACGAGTAAGGCAAGTCCTAAGAAGCCAGCTCAATGGCAAGAATAAGGCACAGGCAATAAACAGCTACGCCCTGCCAGTGATCAGACACCCAGCAGGAATCATAAGCTGGCCAAAGGAGGAGATACAGACCACAGACATTAAGACACGAAAGCTCCTGACCATGCATGGAGGTTTCCACCCCAAATCCAGAACCCTGAGACTGTATGCGAGCCGGAAGGAAGGAGGCCGAGGACTAGTGAGTGTGGGAACCACTGTCCAGGATGAAACATCCAAAATCCATAAGTACATCAAGGACAAGGCCCAAATAGATGATGTGCTCAGGGAATGCCTCAGACAGTGGAGGTCAGAGGAAGAGGTGCTGGAGGGACCATCATGGCAGGACAAGCCCCTACATGGGGCATACCACCGAAACATAACTGAAGTGGCTGATATCAAGAAATCCTACCAATAGCTGGAGAGGGCTGGTCTGAAGGACAGCACAGAGGCCCTCATCCTGGCTGCACAGGAGCAGGCCTTGAGCACCCGAGCAATAGAGGCCCAGATCTACCACACCAGACAAGACTCAAGGTGTAGGTTGTGCAAAGAGGCTCCTGAGACAGTCCGGCACATAACTGCAGGGTGTAAGATGCTGGCAGGGAAAGCATACATGGAGCAACATAACCAAGTGGCGGGCACAGTGTACAGAAACATCTGTGCAGAGTACGGGCTGGAGACCCCAAGGTCAAGGTGGGGAACTCATCCGAAGGTTGTGGAGAATGAGCGAGCCAAGGTCCTGTGGGACTTCCAGATACAGACTGACAGAATGGTGATGGCAAACCAACCAGACATAGTGGTGGTGGATAAGCAACAGAACAAAGCCATGGTGGTGGACATTGCAATACCAAGCGATGGTAATATCAGGAAAAAGGAACATGAGAAACTAGAGAAATACCAGGGGCTCAAGGAAGAGCTGGAGAAGGCCTGGAAGGTGAAGGCATCAGTGGTGCCCGTGGTGATCGGAGCACTCGGGGCTGTAACCCCCAAACTGGAAGAGTGGCTAAAGCAGATACCAGGAAAAACATCAGACATGTCAGTCCAGAAAAGTGCAGTACTGGAACAGCAAAGATACTGCGCAGAACTCTCAAGCTCCCAGGACTGTGGTAGAGGACCCGAGCTGGATGAGGGTGAGAGAGACCAACCACTGTGGAAGGTGAGGAACACATTTTTTTTATATATATATATATACACACACATACACACACACATATATATACAGCAGGTGTTATCTCACCAAATGAAGTCAACATTAGAAAATCATCAAACCAGTCATAAAGAGGAGGTATTACACTTCTATGGGGTTTTCACTCTAACACATCACATATTTAGCTCACCATGTTCAAAAATACAGAAAAAATACATAAAAGCTTAATTTGCAGTGTAAATAAAATAAAAAGGTAAAAATATTTCTTCTCAGTTTTGTTTCATTTATAATTTTAATTTTTTTTTTTTATAAAGACTCCTTTAAAGACCGTTCCTTTTATTGTTTTATTGCCCAAAACACCGTATTAACATGTTTTATATTTTTATGTCTCCTTTGCTCTTTTGCTTTTTTTTACTATTTTTAAATTTTCATTCACAAAACCACAGATCTTAAGATAGCGTAAACAAAGCAGTGAACTATTGGGTAAAACATGAATGAAATGAGGTCGCTGTTATAAAAAGCATTACATCATCCATAAACATTTGATTTGTGGACTTTTCAGCTTGACCGCTTCCAGATCTCTTGTTTAATATTTTTATTTAAGAAAATCTTTCAAAATCCGAGTCTCTGCCAACTTATTTCGTCTTTATCCCCCACAATGGGATAATTAGAGGCCTCGTGTCCCACTGTCAGACCAGAAACACAAATAAACATAATGGTAGTGTTTTTAAACGGGATGCCCTGGAGCGTACGGGCACTTTCCGCTTTGCACTGTGGGCCCTGTGATTGACTGTGTAAGATGAGTTTTGACCGTAGCGTTAGCCCGTTTTAGCTCCGGCGCTGTAGATAAACATTTGGTGTAATTTCCAGAGGACGTGTCCTGCTGAGGCCCCCGTCCAAGGCTCTCATTTGAGGAGGTCAAAGTCTGAGATGGTTTGAGATGGTTTTTGACACTGGTTTCGGGGGCATGATGTAAAGGGACTGGAAATGAGCGAGAATACGGAAAAATGGAAAATTGTGAAACGGTGAAATTGTATCTAAATTCTTGTTGTAATTTTATTTATTGATTGCTTTTCTTTATTTTATTGGAATGCCTCTTGAAGTGCCATCATGTTTTCGAGGGGGTCCAAAAAACACAGAACATTAGTAAAATGCAATACAATACACAGAATACAAAACTTACATGTTTACAAAACACACACACACACACATACACAGACACCCACATACACACATATGTACATACACACACGGACATACATACAGACATACACGCACACATACACATACAGACAGTATACATTATACAACGATGGTGTAAAGAAATGGAAAAAGTAATAATAGAGCAAACTGACAAAAAAGACGAACTAAAAACACAGAGGAGTTTTGAGATATGAAAACAAAGATGATTTAAATAAAGTTCTTAAGGGTGTGGGCCATCTATTCCAATCTGAATGAAAGAATGAAATTGTTGTTTGGTATCATGAGGCCGTAAGTGAAATCAAAAGTCGGAATTTGTATTTTCAACAAATTAAGCTGTAAAAGAATTTGTAGTTTTCAGATTCTAGAATGCAATGATGTCATGCTCCCAAATGGGGGTCAAAGGTCAGATATAGATTATAATGTACTTAACCATGAAACATTCAAAAGGTAAATTCACAAATGTGGTATTTTCAATTATTGTCTTAACCCAAAGACCTCAATGTATTACAACATAATTTTGCATTTTAACATTTTAATTTTAGCAATCCTCTGTCTGCATTAATAAATATTTGCCTATAGAATGCTGTGATGTCATCTGAAACACAGCAACAGAACCTCGCCTGAAGTGTTGACTGATTTTGTGTCCTCGGGCAAGACACATCATCACTTTGTATAACTGGTTGTGATATATTATATCTTGAGGAATTTGCAGGAGGACAAATTTGTTTTTCTAAGGTGACAAAATCTTAAATTTAGGGCTCTCATTTTGAAACTTCGCCTGTAGTTTACTCACATAACAGAAAAGAAATATTACAAGTTTTTCCATCATGTCATGTTTTTGTACAAAAATAAGGTGTTTTATGTCTAAAAACTGCCAAATTTGAGTATTTTTGGGATATTTCAATCTCAAAAAAGATGGAGACAGTTTCAGATTTCTTGCTTCATTTTGTCATATTAGACGTGGGGATTTTAGATATCTTTAAGTATTTGAGTTAACTAATTCTCATTGAAAAATTGCCGAAAAATTCAAATTTCACCTCATCTTAACTTAATAAATCAGAGTTGAAATTAGACAAAAAACATTTTTACATCATAACTTTATATCTTGAGGAATTTGCAGTTGGCGACAAAATCCTGAATTTATAGATCACATTTTGAAACTTCTCCTGTAGTTTACTCACATAAATGTAAGAAAAAATATATTAAGTTTTTCATGTCATGTTTTCATTTAAAAAATAATGTTTTATGTGTAAAACTGCAAAATTTTAACATTTTTGGGACACTTAAATTTCAAAGAAAGATGGAGTCAGTTTCAGATTTCTTGCTTCATTTTGTCATCATATTAGATAGTACAAAAACACAGAGGGGATTTTAAAGGCATATCTTATTTTATCTTGATGTCTTATTTAGTATTTGAGTTAAATCTCATTACAAAATTGCCTAAAAATTCAAATTTTGCCTATTTTTTTAGTAAAAATTTAAATATATCAGATTTTGAATTAGATATTTAAAAATCCTTCTGTACATTTGGTAAAAATGTTGTTAAATACAAGAGTGTAAAGTTTGGTGTACGTAGGTGCTGCTTTAAAGGTTGATCCTTGTGTCTCTATGGAGGAAATGCATTTTAAGAAATTACACTGTCCCATAGAACTTTATGGATGCAGTTTGATTAAATATGAAAACTTCTATCATTGCAGAGTGGACACTGTTGAGACCAAACTGACCAAAAATAAATACTGAAAAAAAGTTTTGTCTGTAGTGTGTCCCCTTAAATTGACTGTAAAATTCCGTGTGTTCATAGTTTCCGTGAATTGGATGAAATAATCAGTTGAGGTTCCATAATTTAAAATATTCAATGCAGTAGTTTGGTTTGAAATTACTGAAGCAAAATTTTATGTTTAGAAGTCCAGGTTTGCTTAAGGTATGTAAGAACTATAATAATTATAGGAAAAAACAAAACAAAACAAAACAAAAAAAAGAAAAAAAGAAAAAACAGCCTCGCTTCCGTCAGTCTGCCCCAGGGCAGCTGTTGCTACAATAGTAGCTTACCATCAAGTGTGGAGTGAATGAATCTGTAAAGCGTCTTTGAGTGTCCAGAAAAGCACTATATAAAAATGAGGCATTATTATTATTATTATTATTGAATAATAATAATAATAATTATTATTATTATTATTATTATTATTATTATTATTATTAATAATAATAATAATAATAATAATAATAATAATAATAATAATAATTAATTATTATTATTATTATTATTATTATTATTCAGTTTTTAAAAGTTTTGTCTGGCAGTTTGAAAAACATTATATTTACACCCACCTAAAAAAGAACCTTAAATTAGCCTATAATCTGCAAAATGTCTTCTGTACTTGCCTAATATTTTGTTTTCTGGATAGCAATGCTATTTGTTTTTATTTAGGAAGTTTCATTGTCTAATTAATAGAATAGACTACAGTGGCCCCCATAGTCTATAATTCTCCTCTATAAAGTCTAAAAAAGATGGATTAAACAAAAACACAAACACAAAATCTTTGTTGCTTCTTGTATTGTCATTAGCATAAAAAGTCACTACATTGTTCAAAACGGCAGATTAAATTTGAAATGCAGGCAATAAGTGACATTTAAACTCCACAAACTGTATGAAAAAAATTATGAATATAGGAAATACTTGTACCACCAAGCCATTTACAGGTGGTTTTAGAGCTCAAAAATATCTAGAAAAACAGACATTCTGACTGTGAGCGGGGTCGCCTCTCCACAGATCTGACCTGTAACTTGGTCTGGTTTGGTCTCCATGATGATAGAAAGGTTTAATGCCATACTGTGAAACATTCTAGACAAAGTAATAACATCTCCATGGAGAAAAGCATTTGACGGACCCTCCACCAGAAAAGTTACACAATGCACCTTTAAAATAGCAAAAATGTCAGTATATTTATTATATTTTTGTATTTTTTTGTGTGTATTTTATTATATTTTTAAGTTTTAAAGCTTGAAATTTAACTTAGATCTTTCGTATTTACTTTTTAGAGAGTCCTGATTAGGAAAATTGGGAAACCCTCCACCAGAAAAGTTACACAATGCAGCTTTTAAAAATCAAATAAAAAAACATATATCTTTTTTATTATTTGTTGCTTCTAAATACCTGACTGTGTAGTGTGTTGTCTGTGGCCGTGAGCTAGGCAGCCCTTCTGCCTCTGATCAAACCCACATGTGGCGTTCACAGACTGGGGGAAAAAGAAATAAATTTTTGCTCTTAATTTGCTGCACAGCTTTTTAACGAGGATTAAAATGCTTCGCCCGGAGTCGAGGACCAGATCCAAGTCATTACAGCAGTGCAATGTTCAGAGGCTAGGGGGCAGTACAGAGCTGTGGAGTTTGCCGTGATCCACAGGCCTGCAGGACTTCTGGGTAAATGTGTGTAGTATTTCAAAAAGTATTAAAAACGAGCAAGTTGTGTTTAAAACATCATCAAATTTTGTTAGTTTTTTTTAAAGGGGTCATATTACACTATTTTCTGATTTGTGTTCTAATGTAGTTTCCTCATTACAAACAGACCTGGAGTTGTGTTTTGTTTCATTCACACATGTTTAACACACAAACTCTGCATATTTAGACTGAGTTCTTCTCTCAAACAAACAGAAAACGCTCTGTTCCACCTTGTGAGGTCATATAATAATACAGGAATTGCTCCACTGTGTTTTTAAACTCCGTACACGTTCACTAGAATCATGCATACACAGCAAAAAGTGTTAAAATTGACTCTCAGAATCAGTTTTGACATTTTCTCAGGGTTTGAGTCCATTCTGTTCTGGAGTTAATTTAACATTTTCTTTGTTGTTAATTAAGTAACACTGGGCCAAAGTTCCTGTTTAACCCTGAAATCAAGACTTATATTAACGTTTTGAGAGTAAACTAATAACAATTATAGTAGAAATGTATATAGTAAAAGTAAATAATAATAATAGTATTATAGTAAAAATATTCCTTTCTTTGTAAAACTGTAAATCTTGTGTCTTTCCAGCTTTCTGTCCAAACAGTGACTCATGTCTCTAAAACTGTCTTCTCTGATGCACCTGGAGGACCACACAAGACTCCTCCTCTTTCTTTCCATCCATCCCTCTATCCCTCTCTTCCTAGCTCTCTCCCTTCTCTCTCGTCTCTCATTTCACCCTTTCACTATTCTGCCTCTTTCTTCTTCTTTCTCTCCGTCCCCAACTCTCTTGCTTCCCATCTCTCTTTCTCTTCATTTCTCTCCCTCCTTTCCTCCGTCTGTCTTCCACTTATTTTTTACGGTCTCCCTCTACTGCCCTTTCTCGCACTCCCATTCTTTTCCTTTCTTCCTCTCTCACTCCTCCTCAGTTTCTCGCTGTCATCTGCCTCCTCCCTTCCTTTCTCCTTTCTTGTTTCTCACCCCCCGTCTCTTTTTCTGTCTCCCTCCGTCTCTCCCTCCCCTTTCCTTCTCTCTCCCCCTACTACTCTCTCACTCCCCCTTCCTCATTCCCCTCCCTCTCTCCTCTTCCTCCCTCCCTCCCTCTCCTCATCTCGCGCCCCCTCTCCTCTCCTCCCTTCCTCTTTTCTGTCTTAAGATGAGTGATCCTCCCTCTCCTTCTCTCTTTCTCCCTCCTCTCCTCTTTGTCCCTCTCTCCTCCCTTTCTCCATCTTTCCAGTCTGTAGATGAGTGATCATAGGAGATTCAGTGACACAGGTTTCTCTCTCTCCCTGTCTCTGTCCCTCCCCCTCTCCTCTTCTCTCTCCCTGTCTCTGTCCCTCCCCCTCTCCTCTTCTCTCTCCCTCTCTCCAGTCTGTAGATGAGTGATCATGGGAGATTCAGTGACACAGGTTTTCTCTATAAAACATGAGGAACACACAGGAGGCCCACAGCTGTGTCCGGAGACAGGCCTCAAATGAGACGTTCAAAAACCAACTAAAAAAAACTGAAATTATGGCTCTGCTTCACAAATCTTTCCATCTTTGACATCTATTTAAGTTTCCTGCCGTTCAAAGTCACATTTTTCAAGATTAGAGGGAAAAAAAGTGACAGACGCTGCTTTGTGAATGTGGGAAGATAGAAAACGTCCAAACATTAGTCATATTTCAGGTTTCTATGGTAAATTTTGATTGAGTTTTTAATAAATATTGTAGTTACTAAGTTGGTAAACATTCACTTTCTAACCAAAAGGTTGCTGGTTCAATTCCTGCTCTTGGCATTTTATATTTACAGTATATTATCATGATGTCCAAACTTTTCTAGTCAGGATTCTCTAAAAAGTGAAAATGAGAGACTTAAAGTTACATTTCGAGCATTACAACTTTAAAAAATAATAAAATTCACACAAACAATACAAAAATATATTTAAAAAAAAAAAAAGAAATTTTTTTCCATTTAAAGGTGCATTGTGTAACTTTTCTGATGGAGGGTCCATCAAATGCTTTTCTTTGTGGAAATGCTTTTCTTGTGAAATCCTTTCCGAATTTCAGTCGGGTTACAGGAAAAAGCATAGCACCATGACAGCAGCATTGAAGGTTGTAAATGATATTTGCTCAGCGTCCGATAAAAAACTAAATTGTGCTTCTATTTTCATTGATTTGTCTAAGGCGTTTGACTCTGTAGATCATCAATTACTAATGCGACGACTTGTAAGCATTGGACTCTCGGAACAAGCAATCAGATGGATTTCAAATTATCTTTGTGACAGATCTCAAAGGGTTAAATGTGGTGACCAGTGTTCAGATGATCTGCCTGTTATTCGAGGTGTACCACAAGGGTCTATTCTGGGACCACTTCTCTTCACTATATATATAAATGATGTGGGACAGAATGTAAAAAATGCAAACTGCCATTTTTATGCAGATGACATGATTATATATTGTTTTGCACCTTCACTCACTGAAGCCATCGACAAATTGCAAAGTGCATTTAACATTGTTTGCCACAGCTTCTCTGAATTGAAACTCTGTCTTAATGCAAACAAAACGAAAGTAATGCTGTTCTCTAGAAGTAAGATCACGCAAAATGTTCCTCCAGTTGTTGCACCTGATGTCTCAGTTATTGAAGTTGTTCATGCTTTTAAATACTTGGGTGTCATAATTGATGATGGACTGTCTTTTAAGTTTCATATTGACTCTCTTATCAAAAAGTTGCGTCTTAAATTGAGTTTTTACTTTAGAAATAAGTTGTCTTTTTCATTCAGCACCAGGAAGAGACTTGTTGCTGCAACATTCCTCCCTGTGCTGGACTACGGGGATCTTTTGTATATGCATGCCCCAGCCCAAGCTCTGCGGTCTCTGGATTCAGTATTTCATGCTTCTTTGCGCTTTATAACAAACTGTAGTGCTTGGACCCATCATTGCGAACTCTACTCTCGTGTTGGATGGCCCGCTTTAGCGACCCGGCGGCTCACACACTGGTACAGACTTATTTATAAGGGACTTGTTGGGGGCTGCTTCCTCAATACCTGTGTGTATCTTCAGCATAGGCCTGATGGACCCCAGAATTTACGTTCTCAGGATGTTTACACACTGACTGTTCCTACTGTGAGAACAGAGAAGGGAAAACTGTCTTTTCAGCATAGTGCTCCAGCTGACTGGAATTCTTTGCAGAGAGTTTTAAAACTAAAAACACTTGTACCTATGCCTTTTTTTAATACTCTTTTGAAGGACCTGGAAACGCAATCGATGATATGCCAATGTTTCTAACTGTGTCCCTAACATAACATATTATCTGTGTTGATTTTATATTGAATTGTTGTCTTGTGGGTTGTGTTGTGTGGGCCTCTTGGCCAGGACTACCTTGAAAAAGAGATCTTTGAATCTCAATTGGACTTTCCTGGTTAAATAAAGGTTAAATAAAAAAAATAAAAAAAAATATTGCTTTGTCTGAAATGTTTCACATTATAATATTAAACCTTTCTATCTTCATGGAGACCAAACCAGACCATGTTACAGGTCAGATCTGTGGAGAGGTGACCCCGCTCACAGTCAGAATGCCTGTTTTTCTAGGTATTTTTGAGCTCTAAAACCACCTGTAATTGAATAAATGTAAGATAGAGGTGTTTAATGTCATACTGTGGAACATTCCAGGCAGAGCAAAGACATATCCATAGAAACAAGCAGGTGATGGACCCCAATGGAAAAGTTACACAGTACACCTTTAAATATTTTATGTAAAAGTAACATTTTAGAATACACTACCAGTCAAAAGTTTGGACACACCCTTTCATTTAATGTTGTTTTTTTTTTTTTTAACTTTCTACATTTTTGATACACACAGAAGACAACATTTAATTTGAAAATAATGACTGCATTTATTTAAGTGTTTTTTGGGAAATTAGTAGAAAGTATAATAACACACCAGAACTGTCCAAAAGACATTTCTCATTCAAACAGAAGACATGAAATGTATGAAGGAAGATATAAGGAATTACAGTAAAGAAAAAAGTGAAATAACTACTACTCTAAATGTTACTTTTGAGGCTTTGGGCGACAGTAGTTCAGTTGGTAGAGCGTTTGTTCACTGATCCAAAGGTTAGCAGTTCGAATCCCGCTCTTGATGTAAACATCATTGGTCGAGCGGTCAGATCCACTGACCCACAGGTTGGCGGTGCAATTCCAGCTCCCACCGATAAATGTTGTCTTTTTTTCCTTGGACAAGACACTTAATCCACCTCGCCCACAGTGTCTGTGTACACTGGTGTAACTTTAAAGTATATAAGTATTTTGTCATTTTTTTCTCCATTTAAATATGTGTGTAATATGTGTGTATGTATGTGTGTAAACGTGTTTTTAGAATACACTACCAGTTAAAAGGTTGGACTCACCCTCTCATTCAGTGTTTTTCTATATTTTTGCTATTTCTGCATTTTATATACACAGAAGACAACATTTACTTTGATGCATTTTATTTCAGTGTTTGTAATAACACACCAAAACTACCCAAACTATACATATATATATATATATACATATATAAAAAAAAAAAAAATGTGTTCCTCACCTTCCACGGTGGTTGGTCTCTCTCACCCTCATCAGCTCGGGCCCTCTACCAGAGGCCTGGGAGCTTGAGAGTTCTACGCAGTATCTTTGCTGTTCCTAGTACTGCACTTTTCTGGACTGAGATGTCTGATGTTTTTCCGGGTATCTGCTTTAGCCACTCCTCCAGTTTGGGGGTTACAGCCCCGAGTGCTCCGATCACCACGGGCACCACTGATGCCTTCACCTTCCAGGCCTTCTCCAGCTCTTCCTTGAGCCCCTGGTATTTCTCTAGTTTCTCGTGTTCCTTTTTCCTGATATTACCATCACTTGGTATTGCAATGTCCACCACCACGGCTTTGTTCTGTTGCTTATCCACCACCACTATGTCTGGTTGGTTCGCCATCACCATTCTGTCAGTCTGTATCTGGAAGTCCCACAGGACCTTGGCACGCTCATTCTCCACAACCTTTGGGGGAGTTCCCCACCTTGACCTTGGGGTCTCCAGCCCGTACTCTGCACAGATGTTTCTGTACACTATGCCCGCCACTTGGTTGTGTCGCTCCATGTATGCTTTACCTGCCAGCATCTTACACCCTGCAGTTATGTGCTGGACTGTCTCAGGAGCCTCTTTGCACAACCTACACCTTGGGTCTTGTCTGGTGTGGTAGATCTGGGCCTCTATTGCTCGGGTGCTCAAGGCCTGCTCCTGTGCAGCCAGGATGAGGGCCTCTGTGCTGTCCTTCAGACCTGCCCTCTCCTGCCATTGGTAGGATTTCTTGATATCAGCCACTTCAGTTATGTTTCGGTGGTATGCCCCATGTAGGGGCTTGTCCTGCCATGATGGTCCCTCCAGCACCTCTTCCTCTGACCTCCACTGTCTGAGGCATTCCCTGAGCACATCATCTGTTTGGGCCTTATCCTTGATGTACTTATAGATTTTGACTGTTTCATCCTGGACAGTGGTTCCCACACTCACTAGTCCTCGGCCTCCTTCCTTCCGGCTCGCATACAGTCTCAGGGTGCTGGATTTGGGATGGAACCCTCCATGCATGGTCAGGAGCTTTCGTGTCTTAACGTCTGTGGTCTGTATCTCCTCCTTTGGCCAGCTTATGATTCCTGCTGGGTATCTGATCACTGGCAGGGCATAGCTGTTTATTGCCTGTGCCTTATTCTTGCCATTGAGCTGGCTTCTTAGGACTTGCCTTACTCGTTGCAGGTATTTGGCCGTAGCCGCTTTCCTTGTTGCCTCTTCAAGGTTGCCATTTGCTTGTGGGATACCAAGGTACTTGTAACTGTCCTCAATGTCTGCTATTGTTCCCTCTGGGAGTGAGACCCCCTCTGTGTGGACTACCTTCCCTCTCTTTGTCACCATCCTACTACATTTCTCGAGCCCGAATGACATATATATATATATATATATATATATATATATATATATATATATATATATATATATATATATATATATATATATATATATATATATATATATATATACAAAAACACTGAAATAAATGCAGTTAACATTTTTACTGTAAATGTGCACTGTGTAACTTTTTGATTGGGGGTCCGTCACCTGCTTGTTTCTATGGATATGTGATTGCTCTGCCTGGAATGTTCCACAGTATAACATTAAACAGCTGTACCTTACATTTTTTCTATTACAGGATTTTTTTTTTTTTTTTCTTTTTTAGCTCAAAAATATCTACACAACAGGCATTCTGACTGGTCACCTCACCACAGATCTGACCTGTAACTTGGTCTGGTTTGGTCTCCATGAAGATAGGAAGGTTTAATGCCATACTGTGGAACATTCCAGACAAAGCAGTAACATCTCCATGGAAAAAAGCATTTGACGGACCCTCCACCAGAAAAGTTGCACAATGCACCTTTGAAATTAAATGTTGAAATCACTTTACAGTTCTCAGTTTTTATCTTTCTGACCTCCACTTTGGCCTTGATCAGCACAGTCCACCACCAGAGAACGACTGCCACGTCGCTGTCAGTTTGCCCCGGGGCAGGCATGGCTACAGCAGTGGATGGACATGAAACAGTTTTTAAGTTTTCGTTTGGTCTCTGGTACCAACGTTTACACTGTGAAATAAATGGTATTTTCTAACTCAAACTCATTAGTGCAGAGTTTTTACCTGGGGCTATTTAGTTTAGTGAGAGTCAAACTTCCTCCGTGTGGGAACTACAGGTGCCCTCTAGGGACATTTTACATAAGACCTCCAAAAATATACTTTAGATAACCTCACTGTGTTGAATATTTTAAAGTGTCCCTATTACGCTACTTTCTGATCTCTGTTCTAATGTAGTTTCCTCAACACAAACAGACCTGGAGTTGTGTTTTGTTTCATTCACACAAACCCTGCAGATTTAGGCTGAGTTCTTCTCTCAAACAGAAAACACTCAGATCCGCCTTGTGATGTCATGTGGTAATGATACAGGAAGTGCTCCACTGTGTTTTTAAACTCCATACACCTTCATTAGAATCATTTGGATCATTTCAGCCCTGGAATTGGCAATCTCTACTGAACTAAAGGTAAAAGGAGCTGTTCACTTGAAAACTGACACTTCATGACATCACAAGGTGGAAATTTTAAGCTTTGGAGATGTAGACAGACTAATAATAAAGTGTTACTCAAACATGTGTGAATGAAACAAACACAACTCCAGGTCTGTTTTTGAGAAGGGAACAGCATTAGAACATGGTTTAAAACTTCACAAGAGTCAGTTTTGCATAATATAGGGCCTTTAAAATAGAAAGATTATTATGTGTATATATTCCAGTCACAATTTGCTTTAATGTTGTCATGATACTGAAAATATGAACTCTATTTCAGTACTAGGAAAGAAAATACTTGGTGCCCTATTTTACTAACTTTTTATACTACAATGATAATAAAATCACTTAGACAATAGAATTTCAAGACAAAATAATATAAAAGTTTCCAGAAATTACCATGTTTTGGGGGTTTTGTCCAAAAAATCCAAAACTCATTTATCTTTTTTTCTTTTTATTTATTTATTTTTTTGTTTGTTTTGTTTTGTTTGGATTCAAGTTCAAGTATAAATTGTACCTGGTTTTGGTTTCTTTGACAACCCCATACCCAGTAAACTCTACTTTGTAATAATTCCTGGTATATTTTTGCTTAAATCTATTAAACTCTCACCATAAAACTGTACATTTCTTCGTGTATTCCTCAGTTGACACCAAACTTCCTGCTCCTAAAGCATTCTTTGGACATGCCTTACACGCTTTATTTTTTTCTCCCCCTTTCCTTTCCTCTCTCCCTCTCTCTGTCCTCTCTCGCTCCTCTTCTTTCTTTCTTTCTTTCTTTCTTTCTTTCACTCTTTCTTTCTTTCTTACTTTCACTCTTTCTTTCACTCTTTCTTTCACTCTTTCTCTTTCTTTCTCTCGTCTCTCCCTGCTCATCTTCTTTCTTTCTCTTCCCCCCTCACTCTCTCTCTCACCCCTCTCTTTCCTCTCTCGCCCTCTCTCCCTCCCTCTCTCTCTCTCTCTCTCTCTCTCTCTCTCTCTCTCTCTCTCTCGCACACCTCTTTCTTCTCTCCCTCCCTCTCTCTTACCTCCCAGGACCTTCCATTCGCTCCTCTGACTCAGTATTCTGATCCTGTTCATGGATTGGGGTCTCTCTCTCCCCTCTCCCACTTCTCATCTCCTCTTTCCTCTCTCTCTCCCTCCCTCTATCCTCCTCTTCTCTGTCTCTCCCAGAACCTCCCTCGCTCCTCTCCTCTGGTGTTCTGGTCTTGGTTCTGGGTCTCTTTCACCCCTCTCTGTCCTCTCCCCACTTCTCATCTGCTCTTTCCTCTCTTTCTTCTGTTCCCCTCTCCCTCCCAGGACCTCCCTCGCTCCTCTCCTCCGGTGTTCTGGTCTTGGATTGGGGTCCTTTGGGTGCCTTTCGTAATGGTGCTTGGACCTCCGCGGTCTGATCGATGGCACCCATGGGAGCTTCTGCACCTTGCTCCATCTTTCACTCCCGCTCCAGCAGTATGAGGGCTCTCCTGTTCTGACCCCTCCCCTTTCCGCTTCAAACTTCCAATCATATATCCCAAATTTTCACTGTTTTTCCATTGACAGTCCGCAGGCGCACGTTCTGGGGCAGCTGTTGTTTGCGTTGTGATTACTTGGGGAAATGTTTGCTTTGTTAAACCTATTTCTGAAGGATGATTTTCAGTTGGATTCGAGCTATTTTAAACCTGCTGAATAAACATAGAATAAATAACGTAGAACAAACGCTAATTAAAGGTGCACTGTGTAACTTTTTGGTTGAGGCTCCGTCACCTTCTTGTTTCTATGGATATGTCATTGCTCTGCTTAGAATGTTCCACAGTATGACATTAAACGGCTCTACCTTACATGTATTCAATTACTGGTAGTTTTATAGCTCTGAAATAGCGCTGCACTAAAACAGCTGATGACCGTGTGATAAAATAAGTTATGATGCTAAATCAGGGGTCGGCAACCCGCGGCTCCAGAGCCGCATGTGGCTCTTTCATCGTTCTGTCGTGGCTCCCCGTGACTTTGGAAAATAATAATGAGTATTTAATTACATTGTATTTTTATTTTAGTTTGTTCGTTTTTAAATGTAAATCAAAAATTGCAGATAATGGTAATCTTGTAACATTTAAATAAAACGTTTTTAATATTTTTGTCGCTCAAAACATGCGTCAAAGCCGCCGATGTGCGCCACCCGCACACACTGGCAGCCCGGACTTACCGCACCTACATCAGCAGTATGATTTTCGCCCCAATGATGATAAATCCAAGAAAAGAAAAGTTTCTGAAGAAAACAGAACGCTTAATGCTACATGGGCAGATTCATTTGCTTTCACGGCTGATGAGACTGGTACACGCGGTACACGCGACAGTGGATAATTTAAGTTTGGATTTTTATTTCCTACGAGGAGGACTGAAATAATAATGTGTTTAATGCAGCTTTGCGCACATTTGTTTACGTTATACAGAAGCGAAACTTAAAACCACATGGCTCATTCACCGCTGATGCGGTCAGCTTCTGTCGGACTAAAGGGCAGGACTCAGTGGAATATGCGTGTTCTTTCTGTGACTGAGGGATGTTCTGCCTATGGTGAGTCTGTTCTGTGCTTCTATCACGTTGAAGATGTTCATGTTAAACTTTTCAGAGATTATACGTGTGCAGGTCGTACGTGTGCAGCGCAGTTCTTTATTTCACTCATGCGCTTTATTTTTGTTGCTACTGTTGTGATGAAAAGACTGAAAGGTGTAAATAATTCTCTTAAGACTCGCTCTTATGAGTTGTAGTGGAGGATGATGCGCTTGTTGTAGTCCGTTTTCTGGGAGTTGTAGTTTTGCCTGTAGTTCCCCTGGTTAAAGGGTTTTGTGGCTCCGGGTGTTTTCTTTTCTGTGGGAGACGGTCCAAATGGCTCTTTGCGTATTTAAGGTTGCCGACCCCTGTGCTAAATGAACATTAGTGAGTGGGATACGTCTTAATAACCCATATGCGTTAAATGCAGGTGAGTGCCTAAATGACAAGAAGAAATTTCTCAAACTTCAGTAACCGGACATCCACTCATACCTGATCAATACACCTAGCCCCAGAGTCTGAAATCTGCTGAAATCCTACGAGACACTGACATGATCCCAGACAGGAGAGCGACTCTTTCTGCAGGAGACATGCGCAGTAGAGTGCAAAGTGACGTAGTCTGATAATGCCTCTATAGTGCAATAGGAATGAATACTTTATAACTAGGCTAATATATTTTTATTAATTTTATTACTTTTTTCCCCAATTAAATTACGATTAAGAACAGTTCAAATGAAATGTTTCAAATTGAAGTTGAAAATGTAGTAGGATTTTGAGTTTGTTTTCAGCTGTGTGGTACTGGGATGTGCGCTTTGAAATCCATTTAAATTTGTCTTTGGGAAAAATTACCAAAATTACACGTGTCACTGCCATTTTGTTCCTTATTGCGTATATTATTTCAGCTTCATATGAAAATATGAGTCCGGATCACTTTCTCTCCCCTGCAACAACACGGCAGCTTTTGGTTTTCTTTAAGTGGGAAGGAGACACGCTAATTACCCCAGGGGCAATTAGAGGGGCTAAGTCATTTCTAAGGCAAACATCCTGGTCGCGGGGCAGAGGGCGGGGGTAGAAGAGGCGGTATAAGGGGGGCTGGTCTCCTGTACAGGGCATGGAGCTGCTTTGAGTGGTGCGTTTAAAGGGAAGTGCTCCTCTGGTTTTGTTTAGTTTCTCTGAGGCAGGGTGCTGAAATGTCCCACCAGAGTAACGGCACCTGAAGGCAGCATAAAACTTTCAAATCATCCATGTTGTTTCACAGATAATTCAAATAATTCTACCAGGGAGATGGAAATTACTTCTAAAGCAAAAAGTCTAAAAAAGTTTGAGTTTGTAAGGCCAGTTTTCTAACTGTTGAAAAGTACTTCCCTCCTAGCATTGGAAACTGTGGTAGAGTCATGGCAGGTATAGGTAGAGTTGCCAAAAAAATGTAGGGTATTTAAAGCTCTAGTGTGAAACTTTTTAGCCAAATATTTTTAGTCCAAAGATCCAGAACGAATAATTTTAAAAGGAGCAGCTGCTATTGCACTAATGAATAAATTTAAAATTCTAAATTCTGTTTATTTATCGATTTTATTACCCTGTTTTGGTTGTGTTTTTTTCATATTTATTGTGATTTTTAGCCAAACATGATGAATGAATTATTTATGGAACAAAACCATTCTGCACTGGAGGACTGTAACGCTTTATTTGTAATTGTGTTTTTTATGTGTTTATTGTGTATAGTGTGGATGAAAGAAATGTGGGACCAGCCTCTCAATTGTATGAATAAAGCAACCTCACCTAAAATACAACAACAACAACAACAACAACAACAACAACAACAACAACAACAACAACAACAACAACTCTTTTCATTTTGGTTGTTTTCATTGTACGGAAAAAAATATAAAAAACATATGTCTTTACTCTGAGTAGGCTTGCATCTCCACAAACCTGACTCTTATTTGGCTTGGAGGAGGGCGACCTCTTGCTTGTTTTCATGGAAATGTTGTGCCCTAGACAAAAATATTCCACAGTATGCCATAAAACTTATCTTTCGGAGAATGTTCCACAGTATGGTTTTAACTTTCTATTTTCTATCATGCAGATGTTCAGTGATGTTGCTTTAATGTAAATGGGACAGACAAAACATGAAATAAAAAATGTTATTTTCAAAGGACAGACCACAAACATTTGAAAAACTAAATCAAATCTGAAGGAGCGGCACAAGAACCATGTGTTCAATTATTTAATATTGTCAACTTTTGTCACTTATAAACCAAAACTTTTATCAGTATAATTTTAGCTGCATCTTGCTTCCAGTTCTTTGCATATTTAGTTGAAGTTTTCCTGTATTTTGTAAAACGGTCTAAAGGATTCTGAGCTGTGTTCACGGCTGGTTTGCAGTAAGTTTTGGCCCCGTCTCAAAAATGAGGAAACACTGGATGACATCACGCTGTTTTGGAGGAATTAGCTTGATTAGCTTGATTAGACTAACCCGCAGCTCTCACCTCCGCTAACCGCCCGGTCCCTCTTCTCCGCACAGGGCCAGGCTCCTTCCTCTCCTCCACACAGGGCTGTCCATTTCCTTACCTCTGTACGGGGCTCAGGCTCTTTCGTCTCCTCATCACAGGGCCCAAGCTCTTTCCTCTCCTCCTCACGGCACCCAGATTCTCCTCTCCTCCTCGCTTCCTCATGGGGCTCTCTTTCCTCTCCTCCTCACAGGGCTCTCTTTGCTGTCCTCCTCACAGGGCCCAGGCTCTTTCTTCTCCTCCTCATGGGGCTCTCTTTCCTCTCCTCCTCACAGGGCTCTCTTTGCTGTCCTCCTCACAGGGCCCAGGCTCTTTCTTCTCCTCCTCATGGGGCTCTCTTTCCTCTCCTCCTCACAGGGCTCTCTTTGCTGTCCTCCTCACAGGGCCCAGGCTCTTTCTTCTCCTCCTCATGGGGCTCTCTTTCCTCTCCTCCTCACGGGGCTCTCTTTCCTCTCCTCCTCACAGGGCTCTCTTTCTTCTCCTCCTCACGGGGCTCTCTTTCCTCTCCTCCTCACAGGGCCCAGGCTCTTTCATCTCCTCCGCACGGGGCCCTGGCTCTTTCCTCTCCTCCTCACAGGGCTGTCTTTCCTCTCCTTCTCAAGGGGTTCAGGCTCTTTCCTCTCCTCCTCACGAGGCCCAAGTTCTCTTCTCTCCTCCTCACAGGGCTCTCTTTCCTCTCCTCCTCACGGGGCCCAGGCTTTTTCCTCTCCTCCTCACAGGGCTCAGGCTGTTTCCTTTTTTCTGCACGGGGTTCAGGTTCTTTCTCTCCTCCTCATGGGGCTCTCTTTACTCTCCCCACAGATTTCCCTATTTATAACATTGTACTTTGCCATGAAATATCCAAAATGTTTATTCGCAAATCTTTAATGTAATCTTTTCTATCAGTGACTGAATCCATTAACTTGCTATAGTACAACAAAAACGTCCATTTGAACTGTATTTACTTCCTGGATTTGCTTCCCCCCACCTGTATTAAATATTATTGGCCTATAGAATGCTGTGACGTTATCTGAAACACACCAACAGGGTTAGCCAGTTTGTTAATAGCTGTGAGATAAGCATGGATCTATAATAAGAAGCGTACGGGAAGAGGCTTGAGGCAAAGCAAAAGCAAAATAACATCAGGGAAGTGTGGCAAGGGATGAAGACCATTACTGGCAGCACTCGATCAAAGCTGTAGGACAATAGCCCAGACAGAGCAAACCTGCTCAATTTGCATTTTAATCGTTTCTCATCCCCTGGCACCCCCACTTCTACACCTCCCAGACGCCCAATCCACACCTCATCACAGACCACTCAGACGACCATTCATCAACCCATCACCTCAGCTCCCACACCTACTACCACCCCCCGGAGTAAACCAGCTCAGTGTCTTTGTCACCTGCGCAGGTGAAAAGGCAGTTAGAGAAAGTTCACCATAACAAGTCTCCTGGACCGGACCAAGTCAACCCCCGCGTGCTGAGGACATGTGCAGCACAGCTCACTGGGATCTTGCACTTTCTCTACACACTGAGTCTGAAGCTTGAGAGGATACCGGTGCTATGGAAGACCTCCTGCATTGTGCCTGTGCCCAAGAAGCCTATTCCATCTGGACTTAATGACTTCAGACCAGTGGCTTTGACATCTCATGTCATGAAAGTGTTTGAGAGATTTGTTCTGGCTCAGCTCAGACCCCTGATGGCACCATCCCTGGATCCTCTACAATTTGCCTATCAGGCCCACATTAGTGTGGGTGATGCTGTAATCTATCTAGTGTTGGGGGCTCTGTGAGGATATTGTTCGATTTCTCCAGTGCTTTTAACACTATCCAGCCCTTTCTGATGAGTGAGAAGCTGCTCAGGATGGGTGTCAGCTCCTCCATTGTCTCCTGGATTACTGACACCTGTCAGGCAGGCCTCAGTATTTGCGACTGGGGACCACCCTGTCTGACACGGTGGTCAGTAATGTAGGAGCCCCCCAGGGTACAGTCCTGTCTCCGTTCCTGTTCACTCTGTACACCTCTGATTTCCAGTACAGTTCCGGGTCCTGCCATCTGCAGAAGTTCTCTGATGACTCTGCAGTGGTCGGGTGTATCAGGGATGGACAGGAGCTGGAGTACAGGACACTGATTACAAACTTTGTGGAGTGGTCCCAGGCAAACCATCTGCTCCTGAACGTTGACAAGACCAAGGAACTGGTGATTGACTTCAGGAGAAAGAGGACACCTGTGGAGCCCATTACCATCCAGGGCCAGGACGTGGAAATAGTGGGCTGCTACAAGTACCTTGGCGTCCATGTGAACAACAGGCTGGACTGGAGGGACAACTGTAATACTGTGTACAAGAAGAGCATGAGCAGACTCTACTTCCTGAGAAAGCTCAGGTCTTTCAATGTGTGCAGCAAGTTATTGGAGATCTTCTACCAGTCTGTGGTGGCCAGCGCATTGTACTTCGTTGTGGTTCTGCTGGGGGAGCAGCACCACTAAAAGAGACATTGGGCGGATTGACAAACTGATCCGTAAAGCGGGTTACGTGATCGACTGTGAGCTGGAGACATTTGTCACAGTGAGGGACAGGAGGACACTGGACAAACTGCTCTCCATCATGGACACTCCTGCTCACCCACTGCACCAGACTATAGAGGGACAGATAATACTCCCTACAACTGTACAACTCGCCTACTGCACCAGACTATAGAGCAGGGGTGTCAAACTCATTTTCACCGAGGGCCACATCAGCATAATGGCTGTCCTTAAAGGGCCAGATGTGTAACGTATAAATGTAACTAAATGTAATCGAATGTAATGTAAAATAAATGTAACTACTCCTTAATGTTAAATAACTCATTATTTATTATAACTTATTCAAGTGACAATTACAGTTGCATAGAAAACATATGTTTGCTTGTTGCTCTAAAAGTTTTGAGTGTCTAAAATTTAGACACTCAAAACTTTTAAGCTCTCGCGGGCCACATAAAATGACATGGCGGGCCACATCTGGCCCCCGGGCCTTGAGTTTGACACATGTGCTATAGAGGGACAGAGGAGCTCATTCTCCAACAGGCTCCTTCAGCTCCACTCAAACAATGAGAGATTCAGGACTACATTCATACTATAATACTCCCTACAACTGTACAACAACTCACCCTTATGTAACAGATAATACTCCCTACAACTGTACAACAACTTAATCTCAAGTAACGGATAACCTTATTCCCTGTCAATCAGCATATTATTTGCACTGTCGTTCTTGTCTCTTGTTTATAGCTGTGATTTTATAGTTTATAGTTTATTACTTATTTTTCTGTTTTATTTTGACTTGTACATATACATTTATTTTTATAATTATGTCTCATTTGACACGTGTCTCTTGCTCTTTTTGCTACACCATCTATTTTTGTTACTCTGTTCTTATATTATATTGTGATGTTTGAGCGACTGTATCCAAATAATTTCCCTTGTGGATCAATAAAGTTTGTCTAAGTCTAATAAAAACTGGACAAGGCATTCCCCCTCTGTCCAGGCTCAAGACCGACTAGTGGCCGCTCCAGGTACTGCAGCTCCCGGGAGCTTGGGCCCAGAAAGAATTCTCCCATAGAGCGCAATGCATTTTGGGAATTCAAACTGCCTGTGTTCAGCCCTGTCAGCTGAACACAGACGGTTTTTGTAGGATTCTTTTCTATTTTTACAACATAAACTTTTTAACATTTTTAAATCCTCAAAGGGGCTAAAAGTTATCTTTGTAAGACTTAAGCTTGCCCCACTCTGAGCCCGCGCTAGCTCCACTCTAGCAGACTGTGCACATTACAGACGTTACATGGGTGGGAGGAGCTTGCCCATATTGAGGAAGTAATGCGGAAGAGAATTATTTTTGGGCCCATCCGCAAATGAGGACAGGCCACTGAAAACAATATGACGCCATTTCAGGTTCACCTTCAGATTTTATTATAGTTCTATGGAGGTAAGCCTTGAGAGACCTGGAAGATTATGCAGAATGTGCTGAATGCTGTGAATGTGCTGAATACTGCTAACTTTGTATCTTGAACTAATACACACATTCTGAAATGGTATGATTTTTATATTAGTTTAGCTGTTCATAACGCTAAATGCTCGTGGACATGCTAAAAATATGAACTTTGAACTCAGTCTTGATCAGAAATCTAAAATCCCAAAGTTTTGCAATCTTAAACCGAGAAGGAGAAAAAAAACCTGCTGTTGCTGTTTACGTTGTCATGGTAACATTACATTAACCCTTTAAACAAATCCAGACATGCTCCAGATTCATTATTACATTTGAGAAAGGGGTTATTTAAGGAGGCAAAAGAAAGCAGGGCTGGTGCTGACAGTCCGTTTAGCCGTTCGTGTTGTTTTAGGGCACGTTTTTCAGAACAGCAGAAGTAGCCTACGTTTTTACATTTCTACATTTCTACATTTCGCACTTGTCATGGTGAAAATGTGCAGCTCTCGGCACAGTGAATGAGTGAGTTTTACCTTGCTTAAACTAAAAACAACACAACCCTCTCGCCAAACTTCCTACATAATTAGCCCATGTTTCACACTCTGCTTAACATCAGAGAGAAAGGAGCTCTGACGAATGGAGCGGGGCCCGAAGTGGACGGCAGGGAGGTCTACGCGTCCAGTGAAATGAAGTGTGGGCGTTCAGGGAGAGGCTAGTTAGGCTAAGGCTGTGTCATTTGCATAAGTTTGTTTTTCAGTCATTTTTCCAGTGTGGTAACTTTTCCTGGTTTTTATGTGCGCCCAAACGTCTGTAATGTATGACTACTGGAGATGAAAACAGCAAAAATATAAACATATTGCAAGGAAGTTGTAGATTTGAGGAAGAAATGGGGTCTGTTTGGTGGAGGTTTGCACGTTCCCATAGTATGGCATTAAACCTTTCTATCTTCAAGTAATTGTAATTGAATACATGTAAGGTACAGTTGTTTAATGTCATACTGTGGATGGAACATTCCAGGCAGAGTAATGACAGAGAAAGTGACCCCCTAACCGAAAAGTTACATAGTGCACCTTTAATGTTGAAAATCTATTGTCTAAAAAAAGGGTATTTTTTTTTATTATCATTGTGGTATCGTAATCAATGTCTAAATCAAGTTTGAAATGTTGTTATCGTGACAACACTAGTCTGGGTTGGTTTCCTTTTAGACTACATGTACGGACATAGCTAACCCACTAGCCGTTGCGTTCCAAACAGGAAGTGAGCATGGGTCACCCAGAAGACCTTGCAATTCAACTTTACAGCTGCAGATTTTGGCATTTACCTCTCTTGTTGCAAGACGCCATCTCCTCTTGCACTGGAAATCAACAAATGCACCATCTAGCGCTCAGTGGATTAATGAAGTTATGTTCTTTTAGATTAGGTACTCCAAGAAAGGTAATAAACACATTTTTTTAGAAAGTGACAACCATTTATTGATTTTTTTGAAAATGTTTAAGCCAACCCCCCCCCCCCCCCCTTAAAAAAAAAAAAAAATAAAAAAAAAAAATAAAAAAAAAAAAAAATATATATATATATATATATATATATATATATATATATATATATATATATATATATATATATATATATATATTATATTATATATTATATATATATATTATATTATATATTATATTTTTTATTATTATTATTATTATTATTATTAATTATGATCATTTCTGGAAAGAGATCAGAATGTTAAATAGATGTAGAACTTCTCTCCCATCTAATGTTAATGGTGTGAGTGGCTCTAAGGCTATCTGTCAGTGATGGAGGAATTTCTACTATGACCTGTTCAACTGTGTTAAAAGCAATATAAATGTGATTGTGGCTGTAGAAAACCATGCAGGAGTTATAGTTACTCCTCAAGAGATAGTATTTAATGCTGTCTCTAGGCTAAAGAATAACACATCCAGTGGGGTAGACCAGGTGACATCTGAACACCTGAAGTTTGCAAGTACTAAGCTCTATCTGCTACTAGCCATCTGCTTCACTGGGTTTTTGGTTCTTGGCCTTTTGCCACAGTCTCTCCTGTTTATTGTTTTGGTTCCTGTAATCAAACATAAAATGAGTAAACTTAAGTGACATGAACAATACCCTTCAACTGACAGATGAGATCAAATATCTTGGACATTATGTCACCAGTGTCTCTCAGATGACAGAGACATGTGTAGGGAGCAGTGTAAGCTTTATGGCCAGGGAAATATGCTTGTCCAGAAGTTCTCCATGTGCTCCAGTGATGTCAAAATTGCACTTTTCAAATGTTTCTGCTCGCCCTGTACACTGCACACCAAGAAAAAGAGTTTGCAGTTTGACAGTGGCCTATAATGACTCTTTGAGAATATTAGTGAAAGTGCCGAGGTTCTGTAGTGCCAGTGAAATGTCTGTAAACTGTGGTGTGAGATCCTGTCTTGCCACGATTAGATATTGTATTTATTCATTTCTGTGTAGAGCCATGAATCTGAACAATCAAATCATTGAAGCTCTAGTGTGTCTTGTGAGGAGCTCTTGCCACATATTTTGTATTTACTCAAGGTTTGAGTGATTTTTTTTTTTTTTAAGTTATGTTTTCTCTGCATAAAAATGAAAAAGGTGTGTGTAGATGTGTTGTTTGAATGACATATGTATATCTGTTTACGCATGAATAAAAAGTATATGAAACCGAGGAAGTGAGCATGGGCGTGATTCAGCTCCATCAACTCCAATTCACTTTCTATTGAAAAACCATGGCCCCTCTCTCTGTATCTGCCGCTCCTCATTCTGACCTTAAAATGTTTGTATTAACACGCTCTACATGATCCTCTACAAGATCCTGAGGTCGAGACCGTCCCAGCTAGCGTTAGCATCAGGTTTAATTGACAGCTATCGCTCCTTGTTGCTAAGTGCAGTGAAATCAGTGAAAAGAATTAGGTGTACACTTGTAAACTGTACACTTAACTCCAACCACAACTAAAAGTCAACGGGAGTTTTTGGATCCAAGAATGTTTTTAATAATTTTGTTTGTCTATTTTGAAGGCTTTTAAAACACTATCAAGCCCTGAACTTTTAGCTGTGATCGCAGGGCTAGCTCTTGCTAGCACGAGTCTCGTACAAATAAAAGTATTGCTTCTGTTATTGTCATAACGTCTGCTGTGTTTGATTTAGAGACTGGATTTTGGATTTTTAAAACAATTGAGATTTGATTAAAGCTTTTCCAAGTGGGTTAACTCTATGAAACCTTTGCTTTGCATTGTATTTGTGATGTAGTTCTATTTGTGTAACTAATGGCCTTAACTCATCTTAAACCAGAGCCACAACCACAATAGTCCCAAGAAGCTCTGCTGCATTTACAACTAATTACACTCTAATGTTCAAATAGTTTATTATTTTATCAAAAGAGAGAAGAATGGTCTTTTATCAAATCGGAAGCCCACCTTAGAAACTCCTATGACTACATCTGATTTTCTTTTGCTTGTCCTGGTCAGTAGTTAGAAGTTCACTGAGGTGTAAAGATGCACTGTGTGACTTTTCCGGTGGAGGTCCTGTCACCTGTTTGTCTCCATAGAGATGCTGTTGATTTGACTGAAATGTTACACAGTGCGGTATCTGTCTAGATTCCACACAACTCCAGGAACGTTCACATTTAAGAGAGAAGACTGAAATCTGAACTGACAAACTAATACAAGAATCCTGTATTTCAGAACATGTTTGTAGAGATAGACATAGTTTTAAAAAAGAGACTATTCTGTTCTTTGCAAAGGACATTCTGTTTTCAAAAGAACTGCATTTCTTTCTTTCTTGTGCAGCTCTGGATTTTCTATAACGGGGAGTCCAAATTATGGCCCTGCAGAACTGATCATAGGTAGTCATTTTTACTCCAAATCATAGGTATTATATATTATATTATAATATAGGTATAATATAATATATAATATATATAATATAATATAGGTATATATAATAATAATAATAATAATAATAATAATAATAATAATAATAATATAATATAGGTATATATATTATAATATAGGTATAATTTACTCCAGATCATAGGTAGTCATTTTTACTCCAAATGTTTTTTTTTTCTTTCTTTTTTCTTTTTGCTCTTGTTATTCTAATATATTGTGATGTGTGAGCTGCTGTGTCCAAACAATTTCCCCTGTGGATCAATACAGTTTGTCTAAGTCTAATGTAAGTAATGCAAGTCCTTATTATGCAGGGGTGGGGCAATTATTTTTTTTCTATGGGGCCACATGAGAAACAGAAAATATTGTGGAGGGCTGGGCCAAAATGCTTAACTCAAATCTGCATAATATTAATTGTATTTCTTTATAAAAAGCAGTAAATAGCATTGTTTTGACAAGCTGCTAAGACTGGTAAGAGTGTATGTTATGACTAAGCAATGAAAAAGTGAGGTTGCCTTACAAAAAATGTCATTTAAAAAACATCTCTAAAATAAAAGCAATGCAGCTTAGATAAAATGATAAGATATGTTTATTTTTTAATTCTATATAATATGGCTTAAACGTGCCGGTCAGAGTCAACCAAAGGGCTGTATGTGGTCCAGGAGCTGTACAATGCCCAGGTCTGTTATTATGGGGACTCTTAACAGTGTAAAATGCACTAGTGTGAATGACTCACTGTGTCTCTCGGGTTTGTGTTTCTCTCTTGTTTCTCTGTTGTTTCTCTGTCTATGTGCCATCTGTATGAGAAAAGTGTGGACGCCTCTGTTTCATAAAATAAGTGCTTCTCTCACTCTTTTTCTCCTCCTCCCTTTGTATCAGGAAACTGTCACTGCTGCGTCACTGCTGCCATGAACTTGACCAAAAAACGTCTTCAATTTGTGCTCCTCTTCCTCCTCTGTTCTTCCTCTATGCCTCTTCTCCTCCTCCCCTCTTCCTCTACTCATTCTCTCTTCCTCCTCCTCTTTCTCTCTTCTCACCTCCTCTTTTCCTCTCCTCTTCTCCTCCTCTTGTCAGCTCCTCCTTCTCCTCTTCTCCTCCTTTCCTCTCCCTTGTCCTCCTCCTCCTCTTCTCTCCTTCTCGTCTGTCCTCTTCTCCTCCCCTCCTCTCCTCTTCTCTCCTCTCCTCCTCTCTCCTCCCCCTCTCTCCTCCTCATCTTTTCTTCTCCTCCTCCTCTTCTCTTTCTCGTCTCCTCCTCTTCTACCAGGCAGCCTTGAGAGTGGTTAAAGGTTGCCTGAGAAGCCACTGTGTTTTCATGTAAGAATCATTTGCACAAAGTAGCTGGTGGCTGTGTTTGTTAGGCTAGCCTTGACGCGCTGTTTGTGTTTCTTGAGGAGTATGATGGATGGGCCAGGACTTGATGCTAATTAGGCTAAATTGTTGCGGAAAAATGCATGTGGTCTGTTACAGCGCTGACACTAACACGTTAGCATTAGCATGTCTCCTTACTGCAGCTAATTGGGTAAAGCTCAGGTCGTTTATCATTAGAAGTATGTGTCTTTGTGCGTCATGCTACATCCAGGGCGAAATGCTAGACAAGTTGAGAATTGGGTCAGTTTTCGGAAGGAAGATGTCTTGTGTTTTCATAGGGATAATTATAACCAAGCCAATCTGTTTCCAACTGTCCATGAAATGAGTGTTTATGTAGAGAACGGAGGATTAGCAGCACTTTCATCATGACCACAAACGCTGGACACAACAGGCAAAAACAACAGGGCCAAAAGTCTGTGTGGCTATAAAAGGAAGGGCCCAATGTATGCATCTATGTATGCACGCATGTATGCACGTATGTATGAGCGTATGTATGCGCGTATGTATGCGCGTATGTATGCGCGTATGTATGCGCGTATGTATGCGCGTATGTATGAGCGTATGTATGCGCGTATGTATGCGCGTATGTATGCGCGTATGTATGCGCGTATGTATGCGCGTATGTATGAGCGTATGTATGCGCGTATGTATGCGCGTATGTATGCGCGTATGTATGAGCGTATGTATGCGCGTGTGCATATTTGGAAAGACTGGAGCTGTGTAATCTTCCTCAGCTGGGTTCATGTGACTTAACTCTGTTGTAGAGAGCAAAGGTTTAAAACTGAGCTGAGCTCGGCTGAGTGCTGTTTTATGGTCAGAAGCTCATTGAGGCTAGTGGTTATAGGAGAGAATTTGGAGCCAAGTACCATATTAGGAATAGAAATTTATTTTTGGACAAAATAGTGAAATAAAAATCCCAGGATCATGTAGAGCGGGTTAATACGAACATTTAAAGACCCTCATGCTCACTTCCTGTGTGTAACGTGGCAGCTAGTGGGTTTGCGCTGTCCTTACACTTTATGATGTCTCTCTGTGGGTCATGCCTGGTTCTCCTTCAGTGTGGTCTCCTCTACATTAACCATGTTCCCCATGACTTTGCACAGCGTCCACTCAAACACATGGCATCATCACACTTGACTCTCCACACACCTTCTCCTCTGCTCGTCTGCATCTGTCTGCCATTAACCCCTACACATGTGAAACCTACAACAGTGCCGTAAACAAAATGGTGCTGTCACTAAGCAGCGGTCTGCGGAGAGACGTATGCTAGCAGGCTAACAGTGAGCAGAGCAGGGAGGGCCCACATGTTCAGGATCAGGCTCTGACAAGGATCAGCTCTGGAACATGTGGAGGGAATGAGAGCCCAGGTTGAGTTTAGGTGAATGAGCTGAAGTACGGCTCCAGGATTAAAGGGCCCATGTTCCTCGATTTTCTAATCTATGTTCTAATGTAGTTTCCTTGTCAAAAACATACCACAATTGTGTTTAGTTTTATTCACACACGTTTAACACACAAACTCTGCATATTTAGGCTGAGTTCTTCTCTCAAAGTGAAAACATCTGGTAATACAGGAACCACTCCACTGTGTTTTTAAACTCCATACACCTTCTCTGGAATTATTTGTATCATTTCAGTCCTGGAAATGCCAATCTCTACTGAACTAAGGAGCTGGTCACCTGAAAACTACTGCTTCATGACATCACAAGGTGGAACAGAGCATTTTGAGCTTTGTAGATGTAGACAGACTAATAATAAAGAGTTACTCAAACGTGTGAATGAAACAAAACACAACTGCAGGTCTGTTTTTGAGAAGGTAACAACATTATAATATGGTTTAAAGCTCCCAAGAGTCAGTTTTACACAATATAGGACCTTTAAAATCAAATTGAAATCTCAGTTTGAATGGACACAATTAGCAAATCACAAACACTGCAGTTTTGGAAGTACCATGACTTCCTGTATTATTTTTTATGAGGCCAGTCTCTCAGCAAATAAGTTCAATACAGATATATTTATATATCTATAAAGCCATTTTAAAGGTGCACTATGTAACTTTTCTCCCTGGATATGTCATTGCTCTGCCTGGAATGTTCCACAGTATGATATTAAACAGATCTACATTTATCCAATTACAAGTGGTTTTATAGCTCAAAATACCTAGAAAAACAGGCATTCTGACTGACTTTAGTCCTGGTTTAGTCTTGGTTTAGTCTTGGTTTAGTCCAGGTTTAGTCCTGGTTTAGTCCTGGTTTAGTTCTGGTTTAGTCTTGCTTTAGTCCTGGTTTAGTCCTGGTGGAGAACTGCATTGTACAAATGAGTTTAGTCTTCAGGTCAGACAATTTCCAAAACTGGAAGACAAGGTTACGTACATTTTTATTTTTTCTATCAGGGGAAAAAGTCATGTTTAAATGTGCACTGTGTAACTTTTTGATTGTGTGTCTGTCACCTACTTGTTTCTAAGGATATGTCATTGCTCTGTCTGGAATGTTCCACAGTACGACATTAAACAGCTCTAACTTACATTTATTCAGTTACGGGGGTAGCGGGTTGTGGTGGGTCCCTGTCACAGTTCTGGTGGGGCTCTTAAAAAGACACAGCTGGAAATGAGTTAGCTTCAGATGGGCGAGAGTGAAACCTGAGTGTGATTGAGTTAGAGACGGGCGATAGAGGGGGAGAGGAGGAAAGAGACGGAGGAGAGAGGAGGAAAGAGAAGGAGAGAGGGAGTAGGTGGAAGAGAGGAAGATGAGCGAAAAGGAGAGAGGGAGGCGGAGAGAGAGGAAAGGAGTGTGTGTAACGTCACCCACAGCGTTCGGCTCCAGTCGTTATGCGGACGAATTTGGAGCTGAATTCCATATTTGGAACAGGAATTTAAAATAAAAATCCCAGGATCTTGTAGAGCACGTTAATACGAACATTTTAAGACCAAAATGACGAGGCTCTCAGCAGCAGTTACAGAGAGAGGGGTGACAATTTTTCAATGTATAATCTACTGGAGCCAGAGTTGATGGAGCCAGAAGTGCGCCCACAAACACTTCCTGTTTGGAACACAGCAGCTAGCAGGTTACCTACGCCCATTTATCTACACAGGATATGGTAATAACACTTCCATGGAGATAAGTGGGTGGCGTACTTAAAGACTTTTGATTTGTTTTGGCTTTAATAATTTGGTGAATCCAGATTAGGGTTCGGCAATTAATCGAGATATCATCAGATCGCGATTCTGAATTGTCCAATTGTTAATTATATGTTTGGGGTTGTTGAATCGAGATGTCCAGCCAATCATTTGTCAGTAAAAGCATGTGGTTTGGAGCAGAGTTCAAACATTGGAGGAAGAAATGTGATTATTTTTTGTGTCTGTACTGTTTAAATTCATGAAATCAGTACTAAGAGCCTTTTCAATTTAGTTTTTGAAGAGACTGAATGACATCGAATTGAAAATCGAGATTGATCAATATGAGGAAAAATATTGTGATAAATTTTTTTCCCATATTGCCCAGCCCAAATCCAGATTATGTTAATGCATTTGATATGATTTTGACGTATTTCTGAATGAATTAAAAAAGGGCTTCTATATATTATTTTGTGCCATATAAACAATAAAATCTAGTCGAAACTACTCAAATCCATATTTATATTTTGCATTCAGTCATTATACACCGAGTTCCAAATTATTATGCAAATGATATTTTTCTCTGATTTTGCCAAATTGTCAATGTAAATGACAGTCATTATAATTTTCAAGTCATCAACCTTTAGAGTACAAGTCGAATGTTATTGAACAAACCTCCCAATGATAACAGTATTTTTTTCAAAAATAAAAGCTTAAAATGCACTGTTACAAATTATTATGCACAACAAACCACGTTATTGTTGTACTCACACCTGTACAGATTCCGGGGGAGGGGCTTTGTTCTCGACCTCTATTGTCAATGCGGCCGTTCGTAGCTGTGGTCCTGTTGCGGCGGCAATCCCCGAACCCGGTGGTGGACCCCGGAAGTAAGGGATGCCGTCAGGCTGAAGGAGGAGTCCTATCGGGCCTTGTCTCTTGTCGTGGCTTGTGGGACTCCTGAAGCAGCTGAGGGCCAAGCGTGCTGCAGCCTGGGTGGTCGCAGAGGCAAAAACTCAGGGTTGGGAGGAGTTCAGAGAGGCCATGGAGGAGGACTATCGGATGGCCACAAAGAAATTCTGGCAAACTGTCCGATGCCTCAGGAGGGGGGAAGCAGTGCTTCACCAACACTGTTTACAGTGCGGGTGGAGAGCTGTTGACCTTGACTGGGGATGTTGTCGGATGGTGGAAGGAATACTTTGAGGATCTCCTCAATCCCACCGAGGCTTGGGATTCAGAGGCAGACTCGTCTATCACCCTGGCTGAAGTCACTGAGGTGGTTGGCAAGCTCCTCAGTGGCAAGGCTCCAGGGGTCGATGAGATCCGTCCTGAATATCTCAAGTCTCTGGATGTTGTGGGGGCTGACTTGGCTGACACGTCTCTGCAACATTGTGTGGCGGTCGGGAACAGTGCCTTTGGATTGGCAGACTAGGGTGGTGGTCTCTCTGTTTAAGAAGGGGGACTGGAGGGTGTGTTCCAACTACCGGGGAATCACACTCCTCACCCTCCCCAGTAAAGTCTATTCCAGGGTACTGGAGAAGAGAATCCGAACGATGGTCGAACCTCGGATCCAGGAGGAGCAGTGTGGTTTTCGTCCCGGCCGCTGAACACTGGACCAGCTCTATACTCTCCATTGGGTGCTCGAGGGTTCATGGGAGTTTGCCCAACCAGTCCACATGTGCTTTGTGGATCTGGAGAAGGCATTCGACCATGCCCCCTTGTGGTGCCCTTTGGGGAGAGCTCTGGGAGTATGGGGCCTGGGGCTCTTTGCTAAGGGCTGTCCAGTCCCTGTATGACCCCAGCAGGAGCTGTGCTCACATTGCTGGCAGTAAGTCGGACCTGTTTTCAGTGCATGTTGGACTCTGCCAGGGCTGCCCTTTGTCACCGGTTCTGTTCATTGTATTTATGGACAGAATTTCTAGGACTGTTGTGAAGAGGGAGCTGAGCCGAAAGGCAAAGCTTTGGGTAATGACTGAAAGGACAAGATCGCGGATACAAGCGGCCGAAATGAGTTTCCTCCGCAGAGTGGCTGAGCGCTCCTTTAGAGATAGGGTGAGGAGCTCAGTCACACGGGAGGAGCTCGGAGTAGAGCCGCTGCTCCTCCCCATCGAAAGGAGCCAGTTGAGGTGGCTCGGGCATCTGTTCCACATGGGAGGTGTTCCGGGCATGTCCCACCGGGAGGAGGCCGGTGGGACATCTGCTTGAATTTCTTTGCAGGATGTCAGAATAGCCTCCCAGAGCTGCTGTTTGGATATGCACTGCCTCCTGCCCTCATAAGTCTTTCGCTTGAGGAGCTCCAAAGGTTCTCAATAGGGTTGAGGTCAGGGGAGGATGGGGGCCACACCATGAGTTTCTCTTCTTTTATGCCCATAGCAGCCAATGATGCAGAGGTATTCCTTGCAGCATGAGATGGTGCATTGCCATGCATCAAGATGATTTTGCTATGGAAAGCACTTTTTGTACCATGGAAGAAAGTGGTCAGTCAGAAACCCCACATACTTTACAGAGGTCATTTTCACACCTTCAGGCCCCTTTAGGGGTCGCCGACCAGCTCTCTCCCCATGATTCCGACCCAAAACATGACTCCACCACCTCCTTGCTGACATCTCGGCCTTGTTAGGACATGGTGGCCGTCCACCAACCGTCCACCACTCCATCCATCTGGATCATCCAGGGTTGCACGACACTCATCGGTGAACAAGACTGTTTGAAAATGAGTCTTCATGTATTTCTCGGCCCACTGGAGCCGTTTCTGCTTGTTTAAGGGTGGCAAAATAGAAGGTTTATGCATAACTGTAAGCCTCTGGAGGATCCTACACCTTGATGTTCGCGGGACTCCAGAGGCACCAGCAGCTTCAAATAGCTGTCTGCTGCTTTGTAATGGCATTTTAGCAGCTGCTCTCTTAATCCGATGTATTTGTGTGGCAGAAACCTTCCTCATTGTGCCTTTATCTGCACGAATCTGTGTGTGCTCTGAATCAGCTCCAAATCTCTTAATAGTACGATGATTACGTTTAAGTTTTTGTGAAATATCTAAGGTTTTCATACCTTGTCCAAGGTATTCAACTATTTCACACTTTTCAGCACTAGAAATATCCTTTTTCTTTCCTGTATTGCTTGAAAATGGTGCTCTGCTTAATAATGTGGAATGTCCTTCTTAAGTAGTTTTTCCTTTAATTCGACTTACCTGGCAAACTCATTGGCACAGGTGTGTGAGATTGATTTCACTGACCCAATGAGCCTTGAGACACAATACCATCCATGAGTTTCACCCCATTTGCATAATAATTTGGAATGCGGTGTACAGAAGGCTGGTATTACGTTTTTGCAGTTTGATGGAGTGATCTGACCCCCTCCCTTTCTCCCCTCCTCCCCCTCCCTCCATCCTCCCCCCACCTAAATCTCCCTATCGTCCTGTGTATGTAAACATCATGTAGCGGCGTCTGTGTGTATGCTAACACGGTGCCAGCTCCATTACTCAGAGCCCACAGGGGACGGCCGCTAACTCGCACTCCGCTCCTTTTCCTTTTGCTCCAAATCACCCAATTTTCTGCAGATGAAAGTTTCACCAGCGCTGATCTGAGCGGAGAGGAGGAGCGATTTTAACTTTATAATGCCGTACAGTTTTCACTCAGTTTCATAGCACTTCTAATCAGAGCTAGGGTAGACAAAGTGTGGCTATAATCACATATGTTTACATGTAGGCAACATAAAGTAAAATTAAGTTTCTTGCTCAGAGACACAACATCAGTATATGCTTCGTGTCTACCTCTTTTTTTTTTCACTGGCTTTTAACAAGTGAGATGGCCATTTCTTGTTGTTGATTATCTTGAGTATCTTACTGTTTTCTGTTTTTTAGTAGTGTACTGTGTAGGGATGACACAAGATCTTGTACTGCAAGATCTCGCGAGACAAAATTGCCACAAAACCATGCACACATGAGGAAAATAATCTCGTCTGATTTTTTCCCTCATATTTTTACATTTGCCTTGGATATAAACTTGGTTAACTTTGCAGAGTAAGTCCTCTTGAGAAGCTGTAATTCCAAAAAGCAGTGCTATGACAATAGCAAAACTATAAAATGAAATAAACCAAAAATTGTCAAAATTGTGAACTGAATGGCACAGTTCATTTATTCAAAATTATATAAAAATCTTATCTTTTCTCATTTTTGTGAGCCGAATCTCGTATCATGTCTTGTAGAAATTGCGTCGCGTCCCATCCCTAGTATTGTGTCTTTGACTGCGATTGTCCTTGTCTCTTCTATGTTTATGCAAAGCACTTTGGCCAGCTGTAATGTTTTTAAAGTGCTTTGTAAATAAAGTTGGTATGGTATAGGGTGTCAATAGTAGCTCTGTGGTTAGTGTAGGGCTGTCACAATAACATTTTAAGCTCAATATATGGCTACAGAGATATAAAAGAAAATACTGAAACTACTTTATGTCACTGACAAGAAACAATAATGTAAGCTAACTCTAGTAAAATAGAATGAAGTAGAATTGATGGTAGCATTCAAAAGGGCTGAGCTCCAACAAATAACAGAATGAAGCAACAGTCACAGAAGTCACTTAACTTTTTCCAGCTAAAATGTTATTATATTAAAACAAAAACACCCCGAATCTTCACACTTTTACAAAGAAATTGTACACACAATAAATACTGAAACCCATAGTGTTCCAGCTTTCATATACTGAACTGTAAATTGGTAATTACTGTGACAGGCCTTGGTTAGGGCACTAATCAAAACCAAGGTCAGAGGATTGATTCCCACTCTGACCAAGTTCTGCCATTGTGTCCTTAGATAAGACCACCTTTGTACCATTCTGTTACGGTTAAAGATGTCCTGGTTTGATCCTAGGTTTACTCCTGTTTAGTTCTGTTCTAATCCCAGTTTAGTCCAGGTTTTATTCAGGATTTTTGAAACACATACAATTTTAAAAAGTATTTTGTTTTTGCAGGAATGTAGTAATTGCCAGAAAATTGCCAAAAACATCACCAGAAAAACTGCCATGTTAACAGTAATTTATATATACATCTGTGTGGTCTAAGATGTACAGAAATGCAAAGGAACAGGTTCAGATTAAGGACACATAAAATAACATTGAATTAAAAAAAAAAAAAAAATCATTTACATTCACGTCAAAATCTTCCAAAAATATTTTCAAATAAATAGCTCCAGCATACAGATCTCCCTTAAATTTAACTTTATAAGTGTGCCAAGTGTGATATTTTGAAAATATTTTTTCTACAAATTGCATTTTTTTAGAGAGTATCTGTGTTTAACTCAAGAATTATTACAACAGTTTTACTTGAAACTGAAATTCTAGTCAAAAATGTAAGATTGCAGAACATTTAGACTTTTGTTTTGGCAGTAATTCTCCCCATAACGCTACTCATATCCAGGTTACACTAACATTATTGTATAGGGTCTTAAGGTCCTTGTGTGTTTTCTTATGTGGGATCCATCTCACCTGGTTTTCCAATGGCCTGTGACACTGCAATGGACGAATCTAGTGCTGTATAAACCCAGCTCAAACATGGCTGCAGACTTATGCCACTTCTGCCCTTTTCAATTCAATATTCATCAAACTCTGACACTTTTTTTTTTTTCATTTTGCAGAGTGCAGATGGTGGGAAAAGGTTCTATAGCCCCAGTGCCCCTCTCCCCTAAGCAAAAGCAGATGTTAAGAAGTTTACAGAAATCACAACATTATTTTCCTGTTTCCATTGCATTCTTCTAAACACTTAGCCAAGCCACTTTGAAGTCACCCAAGAAATCTAAGGCTAAGGGGGAACGTGATAGGATCTAGCCCTGTGGAGGAGCCAGGCGTGGGGGTGTGACGGCTGGAGACGTGGGCAGAGGTACCGGAGGAGGTGGAAGTCCAAATGTAACGTTTAATCTGAGTCACTTGGACATTTTTGATTGACTTAAAGCTGCTTTTCTGCTGCTGCCGCCTGCTTGTTTCCATTGTGATGATATTGCAATACCTTGAATGTTCCACAGTATGGCATTTAACTTGTCTATCTTCTCAAATCCAAATCCACTTTATTTCTATAGCACATTTTAAACAGTTTCTAAAGTGCTGCACACTTTAAAGAGAACATTAAAAACAACAAAAGGTATTAAAAATAACATATAAATGCTCCTAAAACAGTAAAACCAATAAAGTCAAATAAAAGCAAACCCATATAATAGCAGTAAATAAATAAATCAATAAAATAATATAAAAATGTAGACAAAATACATAAAAAACACAGAGGACCACACACCTTACACGGTGTTAAAAGCCAGAGAGTAAAAGTGTCTCCATTAAGACATGATGCCACAAGGCAGATTTACGAGTTAGAAGCAAAAACATCTCCATAGAGACAAGCGGATGGTTGCCTGGCAAATCCAGACTGATCTCTCTCTCTATTTTTTATAGAGAGTGATTTTCGTCTGGTCCTCAGTCCGTCTGTCTCATCTCAAGTCCGTTCAAATGTGTTCGTCCCATCAGATTTGTTTATTTCAGTGATGCATGTGAAACAAAGGAGGTCATTGGTCACCAGGGCTGAGTATCATTAAGAAATTGCTGATACGATACAAACCTCGATACATAGGGCACGATATGATGCATATCTTGATAAAATGAGCTTTTCATTCTATATGATATATTTCAAATCGATTTTATATGGTTTAATAAAGGCTAAATCATGGCTGAGATACTAAAAATCTTAAAGTTCATATGAAACACACCCATTTTAATCATCAAAACGAAAATGTCAAATGTGCTGCATAAACAAGTTTCCTTTTACTAAACAAGCAGCAAAACTGTAGCTCTGTAACAAAATAATTTAGTAAAATATACCAAAAAATACTCATGATGATATACTGATACATCAGCCCACAATATCGATACTGTATCATCACATGAAACGATACGATATAATGATATTTTGATATTTTTGCACACCCCTATTGGTCACCTAACATTTACCGGTAAATTCTCTCACCTCAGATGAGCAGAGTTTAGTGCTTTACTCATTGATTCTGCTGAAATCTGCCATGTTTTTCAGTCCCTGTGATATTTTTTCCTTTATTTTTTCCAATACAGACAGACCACACGTGTCCCTGATTGGCTAATCCACCTGTCAATCATGCCCCATCTGAACTCTGGAGATTCGGGAGATTTGTTTGAAAGAAGAGCTCATCCTAAATATGCAGGGTTTGTGTTTTAAACATGTGTGAATGAAACAAAACGTCATTCCAGGTCTGTTTGTGATGAGGAAACTACATTAAAGCAGATCAGAAAATGGCATAATATGAACCCTTTAATTCAATGAGTTCTATAACAGTCTTTTCAATCTTGCAAAACGATTAGTATTATTTGTAGTGTAGCTTGGAGAACCCATCTGCAGCCCTTTGAATCCGCTCTCATAGGTTAACCATGTCTTCATTCTAACCCCAAGCGACTGCATCAACCACTCTTTCTTTTTTCCCCGATATAAAACACAGATTGTAGCTTCATCATTTAAAGATGTGTCCCAGACAATGTCCCTTTGGTTTGGTTCTGATTACGCTGTGCAAATCGCTCTCGTTAGCAATGTTAGCATGTATTACCAGATCCAGAAGAGGGGACGTGCCTGCTGCTCGCCTGCCCACAATCAGCTCTTGTTTTGGGCTAACTTAAAGTGGCATCGGACCTCCGCGGACAACAAGACCTCACAAGACAGCCACTTTCAAAAAACTATCCGGCTTTCTCATCTTCAAGGCTTACATGCTTTCTCCATAATTCAATATAAGGTTTGACAGTCACAATTAGAGTTAGGGAGTTAGAAAGAGTAGCTTGGCAGAGGTCCCTTGTCCAATATGGAATTACGCGGCTGTGCCCACTTAGCCACCCACCCACACACTGAGAACGAAGCTTCGAAGCTGGGGTAGTGCCAGGAGAGAGCCCCCCTCCTATAAACAAAGTGCCTATACAAGCTGGAAGATGGCCATTTTGGATTAAAACTGCTAAAAACCATGAGAAAGTCTGAGGTAGGGGCTCCTGAGTGACATGGGAGACATAAGAGTAGGGTGAGAGGAAAATATATGGTATATGGAAAATAGAGAAATATACTGAGATATACAGAGATACGCCGAGATATTAAGAAATATGCCGAGATATTACGAGATATGTCAAGATACGATGAGGCCGAGATATAACAAGGCCGAGATGTGCTGAAATGTGCAGATATTCCGAGATGTGCCGAGATATGCCAAGATATAGAGTTGTTCTGATACTGATACTGATACAGGCAAAAGCTCCGATACCGAACATTTTTCACGTATCGGTATCGGCAAGTACTCCAAATCATGGGTCCGATGCCACTCCGTATTTTCCACAATGAGGACCTGTAGATGCGAGCGCTGTAGATACCTCAGTGGCTAATGCTACTGCTAACACCTAAAGCAGGTTAAACGTAGACTATAGATTATATATTTGACTCTTAACACTTAGTTTTCAGAATCTCATTTATTCTTGTAGATTTTCTTTAGAGCTAACCTTTTAGTAGACTGATTTATTGCTCTTGTACTGTAACAAAAACAGTGTACTGAGAGTACACTAGGGCCAAGTATCCGTATCGGATCCCCCCAAAATGGTATCGGAACAACACTACTGAGATATGCTGAGATATACAGAATACTGAAAATACAGGCCAAAAGGAACACCATTTTAGGTTAAACTGAGGTGTGAATATTGAATAATAGTATATAGCATATTTGCTATTGATAGATGTCATCCCTATTCCCTAGGGGTGTGATGCTGACTGTAGGCACTGCCCTGTCTGAGGCTTTGTTAGACTTTAATCTGAGCTTTATTTAAATACAATCCAGACCAGAAAGAAATGACTTAGTTAAAACTACGGCAGGTGAGCTGATTTGTGTCCCTCTCAAAATAACATTACAGTCACAGCTTGAATTAGCATTAGCATTAGCCAACTCTTTTTCAGTTAGTCACTCTCACCTTTTTATAGAAAATCAAACTCCTAAACAGGACCATGAACGCTCGGACTGATTACAGACTCCTGAAAATGTGCTCTTTAAATCACTTTTATATTTTTTCATGAGTTTTCAGATGATATTAAAACTTTTTTTGGCAGTGTGCATGTGCGTCACCATGATAGCTGCTGAACATTCTGCCAAAAGAGATACACGTAGCACACCTCTAGCATGTGTATTGTCTGTGTAATCAGGTTCCACCTCAAAAGAAAATTAAATTCTCTCAACTGGACAGTAGTTTTTACTTTTACACAGTTTTGACTTCTAAATGAAGGCATCACATTCTTTTTGTTTTTATTTAACTTAATTTATTATGCCAAAATATTATATATTTATATATATATATATATATATATATATATATATATATATATATATATATAACAAAAATAATGAAATCAAATTACAAGACATACACAAAAGTTTGAACACTTTTCCGCATGTTTTTTCTTTATTTCCATTATTATTTACTCTGTAGATTCTCATTGAAGCATCAAAACTATGAATGACACATGTGAATGTAGTGAACACAATATAAAGTCTAAAAAAATAACTAAAACAATAAATATATCCACTCTTTGCTTTGCACTTTTGGCATTTCTTGACCCTGACACAGCTGTGAAGTGAAAACCGGGACTTCATTAGAGACTTCATTCATTCATTCTTTTTTTTTGCATAATTCCACATATAAATGTAGAAAGTAGTAAACCAAAGGTGTGTCTGAACTTTTGACTGTTTGTGCAGTTACTGCAGGTGGCACATTTTCCGCCAAACTGCAAATGATTTTATCTTAAAATCTATAATAATAAAATATAAAATCTGATTTACAAAAAAAGAAAAAAAAAAAAGTTATCCTAATTATATATTTGTGATGTTTTATGTATTGACTACTTGATCCAAAAATATCTTCCTGAGAAATGAGTTTGCCTGTTGCCTGATCCCAGCACATTTTTGAGCTCACAAACAAGATTCCACGTGAGCCACTGAATGACCAAACAGACCCGAGTAAACCACGGCAATGCCAACAGATGTAACATGCAAAAGTTAGCCAAAAATAGAGACAATTTGAGAAGTCTGTTTGGCTCATCTGTTATCATGACTAATAAAGGGCCTATATTCCAGTACTTTCTGATGTCTGTGCTAATGTTGTTTCCTCATCACAAACATTCTGTACCTGGAGTTGTGTTTTGTTTCATTCACACATGTTTAACACACAAACCCTCCTCTTCTCTCAAACAGAAAACACTCTGTTCCACCTTGTGATGTCATGTGCTAATACAGTAAGTGCTCCACTGTGTTTTTAAACTCCATACACCTTTGCTAGAATCATTTTAATTTCAGTCCTGGAATTGCCAGTCTCTACTGAACTAAAGGCAAAACTATCGCTTCATGACAAGGTGGAACAGAGCATTCTGAGCTTTGGAGATATAGACAGATTAATAATAAAGAGTTACTCAAACATGTGTGAATGAAACAAAACAACTCCAGGTCTGTTTTTGAGGAGAGAACAGCATTAGAACTAAAGGCTGACTGGCTTAAAGCTCACAAGAGTCAGTTGTGTGTGATATGAGACATTTAAATGGGACTGTATGCAAAGGTATTAAGGTATTAGAATCACAGAAAAATATGTGTTTCAAACAAATAAAAATAGGGCCAGCTGCAGTTGCAAATAATTTAAAACAATTTATTTAAAATGGTCAAGAAAGTCCTCATAACTCTAGTGATGCATTTTTATTATTAATTTGTCTTAATTTTGCCCAGAGGAAAAAAAAAATACTGGCCTCTCAAAAAAGGTCTTAAGTAGGGTATAGCTATACTATTCTCATCATTATTCCGCTGGTTATAGATTTTTTGTTTTTTTGTTTTTGAGGCGATAACAACATTATAACATGCCTTAAAGCTAACAAGAGTCAGTTTTGCGTAACGTACTGTAGGACCTTTAAATCGATTGGTTGAGAGACAAATGAAGTCTGCTGTGACTGTACTGACTTATGCCGTCATTTTGATATTACAGAAACACCATGACAACGGTTTGGTATTTCCTCAACCTCCCTGTCTGCTGTTGACCTTTCACTTTACCTCTTTCCCTTCTCTGTCCTTGTGTTTTGATTGGCTGAACGTCGTGTGATGTAACCCCGAGCCTGTGTGATTTTTACAGGAGGAGCTGGGGTCTTAAAACGCCGCCTCGCTCCCTCCAAAAATAAAGAAAATGAGTTAGGATCCCCCGCCCTTTTCCTCTCATTCCCCTATCCCCTTTCTCTCTGCTCATCTCCATGTGCAGTCCGAAGTGTTCAGTGGTAGTGGATAAGAAATATGGGGCGCATTTGGACAAGACGTGACTGTGTAAATAAATACAAGTGTCCAACGCACTATATCACGGTGTAAGTTGGTCATTGGAGCAGAGATGGACAGTGATGGCTCTATGGGGACGCAACCATAACAACAGCAGGAGCAAAGCATGATGGGAGGATGGACGCACACATAGCAGACTGACCCTCGTGTGAACCAGGGCACTGTGGGGCAGATGTAGTAAAATGCTCAAAAACATACGTGTTTTTTTTTCCCTTTATTTTTACTGTGTGTTGTCTTCTGTTTGTATCTATCAAATATATGAAGCAAAATATACATAAATATATGTAACTTTTTGGTTGGGGGTCCGTCATGTCATTGCTCTGCCTGGAATGTTCCACAGTGTGACATTAAACAGCTCTACTTTACATTTATTCAATTACAGGTGGTTTTAGAGCTCAAAAATACCTAGAAAAACAGGCAATCTAGTTTGGAAAGGTTTAATGTCATACTGTGAAACATTCCAGGCAAAGCATTAACATCTCCATACTGTAAAGAAAAGCATTTGATGGACCCTCCACCAGAAAAGTTACACAAAGTTACAGAATGCACCTTTAAATAACTTTTTTTTTTTTTTTTTTTTTTTTTGACAAACCAAAGGGTGGCTACTTTGAGAATTTGAATATAAAGTATGAAAATTATAGATTATATATACCTATGGATACAAATAAAGCAGTCTAACCTAATTTAGTAGTTATTAAAGTTTATTTTTATTCTTTGCTATAATTCCATATATGTTATATGCAGCTACAACAGAAGGGTGATTTGCAAGGCCTAACAACTAATGGAGAGCCCTGACCACCCACTCTGTGAGGAGTTTAACCTCCTTCCTTCTGGACGGTGTCTGAGAGTGCCCCGGATCAGGACTCGGAGAGCTCGGATTTCCTCTATTTCTGAAGCCATAACTAGGATGAATGCTCTCTTGGAACAGTCATGGTGACATGTCTCCTGTTCTTTTTTTGCCTATTTTTAAGGGAACTTATGTCTGCATTGTTGAGCATAAGATTAAGCTGTGGTTAAGTGTCTTGTATTGAATTATATTGTATGTCTACTGTATGTCTTACACTGCCGCACAACAATTTCCCTTTGGAAGTTGAAAGTAAAGTTGAAAGTTACTTCATATATTTTAATGAGAGGGTGTGTCTTAGACTTAGACAAACTTTATTGATCCACAAGGGAAATTATTTGGACACAGTAGCTCACACATCATAATATATTATAATAACAAAGAGTAAAAAATATAAATGATAATAATACATTCTAAATAAGTAGCAAAAAAAAAAAAAAAACACATATAAATAGCAAGAGATTGGTGTAAAATTAGGCATAATTATATAAATGTGTATGTACAAGTCAAAATAAAACAGAAAAATAGGTAATAAAAAATCTCAGCTATATACAAGAGGTCATAAGGAAAAATGGCATAGAAAGGTTATCTAGTATTATCTGTTCCATAAGGATGAGTTGTTGTTGTAGGGAATATTATAGTATGAATGTTGTCCTGTATCTCTCACAGTTTGAGCGGAGCTGTAGGAGCCTGCTGGAGAATGTGTCCAGACATTTAACTGGTAGTGTATATTACTCAAAATTAGACCTTTCCTTATTCTTTATCTATCTGAACTTTTATTGTTCTTTTATGTTCTATTACTATTAAATTATAAAATATTGTTACAGCCCTATACCTATAATTTGAATCAATAAAAAATAATTTAAATGTTGTGAAGTAGTTCTAATTCATCATAGAAGTTAAATGTGGGATTAGTCACTGTGTGTGTTTTAAAATAGCATAAATATTATCTCATATGGCTTGTTTTGTTTTTCCACAGATTATGTAACCTTTGTGCCATTACCATGTTGTGTTAGCAATTAGCATTAGCCACGGTGTTAAACATGTGAACCGCCCTGACCTGCTCTGACCCCAGATGTGAGGATCTGCCCTTTGACCTGATCATGTGACAGGAAGTGCACACTGTCCGCAGGTGTGAACAGGAGCTCAGCGCCAGCGGTGAGGGAGGGAGGACTCTTAGGAGCAGAGGAGTTTAAGTAAATACAGGACAGGTCTAGGGTGGTCCTTCACACAACGGGGTGTTTTCTCTCTCCTTTGGACGTGTTTGGACAGAAGCAGTGAGGAGGAGAGGAGGAAAAGAGCAGAGGGAGGAGAATACACTGTACTATTTAACTCTTAAATAGGGCTTGAGAACTGGGAAAAACTGTGAATTGCGTTTTTTCTGACAAGCACTGTGAGTAGATTTGTGATTTGTGTTCACATTTTAAACGCATCCAGAAGAACTGACAAAAAGCTGAAATCTGAACTGAAATTTCAGAACATGTTTGTACAGATCTAAACTAGCAGTTTTATATAGGATAAAACAGAGATTTTGTTGTTTGTGGAGGAAATGATGGTACTTCACAAATTGCGGCCTTTGCAATTTCCTAATTGTGTCCATTCAAATTTAGATTTTCCGATCTTGCAGCTCTGCTGTTACTGATATAATGACTGTTCATGTGAAAGACTCTGCTCTTACTCTGGGAGCTTGAGCTCAACAGTGGATGGGCATTTCTGGTAAAAGCATATGCAACTTTTTTGATTTGGGCTTCACCCTCTGCTTGTCTCCATGGAGATGTTATTGCTTTGTTTGGAATGTTCCACCGTATGGCATCAAACTTACCTATGGTGCTGCACGGCATTTCTCCATAAATATACAAAAACGTTGTGCAACTCGACAAACCTGATGTGATGTGCAGTAGTTTCATTAGCAGGATGCACATTGATTGTGTTGTGATAGTGCTCTGAAGGGGGAGTGACTTTAGCGTGGAGAGAAAAGTGAAGGGAGACTCCAGAGCATCAAAAACGAAAGCCAAACTTATTAAACTACTTACTAGGATAAATATAGCATTTTCAGAACAATACAAGGTAACATGGTGACCTAAATGTGTTATGATTAATACCCCAGAGTTAAGTACCTCCTCAGGTTCACCTGCTTAGTATCCATTATTTTTACAGTCCATCTCCTCTCTTCTTACTTCTTCTTATTCTTTCTCTCCCAGATTAAAGTCCCTGCTCTCCTCCTCGTGCCGTGTGCAGCAGGTGTGTGTTCCTCTGCTTCCTTCATGATTAAAGCGGGCTGCTCTCCATTAGCTTGTGTGTTTTGGCCTGGGCTCTGTGAATCTGAAGTGAGCTCACACGGACCTGTCCTGCTTGGAAATCTGTTTTAAAGACTGGACCACAGCTGCGCGCTCATTATCGGCCTCCATCTTGGATCCATAAAGATACAAGATGCTAACACAACATGCGAAACCAAATGTGGATTAGCATGTGGTGTGTTCTGTTATCATCACAGTAGATAAACAGCTTTGGTAGGTAAATTCAATGCATCTTTAGATTTGAGAGTGATGTCAGCGAAATCTTTATTGTTGATTTCTTCTTTCCTAGTACAAGTCATGCGCATTCGTACAAAATTAGGACTACACTTGCGCTAGACCCCAAACTCAACCTGGACTACACTAGAACTAAACCAGGACTAACCCAGGATCAAACCGTGGCCATTGGTATCTTCTTCTGAGAGTCCACATATTCCTTGGTTGAATGGACATAATGACATTTAAAAGGTTCACTGAGTACCTTTTCGGTTGGGGCTCCGTCATCTTCTTGTTTCTATGGAGATATCATTACTCTGCCTGGAATGTTCCACAGTATGACATTAAACAGCACTGCCTTACATTTATTCAATTACAGGTGGTTTTATAAAAAATACCTAGAAAAACAGACATTCTGACTGTGAGTGGGTTCGCCTCTCTACAGGTCTGACCTGTAACTTGGTCTGGTTTGGTCTCCATGATAAAAACATTTGACAGACCCTCCACTGGAAAAGTTACACAATGTGCCTTTTTAAAGCAGACCTATTCTGCAAAATTGACTTGTCAGAGTTGTATTTGGAGTGATTCGTGCATGTGTAGCATATCTATTCTGTATGGCAGCAAATACACAACTGACTAGGGACTTTCACAGTTCACAGCTCCCATGAGCAGTAATATTTTTGCCACAGCAATATGGGCTTAATGTCCATGATTCATAACCAGAATGTTCATGAGATAATTGTCCATATGCATGTAACTGAGGCTGTGTGAGTTGTGAGAAGTGTGGGGAGTGGACCAGCTGCAACAGCCCCTACCAGACCCTAGACGCTTATTGTAGAGTAGTTGTGCATTGTGAGTAGGCTCTTTGGGCTTTCAGCTCACCATCGGGTTGGGACTCGTACCCACTGGGCACACCTGGCCTGTAGATAAACAGAACCAGTTTAGCATGAAACATCAACAGTCGCGCTTAGGCTAATTAGCTATAGGCCATTGTAGGTAGCTAGCTTCTGTTTTTTTGTATTGTACACATCATCAACAGTTTTCATAAATACAACACGGGCTACTATGGCCAATAATAGTTCAATAAGTGGTTAACATTAACATAACAAATGCCCTGCGATATACAGACAAGGTAGCGGGTGCACAGCTCATTGGTATGCTAATGGTAAAACAAACACAGACTCACTAATTCCCATGGATTACATGAACACACGGTCTATTCGTCTTCCCGTAGTAGTGGTAAGGGCTCCTGCAAGTTAGCATGTGGTATCTAAGTTCTAAGTGTCTAAGTACAGGTGACATTATATAAAAGTGAAAATCGCGATAGGTATTACGGTACCTGTGTAGCAGTCCTGTCTCACCTCACTCCCGTGTGGGAATGGAGGGAGGGCAGCAGGTAGCTTGTAGGAAACACTAGTACGCATGCGATTGGCCGTCTCGTTCTTGCGAGTGTTGCGCAAGCAAGTGGTGTGTTCGCTGACCGGCAGTAGTGGGAATATTTTATATTTTCCAGAGATAGGCGTATTTTAGCCTAGGTTACACATGTTTGAGTAATCTTTAATCGCTTATTTTCAAGAAGCCATTTTGCCTGTCTACACCCGTTTCACGCCCACTGTGACGTCCACTCTTCCTTCTCCAGTTTGTTGTTCTTCATGGGTGATAGTCGTAGGATTGGGCAGTGTCGCCTCATCATTTTGGTCCAAATGTAAAAAAATGCTCTGCTGTAGTGTGATGTGCAGCTGTCCACAGGAGGGGCCCATGTGGCGTTTTGTTGTGACGACGTTTAAGGCCACATCAGTTCCCACTGGACACTACAGTTTTCTAACGTGGAGATCAGCGCACTTGTTTCTTTTATGAAGTTGCTTTAGATCAAGATTGTGATTTAAAATGTCATAGTTATAACAGAATAATCTACGGGGGTCAGAGGTCAGAACTATGGAGCATACACAAGCGGATTTATATATCATGTATACAACAAAAGTTTGGACACACCTTCTCGTTCAATGTTTTTTTTTTTTTTTTTTTTTTTAAGTGCACTGTTTGTGTAACATTGTAGTTGGGGTCCGTCACCTTCTTGTTTCTATGGCGATGTCATTGCTCTGCCTGGATTGTTTCACAGTATGTATATTAAGCAGCTTTACTTTACATTTATTCATTTACAGGTGGTTTTAGAGCTCAAAAATACCTAGAAAAACAGACATTCTAACTGTGAGCGGGGTCGCCTCTCCACAGATCTGACCTGTAACTTGGTCTGGTTTGGTCTCCATCAAGATAGAAAGGTTTAATGCCATACTGTGAAACATTCCAGACAAAGCAATAACATCTCTATGGAGAAAAGCATTTGATAGACCCTCCACCAGAAAAGTTACACAATGCACCTTTATGTTTACTACATTTTACATACACACTGAAGACATCAAATCTATGAAGCAAGATGTATGGAATTTTTTAGCAAAGAAAAAAAAAAACATTTGAGTGCCACCCATCCTGGTACAAAAGTAAGAAAACTGAAGAAGCTCCTTGGACGAGTGGCAGACCACTTAAAATCTCAAACCACAAACCACTTTCAACCTTTAATGATAAATTTACAGATCTGGAATTGCTTTAGCGTATTCCCACAAACGGTGACTGTCTGAATTATAGAAGCCCAGTTTACTAATACATCCTGAGTTTAGAGAAATTCCAGCTTTTCCCAGTATTTCCGCTCGGTTTAGACCTTCTCTTATGTCTTCACCGTCATCTTTTCCCCTCCACACCTAAACAACATTGTGTGTGTGTGTGTGTGTGTGTGTGTGTCAGTCCGTGTGTGTGTCAGTCCGTGTGTGTGTTTGTCTGTGTGTGTGTGCGTGTGTGTGTGTGTGTGAGAGAGAGAGAGAGTGTATGGGAGGGACTCCAGAGACCACAGAGGGGCAATAATGATCACTTAACCCGAATCAGGCGCAATCAGGATGGGGCAGGTCTGCAGCTGAGGGGGTAGGGGGATAGAAGCAGATTTAGTTTGGGGAAAAATACAATTCTAAAAGTCTGATGACCAGGAAGAAGATCAAAAAGGACTTTGTTGTGCAGTTTGGACCCGAATCACGGTTAAATCAAGGAAGAGATCACCCCCGGCGGAGAGAGAGAGGGAGAGGGGGAAAGAGAGAGAGAGGGAGGGAGAGGAGAGAAAAACAGGGAGATACAGAGAAAAGGAGAGAGGGGATAAGAGAGGGAGAGAGGAAGGCAAACAGGGAGATACGACGGAAGAGGGAAGAGAGGGGGAGAGAGAAAGAGAGGGGGAGTGGGAGAGAGAGGAAGAGAGTGAGAGAGGAAAACTGGGAGATGCAGAGAAAGAGGGAGAGAGAAAGCATGAGAGATGAAAACATAGGGAGATAGATAGGGAGAGAAAGAGGGGGTGAGAGAGAGGAAAACAGATACAAAGAAAGGGGGAGAGAGGAAGAGGGGGAAATAGTGAGAGGGAGAGGAAGAGAGAGAAAAACGGAGATACACAGAAAGGGAGAGAGGGAGGAAGAGAGAGAGTGATAGAAAGAGGAAACCAGGGAAAAACGAAGAAAGGGAGAGAGAGAGAGAAAGAGGGGAAGAGTGAAAGAGAGATTAAAACGGAGATACAGAGAAAGGGAGGGAGAGATGGAGAGAAAGAAAGAGAAAGGGGAAAAGAGCAACCGAGAGAGGGGGGTGTTGGAGAAAGGGAGAGAGGGAGGAAAGGAGAAAGAGAGAGAAAATAAGAGAGAGGGGAAGAGGAGCTGGAGAGTTTTTGTTTTGTCTAGTTGTGATTGTTGCATCCGTAGCTCTCCGGGGGCCAGGCTGAGTCACCGAACCCGATCCAAGATGACGTCCCCTGGGCTGATTCTGGGCCCAGTCTGGGCTGTTTGTGGCCTGGTGGAGGTCCTGTCACTGCTGAGGGCCGCACAGGAAGACTCAGTCACTGTACGGAAGGAGGGAGGAGAGGAGAGGAGAGAGGGAGCCTCAATCACTATATGGAAGGAGGGAGGGAGGAGAGGGAGGGAGACAGGAGAGGGAGACACAGTCACTGTATGGAGAGAGGGAGAAGGCGAGCGGAAGAGGAGACAGGGCGAGGAGGAGAGGGGGAAAGGAGAGAGAAAAAGGGGGAGAGGGAGACACAGTCACTATGGAGAGAGAGAGGAGGAGAGAGAGAAGTAAGGGGAGAAAGGGGGAGAGGGAGACTCAATCACTGTACAGAGGGAGAGGGGGAGAGAAGGGGGTGGAGAGAGAGGAGAGGGAGGCTCAATCATTGTACGAAGAGAGAGAGGGGAGAGTGTCAGTCTGTTCTCAAACGTATTGCACTGCTGTCCTGTGCTTTGCTATCTTGGCTTACGTCATCAGAGGTATAATACTCCCTACAACAGAAGTATAGCTTTAACTCGACAATGCCACAGTGTGTTGAGTGTGCAAGTCTCAAGTCCCGTACTGACAGGCCTGTTAAGGTCTTCACTCAAACGAAAAACACTCTGTCCCACTGAAAACCACCACTACATGACATCAGAAGGTGGAACAGCTTTGGAGATGTAGATATAAACAAGGGTTACTCAAACACATGTGAGGTAACAACAGTATAACGTGGCGTAAAGCTCCATTTTGCGTAATATAGGACCTTTTTATCATGCTCATCTGAACTCAAGCAAGGTTCCAGACTACATTAAAGTATTGGGTATCTATGTATTCTCAATACACTCAACTCAAACGTTACCAACACTCTTATTTGACTTGACAGTAGGCTCGGTTGTCACTTTTATTGCATATCTATGGAGCCAAAAGATCTCACATTCTTAATCTCTCCTCGTCTGCCAGTAAATGAGTCTCTTAGCCACTTGTGCAGTAAAGGGTGGAACCGTGACACAAGCTCAAATCAAGTGACATTATAAGCTCAGACCTACAGCAGATCCAGTACATCTAGGGTTTCTTATGTTTCAAACCAGAGATGGCTACTACTCGGTTATATCTACTTCAGTCATTTTTTAAAAGAAATTGTACTTTTTGGTGTACTTTAGTGGCATACTTTTGCTATTTTTTTAAGAAACTGTAGCCTACTTAAAAGTTGTGGTTCCTCTTTCCCACTGTGTGTAAGTCTAAAGTGACAATCTGAAATGGTTTCCTTCAGATATAATTCTGTTTGTCTCATTTTTGTGTCTATCCTTTGAAAATACTTGGTTTTGTGACTTATTTCAGGTTTTGTCCTTCAAATTACATAAACTTGAAATTATAAAATAGATGGCGCAGTTCGATAGTTACTTTTTACTTTAGGGTGACCAGATTTTCAACATCCAAAACTGGGCCAGTCTTGGTTTGGGGTGGTTGGTAATAATAAAACTGTGAAACGAGTGCGTAATTAAGGAAAACTGTTCTGTACTCGGCCCATTCACGACTAACGTGCGTCAGTATAGTTACATTTTCTATATGTTTTGGTCATTTTTAAGTAGATTTTCTGTATTTTAGCTAAACAAATGACAATTTATGGCTCTCTTTACTGTTGACAGGGATTAAATTGGTTGTTATAAAACTGAGACAAATCAGTGGTTTTGGATAAATCTGCTGGGACAGGGGACACACAGCTCAAAACTGGGACTGTCCTGGGTAAATAGGGACGTCTGGTCACCCTAACTTTTTTCTACTTTTTTACTCTTACTTACTTACTTTGTACTTTTACTTGACTAATCTTATTTTGTAGTAATGTTACTTGAGTACAATCTTTAGCTCCTCTACCCACCTCTGGCTATTCCCTCACAACTCACACGCTAACCTCTTCTTGCTATTACTAATCCAGCCTTCACAGACAGCTTTAGCATTAACTTTAGCTGCCGTAGCTCATAGCATCTGCCATTCATTTGGACAGGGGCAAACATGCTGATGAAAATGACTTAAGACGACTTCCTGGCTTTTGTGTCCACTGTCTCGTCGTCTCCTTTTACCCAAACTCGCCCCGCTCCTTCTTTGTATATGTCCGAGTTCACTGCACTTGAGCGTGTTTGTGCTGCTTTTCAAACCCCAGCATGATATCCACAATTGAATTTTGTTTTGTGTAAACTCTCTGAACACTGGGGTCTATATGAATGCATTTTCCAAGCAGCTGCCATTGATTTAAGTTGGTTTTGGACAAACGTAAAAAGCGCGCAGTCTCAGGACTTTATCTCGAACTATTTCAACTATTTACTTCCCATCAGCGCTTAAATGTAGACAGAACGTTAGCCGCGTGTAGAAAAGTGCTTCAGGCTTCGGGGAGGGTGGCCCAGACCAGAGTCCAGGCACAGAAATCACTTTGAAGCTGTGTTTCTGCATCAGGAACTCTCTGCTCTGAAAATAAAAACACAACTTTTGACTTTTGTTGATCTGTGAATACTATGGTCACCCCCTAATGTAAGTGTCATTCTGTAATAGGCACGCTAGTTAGTGCACTGTGTCTCAAAGCTAGCAGTCACTTTTATTAAAATGGTAAAACATAAAATAAAGAATCTATAAACAAATGAATTCAAAATAAAGACTACCTAATTCTAAGGCACAATCAATATTATAACACTGAAGTATACAGGGGACATTTAAAAATAACTGTATAGTCTTTATTTTTAATTCATTTAATTTTTTTGTTTTAGTTTTGAGACCATAGAACTATAATAAAATCTGAAGGTGAACCCAAGTTGGCGTCATATTGTTTTTAGGGGCCTGTGCTCATTGGCGCATGGGGCCAAAAATAAGTCTCTCTTCTGCTTTACTTCCTCAATACAGGCTAGCTCCTCCCACCCGAGTAACGCTGGACCAATCAGAGTGAGAGCGAGATCACTTGTAACCTCTGAACTTTGACTCCCATTAGTTTTTGCTAAAGATGCAAATTTCAGTGTATGGATTGTAAAAAAAAAAAAAAGAAAAGCTACTGAGTAATATGGGTGAGACTGAAGTTGAAATGTGTTTGTTGTTGAAAAATGGCCAGTTACTTCCATACTTACTCATCAAAAGCATTCGTGAGAGTCAAAAATCAGTTGGGCCCAAGTTCACTGTCTGTTTTTGGTTAGTTGTTGCTAACCTGTGGCTTTGTTAGTGAATTATTTCCTGCTCCTGTTTTGGTAAACTACTCTTAACAAGCCTTTTTGACGTCTGCAGTATCAGCTGGAGTTGGTGAGTTGTTGGTTCTATTCTGGGGCAGTGTCACTTCCCCTAAAGCATTGACCCAGAACCTCAGTAGTCCTCTCACACAAACAGGTCAGAACAGACTTAGAACCCCTCACTGCTCTGTGGAAAAGAGGAAGAGGTGGGATTTAAAATGGTAGAATAAAATAAGAGTTTGTCCATGCGTATTGGTGGTGTTGGACAATATAAAGTACAAGGTATTCAAAATGTTTTTATTTCAATTTATTTATTCTGAGTACAAAAAGGCATAATTAATACTCAATCTCATACCCATAATGAGTGGACAAAAGTAAAACTTGTAAATGTCGATCTCCTCTTTTAATAACTGACAAAAAAGGTAAAGGTGCATTGTGTAACTTTTCTGGTGGAGGGTCCGTCTAATGCTTTTCTCCTTTCTATCTTCACAGAGATCAAACCAAACCAAGTTACAGGTCAGATCTGTGGAGAGGCGACCCCGCTCACAGTCAGAATGCCTGGTTTTCAAGGTATTTTTGAGCTATAAAACCACCTGTAATTGAATAAATGTAAGACTGTTTAATGTCATACTGTGGAACATTCAAGGCAGAGCAATGACATATCCATAAAAACAAGCAGGTGACGGACCCTCAACCGAAAAGTTACAAAGGGGTTTTTGTTATTCCTCCTGTGGGCTCACCACCTGCAGAGGGGCTCATAGGGGTCTGGGTCTGGTGCACAGAGTAATGGGCAGCGTGCTGCCCCTGCGACCCAGCCGGGTTAAGCAGGAGAAAATGGATGGATGGATGGATGGGTTTTTGTTATAATGGAAGTAATATATTTTTTTTTTAGGTTTTAGATCAATTTTTGTACCAATATAATGTAGGTTAGCTCCCATTCCACTAAACAAGCAACTCCCATATGTTGTTTTTTTTTCACTTAAAACATCTTTTAGCACGAGTTTAGTGTTCAGTAATCCCAGGTTTAACTCTTGTTTAGTCCATTCATTACTAACCATTTGAATCCCACTTTAGTCCTGGTTTAATCCCGGTCCTGATCCCAGTTTTACCCCCACACCTTCACACGCTAATCTGCTAATTTCCTCTTGTCATCGCCCTCTCTCCTCCGCCACTTTTCCTGAGCAAACTTCACTTACGGATGCTTTATTCAGACGTTTCAGCAGCAGAAGATAATGGCTGGGGCTTGTGTGGGTGTATTTCGCAGCCTGCCCGGGATCACCTGACCCCTGAAATAGGTGCTGAGTATGGGAGGGCCATGGAGCTGAGACGTGCCGATTCTGTGTTGACTTTAGGGTTTAGAAGAAGACATCAATCATGAGCGAGAGACAGCAGAGCACCTCCAACCCCAAACTACTCCATCTGCACCGAGACAAGAGAGAGGCAGGAGAGAGGCAAGCCCAGACCCGTGCACAGACAGGCCCACACCAGAAGAGGGTGGGGTTTAGGGGTGTAGGCTCTGGGTAAGGACTCCAGGGGGCGCTAAATCAATTCAAAGGAAATTGCTATCAAAAGAACAAAGGAGAAATTAAATTCTGTGGATTCTACTTGGACGACTGATTATGGCTGTTTTAACAGCTGGAGCTAAAGCTGTTACATTTTATTTAAAGGTGCATTGTGTAACTTTTTGGTTGGGGGTCCGTTACATGCTTGTTTCTATGGATATGCCATTGGTCTCCCTGGAATATTCCACAGTATGACATTAAACAGCTCTGCCATACATTTATTCAATTAGAGATGGTTTTATAGCTCAAAAATACCCAGAAAAACAGACATTCTTACTGTGAGCGGGGTCGCCTCTCCAAAGATCTGACCTGTAACTTGGTCTGGTTTGGTTTCCATGATCATAGAAAGTAATGCCATACTGTGAAACTCTTTATTTAAGAGTTTTGTTCAGAATCAGGATCTACAGAGCCATAAACCAGTGCTTAAGTCCAGTTAAACACCTGTCTCTGAGTTTTTGCACCACTCTCCCAGTGCATTGTGGTCTATATTGACTGGTCCAGTGACCAGTGCTGGACAGTACTTTTCAAGGTGCATTGTGGGAAATTTTGAGTGCACTACTTTTTCACTTAGTGGAAAGAAAAAAAAAAAAAAAAAAAAAAAAAAAAAAACCACTAAAAATGGCATTGTCCATAAATGGTGCCCCCTGTAGGAATAGTATGGACATTCAGACACAGACCTGATTTTCTGCATGTTTAATCACCATAGCAACGCTTTTCAGAAAGAAACACAAGTGGATATTATTACAGCATGACGCCGTCCCTCTTTGGACCCTGCAGACCTCTGCTAACAATACTAAGAGTTAGTCAGTTTGCATAAGTCTAAAGCATTTCAGCAGAAGTCCCAGATGCCCTACCCTGGTCCCTGCACTGGTCCAGCTGAGTGCTGAGAGCCCACCCACAGTGTCTCCCCTCTGGACCCTCCGGAGCAGAGGAGACGTGCTCCGTGAGGCCTGCCCGATTCTGAGGCATGTTTTTAGGCTAAAGCTGGAGCATCTGTCACTGGAGTTCTCTGGAATGTGGAGCTGGAAGAAGCCAAGACTACATGTGTGTAAATGTCAGTAGTCAAGGAATTTAACTCATATATTCAACAGTTAATGTCCCAAAGAGTAGCTTTAACTTTCTATTTCAGTGGAGTCGTGCGGGTGATGTGGCACTTCTTGAAAGTTACATACTGTGGCTTTAAGCTTTGGGGGTGCACCCATGGCTACCCCAGATGTATAAGAGAAAAAAAACATGCATTTAAAGTCAAGCAAAACAGAAACTACATGGATCTAAACATATACAGTCGTCTCTTTGTGGCGTGTGTTTCATGTTTACAGATCATTTGTCAAACGCTCTTCTGAAAGTCTGTGTGTGAAAAATACAGCTCATGTTTGTGTTCAGATGAGAAGCCTTCAGAGAAGGTGCAGGGACACAGGTGAGACTCTCAAACGCTCCCATTTCTCACTCACTCAGAGTTTATTCAGATCTGCAGGTTCATTCCAAACAGGACTGATGAAGTATGGACCTGCTGCTTGTTTATTGGAGTTTAAAGGTCCTATATGTCACAAAACTGACTCTTGTGAGCTTTAAATCATGTTATAATTCTGTTTCCTCAGAAAATAGCATAATATGGGACCTTTAAAGTTGAAATGAAACATTTATTTGAACATATCTGGGGAGGCCTTGTACAGAAGCATAGTAGTGGTGGCTGTGACTTCTATGGGGTATTAATCGCTTTTTTGTACATTTATGGAGAATCATCGTGTGGGAGCGTGGGTGACATAGGCTTGTCAGCAGAGCCTTGTACAGGATTTTTATTTAGTTTAGTTTATTTGGGCTTTAATTTTGATTGTTTTCTTTTTACATTTCTTACACAATCTTACTGCTAACCGTAAGCAGGGTTTGAATAGGGCCCAGGAAAGATCGCTAAATTATTCAAACATGCAAAGATGACTCTCAAACCCCTTCAGTGTTATAACATGGCAGAAAGCTCCAAAAAAGTCACATTTTCATCATTCTTAATTCTACAAATGTCTCAATGATTACACTGTTTTTATATCAACACTACTGCATTCCTCCTCTCTCTGCTTCTCTCCTTGCTCCTTTCCTCTCTCCATTTCTTTCCTCTCTCTCTCCCTCTCTCTGCCTTTTTCTTTCTTTCTTCTCTCTCTCTTTCCTGATCCCCCTTCTCCATCCATCCCATTCCCTCTCTCTGTCTCATTTTCTCTTTCTCTCTCTTTCATCCTATTCCCTCTCTCCTTCCTCCCTTGTTCCTTCCTCTCCTCCTCCCTTTCTGTCTCACTTTCTCTCTCTCTCTCTCTCTCTCTCTCTCTTTCTCTCTCTCATCCATCCCATTCTCTCCCTCCCTCACTCCCTTCCTCTCTCTTCTCTTCCTCCCTCTCCCCTCCCTCGCTTCTTTTGAAACAGTCCACTCTTTTGACAGTCCATGACCATTTGACACTCAACAAGTTTCTGCGTCAATTTATTTAGAAAAAAATAACATTTGAAACCGGACTGTTTGCACTTATAAACACATTTTTGAACAATAGAATGAAGTTTTAAATAAAGGTTTGTAACAGTGCTGACAGCTGTCACAACTCAAACCACTGACTGTGAAATGAATATTTGATATTTCCACAGTGGGGACGTGGTCTGTCAGGGTTCGGTACAAAGTCTGTTGTTGTTTGTTTATAACACGGGCTGTCTCAATACTGTCACTCTGCTGCTTTGTGGGAGTTTCATAAGTTAAACAAAAGTTTTTGTTTGTAAAGAGGCTTTTGTTTTTTACCGTTTTACTAAACGGTAAAAAACAAAAGCCTACATCATGCTAAATTGACTCTTGTGAACTTTAAGTCATGTTCAAATGTTGTTCCCTCCTCAAAAACAGACCTGGAGTTGTGTTTTGTTTCATTTACACATGTTTAACACACAAACCCTGCAGATTTAGACTGAATGGAAAACACTCTGTTCCACCTTTTGATGTCATGTGGTAATACAGGAAGTGCTCCACTGTTTTTAAACTCCACACACCTTCACTAGAATCATTTGGATAATTTCAGCCCTGGAATTGCCAATCTGTACTGAACTAAAGGTAAAAGGAGCTGTTAAACTTGAAAACTACCACTTCATGACATCACAAGGTGGAACAGAACATTTTGAGCTTTGGAGATGTAGACAGACTAATAATAAAGGGTTACTCAAACATGTGTGAATGAAACAAAACAAAACACAACTCCAGGTCTGTTTTTGACAAGGGAACAACATTAGAACATAGATCAGTAAACAGAGTAAAATAGGCTCTTTACATTTATTTATTCATGAATTTTATTAGAATGTCTCTTGAGATGTGCCGTCTCATTTTCAAGGGGGTCCAAAGGGGTTTTAAACCTTTGACATAATGTGAGTGAGTTCAGGCCAAAGGCACTTGTGATACTTAATTCTACAAATTTCTCAATGATTACACTCTCTCTCCATTTCCTTCCTTTCTCCATCTCTCTTGCGTCTCTCTTGTCTCTTTCTCTCTCTGTCTCTCTCTTTCTCTATTTCTGTTTGTCAGTCTGTCTCTCTCTATCTCCCTTTTCCCTATCCCTCCCTCTCTCCCTCCCTTTTTCTTTCTCTCTCTAACTGTGTCAGTCTGTCTCTCTCTCTCTCTCGCTCCCTTTTCCCTATCCCTCCCTCTCTCCCTTCCTTTCTCTTTCTCTCTCTGTGTCTGTCAGTTTCTTTCTCTCTTTCTTGATCCCCCTTCTCCATCCATCCCATTCCCTCTCTGTCTCTCTCTATTTCTCCGTCTCTCTCTTTCTCTCTCTCTTCCATCCCATTCCCTCTCTCCCTCCTTCCCTCCCTCCCACTGTCTCTTCTCTTTCTGTCTTTCTTTCTATGTCTCTCTCTTTTTCTCTCTCTCTTACATGCCATTTTCTCTCCTCTCTCCTTCCTCTCCTCCCTCGTTCCCGTCCGGATTTAGGCATAAGCGAATAATTAGGTAATTGGCCCTTGATTGAGTTGAATAGGAAACATTTGAATTGGACTGAGCGCAACTGAGAGAGTGAAAGACTGAGAGAGACAGAGAGAAGGAGAGAGGAAGAGAGGTGAGGGTGAAGTGGGGCTCTTACAAAGGGAAACAGGGCTTGTCATGCAACCGTCCGAAGCCCACACAGCAAAAAAAGGGATTAGGGAATACTCTGACAGGAAATGGGCCAAAAGAGGGGAAAAATCTCCAAGTTCGGGGGGTCTGGGACTCAGGGTTGGGCCACACGACGGAGGAGGAGGCCACATGATGGAGGAGGGGGCCGGGGTAGAAGGGACAGCCAAAAATGATTGTGGTAATTATGGCTATATTTAAACACACACAGCCACTGATACGGGTCTGCTGCTGCTGCTGATGTGCAGATAAGAAGAGAGGGAGAGAGAGAGGGAGGGGGGTCTGTGGCAAATTAGGAGCTATACCTGCCATGGAAGAGAAAACGAGAGAGAGAGAAAGAGGGAGAGAGACTGAGAGAGATTGGGAACGTTAGAAGGTGGAAAGAGAGAGGGGGAGAAAGATTGGAAGGGAGAGAGAGACAAAATTGGAAGGGTGGGAGAGCGGGAGGGGGGATTAGAGGGGGGGGAAACAAGGGTGAGTGAGAGAGGGAGAGAGAAAAGAAGCAAGGGTGAGAGAAGAAGAGAGGTTAGAAGGGGGCGAGAGAGAAAAGAAGCACGAGTGAGAGAGGGGGGTTAAAAGGTGGGGAGGGAAAGGAGAGAAAGAGAGAAACGTTGGGAGGGAGAGAGAGATGTTAGAAGTTGGAGAGAAAGAGTTTAGAAAAGGGGAAGTGAAAGGGAGATAGAGAGAGATAGAACGAGAGAAAGACAGGTTAGAAGGGAGAGAGGTTAGAGAAAGGAGAGGAGGGAGAGAGGGAAACTGAGGACAAATATGAAAGCTAAAAGATGTGAAGTTAAGGTTAGAACTTTGCCTGAGCCGCCAGTCTCTTCTACATTCTGTTTGAATCCAGAAGGTTCTGGAACTGGACCACAGAGCGTGAAAAACCTCCATCCAAACCTGAGATGATCCAACCAGACGCTCATTTGTATCACGTGTCTCTCAAATGCGGAAGACATCTCAAAAATTCTCATTAAAAAAATAAAAATCTTAAGTCGTAGTTTGGTTCTTCACTCATAGAATTTGAGTTTCTTGAGTTTTCGTTTCTTGGTCCTTTACATTATTTTTTTACTTTTGTTTTATGTGTAAGCCGTCATTTATTTTGACATATAGACTGTATATATAAATGGACAGAGCTAACCCGCTAGTTGCTGCGTTCCAAACAGGAAAGTGAGCATGGGTGCGCTTCCTGCTCCATCAACTCTGGCTCCAATTCACTTTGCTCCAATTCTCTGTAACTCCTGCTCTGAGACTCGTCATTCTGGTCTTAAAATGTTTGTTTTAACCCGCTCTACATGATCCTGGGGTTTTTATTTTGCTATTTTGTCCGTAAATAAATTTCTATTCCTAATATAGGCTCAAAACAAAACGAATACAGCTCAAAATTTGCTATGGGTGACATCATACTTTCTTATACTGTGGTTTTGATGCAAACGGAGCATGCTTCTCTCTGATTGGTTAATCCGCCTATCAATCACACCTTCTGGAATCATGGAGACAGGACACAGCTCCAGATCCACTCGTTTTTGCGAAGTTTGGTGAAAGCGTGGTGGTTCTGGCAGGTCAGGTTCTAAACGCATGTGTATCTTGTGTTTGCTGGTGTGCTTTAGTCGTGTTGAGTTTTAAAGGTGAGCCTCCCAGACAGCGGAAATGTTTAAGACCAGCCCGATGTTGACTCTACGACCACACTGTGCAGCTGGGACCATCCATAAGAACTGCTCCCCCTTGTCTCCAAAGAACTGCCCCGGTCTCCAAAGTATCTGCCCCTTTTACCCCCTTTAGACCAGGTCAACATTTACTCTGAGACCACACTGTACTCCACTGGGACCCCCCCCCCCATCCTGAAAACTGCCCCCAAATAAACTACCCCCTTTTTTCCTGCCACCCCCTTCTCTCCTCCACACACCCACAGCCAAACAAACCAAAGGGTCTCTCTCTCTTTCTGTGTTTCTCTTTCTCTCTCTCTCTTGCTTTCTCTTTCTGTTTTTCTCTCTGTCTCTCTCTCTCTGTGCCTCTCCCTCTCTTTCTCTCTGTGTTTCTGCCTCTTGTTCTGTCTTCCACTTTCTCTCTGTCTCCCTCTTTTTGTCTCTGTCTCTCGTTTTCTCTCTCTCTCTCTGTCTCCTTCTCTCTACCCCCCCTCCCCCTTTCTCTCCCCCGTCCTCCACACACGCACAAAACAAAAGGGCTCTCTCCCTCTCTGTCTCTCTCTCTCTCTCAAAAATGCCCCCCCCCCCTCTGTCTCTCCTCCTCCTCTCTCTCCCACAGCCAAACAAACCAAAAGAAAAGGGTTCTCTCTCTGCGTCTCTCTCTCTGGGTCTCTCTCTCTCGCCTCCACTCTCCCACAGCCAAACTAACCAAAAAGGTTCTCTCTCTCTCTCTCTCTCTCTCTCTCTCTCTCTCTCTCTCTCTCTCGCTCTCTCTCTCTCTCTCTCTCCTCCACTCCCCAACAGCCTAACAAACCAAAAGGTTCCTCTCTTCTCTGCGTCTCTCTCTCTCCCTCTCCTTCTCTCTGCCCCCTCTTTCTCCTCCTCCTCTCTCTCCCACAGCCAAACAAACCAAAAGAAAAGGGTTCTCTCTCTGCGTCTCTCTCTCTCTCTGGGTCTCTCTCTCTCTCTCCTCCACTCTCCCACAGCCAAACTAACCAAAAAGGTTCTCGCTCTCTCTCTCTCTCTCTCTCTCTCTCTCTCTCTCTCTCTCTCTCTCTCTCCTCCACTCCCCAACAGCCAAACAAACCAAAGGGTCTCTCTCTCTTTCTGTGTTTCTCTTTCTCTCTCTATCTTGCTTTCTCTTTCTGTTTTTCTCTCTCTCTGCGTCTCTCCCTCTCCTTCTCTCTGCCCCCTCTTTCTCCTCCCCCTTTCTCTCCCACTCTCTCTCCCACAGCCAAACAAACCAAAGGGGCATAAATCGGGATGAGGCGACGTGCGCACACAAATATACCAAGATTTACTCGCCCCAAAACCAAAAATAAAAAACAGACCAGAACAGAACAGGATGCATTTGGCCAAGGCCCCATACATCATCAGCTCAAACGCTTTCAGATGGACTCAGGACGACTGTGCAACCAGAACACCAAAAACACAAAAATCCACCCAGAAATCTAAAAAAAAAAACAACAATTTGGCCAAGGAGACTGTGAAAGTGCGGGTGAGGTTTTGATGATTCTCTAATTTTGACTTCATTTGGTGGTATGAAACCTGTTGTAAATATAAATTATAGTTTTACACTGATCAGGACGCAGTTTGTGAAGAAAAGTTAAAAATGTTGAAAATGACAGGAAGTGGAGAGTTCCATATCAATCACACCACACTGAGAGAATTCTGTCAAAAAATTTGGCACAATTTACACGCGTACATTTGTATAGAGGGAAAATAGTTTTGTGAAATTTTACACAAAATTCAAAACATTGTCATCCTAAAAAAAAAAAAAAAAAAGTCTATGAAAACCATGTATTGTTAACCGTGTTGCCATGGTTTCATTGAAGAACATGAAATTGTTCACAGTGACTCTTCGGGTCACACGGCTCAAAAACGTCCAGTGGGTCAATGTTGTATTTTGCATCGCCATGGCAATGAAGTGCGTCAGCATCTCCAGTGTGTGTTGACTTTGTGTAGTGACCATAGACTGTTTATATAAATGGACATAGCTAACGCACTAGACGCCGTGTTCCAAATAGGAAGTTCTCATGCGGCTCTTCCGGCTCCTTCTGACCCTGGCTCCCATTGACTCATATTGGAATATTGACGCCCCTCTCGCTGTAACTGCTGCTGTGAGCCTTGTCATTTTGGTCTTAAAATGTTCATATTAACCCACTCTACATTATATATTTATTTTAATACAAGTTTTACTTACAATTGAATTGCTAAAATTCATTTTTATTACCTCCGCCAAGGAGGTTATGTTTTCGCCTGAGTCTGTCTGTTTGTTTGTTTGTTTGTTTGTTTGTTTGTTAGTTAGTTAGCAAGATAACTCAAAAAGTTATGGACGGATCTTGATGAAATTTTCAGGAAATGTTCCTAATGGTAAATCCAACAGATGATTAAATTTTGGTTATGATCCAGAAGAAATCCTGGATTCTGGATCACTTTGAAAACTGAGCTGCTTGGCGGAGGTCTGCGCTCTCTGAGTGCTTTTCTAGTTGTTTTTATTATTATTATTATTATTATTATTATTTACCTAAGTGGATTCCTTTTTGGTAGTTTACCTTACACATCTATGATCTTTGCCTCTCGTCCCTGGTGCTGAGTGTCTTGTGTCTATGCCACTCTACCTTCTTGTGTACGATGTGCTACTATGGCGGGACCCCAGACTAAATAAGACTCATAATCCTGTAAACTGCTCCATATGACCACGGCATCCTTCACTCTGCAAACAAGTGGAACTCATTTAGGCCCCAGAGCTGGGCCCTCCTCCTGCCTGGGTTTCATATGTAGACCTGACTCCATCCGTGCTCCACAGACCTGCAGCTCCCCCTTTTCAAATACACAGATGACAGAACACATTTCAAATGAAAAATGTCCCGGAGAATGCAAATGAGGAGGCTGATTTTGGTGAAATGATTACTGCGTTTGGCTTACAAGACAGGTACTGCGTGTTGTTAGAAAGTATATGTTTTAAGTGTATTTACATATACTGTATATGTGTGTGTATGTATGGAGCCACCCACTGCTTCTTCTCTGGTGTAATACAGGCCTGTAGTCAGTCCAATTCATCAATTAAAATCACTTTTAAACAAACAGGGCCGCGCACTCATTTGACATGTCAGATGGTTTACTCAGAAAGTAGCCCCCCCTCCCTCCCAGCATGCACCTGAGTACAGACTGACCATGCATAGGGCCCAAACATGATTTAAGGAGGTGGGTTTTTGGGTGGGGGAGGGTCCCATAGGCTGGCATTAGACTCCAGGCCAGTCATTTGTCACAATTGTCACAGAATGCACAAACACAAATTACTGAATTATAAGTGCGGATGTGTGCGTCTGGTCTTGAGTAAATCACAACTGTGCAGGGGCTGTCAAAAACATGAGACCCCCCCCTTCACACACACACACACATATATACACACACACACATGCCACACTGGTCTAGTCTTGAATTATAAAGCTGCAGATAAAAGTGTGCTTCTATGTGGACGGTTGTGTGGATGTTCTACTTGAGGTTGGAACACAGGTCGTGTCTCATTTCTCTTTCCTCACTTCCTTCTCCTTGATTCTTTGATTCTGCAGGAAATGGGTGAGGAAGTCCCGCCCACAGAGGAGACACAGGGAGGACAGAGGATCTAAACTCCTCACTGAGACCAAGAAAGTTTGATTCTTTTCTCTGGTGTTGCTCCTGAAGCCTCCCTCAGGTTCACTCCTTCATTCTGTGGTTTTCTTTGGGACAACACTTAATATGACACATTTGATTGACACCTGAAAAAGGGACAATGGAGGATAGAAATCAAAGAGAAGGAAGTGAGGAAAGAGAAATGAGACGCGGCCATGAACTGTACATATAATGGACATTAGCTAACTAATGGCAAAAGGAGAAATTCAATTTGTCAACTGGACAGAGTTTATTTGGTCGAATACGTTTCGCAGCTCATCCAAGCTGCTTCTTCAGTTCTGGTCAGATGCTCGCGGACACTGCTAACTAATGTTAGCTAATGTCCATTAGCTAATGGACATAGCTAACCTGCTAGCCGCCGCATTCCAAACAGGAAGGGAACATGGGTGTGCTTCTGGCTCCGCCGACTCTGGCTCCAATTCACTTTGTATTGAAAAAACATTGATAACTATAACTGGTCTAAATGTGTTTGTTTTTTCAATACTTCAGATTTCATTTCAGTAGTGTATGTAAACCAGTTTAATTATTATTTTTAAATGGTTAGGAGTATTTGTCTTGTCTATACACATTTTTCCTTTATTTGTCTCTTACAGATTAATAACCAAAATGTATGTGGACCAAATTGTCCTCCATGTTTGTGTACACACACACACACATGCACACACACGCACACACACACACACACACGCACACACACGCACACACACACACGCACACACACACACACACACACACACACACACACACACACGCGGCCCTGTGCCTCAGTGTGTGGCTCTCCCACTCTTCTCTCCTTCTCCTCCTTTTTGTGTTCTCCCTGTCTCTCCCTCTCTTCTCTTTTTCTTTCTCTCTTTCTCTTTCTCTCCCTTCCTCTCTTTTTCTCTCTCCTCCTCTCTCTCCCTCCCTCCCTCTTTCTCCCTCCCTCCCTCCCCTCTCCTTCTCTCTCTTCCTCCCTCACCAACCCCTCTTTTCCTCCCTCTCCTCCTCCTCTCTGTAACTCTTTCTCTCTCTCCTCCTCTCTCTCTTTCTCTCTCCCTCTCTCTCCTCCTCTCTATCCCTATCATGTTCTCTCTCCACTCGTTTTCTGGAGGGTCAATTGCCTCCAGTTGTCTGGCGTTCAGGTCCAAGATAAACATTTGGAGAGGGGCAGTACACACACACACTCACACACAAACACACACACAAACACACACACATCCCTGTACTTCCCCTGTGCCACTCATTCACATGGTGAATGAAGTGTCTTGCCCAGTGACACATCCACCAGCCTTTACATTCATGGCACTGCCTCCTCTGTTGTTATAGATTGATGGAAAAAAACTAGGATCCCTCAAGAAAAACTGATAATAGTTATATTTTAAGGTGCATTGTGTAACTTTTCTGGTTTCTGTCTTCATGGAGATCAAACCAGACCAAGTTACAGGTCAGATCTGTGGAGAAGTAACCCCACTCACTGTCAGAATGTTTGTTTGTTTTTTGTCTTTTTTAAGTATTTTTGAGCTATAAAACCACCTGTAATTAAATAAATGTAAAGTAGATCTGTTTAAAGTCATACTGTGGAACATTCCAGGCAGAGCAATGACATATCCACAGAAACCCAGCAGCCCTTGGTACTTGTAGATTTTTGGTGTTTTGATTCAGATTTGCTGTGACTTGTTCAACTGGAGCCGTGAGCCGTGTGCACCGCTCTGCCTTCTCCACATTAATCAAAGAGCCATTTCCTCTCATCACGGCTGGTGTCTATCAGCACCGCACTCGTTAGCATACGGTTAGCATGTGTGTGTGTGTTAGCAATTAGCCCGCGTGCTACAGGCCGCATGTGTGCGTTAGCATGTGTTAGCATTAGCATAATGAATTCAGCCGGTTGACACAGAGGGCCTCAGTCGTCTGGAGTGCTAACATAAATTTGCATGTTTTAACAGAGTGGACTTTTATTTACCTCTTTTCAGCAGAGTTCAACCTTTTCTGTGTCGTTTTTCCACATCAGGTCTAATCTCTGAGACGTGTGCGTTTGAAACATTTTCCACACTCTTTGATCTGAACTTTTGTCCACAGAGACTAAAACTCCCACAGACAATCCCTACAGTTACTTCAAATCTTAACATTGAGAGTTTGTGGAGGATCCGTCAAATGCTTTTCGAGATATTATTGCTTTGTCTGGCATGTTTCACAGTATGGCATTAAACCTTTCTATCATGAAGATCAAAGTTACAGGTCAGATCTGTGGAGAGGTGACCCCACTCAAGGTCAGAATGCCTGTTTTTCTAGGTATTTTTGAGCTCTAAAACCACCTGTAATTGAATAAATGTAAAGTAGAGCTGTTTATTGTCATAACTGCGGAAGATTCCAGGCAGAGGAATGACATGTCCATAGAAACAAGCAGGTGGCGGACCCCAATCAAAGAGTTACACAGTGTACCTTTAACATTGAGAGCTTTGACAAATTGAAAAGTTGTCCTGATGTTTAATATCACGCTGAGCTGATATTTTGGTATGTGAAATGTACCTTGAGAATTGTTTGTTTCATTTTGAGCCTCTCTTCTGAGCGGGGAAAGTCTGTATTTCATTTTCAAGCACCTTGAACGTTTATTCTTATCATTTTGGCACTTAAAGGGGCACTGCGTAACTCTTCTGGGGCATCTACCACCTGCTTGTGTCCATTTAAATAAATAAACAAAATGTGACCTCATACGAAAAATAGAATTGAATCACATTCTAAGCAGAGATACCAATGTCCCATATAAGGCCGAAGTTTGGACTTTTTAGCATATCAGCTATCAGCCTTAAAGGTGCACCATGGTTTTATATGTCAAAAATTCCTAGAAAAAACAGGCATTCTGACTGAGCGGGGTTGCCTCTGCACAGATCTGAACTGTAACTTGGTCGGGTTTGGTCTCTATGAAGATAGAAAGGTTTAATACCATACTGTAAAACATCCCAGACAAACAATAACATCTCCATGGAGAAAAGCATTTGACAGAACCTCTACCTCCACAATGCACCTTTAACTTGGCTAGATTTTAGTTTTTGCACTGTATATTTTATCTTTATGTAACTCTCTCTTTATGACACCTCAGCAGAATACATCACAATCTGTCATTTCACGCCACCTTTGAGCAGAAATGGTCTTTTGTAAACGCCGTGACTTGCTCCTTTAGCTCCAGACTTCCTGTTGGTTGGAGGGGGCAAGGGTCAGGGGTCCAAGCCGGGATCATTGAGGGGGGAGCGGGCAGCAGACAGTGGCACAGGCCCCTCCCTCTGGTTCTTCAGGTGCTTATAATTTGCAGTATGACATTGTCCATCATTGCTCACTGTTCTGGGAGGTATGGAGCTGTAAGAAGACTGGTGCTATACTTTTTTGGAACGCCCTCTACATTTTGGATTAAAAACACTGCAAATTGTCATCCTTTTGCCCATTTTTACTTTTCTCTTTTCACAAATCCATAGCTTTAAGGTGCACTGTGTAACTTGTTGGTTGGGGGTCCGTCACCTGCTTGTTTCTATGGATATGTCACTGCTCTGCCTGGAATGTTCCACAGTATGATATTAAACGGCTCTACCTTACATTTTTTCAATTACAGGTGGTTTTATAGCTCAAAAATACCTAGAAAAACAGGTATTCTGTCTGTGAGCAGTGTCCAGCTCACCTTGTGCACGCACAGGTGAAGTGTCTGGGATAGAAAGGGAAATCCTATAAGCAAAAGTCAACTTGTTTTTTCAAGTTTGACTCTGAATAGAAACTGAACCAAAGCTCTTACACAGTCCTGGTCCAGTGCTCCTGAAAGACCAAACCGGGTCCCAGGATGAAGCCCTCCTCTTCAGCTGTGGCTCTGTGGGTTTCAGAGTGTGTGAGATGTGTTTGTAATGCAGTGGAGCGTGGCTGTGTCCTGACACATCTCCATATGTCTATGGAGCTCATCAGAAGATCAGGTTTCTCTGTTTAAAGTGACAGAGTTAAACCAGAGTCGTGAGTCAGAGCTGTCACGGGGAGAAGAAGAAGAAGAAGAGAGTGAAAAGATGACAGCATCAGATATGTGGTCCTTTTTGACTTTGTGGATTAGTGGTTAATTTAAAGGGCCCCATTACACCATTTTCTGATCTGTTCTAATGTACACTATATTGCAAAAAGTATTCGCTCACCTGCCTTGACTCGCATATGAATTTAAGTGAAATCCCATTCTTAATCCATAGGGTTTAATATGACGTCAGTCCACCCTTTGCAGCTATAACAGCTTCAACTCTTCTGGGAAGGCTGTCCACAAGGTTTAGGAGTGTGTTTATGGGAATTTTTGACCACTCTTCCAGAAGCGCATTTGTAACACTGATGTTGGACGAGAAGGCCTGGCTCTCAGTCCCTGTTCTAATTCATCCCAAAGGTGTTCTATCGGGTTGAGGTCAGGACTCGGTGCAGGCCAATCAAGTTCATCCACACCAAACTCTCTCATCCATGTCTTTATGGACATTGCTTTCGGCACTGGTGCACAGTCATGTTGGAAGAGGAAGGGGCCATCTCCAAACTGTTCCCACAAAGTTGGGATCATGGAATTGTCCAAAATCTCTTGGTGCTGAAGCATTCAGAGTTCCTTTCACTGGAACTAAGGGGCCAAGCCCAGCTCCTGAAAAACAACCCCACACCATAATCCCCCTCCACCAAACTTTACACTTGGCAAAATGTGTGGAGTTTGCATGTTCTTCCCGTGTGTGGGTGAGTTTCCTCCAGGCACTCCGGTTTCCCCCATCAACCCAAAAACATGATCCATAGGTAAAAATCCTCCAGCTGAGATCCTGACCAAGCCTAGCAATAAGACCATGGAGGTGGGTCCCCGGGCGCCTTCATGTGCTGCTGATGTATGAAATGCAGAGGATAATTTCCCTAAAGGATAATTAAAAAAAATGCAGTCAGACAAGTTCCGTTCTCCTGGCAACCACCAAACCCAGACTCGTCCATCGGATTGCCAGATGGTTGGTTCCATGAACCTCTCTGCGCGCTCATCTGAAGGCCACATGAAATTTGGAAGTCTGTAGAGGTTGACTCTGCAGAAAGTTGTCGACCTCTGTGCACTACGCGCCTCAGCATCTGCTGACCCTGCCTCGTCAGTTTACGTGGCCTACCACTTCATGACTGAGTTGCTGTCGTTTCCAATCGCTTCCACTTTGTTATAATACCACTGACAGTTGACTATGGAATATTTAGGAGTGAGGAAATTTCACGACTGGACTTGTTGCACAGGTGGAATTATATCACAGTACCACGCTGGAATTCACTGAGCTCCTGAGAGCGACACATTCTTTCACAAATGTTTGTAGAAAAAGTCTACATGCCTAGGTGCTTGATTTTATACACCTGTGGCCATGGAAGTGATTGGAACACCTGATTTCCATTATTTGGATGGGTGAGTGAATACATTTGGCAATATAGTGTATTTTCCTCATCACAAACATACCAGGAGTTCTGTTTTGTTTCATTCACAGTTCAGTACTTCTCTTCTCTCAAAAACAAAACACCTTGTGATGACTTGAAAACTACCGCTTCATGACAACAGCTACCTTTTACCTTTGCTTGGAGATTCCAGAGCTGAAATGAGCGAGATTCTAGTGAAGGTGTATGGAGATGCTGTGGAGCACTTCCTGTATTACCACATGCCATGTTGAGCTTTGGAGATGTAGACTGACTAATAATAAAGGGTTACTCAACCATGTGTGAATGAAACAAAACACAACTCCAGGTCTGTTTTTGAGGAGGGAACAGCATTAGAACATGGATTAAAGCTCACAAGAGTAAATTTTGTGTAATATAGGACCTTTAATATACAGTCCCTGACAAAAGTCTTGTCGCTTATCCATTTTGTAGAAACAAAAGCTTATAACCTGACTTTAAATTAATCGATTGGTTTTAGAAATGTCTCATATGAAAGCTAAAACCCTCCCAAATTATGCTCAATATACTAAAATAAATTTGCTTCACTGAAGAAAGACTGATCATTTAATGAACACAGAAAGGTCAGATTTTGGCAAGACAAAAGTCTTGTCGCCTTGTCATATGATGTACCCAATCCTAGATTACAGCCTCACCTGTGATCAGTTACTGATCAATCAATTAGTGGGTGTGTATAAAAAGAACCCCAGCACACCAGACCTTCACAACAACTGCAACTTGACCTCTGACAACATGCCTAAGATCCACCCTGAGACCAAAGCGTTAATTATCAAGAGGCTGAAGACCAGATCCACTGCTGAGGTGGCTGACACCTTCAATGTGTCTCAGCGTCAAGTACAAAGAATAAGAAAAAGATCTGAAAAGACTGGAGATGTTTTTGACAAGCCCAGGTCCGGCAGACCCCACAAGACAACTGCTCGGGAGGACCGTTTGTTGATTCGAAAATCCAAGGCCAGCCCCTTTTCCACTGCAGAAGAGCTCCACCAGGCCTGGTCACCTCAAGTCCCTGTGTCAACCAGAACAGTTTGTAGAATTCTGTCTCGAAATGGCCTCCATGGTCGAATCAGTGCACAGAAACCAGCACTAAACAAAAGGCAATTAAAAAACCGTGTGGCATTTGCCAAGGCCCACAGCCTGCTAAAAGGATGGACACTGGAAAAGTGGCAGAATGTGGATTTCTCAGATGAATCCTCGGTTGAATTACATCACAGCCGCCGCAAATATTGCAGGAGACCTACTGGAGCCCGCATGGATCCAAGATTCACCCAAAAAACAGGTGAATCTGTTCTCCAAACATCATTTGAACTGTTAGATTTTCTACGAGGTTCCCGAACTCGAGAAACTTTGATTTAAAACACAACACAATGTTGCTGTGATCAGGAGAACCAAATCTGTTAATATTTCCTAAGGTTTTCCTCTGTATCCAGATCATTTGCAGAATTGGACTTTTATAGTTTTTTCCCCAAATCTCAGCTCACCCTTATGTAACAGATAATACTCCCTACAATTGTACAACAACACACCGTCATGTAACAGATAATACTCCCTACAACTGTACAACTCACCCTTACATAACAGACAACAACTCAACCTAGTGTAAATAATAATACTCCCTACAAAAGTCTAAAATGGCACCAAAAAAAAAAAAATTTTTAATGGATTTAACACAGCAGCTTGTGATCAATACGAAGGCACAGAATAGCTGCTATATCTACACAGTCTGTCCCAGGGCAGATGTGGCACAGATGCTGCTCACTGAACGCAACTGAGGAGAGAATCATTAGACAACTGGAATAAAGATGACGAATACTAACACTACCAAATGTTCCCAAAACCTGTTAACTGTCCAGGAAAATCTGAAACCTGGGTCTGAAACAGTAAATAGAAATATACGATCTATGCTTGGTCAAACTAACGGTGTTTATGGAGGATTACTGAGGCTGGACGCCATTTCACCCGCACCCAAACTTCACACAGCGCAATAAAACTGGTGATTTATAATTTGTTTGAGATTATCTTCACACCAACGCGCCCAGTGTAAACTCTGAATTCGATAAAACTGCAGATGACAGCCTGCTCTCCATGTGTGGGCTCAGATCTGAATGTTGTGTTTTGATTGGTCAGTTTTGCTTTGGTTTCCGAGGTGACTGAGGGCAGGTTGGCGACAGCAGTGGCGTGGACAGTGAACATGTGACTCACTGCGGTCAAACCCATGGTGCATTCAAGTGCGCTGGGCTATGTTGGGACATCTGGACGCTGTCTTTGCTGTTACAGAACCATAGAGATATAATTAGAGGGTGAGGAATTTGATGCCATAAACAGTAGAATAGAAGTATGGAAGATAATTTGTTTTATCAGATATTGAATTTTAAATGCCACTGAATTTCTCACTTTGAATTTTTTAACTCTGAAAAAACATGTTTGAATCATTTTTATTCTGAATGTCAGTTAATTAAATTTTAAGTGTATATTTTCAAACTGTTTAAAATTCAATATAAAAAAATCACCGTTTAAATATTTAGCACAAATATTTTCAAGTTCTCAAATTCAAATATCAAAATTCAGAGTGTAAAATTTGCAGTGAAAAAAATTGCAGAAAGATCCAAGATGCCAAGGCAGAAGCAATCGATCCAAAGTGATCCGATCTAATTTAGTAACAATCAGGAAATGGTGATGTGAACCGGTCTGATTGGTTAGCCTCATCAAAACCTCATCTCTTTTATTTTGTAAGTGTAAACGCTGCACTCCAATTTGTTGTATTTCAGTCCCTCTTATCCTCTTATATAAATTCTCTAAATTATGGCACAAATCCCAAAGCCATGAAAACAAAAGCACTTTGTATGGAATTTGAAATATAAAATGTGAATGTATTTATTATTTTTCTACATCTGTATAATGCATAATGCAGATATTGCACATGCTGAACCCTTTGAATACGAATTCTTAAGCGTCTAGCAATGTTATTATTTATACCATTGTGTATTACATTGTATATTTGAAAAAAAAAAAAAAAAGAAAAGTATAAACCCCGCCCACAGATGAGAACAGCCAATAGGAAACAGCTCTGTCCTCCTCACTCACACACGATCGATTGCTTCTGCTTTGGCATCTTGGATCTTTGCTGTGAAATTTGTCACCATGAATTTTACACTCTTGAAAATATTTGTGCTAAATATTTAAGAAGTGATTTTGTTATTTGGAATTTGAAACATATTCAAAAAGTATGCTTAAAATTTCAGCAACTAAAATTCAGAATAAAAATAATTCAGAAATCTTTTTCAGAGTTAAAAAATTCGAAGTATTTCAGCGGTATTTAAAATTCAAAATCTAATGGAGCAAATTATTTTATAGAAGACTAAGATAATTTGGGACTAAGGGAGTGTGCAGTCAAATGAAGCTCATCGAGGCTAGCAGTTATAGCGGCTAATCTGCAACCAGGGACCATATTTGGAAATCTGAGTGTGAAACCGAAGAGCCAATCAGGAGCAAGGATATTGAAGGTACATGCTCACACCGCTAGTTTGGAAGGGGGCATGTGCATAGCCACAGCGCTGTCAATCAAACCTGTTGCTAACGCTAACGGGAGCGACCTCAGGGAAAATAGGCACCAGATTGGTCTGTTATTAATGTTCATATCTTAATTTAGAGATCATTATGGGATCATGTACAGAGGGTTAATACGAACATCTTAAGACTAAAATGACGAGCCTCACAGCAGCAGTTACAGAGAGAGGGGCTACGGTTTTTCGATACTTAAGTCAATTGCAGCCAGAGCTCAAAGGAACCACTTCGTATCCATTGCTCACTTCTTTTTTGGAATGTGGCGGCTAGCACCTTGGCTATGTCCAATACACACTAGTACAGTCTATGCTTGATGCTTAACCTATCATCCATCTTAACAACTCAGCTAACAGTTAGCATTAGCCCACAAAAAGGTGTTAGCTGGTATGACTATATTAAAAAGTGACGTGACGTGCGGTGAGGTTGACAGCTGGGGAGGGACTAACGCTTTTAGCGTCAGATTTACAAATGCAAATACCCCCCCCCCCCCCCCCCCCCAAAAAAAAAAAAAAAAAAAAAAAAAAAATTCATCATTTGATAGACAACAACTATATATTATATGCAGCAGTGCAGCAGACTTACTTACACCAGGGCTTTTCTATATTCTTAATTCAAAAGAACAAAAACTTCAGTTAAAAAAAAGGAAAAATAATATGATTGTTGTTCAGTATTTCAAAACTGGGAACAAGGTATTTTTTGCAATAAATAGACTAATTTATATGCTTTATAGCAAAGCAGCTCCCGCGCGCGCTCTGTAGCTGTGCATTTATGCATAATGTGGACGCATCATACTTGGATTTTTTGTATCTTGCCTGAAATCTCCAAATCACTCATGAAAAACACGCTTTTTAAGAAAGTTTGTGAATAAATAAGCATGGATCATGCTGCGAGTCTACCTGTGTCATCGTGAGCGCACCCTCATCTCTCCTGTGCACTGCAGCAGGTGAAAACAAATCCATGAAGGCATGCACTCTATTTCTCTTCTCTTCCTCAAGTTGCGCTTTTAGCGATCCGCGGGTCCTGGGTCAACTCGCGCATATCGTGAGCAGGACTTTTAATTTCATTTAGGCTAAATCAAAATAAAGCACGTCTCAAAGAAAATTGTTCCACTGTTTACAATCCCTCTGCACATTGGTGGACTTTGTCATCAAAGACACAGGTGTCCCAATGCAATATAAAAAAGAACGAAGAAGATGATGTAGTTGTTTCGGCGCATAGCGGCGGCAGGCCAAGAATCTCTGTGCTCACAAGCGCCCTCTATGTTGAGGCACGAGTACTGTTTGCCTCCCCTGGTGAGCTTTTTACTGAGGTTTTATGATTGATCTGCGAGCCTGAACACATTACAGAAATACATTTCATACATTATAAAGACTCCGGAAAGACAGAGCAAATAATCAGAGAGTTTGAGGGCCATTTATCGGCAATATACAGTGGGTTAGCCAACTTAGCCACTTTGCCAGGGATCGAGCGGCTGGAGGCACTGGAGGCTGGTGCCTCACGGCGCACCTTCTCCTTGCATTTGAACGGGACAAACGAAAATTCTGCCATATTCAATTATTGAAACAAGAAAAAAAACATTTTTTGGACTGGAAAAGGGGTTAATAATAAATACATACAAGCTGATAATTATTATTTTTTATTTGAATTTATAATAAATCCTTTCTTCTTTTCATGATTGACAAGGGAGGCACTGCCTCCCCTGCCTCCTCTGACCGCACGTCACTGTTAAAATGAGGTCAAAGCCTTGCTAAAAATGTTGAGTGTGTAAACCTTTTGGTGTTTTATTTTAGGTAATTATTGGCGTGTAAAAGTGTAAAACATCTGAGCTAATGGCTAACCAACTTTCATCTAGTGACCAGTGAACGTCCACGTTTACACGTGACGGTGAGGAGACCAGATAAATGACATAAGCATCATGAAATAAGCATCATTTGGGGCGACACATGGACTCCTGGAGAAGTTTGTGACTTTATTTTTACGATACTTGGACAGGATGTAAGAATAACTTGCGCTAATTCAGTATGTGTCTAAACTCACTCTATGTAACAGATAATGCTCCCTACAACTGCACAACAACTCACCCTTATGTAACAGATAATACTCCCTACAAATGTACAACAACTCATCTGTATGTAACAGATAATACTCCCTACAAATGTACAACAACTCATCTGTATGTAACAGATAATACTCCCTACAAATGTACAACAACTCATCTGTATGTAACAGATAATACTCCCTACAAATGTATAACAACTCACCCTTATGTCACAGATAATACTCTCTCTCTCTCTTTTTATTAATTTATCATGAAATAAGCATAATATGTACTTTAATATGAGGATTGGCTTCTCCATTCATTTTGTCTGTGATGGAACATTCAACTCTGGGTAACATCGGGTCAAGTGATGAAGTTCTAAGGGGATGTGGCATTTATTAATGTCTATGGACAGAAAGCTGGTCTGTGATTGGTCGGAATTGTTTGTGTTTCCATGGTGACTGAGGGCAGGTTGACGATAGTAGTGGTGTGGATGGTAAAAGCCGTGGTGCGTTCGAGTATGTTGGGCTTTGCTGGGACGCTTGGGCACTGCATTTGCTATGACAGAATGCTCGTCTATGATTGGTCAGTTTTGTTTGCGTTGCCGCGGTGAGCAATAGTAGCATGGACAGTGGTCATGTGACTCCCTGTGGCAAAAGTCATGGTGCATTGGGGCATTTGGGTGCTGCGTTTGCTATGACAGATGCAGGCGTTGAACTCTTGACTCTGGCTCAGGTTTATGGAGCACATGAGGGTCTGCTTTCCAAAGGGCCACTGGGGGATGGGGGTCAGGGAGCCAGTGACCAGTCAGGTTAAACATGTAGACTTAATTCTGTGGCACGACTTTTAACTGGAACCAAAAAACGTAAGCACATTACCCCAATTTTAGCGTTGTTGCACTGGCTTCCAGTTTGTTTTAGAGTTGATTTTAAGATTTTATTGTTTGTTTTTAAAGCTTTGAATGGACTGGCCCCACGTTACATCCTCATCCAGATTTGCACCTCTGCATGTGCTCTGAGGTCCGAGGGCCAGCTCCAGCTCATGGTGCCTAAGTCAAGACTTAAAACCAGGAGGGACAGGGTCTTCTCTGTGGCCGGCCCCAAGCTCTGGAACGCTCTGCCCCTCACGTCCCAACAGCCCCACAGTGGAGTGTTTTAAGTCTCGTCTTAAAACCCACTTTTATTCTCTGGCTTTTAACACCACGTGGGTTGTGTGGTCCTCTATGTCTTTTATTTATTTGACTTATTTATTGCTATTTTAGCAATTAACCTTTTGTTGTCTTCATTATATGACCTGTGCAGCACTTTGGAAACTGCTTTGTTTGTGTGCTGTATAAAGTGGATTTGGATTGATATTATTGATACTTTGCAGCTGAAGTCATCAATTTTCCCTTGGGGTATGATGCTATCTGAAAGCAATGCTCTGTTAGAAGCTCTGTTACTCAAGTTAGACGACTTCTGAGCGTTGTATATACATTGCACACACTAGCAAATGCTGTCGGAAAGTTTAAAGATCAGGGTCTGGGTCTAAAAACTCAAAAATCACAAAATGGATTTAAAGAGCACATTTTCATTTTCCTATGATCAGTCTGAGCATTTATGGTCCTGTTTAGGAGTTTGATTTTTGAGTGAAAAGCTTTTGGCTAATGCTAATGCTAATGCTAGCTTGTGACTGTGTTACATGTTACGTGTGAGGGACAAATCAGCTCACCTGTTGTAGATGCAGCTAAGTCAGTTCTTTATGGTCAGATTGTGTTAAAATAAGGCTCAAATTAAAGTCAAATAAAGCTTCAGACAGAGCAGTGCCTACATTATACAAAACCTACTGTTGTGAAGCTTTAAGTCATGTTCTAATGTTGTTCCCTCCTCAGACCTGGAGTTGTGTTTTGTTTCATTCACATGTTTGAGTAACTCTTTATTATTAGTCTGTCTACATCTCCAAAGCTCAAAATGCTCTGTTCCACCTTGTGATGTCATGAAGTGGTAGTTTTCAAGTGAACAGCTCCTTTTATCTTTAGTTCAGTAGAGACTGGCAATTCCAGGGCTTAAATCATCCAAATAATTCTAGTGAAGGTGTGTGGAGTTTAAAAACATGGAGTATTTCCTGTATTACCACATGGTGACATCACAAGGATGAGGATGAAAAATAAAACTGTTTTCTGTTTGAGAGAACAGAAAGAACTCCTAAATCTGAGCCTAAATCTGCAGGGTTTGTGTGTTAAACATGTGTGAATGAAACAAAACACAACTCCCGGTCTGTTTGTGATGAGGAAACAACATTAGAACAAAGACCAGTGCATGAGTGTTAATTTTGACAAGGAATTTTAATTTAGTTTTAGTCTTAGTCTTTTGACAAAAATTACTTTTAATTTTAGTCTAGTTTTAGTCATCAGATTTGTTTTAGTTTTAGTCTAGTTTTAGTCGACTAAAATGAAAATAGATTTAGTCGACTAAAAGCTTTTCACACGTATCAATTTTGACCTTTTACATTGAACATAAAACTATACTTTCTTGAAATTGGGATATTAATATGCAAACATTTCACACTTTATATTTAAACACAACTGTTTTTATTGAAAATGTGTTTCAGTGTTTAAATGGAAAAGCAGTAGCAAACAAAGCACAAAGACAGTATAAATTATTGCTGTCTGTCTTTATGACACCAGTGTAAACCACATCAATAACTGTCAAAATGATAATTCACAGCTAAATCCAAAATATATTTAAAAACAATTAAAGTGCAGGTGTCAAAGGCCCTTTTGCCCTATACAGTTTATTACTGCAGCTTATTAATGCATAACAAGTACTGTAACAACCTTTGAACTCTAAAAAAAGTGCATTGAACAGGAGGTATTGCTGCATAAACACTGAGGAAAACCAAATGCCAACATTCATTTACCTCGATTCATTTTTAAGAAAGCACTTCGTGCTAATGTTACTTTTACTGTTACTTTAACTACAAAATACTATAACCACATCTACATAAACGTATTGGTGGTGACATTATTTTACCTTTGAAAACAGCTCAGGGTGTGCAGTTTCCAGGTGCCGTTTCAAATTAGTTGTGTTTTTCCCCTTGATTGACGCGCCACATGGTTTACACGTCGTCTTATTCTCTTTATCAAACGTGAAGTGAGACCACAGGTCAGACCGTCTTTTTCTCCCAATCCCACTCGCCAACATCTTCTCTTAGCACTTGTTGCTCCTCTGTCCTCCTCATGTTTCTCGGCGGGGGCGTTAGCTTTTCGGCACCGCGCAACACCGCGCGCTGTGATTGGCTCTTTAGCGCAGCGGCCGCTCGTTCCTCTCTCTCTTCTCCTGAGGAGTAATAACCACTTACTCGTCACCATGGATCTATTATTCGTCACAGGTTATATTTTTGTTTCATCTTTTATTTGTAGACGAAAATGTCCGTCTATTTCGTCATCGTTTTAGTCATTTAAAAGTAATTTTTATTTAGTTTTCGTCTCGTTTTCGTCCGCAAAAAACCTTTGTTGACGAAATAATTTTGTCATAGTTTCGAAATTAACACTGTAGTGCATATAACATAACATGGGCCCCTTTAATACTGTTCTATTGCAGTTCCATATCCTCGTTTCCCATGAACAAAAGCAGGATTGGAAGTTTCCGAAGTCTCCACGTGAACAAACACTGGAGCAGGAAGCAATGATCTATGCCCCGTGTGAATTATGGCCTTTGAATGGGGATTCCTCAGCCTACTGTAACTATTAGCCTGGCTTATTTCCCCATGTCTTTAGTGTGTATTTAGCTCATCCAGCCCTCCGCAGCGCTAGCACAGATGTTAGCGCTGGGGGTGACGGGGGTGGGTGTGTGTGTGTGTGTGTGGGGGGGACATACATAGCTCTATCTGGGAGGTGGACTTGAAGACACTCTCGGGACACATTTGGGTTTGTGTCCATCAGGAGGACGGGTGATTTACTGCAGTTCTGACCAGAGCTGCTGCCCTCCGCCCAAACAAAACAAGGACAGAGGAACGGCGGGCCTGCACAACACATGGGGATATACACGAGGAGATACACAGGATCCTGGAGAAGTTTGTGACTTTATTTTTAAGATAGTTGGGCAGATGTAAGAATAAGTCAGGCTATTTACTACTACTGCTACTACTACTACTACTACTACTACTACTCAAACTCCAGACTTACTATGTCAGTATACTTTTTGCCACCATTTCAGTATGTGTCTTGCAATGCATTGTGGTTTATATTGACCGGTGTAGTGACCAACGATGCCCACTACTTTTCAAGGTGCATTGTGTTTGAGCGCACTACTAGACATTCGTACACCCCTAAAAATGGCATGGCCCCTAAATAGTGCCCTAAGAAGGGAATAGTGTGGACAATTGGACACAGCCTTTATCTTCTATCTGTCCATCTCCACTGTTTATTTTCATCATGCCATCTGCCAAAATGAAAAAAACAAAACAAAAAAAACAGTGCAGTCTGAGCGTCCTGCCACACGTAAAACCAGTGACAGTATTAATGCTGAGAGTTTAAATATCGCTCAGACACAACACAAACTGCACCAGGTGATGGGGTAGTTACTGTATGAAACCTGAGCTGCTCATCAGACTGTGTTTACAGACACCACAGACACAGCTAACAATGAGTGAAGGTCATGGGGCTGCTAAGAACACTCGATTAATTCAAGTGGATAGAGATAATAGAGGTATTTTGACAGGTTAGTTATCAGTGTAAATATGGACTTGTAGACCTTTGAAAAGCTCCTATATTCCACAAAATGGACTCTTGTGAGCTTTAAGCTCTAAATTTCCTGGTGGAGCGTCCATCACCTGCTTGTTTCCATAGACATGTTAATTCTTTGCCTGGAATGTTCCTCAGTATGGAATTAAAGGTTCTATGAAAAAAGTACATAAGCTAGTTGAGCCATCTCCTTCTTAAGTCACAGATCACAGATCAGGTCTGTAAAGAGGCGAGTCCACTCAAAAGTAAGAATAGAAGTTTTTCCACAGTATTTTTGAACAGTAAAAATACCTGTAATTGATTAAATAAAAAATGGATGCCTGTAAGGCCATACTATGAAACCTTACAGGCAAAGCAATAACATCTCCATGGAGCCAACTGTAATAGTTATGTAGGTTCAGGCAGTAGTCCATAGCTATTACAACTTTTGATTTAAGACCTACCATATGTTAAAAGTCCTATATTACGCAAAACTGACTTTTGTGAGTTTTAAGTCATGTTCTAATGTTGTTCCCTCCTCAAAAACAGACCTGGAGTTGTGTTTTGTTTCATTCACATGTTTGAGTAACACTTTATTATTAGTCTGTCTACATCTCCAAAGCTCCAAATGTGAAGCGGTAGTTTTCAAGTAAACAGATCAAGTAAAACAATCCTTTTAACTCCTTACTAGTTCAGTAAAGATGGGCAATTCCAGGTCTGAAATGATCCAAATGATTCTACCTAAGCTGTATGTATGGATCACTTCCTGTATCACCACATGACATCACAAGGTGGAACAGAGTGTTTTCAGTTTAAGAGAAGAACTCGGCCTAAATCTGCAGGGTTTGTGTGTTAAACGTGTGTGAATGAAACAAAACACAACTCCAGGTCTGTTTGTGATGAGGAAACGACATTAGAACAGAGATTAGACAACAGTGTAATATGAGCCTTTTAAATAGTACGACCTGGTTCAGTAAGTCTGTGATTTTGTTAAAATATAGCTAAAGATTTTTGGATCCAAAAACGTTCTGGAAGTCATTTTTTTCACAGATGTCCGTGTCTCATATTTTTATGGCAAGTTTTTAGCCAGTTAACTTGTGCATTATTGTATTTTTCAGAACTTCCCCTAAATTGAAGAATAAATAAATAAATACATAAATAAATACATAAATATATATAAAATAAAGACATTTGCTAATGTTGCTACTACTACTTCTTGTATTCAACAATTACTTCTATGAAGTGAGAAGCACTACTACTACTACTACTACTACTACTACTGATTTTACTGCTACTACTACTACTACTACTACTACTACTGATTTTACTACTACTACTACTACTACTACTACTACTACTACTACTGATTTTACTACTACTACTGCTGATTTTACTACTACTACTACTGCTGATTTTACTACTACTACTGCTGCTGCTACTGCTTCTACTACTACTACTACTGCTGCTACTACTACTACTGCTGCTGCTGCTACTACTACTACTACTGCTTCTTCTACTACTACTACTGCTGCTGCTACTACTATTACTACTGCTGCTACTACTACTACTACTACTGCTTCTACTGCTTCTTCTACTACTACTACTACTACTACTACTGCTGCTTCTACTACTACTACTGCTGCTACTACTACTACTACTACTGCTGCTACTACTACTACTACTACTGCTTCTTCTACTACTACTACTGCTGCTGCTACTACTATTACTACTGCTGCTACTACTACTGCTTCTACTGCTTCTACTACTACTACTACCACTACTACTACTGCTGCTTCTACTACTACTACTGCTGCTACTACTACTACTACTACTGCTTCTTCTACTACTATTACTACTGCTGCTACTACTACTACTACTACTGCTTCTACTGCTTCTACTACTACTACTACTACTACTACTACTGCTGCTTCTACTACTACTACTGCTGCTACTACTACTACTACTGCTGCTACTACTACTACTACTACTACTGCTGCTACTACTACTACTACTACTACTACTACTACTACTACTACTACTGCAACTATTACTACTACTACTACTACTACTACTACTACTACTACTACTACTACTACTACTACTGCTGCTACTACTACTACTACTACTACTACTACTACTACTACTACTACTGCAACTATTACTACTACTACTACTACTACTACTACTACTACTACTACTACTCCTCAAACTCCAGACTTATTACATTATAGTGATGAAATCAAAATTTCCATCAAGAGAAAATTAAGGAATCTCCAATTTTGAATCAACAAAACAAATGTCAATATATGTCATATGTTCAGTTTGTTGTTGTTGTTATTTTTTCTGTGGGAATCAAACTTGTGTTGCATTTCTTATTCATACATATGGGGGGCAGCTAAACTGTATATTGTTAAAATCAGTTTTGTTACTTAAGTAAAAGTACAGATACAGAGGTGTAAAAGTTACTAAAGTAAAAGTATCACATGAAAAAGTAAAACTCTAAAGTACCTCTTTAAAAATACATTTAAGAGTAAAAAGTAAAAGTAGTTTGCAGAGATTTTTAGGGGGCGAGGTGGATTAAGTGTCTTGCCCAAGGAAATGACGACAGCATTCATCTGTGGGAGCGGGAATCCCCCCAACCAACTCAACCAATGATGTTTATGTCAAGGGATTCGAACCGCCAACATTCGGATCAGTGAAGAAACGCAACTGTCACCCCAGAAAATGCAGATTTGTGTTGTAATACAGTGAGTTCTTGGCTCTAGTCACTAATACCTTCTTTCAAGGCAAAGTACAATGTAATCAATAGGGAAATGTGTCTCTTACTCAGTCTGAGAGTTTGACATCATCACATTCTAGTCTGAAAACCATCCATAGCAGCGCTGTAGTGTCCCCTGTGCCGAGGATCACCTGTGTGAGGGCCCTGGCTGCTCCAGATCATATCACTGTGGAAGAAAAAGTGTTTAAAACCATTAGCATTTATCCCCCTGAACATCTCCAGCACAGTGTGTGTTTACATGGAGAATACTGTTCCTGCTCCTTACAACGACTCAGAAGCATCCAAATAATTGCTTAAAGGTGCACTGTGTAACTTTTCTGCTGGAGGGTCCGAGCATCATACGCTTTTCTCCATGGATATGCCATTGCTTTGTCTGGAATGCTCCGCAGTGTGACATTAAACAGCTCTAAAGGTAGAGTCACAATTACAGGTGGTTTTATAGCTCAAAAATACCTAGAAAAACAGGCATTCTGAATATGAGTGGGGTCACCTCTTCACAGATCTGACCTGTAAATTGGTCTGGTTTGGTCTCCATGAAGACCGAAAGGTTTACAAATTTTACTTACTTGTTGGAAATCGTGACATCACACTAGGAACATAACTGTCACCTGGCAACTATGTGGTACACTGGGCCAAAAGTTCTCTAATGTACTCAGAAATGATTATGTGTCAACTAAAATTATAAGAAACATCTTTATTTTGTTGGAACATTATTTAAAGTATCAGAGAAAATGTGTTTCTTGTGTAAATTGTGCCAAACCTTTGGACTGAATTCTCCCAGTGTGATGACATCAGTGTTTGACTCTCTAAAAGAGACACTCTACTTCCTGTCATTTTCAACATGTTTTTAAACTTTTCTTCACAAATTACTTCTTGATTGGTGAAAACCTATAATTTATATTTACAACATGTACTATTCCAACAAGTTAAAGGTCCTGTATTATCCTATATGGACTCTTGTGAGCTTTAAGTCATGTTGTAATCTGTTACCTCCTCAAAAACAGACCTGGGGTTGTGTTTTGTTTCATTCACACATGTTTGAGTAACTCTTTATTATTAGTCTGTCTACATCTCCAAAGCGCAAAATGTTCTGTTCCACCTTGTGATGTCATGAAATGGTAGTTTTCAAGTGAACAGCTCCTTTTACAGTAGAGATTGGCAATTCCAGGACTGGAATCATCCAAATAACTCTGGTGAAGGTGTGTGAAGTTTGAAAACACACTGGAGCACTTCCTGTATTACCATCTGACATCACAAGGTGGAACAGAGTGTTTTCAGTTCGAGAGAAGAACTCAGCCTAAATCTGCAGGGTTTGTGTGTTAAACATGTGTGAAAGAAACAAAACACAATTCCAGGTCTTTTTGTGATGAGGAAACTACATTAGAGCAGAAGTCAGAAGTGTAATATGGGCCCTTTAAGTCAAGATCAGAGAATTGCCAAAATCAGGCTCTTTAAATGTATGTATTTTATTCCTCTCTGTCATACAGTATGTTGTGATGTGATCAGAGTGAGAGCAGTGTCCACTAGGTGACAGTAATGACTCGTGTCTCTGGAGACTGACTGAGGTGGGAAAGAGAAGAACAGCACAGCACTGTTTAAGACACATGTCCACACTGGGCTAGAGTATGGTTTTCAGTGGGACAAAAAGGAAAAAAAAACTGAACTAAAACTAAATAAATGGAGTTTTAAAAGTTATTCATTTTTAAGTTAAATGTTATTGCTTTGTCTGCCATACTGTGAAACATTCCATTCAACCTTTTTATCTTCATGGAGACCAAACCAGACCAAGTTACAGATCAGATCTGTGGAGCGGCGACCCCACTCACAGTCAGAATGTCTGTTTATCTAGGTATTTGAGCTATAAAACCACCTAATATAATGCACCAGAGTTAATTTTACGTTAATATAGGACCTTACATGTTGTGTACTTTCAACAGAATCCTGCTAATGTAACCTAAATGTAATTGCAATTTAAAAATTTGTCATAAAAAGCAGTTAAATTTCTTCTAAAAAATATAGCTTTGTCAAAAACTCTGCCTGAAGTGTCTGTATTTTGTTAGTGTGAGCCCGCTGTCCCGTCTCTCTTCACCGTCTTTCTTCTCCTCTCCTTTGACGCGGCGCTAAGTATTTTCCTAAACAAATGTGGGCTCTGCAGAGGAAGGGAGGCTGTGGCTAAAGAATGGACCAAACCAAAGCGAGCCAGACCAAACCGGGCCGATGCAAAGTGCATGTAACAGATGAGTCCAGGAAGTAGTCAGTGTCAGGGCTGTGTAAACAAATGTTCACCTCCTCTCACCTGCAGAGCTGTTCACTGTGCGGAATCACTGACTCACCACATATTCAAGGGTCTATATTACACAATACTGACTCTTGTGAGCTTTAAGTCATGTTAGAATGTTCTTACCTCCAAAAACAGACCTGGAGTTGTTTTGTTTCTTTCACACGTTTGAGTAACACTTTATTATTAGTCTGTGTACATCTACGAAGCTCAAAACGCTCTGTTCCATCTTGTGATGTCATGAAGTGGTTGCGTTCAAATTAACAGCTTATTTTACCTTTAGTTAAGTAGTGATTGGCAATTCCAGGGCTGAATTCTAAATTCTAGTGAAGGTGTATGGAGCTAAAAAACTGAATTACCACATGACATCACAAGGTGGAATAGAGTGTTTTCTGTTTGAGAGAAGAACTCGTGCTAAATGTGCAGGGTTTGTGTGTTAAACATGTGAATGAAACAAAACACAACTCCAGGTGTGTGTGTGATGAGGAAAATACATCAGAACAGATCAGAAAATAGTGTAATATGGGCCCTTTAACAGTTTCATGTTTCACTCATTGATTCTGCAGAAGTCCTCCATGTTTTTCAGGTTTCTGCGATCTTTTTGTTTGTTTGTTTGTTTGTTTGTCTTTAAAGTTTTGCATGGAGACAGGTCCTAAGACCAGCTCAGAGTGAATCCTGTAGACGTGTCTTAGCCCTGTGTGCCGAGGTGACGGCTCTGACACCTTCTGCACTTTTCACATTCTGCTGCTCCATCCATCACTCCAGCTGACAGAAACGTGTGTCTGCTCCTCAGGGCCTCGCTCTTTCTCTTTCGCTCTCCTCACTCCCTCTCCTCACTCACTCCCTCACTCATTCTCTTTCCTTCTCTCCTCCCTAATTTCTATCCATCCTCCCCCTCTCTTTTTCTCTCAGCTCTCATTCTCCCTATCTCTCTCTTCTGCCTCCCTCCTTCCCCTCTCTCTTGCTCCACTTTCACTCCCCCTCTCTCTTTTTCTCTGCTTTTTATACTTCCTCCCTCACAATCTTTCTCATTCCTCTCTCACTCTCTTCTCTCTCCTTCTCTCTTTCTCCCTATCCCTCTCTCCTGTCTCCCTCCTCTCATTCTCCCTCTCCTGCCTCCTTCCTCTCTCCTTCCTTTCTGTCCTCCCTCCCATCGCTCTCTCTTTCTCTCTCCTCCCTCACTATTCTCTCTCCTTTTCTCTTTCTCCCTCTCTCCTGTCTCCCTCCTCTCTTTCTCTCTCTCCTCCCTCACTCCTCTCCCTCCATTATCACTCCTCTTTTCCTCTCACCTCCCTCCCACCCTTCCTCTCTCTTTCTCCTCCATCACACTCGTCCCTCCCCCTCTCTTTCACCTGTAAACTTTGACAGAGTTGTACCTGAGCTGTCTGCCATCGCCTTTGGGCCAAACACTTCCACAGATAAATCTCGTCTGCAGACAGCAACCCAACTAAAAACAGCATCCATCACTCACTGTGTGTGTGTGCGTGTGTGTGTGTGTGTGTGTGTGCGTGTGTGTGTGTGTTTGTCTGTGTGTGTGTTTGTCTGTGTGTGTGTTTATATGTGTGTGCCCCTCCTACACAAGGCACGTTTATTTGTATAGGATAATTCGTACACAAAGTCATTCAAAGTGATTTACAGAATAAGAAAGACATTAAAGGTGCATTGTGTAACGTTTCTGGTTCAGGGTCCGTCACCTGCTTGTTTCTATGGATACGTCATTGCTCTGCCTGGAATGTTCCACAGTGTGACATTAAACAGCTCTACTACATTTATTCAATTACAGGTGGTTTTAGAGCTCAAAAATACCTAGAAAAACAGACATTCTGACTGTGAGCGGGGTCGCCTCTCCACAGATCTGACCTGTAACTTGGTCTGGTTTGGTCTCCATGAAGATAGAAAGGTTTAATGCCATACTGTGAAACAATCCAGACAAAGCAATAACATCTCCATGGAGAAAAGCATTTGACAAGCACCTCCACCAGAAAAGTTGCACAAAGGCATAAGAGTTCTTCTCTCAAACTGAAAACACTCTGTTCCACCTTGTGATGTCATGTGGTGATACAGGAAGTGCTCCACTGTGTTTTTAAACTCCATACACCTTCACTAGAATCATTTGGATCATTTCAGCCCTGGAATTGCCAATCTCTACTGAACTAAAGGTAAAAGGTTGTTAAGCTGTTAACTTGAAAACTACCACTTCATGACATCACAAGGTGGATCAGAGCATTTTGAGCTTTGGAGATGTAGACAGACTAATAATAAAGAGTTACTCAAACATGTGTGAATGAAACAAAACACAAGTCCAAGTCTGCTTTTGAGGATGGAATAACATTAGAACATGACTTTAAGCTCACAGGAGTCCAACCAACCTGCCATACACCAAGTCTGTGGAGAGGCAAGCTTGATCACAGTAATGTAATGCACATTTTTCAAGTGGATTCAGTACCAAAAAAAAAACAAAAAACTGTAATGTAATATATGTTTTTAGTTTAGCATATTTTTCAACTGAAATGTTACACAGTATGGCTTTAATGTTATGTAAGTGGTAAGATAACCTTACCTACTTACTATACTTAAAACTATGGTAATCGAATATTCTTGGCTTCCTTTTGCAGAGTGAGCTTTCTAACTTGTCTCAACTGACCAGGACTTGTACTCTGGCTCAGCTTAAACCTGGATCTGATAAACATCCTCAACTATTTATAGCAAAATAGTGACGCAGAATAAATCAGATCAAGCTTTTCTTCTTTGACAAAAACAAACGCGATTTTTAAATGAAGAGAAAATATCGATGTGAGCGATGTGACATACTTTAGCTATCAATCACACACTAGCAGTTAGCGTTCACATGCTAGCAGGTTAGCTTTCATATTCAGTGGCATTTAGACTTAGACTTAGTCAAACTTTATTGATCCACAAGGGAAATGACTTGGACACAGTAGCTCACACATCACAATATATTAGAATAACAAAATAAGTCAAAATAAAATAGAAAATTTGACAGATTTGGGTAGACACCGTGTTCTAGTTTTGTTATTTTATTGTATTTTTATTGTGCCATGTATTTTTGTGAGGCTAAACCTGTGAAGCCCTTTGATGCTCTTTAGTCAACCATAGATTTTTTTTTTTTTAAATGTGTCTATAAATAAATTAAACAGGCCTGTATAAAATAAATGTGATTGATACTCTCAGGTTAGCTTTCACACGCTAGCAGGTTAGAATAGTAATAAGCACCGCTGAGTACTGTCTAAAGAACAAAGGAACCAGTAATGACATTTATAACATGTAATAACAAGATAATAACGCAGTGTAATAATGTAATAAGAAATATGGACTAGTAAACTATATTACTATTACTAAACTATATAACTATATATGTATTCACTACATAACTTTCCTATTGGAGGGTCCATCACCTGCTTGTTTCCATGGACATGTTATTGCTTTACCTGGAATGTTCCTCAGTATGGCATTAAAGGTGTTTATGTCTAGTGAAACAAGTAGATAAGCTAGTTGTGTCATCTCCTTCTTAACACAAATCACATCACAGATCAGTTCTGTAGAGAGGCGAGCCCACTCAAAAGTAAGAATACATGTTTTTCCATGTATTTTCCATCTACATGTTTTTTGAACAGTAAAAAACTTGGATGCATATAATAATATTATGAAAACCTTACAGGCAAAGCAATAACATTTCCATGGGGACAAGTAGAAATTATGTAGGTTCAGACAGTAGTCCATAGCTATAATAACTTGTTTTGATTTTAGACCTACCTTATGTTAAAGGTCCTCTTTTACGCAAAACTGACTCTAGTGAGCTTTAAGTCATGTTCTAATGTTGTTCCCTCCTCAAAAACAGACCTGGAGTTGTGTTTTGTTTCATTCACACATGTTTGAGTAACACTTTATTATTAGTCTGTCTACATCTCCAAAGCTCAAAATGCTCTGTTCCACCTTGTGATATCATGAAGCGATAGTTTTCAAGTGAACAGCTCCTTTTACCTTACCTTATGAGCCAAATGATTCTAGTGAAGGTGTGACATCACAAGGTGGAAAAGAGTGTTTTCAGTTTGAGAGAAGAACTCAGCCTAAATCTGCAGGGTTTGTGTGTTAAACATGTGAATGAAGCAAAACACAACTCCAGATCTGTTTGTGATGAGGAAACTACATTAGAACACAGCTCCTTTAATCTCCCCGTTTCTCTGTAATGAAAATGTCTAAAATAAGCTTGCATTACACTTAAATAAATATGATTTGTAAGATCTTGTTCTTTGGAGTTTAATGGTCCCTAATAAATATAAAAGTCAGAGTAAACAAAGCCATCATCTTGTTTGTCTGGGTTTGAATAACTGAGATGTTGATTTCTATAATTACACGCTTCACTATCTCTCATTATCTCTTTCCTGTTCATTTGTGCAGAGGCATTCTTCCACGTCTACAGGAGGCCAAGATAAATCATGCGCTGAAGCTTTCAATGATAGACAGATGGAGAGGCAGATGGAGAGATAGAGGAGAGATAGTTCGCTTGGCTTCCATGACCCTGGTGTTTTGAACGGTATTAATGGTGTGTGCAGGTATGAGATATGAGGTACAGGTTCAGTCAGGAGTTTTAACCGTCAAAGCTGGGGCGAAGTAGAGGGTGAAATCATAAAACACCTTGTGGTTGTATCTTGTATTTAAAACCACAAAAGCATAAATGTCAGCGCGGTGTCTGCTTAGGGTTTCAATGGACCGTGATCATTTAGTGTAATATTTCAGGAAGTCATTAGGGTCATATCAGACTTGTAAGTCAATAGATCTTTGACACATCCTCCTTTGTTGAACTGCTGCTCTTTTAAAGCCTCACTTTGTAACTTTTCTGGTGCAGAAGTCCGTCTCTTGCTTGTTTCCGTGGAGATTTTGATTGCTTTGTCTGGAATGTTCCACAGTAGGGCATTAAAGCTGCATAGTGTAACTTTTCTGGTGCGGAAGGCCGTCTCTTGCTTGTCCTCCATGGGGATGTTATTGCTTTGCCAAGAATGTTCCACAGTATGGCATTAAAGGTGCACCGTTTCCAGTGGGGATGTCCATCATATCTTGCTTGTCTTCCATGGAGATGTTATTGCCATCCATCCATCCATTTTCTTCCTCTTATCTGGGGCTGGGTCGCGGGGGCAGCAGTCTAAGGAGGGACTCCCAGATTTGCTTCATCCTGGACACTTCCTCCAGCTCCTCCAGGGGGACCCCAGGGCGTTCCCAGGTCAGCCGAGAGACATAGTCCCTCCAGCATGTCCTGGGTCTTCCCCGGGGCCTCCTCCCGGTGGGACATGCCCGGATCACCTCCCGAAGGAGGCATCCGGAACAGATGCCCGAGCCACCTCAGCTGGCTTCTCTCGACGTGGAGGAGCAGCGGCTCTACTACGAGCTCCTCCCATGTGACTGAGCTCCTCACCCTATCTCTAGGGGAGCGCCCAGCCACTCTGTGGAGGAAACTCATTTCGGCCGCTTGTATCCGCGATCTTGTCCTTTTGGTCATTACCCAAAGCTCATGACCATAGGTGAGGGCAGGAACGTAGATTGACGGTAAATCAAGAGTTGTTATTGCGTTGTCTAGAATGTGTGTAGAATCCTTCAGTCGTCAAGGTAGAATCCATGGCAAAAGAAGAAATTCAATTTGTCAACTGGACAAAGTTTATTTGGTCGAATACATTTTGCAGCTCATCCAAGGTTTCTTCAGTTCTTTGTCTAGAATGTTCCACAGTATGGCATTAAACTCATCTGTCTTTCATTTATTCAACTACAGGTGTTTTTTATTGCTCAAAAATATCTTTAAAAAATCCATTCATACTGTGAGTGGTGTCGCCTCTCCACAGATCTAACCTGTAATTTAAGTTAATGATATTGTGGAACATTCTAGCCACAGATGACGGACCCTTCACCATACACAGCTCCTACAGCCCACAGCAGAACACCAGAGCAGCTCCGTCGCACCCATGAGCTCATTTACGCACTATTTAACTATTAACACTATAACACTATTTACCTGTGAGGCGCCGTCCTCAGATTTGCCTCAAACTAACGAAAACAAGCCTCTTACCTTCTCCAAAGGAGCAGAGTGTATCCTCTATCCGCTGCCTGTCTCCAAAAGTTTATTATTGTCCAATATGAAGAGATCAAATTGGTCCAAGTCCCGGTCCAGTTAGGTCTGCGACACAAGTTCTGGGAGCCGAGCGCACAAGCTAGTCGTAAAACTAGTCTTAATCCTACTTCCCACTTAAATCGGAAAGTTACGACCAGTCCATATTAGCACTAGGGCACCAGGTAGACGTAAGCCCTCTGCGTGCTATGCCCAGGTGAAACTTTTACGCACAGAAACGAGCAGGCAGAGGCTGATAGAGCAGTAAGCGAGTGCCCTGGGTCCCGACGGCGGCAGCGACTGGCCCGGTCCTGGCAGCCGGTCTGTGTGTCCGCTGCTCTGGGTCTGTCCTCGCGCTCTTTTGTGTGGAGGTTTAGGCGAAAGTAACTAGCTGCCACTAGTCCATGTGTGAATCAAAATAAGAGCTGTAGGATATCATTGCAGCCAATGCACTCATTCCAGCTTAAAGCTTTACTTGCTTGACAGAAGGGTCCCGCTGAAGAGAAGACATATTACTCCCTAAAAAACTGTTCCTCAGATGCACTTTGACTTGAAGTTGAACTCACCATAACTGTACAGCATATAGCTCTGTTGTTATCCATTTATTAGCTGTAATGAATGAATGCTAGATGGATACATGTTGGTGTGGAGCCTTTCACAAGCAAAGCAATGACATTTCCATGGAGACTAGCAGATGGCACATGACGCTCCACTAGGAAAGTCACATAGTGTAGCTTTAAAGGGTTGCCATAGTAACTAGTAAACTTCACATATTACCGGAAGATGTTTGGAAACATGCGGATGACGACTTCAGGAATGCTACAGTGACATCTTTTGTTTTTTTATTAAGTTAGAGAAATTATAATACACAAATGAATAGGCAATTTATAAAAGGGGGAAAAAAAGAATACAATGACATCTAGATGAAGAAAACCAGGACATTTTCTTGTCCAATATTTTGTCAGAGTTATTATCGCCAATAGAGCTCAAAGGAAGTCGTCATCCGCATGTTTCCAAACGTCTTCTGGTTTTGTGACGTAAGCGTGAATAGAGCCCATTAGCGTTAGAGACGTGACACAGCAAGAATTAAACAAGTTTAAGGTTAACACTTTGTTGTTCTAATTGGCCGACTGCATTTCAAAGCTCCACTCCCTGAGATCTGGCAGTGAACCGACGAAAAATGAACCTGAGACTGAACTCTAAATAATTATTACCTGTTTCCATAAACCATAAGTGCTAATTAACATTCTGTTTTTGTTTTGCAATCACATAATGACCCAGGTGTTTCTAAATGACCTGTTTATCTATTGGAATAATTGACCAATAACTAGAGGTGAAATGTAAGTTGTATGTTTTTAAAGCTGTACTATGTAACTTTGTGGGTGGGGGCCTGCCACAAACTTGTTTCCATGGAGATATTATTGCTTTGTCTGACAGGTTTCACAGTATGGCAATAAACTAATCTATTCAATTACAGGTGCTCGAAATTACTGCTCAAAAATACTGTGAAAAATATGCTTTTCTACAGCTCACCTCTACACAGATCTGACCTGTAAATTGGCCTAGAGGCATTGTGGGCTTGTGTCCATGCAAATAGATTTAATAGGTTTAATGCCATACTGTGTGACATTCTAAACAAAGCAATACCATTTCTATGAAGACAAACAGGTGGCGGACCCTCTGTTAGAAATGTTCTGCAATGCAGCTTTACGTGAAAAACTGAGGTATCTGTACTTTACTTTAAGGTGCACTGTGTAACTTTCTGGTTGGGGGTCCATCTCCTGTCTCCTGTCTCCTTGTTTCTATGGAGATGTCATTGCTCTGCCTGGAATGTTCCACAATATGACATTAAACATTAACAAATTTAACCCTAGAGAACCCACGGGGTCAAATTTGGCCGCTGTTAATTGCTGCTACCCAAAATGAACAAAAATTAAAAAAAAAAAAGTCAAATTTAACCTCAAAAGCCCAGAGTTCCACTTCTGGCCTGTGCATAAAGACACCTAGTCGATGAATACTGAACTGACACGAGCCAGAGTGGTAGTGACAAGATGGCTCACCACATGGTGTTTTTTTGAGTTGGAAACCTACCCAAACAAAATCGTTTTCTCAGCAAACCAGCGGTAGGTAAAATTGTGTATTTTTTGTTAATCTATTTAGTATTAGCCTGCAGAATGCCTAGAAGTACTTTTTATATTCTTTTTGGATAAATTAGTGACTCTGGGCTAGTTCAAAAAACGATGTGCCAAAAATGGCCCTCTGGGTGTATGGCTGAAAAAATGACGGGTCAAAAATGACCCTTTGGTTCTTTGAGTGGCTTCGTAGATGGAGAATGGTGACAGTCCTGTATTTGGCAAAGCCTTGAAATAAATTCATTTGTAGATTATAATGCAACAATTTTAAAAATGTATGATAATATATATAAATAGAGTATATAAAAAAGCATAATAGTATATATAAATACTATAAATAGTGTATTGGCTGCTGTATATATAGAGACCTATAGCCATGCATGTAAATACTAAATTACTATATAAAGGGGTCTATTGATTCTATTGATTTATTTCATTCAATACCAAGTGTCTGTGGATATATTTTACTAAGTTACCTAGGTAGTATAGGGCCAGAGACTAATAAAGTAAAATCTGTTATCTTTTCAGGGAGTATGGCCGCTCCCTTTTCAGCACAGGGAAAGCAACAGGTAAAGTTCACTGTAAGACAAGTGTTAGAGCAACTTGAAGCTAATGGCCCTGAAGTGGACAGCGATAGCGATTCTGATGAATTGTTTCAACCGCATGAAAGTGATGATGGTGAATCTTCTGCCCAAGACAATGACTCGTCCAGTGATGAAGATGTGCCGTTTGCCAAGACTGCTAGCCCACATACGGAGCCAAATCATGCTGCAAAAACTTACAGGTGGCGAATGACAGGCTTTGAGTTGCCTGACATAAACTTTCAAGGTGAACAGGTTGAGTCGTACCAGGATGCCACGACAGACATACCACTGGTTTACTTTCGACGCTTCGTTTCCCTTGATATGTTGGAAAATATTGTTGAGGATACTAACCGACACAATGTTCAAAAGCATGGGAAATGTGTAAACACTTCAGTAAAGGAAATGGAACAAGTTCTAGGAATGTATCTCAGGATGGGATTAGTTCAGATGTCTGGAGTACGTCAGTACTGGGAAAGTGAAGTTCGTTATGAGCCTGTGGCCGACGTAATGAGTCGTAACCGATTCTACCTGCTACTCTCTGTCATCCACTTTGAAGACAACAAAGTGGCCAGTGAATAAGTAAAACAGGATCGACTTTGGAAACTGAGACCATTTTTGGATTCTTTTCGGAGACAATGTCTGACTATAGCTCCTCACCAAAAACAGTCCATCGATGAGATGATGGTGGCCGTACAAAGGGAAATTTAAGTGGCATAAGGCAGTACATCAAAGGGAAGCGACATCCATGAGGATTCAAAGTGTGGGTGTGCTGTTGTGTCACTGGCCTCCTGCATGACTTTGACATATATCAGGGAAAACGTGGTGGCAATGAACAAAAAAGGAAGAGTCAGTTGGGAATTGGTGGAGATATTGTGGTGAAGCTATGCGAATCGCTTGCAGAGCAAAGCAAAAAACAACATTGTTAAATGTAGCTGTGTGGTTGACTGATTATTTTCCTAAATTTAAAATAGTTTGCATTGACAGTGTTTGTTATTGTGATTCTTTGAAATGATACGCCTAAAGCCCAATGCGTCAGATTTGACCCTAATCCTAAATTAGGGAATAAAGGGTTAAAATTGAAAAAGTGGATATTTTGGTGTTCAGTGAACTTATAGCAGTCATTTAATGCATAGTTCATAATTTTCCAAAGAAAAAAAGGGTTCTTGGGTTCTCCAGGGTTAATACAAAATTGGAAGAGATAATTAATAAGATATTTTTCCTGCTGATCATTGCAGGACTGGACCAGTGCCTTGACAGAGGTCCATTCTTTTCAGTGTGTTGTCATTTTACCTTCAGTTGTGCGTTGGCGACATAGAATTATAATAAAATCTGAATAAGAATCTTCTCTTCCGCATTACTTCCTCAGTACGGGCTAGCTCTTCCCACCCGTGTAACGTCTGTAACGTGCACGGCGTGGTGTGTTTGGACCAATCAGAGCGAGAGCTGCTAGAGCGAGAGCTGCTAGAGCTTTATGTTAAAAAGTTTATGTTGCAAAAATGGAAAAGAATCCTACAAAATCTGACCTTTGTGAAAGCTGGATGCCATGTCAGAACACAGGCAGTTTGAAATCCCAAAATGCATTGCGCTCTATGGGAGAATTCTTTCTGGGCTCAAGCTCCCGGGAGCTGCAGTACCTGAAGCGGCCACTAGTCAGTCTTGAGCCTGGACAGAGGGGGAATGCCTTATCCAGTTTTTATTATAGATTTATGGCTGGCGATTTAACACGTGTATGTTTTGTTTTTTTGTTTTTTTACATAATAAAATATACAGATGCCTAAGCAGGGGATAATACGGGATGTCAAAATTATACAAACAATACATACGATATAGAGGGTGGTATACAAAAAGTAAAATATACAGGAAAAAATGCAAATAAAATAAAATGCAGGGGCAAATAATACTGTTAAATTATAGATATTTCCTGTATATATTGTATGTTTTTTTTTTTTGCTTTTGATCTCTTTTATTTCATTATTATAGTGATGACCATTTGGTTTATTATAATTCAATTTTGTCTTAAGTCTTGTTCATTTGTTTGTCTTCCAGTAGCTGTGCCCTCCCACTGCCAGCTGGGAAATGCAGTCATTGTGTGGGTGATGGATGACATCTTGAGCAGTTTGTTTTGTATTTATTGAGCAACCCGCCCGCTACCTGTTCTTTTGTTTTGTTTCTTCTGTGTCACTTTTGTGTGGGAGGATTCTCGTTATACATTCGAGCCAAAATCAACCTTGATAATCATCTTTCTATCTCCGCGTGATGAATTGGCTTCTGAACCTGGAATGTTTGGTCGTTTCTGTGGAAGTGCTAGTGCTAACATGCTAACAGTGACGCTACCTGGCACTAAGCTAGCAGGGAATGTCATAATGATAGTGACAGATGTGTTTTGCGAAGTTTTTTTCTCTATTTTATGTGTAGAAGACTGCACTCTACGCCTTTCGCTTTACAGCTACCTTCAAACTCAACCAAAATTGGCCTAGAGGCATTGTGGGCTTGTGTCCATGCAAATAGATAGGTTTAATGCCATACTGTGTGACATTCTAAACAAAGCAATACCATTTCTATGAAGACAAACAGGTGGCGGACCCTCTGTTAGAAATGTTCTGCAATGCAGCTTTACGTGAAAAACTGAGGTATCTGTACTTTACTTTAAGGTGCACTGTGTAACTTTCTGGTTGGGGGTCCATCTCCTGTCTCCTATCTCCTTGTTTCTATGGAGATGTCATTGCTCTGCCTGGAATGTTCCACAATATGACATTAAACATTAACAAATTTAACCCTAGAGAACCCACGGGGTCAAATTTGGCCGCTGTTAATTGCTGCTACCCAAAATGAACAAAAATTAAAAAAGAAAAAGTCAAATTTAACCTCAAAAGCCCAGAGTTCCACTTCTGGCCTGTGCATAAAGACACCTAGTCGATGAATACTGAACTGATACGAGCCAGAGTGGTAGTGACAAGATGGCTCACCACATGGTGTTTTTTTGAGTTGGAAACCTACCCAAACAAAATCGTTTTCTCAGCAAACCAGCGGTAGGTAAAATTGTGTATTTTTTGTTAATCTATTTAGTATTAGCCTGCAGAATGCCTAGAAGTACTTTTTATATTTTTTTTGGATAAATTAGTGACTCTGGGCTAGTTCAAAAAACGATGTGCCAAAAATGGCCCTCTGGGTGTATGGCTCTATTTTATGTGTAGAAGACTGCACTCTGACGCCTTTCGCTTTACAGCTACCTTCAAACTCAACCAAGCATGGAACTGGAAATATTTATAGTTTACTCCAGACTATTGTGTAAAACCATAGACTGTACTAAACCAAAGATGTTCATTTTGTCTTCTTATGTACTTTAACTTCTTGGGTTCATAGACTGTACTTTTGCGCTACAACAAGAAGGTCCTGGGTTTGATTTCCGGAACAGTATTAGTTAACCTTAACCTGAAATACTTATTTCCTCCACTGTAACTCGACTGTAAGCATACTGTAGGTAATAGTAGTTTTTTAAAGATGCACTGCGTAACTTTTCAAATGTTTCACAGTTTGGCTTTAAATTTATTTGTCTTGTAGTAGTTTGTGCAGTAGTAGTTTATGTAGTTTCCTCATCACAAACAGACCTGGAGTTGTGTTTTGTTTCATTCACATGTTTAACACACAAACCCTGCAGATTTAGGCTGAGTTCTTCTCTCAAACAGAAAATACTTTGTTCCACCTTGTGATGTCATGTGGTAATACAGGAAGTGCTCTACTTTGTTTTTAAACTCCATACACCTTCACTAGAATCATTTGGATAATTTCAGCCCTGGAATTGCCAATCTCTACTGAACTAAAAATAAAATGTAACTGTTAACTTGTAGTTTAGATCTGTACAAACATGTTCTTAAATGTCAATGTGTGTCAGATGCCCTCCCTGTGTCTCCAACCACAAACTTTCACTTTCTGCGCTATCAAAACTTTGACTTACCTGACCTGTTAGAAACACACGCTCTGATAGAATTTTACAGAGACTAGTGGAGCTGGAGCTGTGTCCAAATAAAAATTAACTGTTAACTACCAAAAAAGAAAAAAAAACAACAAAACTACCAATTGATGACGTCACAAGGTGGAACAGAGCATTCAAGTTTTGGAAATGTCGACAGACTAAAAATAAAAGGTTACTCAAATGTGAATGAAACAAAACACAACTGCAGGTCTGTTTTGAGGAGGTAACAACATTATAACATGACTTAAAGCTCACAGGAGTCAGTTTTGTGTGACATAGGACCTTTAAAAACAATTAAATAATCCATTTTGCCCTCTCATGTTGTGTATTTATGTTGTTTTGACCCTGTTCACTGGTTCTGTCCCATTCTCACCTGTTCCAAAGGTGCAGACGTCTCCGGGTGTGAGTGACGTGAGCTGTCAGGGCCTTTGTGTTCTGAGACAAAAGAACATTCAAATGAGGAATCCAACAGTTTGTCAATCTCACTGCAGCCGTCAAAGTGAAGCTGCTCTCTGAAACATGACGCTCTGGGTTTGGGCTGCTCACTGGATCACAATCGTAATACAGTGCACTCTGTAAAACACTAAAAACCTTGTCTTTTTGGGATTCTTGTTTTAGTTTGTCACTTAATTTGTCGAAATTGAAATTGTAATTTGAATGGATACAACTGGCAAATCACAAAGGCTGCAGTTTTTGAAGTAACAGACTACAAAATCTCCCGTTTTATTCTGCATAAAAGCTGCTAACCCTGTAGTTTAGATCTGTACAAACATGTTCTGAAATCTCCCTGTGTGTCAGATGCCCTCCCTGTATGTCAGGTGCCCTCCCTGTGTCTCCATGGGGTCTTATTCTGTATAAAACTGTCTAACCCTGTAGTTTAGACACCTGTACAAACATGTTCTGCAATGTCCCTGTGTGTCAGATTTTTTTTAAGTTGCACTGTGTAACTTTTCTGGAGAGGATCCACAACCTGTTTGCTTTGTTTTAAATTGTCAACACTGTGACATCTGTCAACTAATCTGTCTTATTTTTTTTGTTTTTTTTTTATTCAACTACAGGTGTTTTTATTGTTCCAAAATCCATTCTGTAAGTGGGGTTGCCTCTCCACAGATCTTACCTGTAATTTGATTTGCAAGTCTTTGTGGACATTCTTCAGTTTATGGCTATACTGTGGAACATTCAAGGTACATCTCCATAGAGACAAGCTGGTGACAGACCCTCCACCAGACAAGTTACACAGTGCACCTTTAAATATAATGAACTTAAATAGGAGCAGTTGAACCTGTCATAGGTGCTTAAAGTGTTGTGGGGAATGAAAACAGACCTGCTGATTCTGAAAGCTTTTAATAATGACTTTTTGTGAATGGACAGACAGACAGACAGACAGACAGAGCTTGTGTAATCTAAAACACTTCTTAAACGTGTGTCTCTACTGTTACACAATGCTCCATCTCTGGTTTGACAGCCACAGGATCCCATTGTCCCATAGTCACCTGACACCGCTCGTCACATCACACGGCAGTAATTACAGGCTTAGATCAGGCCCATCCAAAGCACTGAAGAGCCCAGGGTTATAAAGTGTGAGCAGCAGGTCTGAGGTTCTGTCAGCACTGAAATTAAAAAGAACACGTCCAACCACAATCTCTCACTTTCTATGCTATCGAGATTTTGACTTACCCGAGCTGCCACAACCACACTCTGACAGAACTTTACAGAGACAAGTGGAGCTGGAGCTGGATCCTGGATCCTGTCTCGTGATTGACAGAGATCAGCAATCAAAGCACCAAACTATTATTTATCTCAGGTAAAAGAAGTTATATATTTTGATTTGAAAATTTGCCTGAAGAATTGTGAAGAGGAGATGTCTTCCACATTTGAGGGACATATGATACAGATTAGTGTCTGGTTGGATCGGCTCAAGTTGGCAGCATGGTGGCAGAGCAGGTAGCGCTCTTGCCACACAACAAGAAGGTCCTGGGTTTGATTCTGGGGCGGTACTAGGCCTTTCTGTGTGGAGTTTGCATGTTCTACCTGTGCCTGTGTAGGTTTCCTCCGGGTACACTAAAGATATGTACAATAAGGCCGCCTGTGGGGCCAGAACTCTCCTGAAAAAGGGATAAGTTTGGAAAGAGGTTTTTCACGCTCTGTGCTCTGAGGAGGAGCATCTTTTTACAGGCCTCTGTTGTTTTAATCTGGACTCTGTCACAGAAAGAAGCAAAATGTAACTCATCATCAAGACCATTATACATTTGACTTACACTTAAGTCCTCAAAATGTATCCTTTTTTTCTCATTTATTCTTGTATATTTTCTTTAGAGATAGCCTTTTAGTAGATTTATTTTTTTGCTCTTATACCATTACATAATTGAGTAGCCGTAGTGTACTTTTTCACACTGGTACTGGTATCGGTATTGGCGAGTACACTAAGGCCAAATATTGGATCAGAATTTTAAAATGGTATTGGAACAACACTAGATTCTAAGTTGGATGACAAAGCAATCATTGATTTTGCGATCAGGTTTTACACTTAACTTTGTGTCTTTCAAAAGAACCCATGCTGGATCTTGCTTTGGCAGGTGCTGCCTTGGCCCTGATTAAAATCTGACAAAGGCTTCTTTTCAACACCACGAGTCACCTGCAGTTCAGCTCGGGGTCATGTAAAAGTTGTGTTCTCATCGTTCGTCTGCCATCAGCTGCTTTCTGTTTGTCTGTGAGAAAGAAGGATGGGCCTCTGCTCAAGTCAACACCACATTCACCTCTGTCATCACTCCATCTCTGCTCTGCTGTCATACAGATACAGATCCAGGTTATCTACACTAACCACACAGAGGCGTTTACGATCGCAGCTGTGCATTCTCACGCAGCTGCTGTCCCTAATTTGTCATAGCTTCACAGACCAATTGACTTTTTAATATTAACACTTTTGTACATGATTTTCACATGCGTCATTGCTTTCAAAAAACAAACTGGAGTTCACTGTATTTATCTCTGTCATACACTCTGGTTGGTGCACTTCTGTTCTGTGTGCTACCAAAGGTGACAGGAGCTTGTTTGTCCACTGATTTGAAGGTTGGAGGTTCAAATCCTGCTCTCTTAAATGTAGACTTAGACTAAGAAAAACTTTATTGATCCACAAGGGAAATGACTTGGATACAGCAGCTCACACATCACAATATAATATAATAACAAAGAGAAAATATAAAAACGGTAGTAACAGATTCTAAATAAGTAGCAAATACAGCAAAAGACTGGTGTCAAATCAGGCGTAATTCTATAAATGTATATATAAAATAAAATCAACTGGAAAGAGGTTGTAAGGAAAACAGTGCAAAGATGACATAAACATCATTGGTTGAGTGGTCAGATCCATGGACCTACAGGTTGGCGGTGCGATTCCAACTCCCACAGATGAATGCTGGTGTTGTGTCCTTGGGCAAGACACTTAACCCACCTTGCCCCCAGTGTCTGTGTACACTGGTGCCCAGGTTGACAGGGGAACTGTACAACAATTCACCCTTATGTCACAGATAATACTCCCGACAACTGTACAACAACTCACCCTTATGTCACAGATAATACTCCCAACAACTGTACAACAACTCAGCCTTATGTCACAGATAATACTCCCAACAACTGTACAACAACTCACCCTTATGTCACAGATAATACTCCCGACAACTGTTCAACAACTCAGCCTTATGTCACAGATAATACTCCCAACAACTGTACAACAACTCACCCTTATGTCACAGATAATACTCCCGACAACTGTACAACAACTCACCCTTATGTAACAGATAATACTCCCTACAATTGTACAACTCACCCTTATGTCACAGATAATATTCCTTACAACTGTACAACAACCCACCCTTATGCAACAGATAATATTCCCTACAACTGTACAACAACTCACCCTTATGTAACAGATAATACTCCCTACAATTGTACAACTCACCCTTATGTCACAGATAATACTCCCTACAACTGTACAACAACCCACCCTTATGTAACAGATAATACTCCCTACAACTGTACAACAACTCACCCTTATGTCACAGATAATACTCCCAACAACTGTACAACAACTCACCCTTATGTCACAGATAATACTCCCTACAACTGTACAACAACTCATGCTTATGTAACAGATAATACTCCCGACAACTGTACAACAACTCACTCTTATGTAACAGATAATACTCCCTACAACTGTACAACAACTCACCCTTATGTCACAGATAATACTCCCTACAACTGTACAACAACTTATGCTTATGTAACAGATAATACTCCCTACAACTGTACAACAACTCACTCTTATGTAACAGATAATACTCCCTACAACTGTACAACAACTCACTCTTATGTAACAGATAATACTCCCTACAACTGTACAACAACTCACCCTTATGTAACAGATAATACTCCCTACAACTGTACAACAACTCACCCTTATGTAACAGATAATACTCCCTACAACTGTACAACAACTCACCCTTATGTAACAGATAATACTCCCTACAACTGTACAACAACTCACCCTTATGTAACAGATAATACTCCCTACAACTGTACAACAACTCACCCTTATGTAACAGATAATACTCCCTACAACTGTACAACAACTCACCCTTATGTAACAGATAATACTCCCTACAACTGTACAACAACTCACTCTTATGTAACAGATAATACTCCCTACAACTGTACAACAACTCACTCTTATGTAACAGATAATACTCCCTACAACTGTACAACAACTCACCCTTATGTAACAGATAATACTCCCTACAACTGTACAACAACTCACCCTTATGTAACAGATAATACTCCCTACAACTGTACAACAACTCACCCTTATGTAACAGATAACCCTCTGTCCTGTCAATCATCAGATCATCATTTTACTGTTTTCCTTATGACCTCTTGTGCATAGCTGAGATATTTTTATTACTTATTTTCAGTTTTATTTTAATTTTGCTTGTACATATACATTTATATAACTATGTCTTATTTGACACCTGTCTCATGCTATCTTTTTTGCTACTTATTTAGAATTTATTATTACCATTTATATTTTTTACTCTCTGTTATTCTAATATATTGTGATGTGTGAGGTGCTGTGTCCAAATAATTTCCCTTGTGGATCAATAAAGTTTGTCTAAGTCTAAGTGAAACAGCCCAAATAAAACCCACCCAGACAGAGGGAGAAACATGCAGAAATGCCAGAGTGGCCTAGGCTTTGAAAATGGAACCTTCTTGCTATGAGGCGTGAGAGCTCAGCCACTTTGAGTTTACCAGGCTATACCCGTTTTCAGGTTTTCAATCCAGCAACCAAAAATAACATTACTTAAAGGGCTCATATTATGGTATTTTCAGATCTCTGTTCTAATGTAGTTTCCTCATCACAAACAGACCTGGAGTTGTGCAGATTTAGGCTGATTTCTTCTCTCAAACTGAAAACACTCTGTTCCACCTTGTGATGTCATGTGGTAATACAGGAAGTGCTCCGTTGTGTTTTTAAACTCCACACACCTTCACTAGAATCATTTGGATAATTTCAAGCCTGGAATTGCCAATCTCTACTGAACTAAAGGTAAAAGGAGCTGTTCACTTGAAAACTACTGCCTTATGACATCACAAGGTGGAACAGAGCATTTTGGAGATGTAAACAGACTAATAACTAATACTCAAACATGTGTGAATGAAACAAAACACAACTCCAGGTCTGTTTTTGAGGAGGTAACATTATAACACGGCTAAAAGCAATGTGTGTAATTTATGACCTTTTAACAAAAATAATCCAGATACAAGAAGGTAGATCACTGATTTGACTTCTCATCTTTTATTCTACCATAATCGCCATTGTCCAAAAAGAACTCTAATGCCCTTAAACCTCAGTAGACTTTGGTTTTCTCTTCTTTCGTCTTTCTTCTGTCGGGGCATGTCTGGTCATCCCCGGCCTCTCTGTTTAAACAGGCTAATCGAGCGCTTAAGGATCTGGTTTCTTAGCATTGACAGATTACCATCGTCTTCCTCATAGCACCAACATTTGATCGGCTTCTTCATCGGCCTATCTCTGGCATGACACATCAGGTCAAACGAGCTGTGACCGCTGCGCATCTGGAGAAGTTAAAATAATACTGCGTCGGATAATCTCATGTTTTAAGACTGTATGTTTTTTAGTGTAGTTGTGACAAGCTTTGGCGTTTTTGTGGACAAGTTTTTACAGTTCACGAATAATTTTGAAACGAGAAACCGCGGCCTGTGGTGCACGGTTGAATAGATGACAATGAAGCTGATAGTTATGTACAATTTACTGACCAATGAAAGATTACACATTACATTACAGGTATAAGGTCACATGAGAATAGAAAGAAAGTACTATCATTTAATGCTCTCAAGACTACAAACTAAACTAAACTAAACTCTCACAGACTACACCTGCACGCGAGTACATGCAAAAAGTACTATTTATACGAGTGCTCTTCTGATAACTTTTATGGGATCTGATCTGATACAGATACTTGGCCTTGGTGTACTCACTGGTACCAATACCAATCTGATACCGCATTGTGTGAAGCTTGGCTACTCAATTTTGTTACAGTATGAGCAAAAAAATAAATCTTCTAAAAGGCTATTTTTTAAGAAAGTCTGCAAAAATGTGCTAGTTTCTATGGATATGTCATGGAATGTTCCGCAGTATGACATTAAACAGCTCTACCTTTCATTTATTCAATCACAGGTGGTTTTACAGCTCAAAAATAGAAAAACAGGCATTCTGAAACCTTCCATACAAAGCAATAACGTCTCCTTGAAGAAAAGCGTTTGACGTACCCTCCACCAGAAAAGTTACACAATGCACCTTTAACCTTACATCCATCATAAGCACATAATTTGAGATCCATTCCAGGTTCCTTGTGGATGTTTCTTCTCCTGGTCGGTCCTCTGGTGTGGTCTAAACTCTTAATTGCTTTACGTGCGAGCAGCTTGTACTTCTTTGACTGCAGTGATCGTTTGAGGCCTGGCTAATGCTAATGCTAACTACCCTCATGTGTTTTAGGACACTGCTTGGCACGAACACGTCCGACCAAATCAAGCTTTTTGGTCTCTCATTCTCACCGTATCCCTCCTCCGTATCCCTCCGCCTTAACTTTGCATGTTTGAGTGTGTACACAGCTGCTCACCGATACTGCTCCTGCTAATTTGCTCAATTAAACATATTGTCTGTAAAAAAAGAGTGTGTGTCTTCTGGGGTTTTTCCAGGGAAGTAATTACTGCCCCAAATAGCAGAGGAGAAATGACTTTGTCTACAGTTGCATCGTAATTCATGTTTTTGGGGAACTAAAGAGCGGGCAGGAGTCAGGCTGAAGCTCATCCGTCTCATCTGTCATCCACTCAGACAGAGGAAGGACCCTGTGAGAGGGAGGAGAGGAGAGAGTGTGAGAGGGAGGAGAGGAGAGTATGAGAGGGAGGAGAGGACAGAGTGTGAGAGGGAGGAGAGGAGAGAGTGTGAGAGGGAGGAGAGGAGAGAGTGTGAGAGGGAGGAGAGGAGAGTATGAGAGGGAGGAGAGGAGAGAGTGTGAGAGGGAGGAGAGGACAGAGTGTGAGAGGGAGGAGAGGAGAGAGTGTGAGAGGGAGGAGAGGACAGAGTGTGAGAGGGAGGAAAGGAGAGAGTGTGAGAGGGAGGAGAGGAGAGTATGAGAGGGAGGAGAGGAGAGAGTGTGAGAGGGAGGAGAGGAGAGAGTGTGAGAGGGAGGAGAGGAGAGTGTGAGAGGGAGGAGAGGAGAGTGTGAGAGGGAGGAGAGGAGAGAGTGTGAGAGGGAGGAGAGGAGAGAGTGAGAGGGAGGAGAGGAGAGAGTGTGAGAGGGAGGAGAGGAGAGAGTGTGAGAGGGAGGAGAGGAGAGAGTGTGAGAGGGAGGAGAGGAGAGAGTGTGAGAGGGAGGAGAGGAGAGAGTGTGAGAGGGAGGAGAGGAGAGAGTGTGAGAGGGAGGAGAGGAGAGAGTGTGAGAGGGAGGAGAGGAGAGAGTGTGAGAGGGAGGAGAGGACAGAGTGTGAGAGGGAGGAGAGGAGAGAGTGTGAGAGGGAGGAGAGGACAGAGTGTGAGAGGGAGGAGAGGAGAGAGTGTGAGAGGGAGGAGAGGAGAGAGTGAGAGGGAGGAGAGGAGAGTGTGAGAGGGAGGAGAGGAGAGAGTGTGAGAGGGAGGAGAGGAGAGAGTGAGAGGGAGGAGAGGAGAGAGTGTGAGAGGGAGGAGAGGAGAGAGTGTGAGAGGGAGGAGAGGAGAGAGTGTGAGAGGGAGGAGAGGAGAGAGTGTGAGAGGGAGGAGAGGAGAGAGTGTGAGAGGGAGGAGAGGAGAGAGTGTGAGAGGGAGGAGAGGAGAGAGTGTGAGAGGGAGGAGAGGAGAGAGTGTGAGAGGGAGGAGAGGAGAGAGTGTGAGAGGGAGGAGAGGAGAGTGTGAGAGGGAGGAGAGGAGAGAGTGTGAGAGGGAGGAGAGGAGAGAGTGTGAGAGGGAGGAGAGGAGAGTGTGAGAGGGAGGAGAGGAGAGAGTGTGAGAGGGAGGAGAGGAGAGAGTGTGAGAGGGAGGAGAGGAGAGAGTGTGAGAGGGAGGAGAGGAGAGAGTGTGAGAGGGAGGAGAGGAGAGAGTGTGAGAGGGAGGAGAGGAGAGTATGAGAGGGAGGAGAGGAGAGAGTGTGAGAGGGAGGAGAGGAGAGAGTGTGAGAGGGAGGAGAGGAGAGAGTGTGAGAGGGAGGAGAGGAGAGAGTGTGAGAGGGAGGAAAGGAGAGAGTGTGAGAGGGAGGAGAGGAGAGTATGAGAGGGAGGAGAGGAGAGAGTGTGAGAGGGAGGAGAGGAGAGAGTGTGAGAGGGAGGAGAGGAGAGAGTGTGAGAGGGAGGAGAGGAGAGTGTGAGAGGGAGGAGAGGAGAGAGTGAGAGGGAGGAGAGGGAGAAGAGGACTTTCATTGCTGCAGCAGTTCTGGTCCAGTCTCTGCAGACGGACATTGTCCTTCACTTCCATGTTTTCTTTCCTTTTGACTCTGTGTCCAGTGTTGGGGGTGGGGGAAAACAGTAACACACCCCAATGATACTGAGTGTCCAAAACACTTGTATACCATAAATATGCATATATATCTATATCTATATCTATATATGCATATTCCACTTTTATATAAGCCAGAGTATGTAGTATTGCTTTCACTGGTGACTGTTGCATGGAAATTGAAATTGTACAGTGTGTTTAAACCTAAAATGTCTCTCTCTGATCTGAACGGTCTCTCCCTAAACCCCAGCACCTGCACCAATCCTGAGTCAGTGCTAGTGCAGCCTCTGCAGCTCAGGGAGGGAATTCTGGAGGTTCTGAGCTTCACATGAGGCATGTCCATATACTGAGATACAGGTTAAGGCACCTCTTTTAAAAGAGTAAGAGTGAAGGCTACATACCCCCCTTTTAATGGATGGATGGAACACATAGTATAATACTAAGCTTTTTAATAGTCCTAGAAGGAAAATTGTTCACTGCATTTGACCCATACTTAATCGTATAGAACACCTTATAATCAGTATCAAAATTGCTATCGCCTCATCACATCTATGCATTTTATGTTTTTCTCTTCAATCTGAGAAACATGTTTTGGTTTACTGTCTCCACTTGTATCTGTGCTCCTCAGGTCTGGTGGAAATCTGTCTCATGCACCCTCTGGACGTTGTTAAAACACGGTAAGAGCCTCTCCTTTAACTCTAACTTTTATTGTAACTAAACAGAAGCTGCTCTCACATCTGCTGTGGCCTCCCTAAGTTCCTCACATTCCACTCTGTGTCGCTGAAGCTGAGTGCCCAAATCCTATTAACTCTGTACGACTGGAGCCAGGAGCCATTGCATGGAAAATCAAATGCATCATTTACATTCACGCACAGTGTTAATTTTTACCCGAGAAATTAACACTTTATTAAAATACCGCCTCCTCCCTCCCACCGCCTCAGTCCAGAATGCCCAATGAACATAAAGACTGCAGAAGTTATGAGCAGCTCAATGAAAGATGGTTTGAGATTTTAAAGGTCCTATATTACGCCAAAGTCCTGTGAGCTTTAAGTCATGTTCTAATGCTGTTGCCTCCTCAAAAGCAAGACCTGGAGATGTTTTTTGTTTCATTCACACATGTTTGAGTAACTGTTTATTATTAGTCTGTCTACATCTCCAAAGCTCCAAATGCTCTGTTCCACCTTGTGATGTCATGAAGTGGTAGTTTTCAAGTGAACAGCTCCTTTTACCTTTAGTTCAGTGGAGATTGGCAATTCCAGGACTGGAATCATCCAGATGATTCTAGTGAAGGTCTATGGAGTATAAAAACACAGTGGAGCACTTCCACATGACATCAAAGGTGGAACAGAGTATTTTCAGTTTGAGAGAATATGCAGGGTTTGTGTGTTAACACTATGCAGCAAGATGGATTCTTGCAATATTTGTGAGTTTACAAACTCACGAGAATCTATCCTGAGGGGCTCCCGCTGCTTAAATTGGACCTCTGCAGTGGTCGGGCCAATCACAGGGCTTCTATGGCAGGGGGAGGAGTTTCAGACAACATGACGACAACCCCTAGCGCCAGGCCTACACGGAGCAACACGGTGGCGGCGGCGGACGGTGATGGTGGTTGATAATGCCCTTAATGCGCAAATTTGTATAGCAAAAGCGACTAACTTGGTTAATGGACATTTTCCCGCTCCAGCAAGATTTTTTTTTGGTTTTACCTGGTGCAAGTTGGATACGTCATTTTGACAGGTTTGCTGAGATTGTCTACAAAGAAACTGGTGGATGGGCACTTCGGGGTGGTTCACTCAATCAGCTCTAGGCATTCCGCTGCAAGTCCCTCCTTTTTCTAAACGCTTTCAGCGAGAGCCGTTCCAGTTGGAGAATGTGTACAAGTCAATTCATGTGATACACATATCAATCTGAGGCAGGTTAGTGTTAAACATGTGTGAATGAAACAAAACACAACTCCAGGTCTGTTTGTGATGAAGAAACTACATTAGAACAGAGTAAATAGTGTTTTAATGACATTGGAGTGAATTTGATTGGTTGGAAAAACATATTCTTAATTAATGCAGCATCATAAAAGAATATATTTAAATTTATTAGGATACAGTAACATTTTTAATGAGGAAATTAAATAGAAAATTAACCATAGTCCATACGGAAAACATATGTTGTAATGTAGGTTGAGGGTTTGATACCCAGTATAGTCATATGTGTTTGTGGGCAAGATATAAGGTAATAAAATGAAAAAGAGCACCACATCTCAGAAATATGTCGAGTCTGGCAAAAACGGTAAATCAGTGATTCAAATTGTACAAAGAGTGTGGAAAATTCACTTTTGAAATGGCCTCATGGGTATTTTTTTTTTATTTTTAATTTTTTTCAAATGTCTTAAATTTAAAAACACAACAACTAAAAATAACTTTATTATCTCCATGACTAATCCTTGGTTCCTTCCTTGGATTTTTTTTTTTTACATATAGTACCAGGAAAACACACAAGCTACACTATCCAGGACTAAACCGGGTCTAAACCAGGTCTAAACCAGGCCTGAACCAGGTCTAAACCAGGTCTAAACCAGGTCTAAACCTCTGACAGATACTGACCACTTAAACCAGAAACAACCCAGAGATACTGTAAACCAGGACTAAACCAGGAATCAACTAGACCTAAACCAGGACTGAACCAAGTCTGAATCAGATCTAAACCAGGACTAGACCAGGTCTAAATCAGATCTAAACCAGGACTGAACCAGGTCTAAATCAGATCTAAACCAGGTCTGAAACAGGTCTAAAGAGCCTCTGATAGTCACCAACCCCACAGGCGAGGAACAGTCCACACACAATCTTCTTTGTCCTAAAACCCTATTAAAATCTTAAACATTTCCACTTTCTTCGGCAACTCTGAGAAGTTCACTAACCCACTACTAACATCATGAAGCATGAAGCAATATTTTGTCATCACGTCCGTTGTTCTAACCATCTCGCTGTGTTGTAATGTAACTTATACTTGTAATGACTTATTCTTGGCCTTGTTTGACTGTGATCTTGTGGTAGGTTGTGTTCAAATGTGGGATGATTCTTTAGAGAGAGATGGATAAGTGTGGAGGGCAGCTGTCGTGAAGTGGCTAACTTGGCTAACCGCACATTATGTAAAGAGCAGTGTTAGCTGATAGCATAAAGACAAGTCTACGCGGCGCTGTGGCTAACGGCCTGTGTAACAATAAACAACGCCTTCTTCATTTCAACGCCTTATGTAGAGTGACCAGATTTTCAAAACTTAAAAACTGGGACTGTTCCTACAGCAATGTTTGTTTCATTGGAGCATGATAGGTTTAAAGGTGCACTGTGTAACTTTTGGGGTCGGTGGCTGGCTGTCATCTGCTTCTATGGATATGTCATTGCTCTGTCTGGAATGTTTCACAGTATGGCATTAGTCATATGGCATTAACAGCTCTACTTTACATTTATTTTACATTTATTCAATTACAGGTGGTTTTATAACTCAAAAATACCTAGAAAAACAGACATTCTAACTGTGTGCGGGGTTGCCTCTCCACAGATCTGACCTGTAACTTGGTCTGGTTTGGTCTCCATGAAGAGAGAAAGGTCTAATGCCATACTGTGAAACATTACAGACAAAGCAATAACATCTCCATGGAGAGAAATATTTGATGGACCCTCCACCAGAAAAGTTACACAATACACTTGTAATGCCATACTGTGGAACATGTTTTAGAATTAACTGTTAACAATGTTGACGTGGGAAGACTTTTGACATAATATTACAGCTTATTTCTCATCATGATTTAACTAAAACCTCCCAAAATCAGTTCAAAAATTTCCATGTCAACTTGATGTTCATTGATAGTCCCAGTTTAGTCCTGGTTTAGTCCTGCTTTAGTCCTACTTTAGTTCTGCTCTAGTCCAGGTTTGGTCTTTGAGTCACTGCTGAGAACTTTGCAATTTCGTTGGCTCTTGGGGTCAATCAATATTCATAAATATTGAAAGAAATGTTCTAAGTCTCTAAGGATTTTTTTACTTTCCAATTAAAGGCCCTGTATAAAAATGTGTCTTGCCCCAGTACAAATATGGTATAAGCAGCTCTTAAGGTCAAAATAAGTCCACTGTGTTCTGTCTGCATCTAATTCTAAAGCCTTTTATTGTCCGATAATCAGGAAGTGCATCAGGAACTATATTATTTACCATTTTATATGTTAGTACTCTTTGTTATTGTAATATAAGATGATGTGTGAGCTACTGTGTCTAAGTAGCTCATACATCACACGTTGTGGATCACTAAAGTCAGTCTAAGTCTAGTGTTCTAAGTGCTCAATTAGCATGCTAGTTGTTGTCAGCATTTAATTCTTTCTTGCTCGCTTTCTTTGACAATATATATTATAGCTATTTGAAAAAAAAAAAGTCATGTATTTTTCCAGTATGCCAATATTAATGCATTCTAAACATCAAACCTTGACTGATCCAACATTTTCGCTTTTTCTCAAACTTCTGTGACAAAACCAAAACATTTGAAAGGGTCCATATTACACTATTTTCTGATCTATGTTACAATTCCCCTAGCAGTTTCCTCCGCAAAAACACCTGGAGTTGTGTTTTGTTTCAATCACATGTTTAACACACAAACCCTGCATATTTAGGCTGCGTTCTTCTCTCAGAAACAGAAAACACTCTGTTCCACCTTGTGATGTCATGTGGTGATACAGGAAGGTGCTCCACTGTGTTTTTAAACTCAACACACCTTCACTAGAATCATTTGGATCATTTCAGCCCTGAAATTGCCGATCTCTACTGAACTAAAGGCAAAAGTAGCTGTTACCATTGTCAGATTTATTTTGTTTGTTCCTGGTAGTAATGTCTTATAATATATGGAAGGGAACTGCTTTTGGGCTGTAATATAATGTCTCAAACCAAACGCAAAACACACACGAAAATGCTTGTCGAGGTGCAAATGCAAGGAGCAGCAATCGAAAAGAAAAAATGGCAAGAAAAATTATCTGACGAAGGCTTTTTGCCAAAAAGTTATTTCAAAATAAAAATGTTTCTGGACATCGGCCATCTGAATGTGCTATGCATTTCTTTTAGAACACTTTAATGTCTACTAACACTTAAAAATAACTGTTACAACATGAAAACTACCGCTTCATGACATCACAACAGAACAGAGCATTTTGAGCTTTGGAGATGCAGACAGACTAATAATAAAGAGTTACTCAAACATGTGTGAATGAAACAAAACACAACTCCAGGTCTGTTTTTGAGGAGGTAACAGCATTAGAACATGACTTAAAGCTCACAAGAGTCAGTTTTGTTTAATACAGGACCTTTAAAGAAGATCTGAACAGAGTATTTGCACTTTTCACCCTGACCCAGCGAAGACGGACTCACAGACGTCTCAGCGTAATAAAGCCACGCAGTTTCAACACATGAGTGTAAATCACAGAAGGAGCTTTCAAAGTATCAAATATCGAGAAACGCCGCGGCCCTCACCTTTGGCTTTCATCCCCGAGTTCGGCTCCTCTGACGACGCCTTCAAAGTCCCTCCGTTATTTTAAAGACCGACGCCACGCAATTTATTCACAGAGAAAGTGTGTGGCAGTAAATGACAAACAAAAGGATTTAGTGCAGAGAGGAGGGGTGGGGGTGGACAGGAGGGGGAGAGAGCAGGAGTAGTAGTAGTAGTAGTGGTAGTAGTAGTAGTGGTGGTTGTGGTGGTAGTAATAGTTGTACTAGTTGTAGTTGGTAGTAGTAGTTGTTAGTAGTTAATACTTAGTAGTGGTGGTAGTAGCAGCATAGCAGTAGTGGTAGTAGTAGTGGTAATGGTGGTAGTAATAGTCGTCGTATTAGTTGGTAGTAGTATAGCGGTAATTGAGTAGTATTAGTAGTAGTAGTAGTAGTAGTAGTAGTAGCAGTAGCAGCAGTAGTAGTAGCAGCAGCAGTAGTAGTAGTAGTAGCAGTAGCAGTAGCAGTAGCAGTAGTAGTAGTAGTAGCAGCAGTAGTAGTAGTAGCAGTAGTAGTAGTAGTAGCAGTAGCAGTAGTAGTAGTAGCAGCAGTAGTAGTAGCAGCAGCAGTAGTAGTAGTAGTAGCAGTAGCAGTAGTAGTAGTAGTAGTAGCAGTAGTAGTAGCAGTAGTAGTAGCAGTAGTAGTAGGTGTACGTATAGTAGAATAAAAAGTATTAAGGCTGTAGATTGTAGCTTGCCAAATTTAAAGAGGAGGTATTCTGCAAAATCAACTTTTTCTTTTTTTCTCCCGTGTTCTAACGCTGTTCATGTTCTAACACTGTTAGAACACAGCGAAGTACTTCCTGTGGCTCTCTGCCCACTGAGCATGTGCAGTAGTGCTCTTCTCTGTAACGCAGGCACACGCAAGGAGTGCAGTCTCGCATATCACGTGACCACTTTTGACCAATCAGAACTAACAATTAACAAGCTGTTTTAAGGCAACTGAAGGATTTTGAGCTGAGAAAAAGTTTACGATCTAAAAATAGGTCAGAATTGCCACAAAATCTGATCATTTTGAAAACTGTAGGTGCCTGTCAGTCTCTGTCAGCCCCTTCCAGTTATTTGAATAGATTCATGGTTTTATGTCATCCATGCATGTTTGAGTAATGTAAAGATCTTTCCTGGGCCTTATTCAAACCCTCCTTACGGTTAGTAGTACAAGAGGTGGGCAGGTGGGGGTGTAGGGGGCAGAGGGGTGTCCTGGTTTGGGATTGTAAAGGACTATAAAGCTTTAGGAGCAGAGCACGACCTGTTAATGGCCCCGGCTCAGGACGGGCAGGAGTTATGGGAAACTTACTCTCATAGTTACAACATGGACGGATTACGATACAGAGAAGTGAAAGTGCATATGACAGCTCTTCATGGTTTTCAGAATACTGCCTGGTTTGGTGGATAGTACCTGTGGTCAATATTTATCATAGTTTTACCTCAGCTAAGTGGCAGTTTTGAAGAAAGTAGAAGAAAGTAGTTCTAAAACTCCCCCTACCTATCATCAACACTGAAATTTTCATTCTAAATGCAGGGGAAATTGTGCCCATAAAGTGCCCATATTAGCCTATTTTCTGATCTACATTATAATGTCATTTCCTCATCGCAAACAGTCCTGGAGTTGTGTTTTGTTTCATTCACATATGTTTGAGTAACACTTTATTATTAGTCTGTCTAAATGCTCTGTTCCACCTTGTGATGTCAGGAAGCAGTTGTTTTCAGGTTAACAGCTCCTTTTGACCTTTTGTTTAGTAGAGCAAGAGAGAATTCCAGGGCTGAAATCATCCACAGTGATTCTAGTGAAGGTATATGGAGTTTGAAAACGCAGTGGAGCACCAACATCACAAGGTGTTTTCTGTTTGAGAGAAGAACTCAGCCTGAATATGCAGGGTTTGTGCATCAAACGTGTGAATGAAACAAAACACAACTCCAGGTGTGTTTGTGTTGAGGAAACAACATTAGAACAGATCAGAAAACAGTGCTCTTTAAAATTAGAATTAGTGTTAGCACTGAGACAAAAAGACCTACTTTTCTAAACACAGTATTGATTGCTAGATGGATAGATACTTTATTGATCCCTTTATTGAAAATAATTCAAATTTAAAAATATTTTGTTGCAGTTCAGCTGCCATGGTGTGTTTACTGACACATTTTATCATGTTAAAACTTGCATTACATCCTTCAGATAGACACGTTTTGACAGATAGAGTCACGTCCCTTATGTGGAAACAAATATCAAGAGATCTGATTGGCCAAAAGGTTAGGTGTTTAATTTAGCTGGAAAGACGAATTTCCCAATGTCTTTCCATGGAATTTTCTTTTTTTTTTTTTTTTTTTTTTGGAACAATTAGCAGTTCCTTTCAGATTGAGTCAGGAGTCCCTTTCATTAAAACCAATAGCAAGTTAGTGGTAAAAATGAGGCATTTAAAAAAAAAACAAAAAAAACAACTACAAACCCAAACCCCAAATATTGATCATAAAAACACACCTTTACCCGTGTGTATAACTTACCTTGACTTCCCTCTGGTACAGTAAGTGGCACATTCCTGGTCACTTTCTGGGCAGTTCTTGGCCTCTAATGTGAGCGCACTTGAATTCATAAAGCAGCATACATACCAGCTAATTGGGACAGGGGCTGAAATCCATTAGCAGGGCCTTGGAAGCAGGGGACCCAGCCGAGACACACCTCCGCTGGGCTCTCCCCGCTCCGGCATGGCTCTTATTAGGCTCCAAGCTCCCCTTTAATGTCCACCCGCCCGAAATGAACGCAACTGGAGCAAATTTAGCCTTTTCCACTTAACTATCAAAGGCTTTGTGTAGTTTTTTTGTGCATTACAAAATGTTGGCTGCATGCATGGGAGAGAGCGTGTTTATTGAAATGCAGAGTGGTGAGGCAGAGCTCGCATTTTTAATAAAAGCTACTCAACTGTGAAAATGTTTTAGGCACGGTAAGAGAATGTACAGTAATTGAATTATTCAGACAGTGTATTTATGTTTTCAAAAATGGTATGGAAGCTGTGAGGAGTAGGAGTAAAGGCCTGGAGTAGGAGGAGGAGTAGTAGTAGTAGCAGTAGTAGTAGTACTAGTAGCAGCAGAAAAGGCCTGTGGTAGTAATGGTAGTAAGAGTAGTAGTAGTAGCAGTAGTAGCAATAGTAGCAGTAGTAGTAGTAGGTAGTAGTAGTAGTAGTAGTAGTAGTACTAGTAGCAGCAGTAAAGGCCTGTGGTAGTAATGGTAGTAGGAGCAGTAGGAGAAGGAGTACTTGTTGTAGTAGTTGTTTCAGTAGTTGTCGTAGTAGTAGTTGTAGTAGTTATTGCAGTAATTGTTGTAGTTGTAGTCATAGGAGTAGTAGGAGTAGTTGTTGCAGTAATTGTTGTAGTAGGAGTTGTAGGAGTGGCAGGAGTAGTTGTTGCAGTAGTTGGTGCAGTAATTGTCGTAGTAGTTGTAGTACTAGCGTTTTAGATGTCATCCGTCCATGTTTAACTAATCTAGCAATCTCTCCCAGGCCCTATTCAAACCCTTGTTACGGTTCGCAGTATGAGACTATACGAGGCTCCGCCCACAAGCCTATGTCCCCCAGGCTCCACACGACAGTTCTCCATTAATACACAAAAACATGAGACAAAACTGAACACAACAACTGGACAAACCTGATGTGATGTGCAGGAGTTTCACGCTGAGTGTGTTGGGATAGTGCTCTGAAGGGGGAGGGACTTAGTGCAAAGGGAATGTCAAAAAAAAACAAAAACCTGAAACTCATTAAATATTATTAATATGTGAATACAGCATTTTCAAAACAATAAAAGGGAACATAGTGATCTAAATATGTGACGTGTTACAGTTAAGACCCCATAGAAGTGTAATACTCCCTAGATACTGAATTTTGGACATTTCTCTCCAATTGTGTAACTTATGAAAACACATTTATTCATGGTCATTCTTCAAAATTGTTTGTTGGCAGCGTTCTGACAAATACAAGTCCCTTTCTTTTCATTGGTCAGCTCTGGCAGCTCCGTGAACAGTGATTGATAGAGGAAAAAGTGCAGTACTTATGAGTTCATTTCAGATAGTGTCAGGGGTCAAGTACCGTATGTGGAACTGACTGAGCAAAAGGCCAAGTATGAGGTGGTTTAAGGTGCATTGTGTAACTTTTCTGGTCCCTCAACTGCTTTTCTGCATGGAGATCAAACATTTCTATCTTCATGGAGGCCAAACCAGACCAAGTTACAGGTCAGATCTGTGGAGAGGTGACCCCGCTCACAGTCAGAAAGCCTGTTTCTCAAGATACTTTTAAGCTATAAAACTACTGGAATTGAATAAATGTGAAGTGAAGTAGACCTGTTTAATGTCATACTGTGGAACATTCCAGGCAGAGCCATGACATATCTATAGAAACAAGCAGGTGACAGACACCCAACCAAAAAGTTACACAATGCACCTTTAAATGCATCGGAAAGATGAATCTCCGAGTGTCTTCCCATGGATTTTGAGTTGCAGTTCACTGACACATTTTATTGTGTAAACTTGCATTACTTCCTTCACTCAAAGTCAGGAGTCACGTCCCTTCTGTGGAAAACAATATCAAGGGATTTGACTGGCCACAAATGAGGCGTTTAAATTAGTTGGAAAGATGACTCTCCAAGTGTCTTCCCCCCATTTTTTTAACAAAAGGGACTTTTGTTAAAACCAAAGCAAGTTATTGGTAAAAATGAAGCCTTTAAATGCATTGGAAAGATGAATATTTAGTGTAATTCTGTTGGGTTATTGCATAGAACCTTGCATTCCTTATAAGCTCCTTTCAGATACTGTCTTTTATGTGGAAACCAATAGATCCCTTAAAATGTGTAAACAAAAACATTCTAAATCTAAAAGAAGTGAAATGGAACATAATGTGATTACAATGGGAAAACTGGGATTAACTTCAGAATATCAGAAAATATGAAAAATCAAGAGAAATTTGTCAAATGAAAATCACTCAGACACGTGAGAGAGAGATTCAGTCCAGTTTAAAAACATTTACAAGTGTGGCAAAAAAAGGAGAAAATTTAATTTGTCAACTGGACATAGTTTATTTGGTTGAATACGTTTCGCAGCTCATCCAAGCTGCTTCCTCAGTTCTGGTCAGATGCTGGCGGACACTGCTTTATATCTGCTTGAAGGGAGGAGCTTAATTACAATGAAAATTACTCTGAGACAACACATATTTAAATACAGTTTCAGTTAGTCAGGTGAGTCTATTCAATACGGAGTTGTTTATAGTTTCTGTTAGTTAGGTGTGTCTATTCAATATGGAGTGGGAGTGGGGGAGTAGTTAGCATATCCATTCAGGGCCATGATGGTGTTTTCACACCTCTGGACCTGACCTGGCTAGTCCCATTGTTTTCCCAGTTTGTTTAGATTTAGGTTTGAGGATAGAGTTATAGATGGGAGACAAATGATGTCTGAGACCCCCATTTCTGTTCAAGGAAGGATTCTCTTTCTTGACAAAAATAGCTTCTTTAACTCCCCTCTCAAACCAGTTCTTTTCTCTGGCCAAGATCTGGACCTCGCTGTCCTCAAAGGAGTGGCCTGTGGCTTTTAGGTGGAGATGTACGGCAGATTGCGGCCCACCCTGGTTTTCCCGTCTGTGTTGATACATCCTTTTGTGAAGTGGCTGTTTTGTTTCTCCAGTGTAGCGCTCACTGCAGTCTTCACTACACTGAATGGAGTAGACCACATTGCTTTGTTTGTGGCTCGGAGTTTTGTCCTTAGGATGGACCAGTTTTTGTCTTAAAGTGTTTGTGGGTTTGAAATAGACTGGGATTTCATGTTGTCTGAAGATCCTCTGTAGTTTTTCGGAAACGCCAGCCAGGTAAGAAATAGTTACACCCTTTCTCCTGTGTTCTGGTTCTCTGTTGTCTTGTTTCTTTGCTCTCTTCGTTTTATTGAAAGCCCATTTAGGATATCCACAAACGGAGAGGGCTTTCTCCACGTGTTGTTCTTCTTTCTCCTTTCCCTCTGCGCTTGTAGGAACCACTTGGGCCCTGTGATGTAATGTCCGAATGACTCCCAGTTTGTGCTGAAGTGGGTGGTGTGAATCAAAAAGCAGATATTGGTCGGTGTGTGTGGGCTTCCTGAAGACCTCTACCTGGAGTCGCCGGTCTTCTCTTATCGTTACTGCACAATCTAAGAAGGCCAATGTGTTGTCCTTGGCATCTTCACGTGTGAATTTGATGTTCGGATCTACAGAATTGATGTGTGCAGTAAAGGGTTCCAAATCTTGAATTTTGATTTTTGAAAAATTATCATCAACAAAGCGATACCAGTGCGTGGGTGGAGTGCCTGGATATGAGGCCAGGACACTCTGTTCAAATTGTTCCATGTATAAGTTTGCAATGATAGGGGAGACCGGTGAGCCCATTGCACAGCCGTGGATTTGCTTGTAGAAGTTTCCTCTGAACTGGAAATAGGTGGTACTTAAACAAATTTCCAGCAGTTGGCAGATTTGGTCGGGTGAAAGTTTGGTTCTCTCTTCTAGCTTGGTATCCTCCAGTAGTCTCCTCCTTGCTGCCTCCACTGCTACCGATGTAGAGATACAAGTGAAAAGAGAGGTCAAAGGAAACCATAGTCTCATCCCGGTCAAACTGGAGATGCTTAATTTTGTTCACAAATTCGGCTGTGTTCTCAATGTGGTGCTCCGTGTTACCCACCAGCGGAGCCAAGATGGTTTTTAAGTGTTTGGCCACATTGTATGTGATGGAGTCTGTGCTGCATACAATGGGTCTGAGTGGTACTCCTTGTTTGTGGATCTTTGGGAGGCCATAGATGCCAGGGATGGCGTCACCAGGGTACAGTCTGTAATATAGCTGTCGATCAATGACTTCTTCCTTCTCCAACTTCTGCAAGCAATCAATGATCTTCTTTTTGTACACAAAGCAATGTGGTCTACTCCATTCAGTGTAGTGAAGACTGCAGTGAGCGCTACATTGGAGAAACAAAACAGCCACTTCACAAAAGGATGTATCAACACAGACGGGAAAACCAGGGTGGGCCGCAATCTGCCGTACATCTCCACCTAAAAGCCACAGGCCACTCCTTTGAGGACAGCGAGGTCCAGATCTTGGCCAGAGAAAAGAACTGGTTTGAGAGGGGAGTTAAAGAAGCTATTTTTGTCAAGAAAGAGAATCCTTCCTTGAACAGAAATGGGGGTCTCAGACATCATTTGTCTCCCATCTATAACTCTATCCTCAAACCTAAATCAAAACAAACTGGGAAAACAATGGGACTAGCCAGGACATGTCCAGAGGTGTGAAAACACCATCATGGCCCTGAATGGATATGCTAACTACTCACTCCATATTGAATAGACTCACATGACTAACAGAAACTGTTAACAACTCCATATTGAATCACCTGACCAACTGAAACTGTATTTAAATATGTGTTGTCTCAGAGTAATTTTCATTGTAATTAGCTCCTCCCTTTAGGCAGATATAAAGCAGTGTCCGCCAGCATCTGACCAGAACTGAGGAAGCAGCTTGGATGAGCTGCGAAATGTATTCAACCAAATAAACTATGTCCAGTTGACAAATTAAATTTTCTCCTTTTTTTGCCATGGATTCTACCTGGACGACTGAGGGATTTTACATACATTTACAAGTGTGTTTTATGTTATTTGTTAATTTAAGAAGAGATGACAAACACAAAGCATTTTTGACAATAGAAAAAAATGCAGATTTATCCTTAAAAAAAAACCCACTATAGTTTTTCACTTCAGCTACATATATATTACACATTTCATCATAAATTATACTTTTTTGTGAAGCTCAAATACAATTTTGAGGTTAAAACATTGTATTTTTGTATACTTCTTAAAGGTGCACTGTGTAACTTTTTGGTTGGGGTTCTGTTGCCTGGTTGTTTCTATGGATATGTCATTGGTCTCCCTGCAATGGTCCACAGTGTGACATTAAACAGCTCTACTTTACATTTATTCAATTACAGGTGGTTTTACAGCTCAAAAATACCTAGAAAAACAGGTATTCTGACTGTGAGCGGGGTCACCTCTCCACTGATCTGACCTAAAACTTGGTCTGGTTTGGCCTCCATGAAGATAGGGAGGTGTAATACCATACTGTGAAACATTCCAGACAAAGCAATAACATCTCCATGGAGAAAAGCCTTTGATGGACCCTCCAGCAGAAAAGTTACACAATGCACCTTTAACAGAGAAGCAAATTCATTTAAAACACTTATATTTGTACCGCAGGAATTCAAAATTGCCATTTATTTTTAATTATAATGCCATAAAACCTCCAGAGTTTTGAACATTCTGATGACAGAGTATTTTAAAGGGTCTGTAGGAAGTGATTGACAAAAATGAGGCGTTTAAATGCATTGGAAAGATGAACCTCGGTGTGTCTCTGCTTGGACTTTGTTGTTGCAGTTTCGCTCCCCGTGGTGCGTTCACTGACCAGTCAAACGGTGACCCCAGTTAGTCACCTTTCCTAACAAGTCCATCCATCACACATCACAGGTCTCCAGCCGGGCGCAGCTTTCATTTGGGAGATTTACAGCTGCTTTTATCGCGCTCGGGGATACGATTATGAACTGACCAAAAGCCCGTTCACACAAATAAGTGCAGCGTTCAGGGTTTAATAAGGAAAGGGTGTGAAGGCCTTTAGGCTCTGAGGAAATACTCGCAAAAATATGAATCAAACAAAAGTAAAACTACATGCGAGAATTTTTCTTTTTTTTTTATATACTTTGGTTTTCTTAAAGTTTAAAAAATATTTTCTATACAAATCATAATCTTAGAATAAACCATATATGCACAATAAAATAAAATAAAATAAAACAAAATAAAATACAAAATGATGGCAATAATAATAATATCATTGTCATTGCCCCTATCCTTCTTAAAAATGCAGGAGGGTTATATCTTTTACACACATATGTACATAAACATCTCTATTCAGATTTCATTTTTGTTTGTGAACAGCCCTAATTCTGTTTATAACCTATCTTGGGGGTTTCAAAGTTAATACATATGAGAATTTTTCAATATTAGCTTCGATATTAGTTGTATTCTGCCACTGCGACAGAAAGGTGGAAATATTTTTGCGAAACATTTATTTATTAAAGTTAAGTGGATTGTATGGTTCAAAACATATTTACGCAAAATGGACTCTTGTGAGCTTTAAGCCATGATAATGTTGTTACCTCCTCAAAAACAGACCTGGTGTTGTGTTTTGTTTCATTCACATGTTTGAGTAACGTTTTATTATTAGTCTGTCTACATTTCCAAAGCTCAAAATGCTCTGTTCCACCTTGTGATGTCATGAAGCTGTAGTTTTTACCTTTAGTTCAGTAGAGATTGGCAATTCCCGGGCTGAAATTATCCAGGTAATTCTAGTGAAGGTGTGTGGAGTTTAAAAACACAGTGGAGCATTTCCTGTATTACCACATGACATCACAAGGTGGAACAGAGTGTTTTCAGTTTGAGAGAAGAACTCAGCCTATATCTGCAGGGTTTGTGTGTTAAACATGTGAATGAAACAAAACACAACTCCAGGTCTGTTTGTGACGAGGAAACAACATTAGAATAGAACATTTAACAGTGTAATATGGGCCCTTTAAATACTGTTAGTGAAGAGTTACTTGAGTAAAAGTTACTTGAGTAAAAGTATGTGAGTACTCTCCTCTGTCCCGGAGCTCAGAGTTACAGCTGGTCATTAACCTGGAAACCAGCAGTTACATGGTTCAGGGGCTGGTCTCAGCTCAGTGAGAGGAAACAAAGGGTGGCGCAGCGTCCCATCTGAGAATGATCAGAACCCTCCTCCCTTCTCCATCTCTCTCCTCCTCAATCTCTCCTTTCCACTCTCTCCTTCCTCTCTCCCATCTCTCTCCTCCTTTGTCTGCCTCCTCTCTCTTCCCTCCTTCTCTCTTTCCTCTCTCCTCCTCTCTTTTCTCCCTCTCACCTCTGCCTTCCCTCTCTCCTCCTCTCTCTCCCCCCCTCCTGTCTTTCTTCTCCCTCTCTCATCTCTCTGTTGTATTATAAAGCAGTTTTTCGTTCCGTAATCATAAACCGCATGTTAGCATGCTACTTCTTATCTTTACGTTGCAGTAAAAGCCAGCGCTGTGCCCTCTACCTGAAAAGTGACATAGTGCTTCTTTAATCTGGCAATCCCTCGTTTATCCTGTCTGTGTCCTGAGTCATGAGCCAGTTTGATTTATGATGTCAGTGCTGTGTATCTTTTGAGCCATGAGTAAACGACAGAAGCAGGATGTGTGCTCAGGGACTAAACCTGGAAAACTGAACCAAGTCATGGCAGGATCGTCTGTATCTTTGAAACTTGTGTCTTGGCCTGGGTTTGTACAGAAAACCTTATGGACATGTTTGAGTGGGACTCAGTGTATGTTATTTTATTTTATTTTAATTTAAGTTAAAGGTGCACTGTGTAACTTTTCTGGTGGATGGTCCCATCAAATGCTTTTCTCTATGAAGTTGAAGCTATGTTATTGCTTTGTCTGGAATGTTTCACAATATGGCATTAAACCTTTCTATCATCATCTATCTCACAGTCAGAATGCCTGTTTTTCTAGGTATTTTTGAGCTATAAAACCACCTGTAGTTGAATAAACGTAAAGTAGAGCTGTTTAATGTCATACTGTGGAACATTCCAGACAGAGCAATGACATATCCACAGAAACAAGCAGGTGACGACCCCCAACCAAAAGTTACACAGTGCACCTTTAAGTCAGTAAAAATATGACACGGATGAAAACTCAAGGTCAACAACACAAGTAAACACAATAAAACAATTCTGGCTGTGAGCGGGGTCGCCTCTCCACAGATCTGACCTGTAACTCGGTATGGTTTGGTCTCCATGAAGATAGAAAAAAGTTTAATACCATGCAGTGAAACATTCCAGACAAAGAAATAACATCTCCATGGAGAAAAGCATCTGACAGACCCTCCACCAGAAAAGTTACACAATGCACCTTTAACAACATTTGCATTTGTTTTTGTATTTTTCCTCCTTATTTCATTTCCCTTGTATTTACTTCCCCTCCCCGTGTCCTGCAGTGTGTTCTGAGCAGGGCTGTTTTGGTGAGGTGTGGGGTGACACGGCAGGGTCCTGATTGGAAAAACCTGGTCATGGTCCGGGCCCTGTCGTCATGGTAACGGGTCCCAGCATGAACGGGGGCGTCACACAGAGGGGCAGGAAAGTGAAGCTTGATTAGGCCTTTGACAGATGACAGCAGCAGCAGGAGGGCCCTTTATACCTGTGTATGTGTACTCTGTAGGACACAGAGAAATACTGTTCTAGGGCCCTTTATATTTGTGTATGTGTACTCTGAAGGATAGTGAGAAATACTGTTCTAGGGCCCTTTATACCTGTGTACTCTGAAGGACAGTGACAAATACTATAGGGCCCTTTATACCTATGTGTGTGTACTCTCAAGGATGTGAGAAATACTATAGAGCCTTCTGTACCTGTGTATGTGTACTCTGAAGGACACTGAGAAGTACTATAGGATACTTTATATCTGTGTATGTGTACTCTGAAGGACAGTGAGAAATATTATGGAGCTTTTTATACCTGTGTATGTGTACTCTGAAGGACAGTGAGAAATATTATGGAGCTTTTTATACCTGTGTATGTGTACTCTGAAGGACAGTGAGAAATATTATGGAGCTTTTTATACCTGTGTATGTGTACTCTGAAGGACAGTGAGAAATATTATGGAGCTTTTTATACCTGTGTATGTGTACTCTGAAGGACAGTGAGAAATATTATGGAGCTTTTTATACCTGTGTATGTGTACTCTGAAGGACAGTGGGCAATACTGTTCTAGATCAGGACGTTATAGGCCTACAGAAGCAACTTTTTTTAAGTAGTCTATTATTTTTGTGATTATTTTAGCAATTACATTAAAGGCTGGAATGTATGTACTTTAAAGGTGCTCTGTGCAACTTTTCTAGTGAAGGGTCCACCACCTGCTTGTCTCCATGGAGATGGAATCCATCTAGCATTCATTCATTACAGGTGTCTATATTGCTCAGAAATATCTGACTTGTAATGTAGTGTACTGCTGTAACTTGCTGGTCTCCGTCATGATAGATAGGTTTAATCTGTACTGTGGGACAGTCTAGATAAAGCAATAACATTTCCATGGAGACATCAGGTGGCAGACCCTCCACAAGAAATGTTACACAGTGCATCTTTAAAGTACATCCATTCTAAATTTAATACAAGAGAGTGATATGTTCTACTTGACCAGACTGACTTTTAAATAGGGGAATTTTTCATAATATTTCAACAGTTTGAGACTAGAGTGACTTCTGGGATCTGGTTCTAGTTCGAGTGTGTGACTTCAATTGTCAACGATAAAATGTAAAAATTGTTCAGATTTATACTTTTTAAATAGAGATAGACTTGTATGTTTTTTTTTTGTCATGTTCGATACCAATTGTTTAGTTCCAGAGCAACCGATGGCCAATCAGCTCTACCGATATTTTCTGGGCAGATATTTATTTTTTTATTTTTTGCTCGATATTTTTTGCTCTATATTTTCGGGCTGATATGTGGTGCTGATAATATGTTGCCCCAAAATATATGATTTGAATACTTGTATTAAATTCATCTCTTACCTCAAAATTCTACACACAATACCCCATTATGACAATGTGAATTTGTTCAATCGGATTCAAGTCTGGACTCTGGCTGGGCCACTCCAGGACATTCACAGAGTGGTTCTGAAGCCAATCCTTTGAGATCTTGGCTGTGTGCTTCGGGTCGTTGTCCTGCTGAAAAATGAACCTTCGCCCCAGTCTGAGGTCAACAGCGCTCTGGAGCAGGTTTTCATCCAGGATATCTCTGTATATTGCTGCATTCATTTTTCCTTCTATCCTGACTAGTCTGCCAGTTCCTGCTGCTGAAAAACATGCCCATAGCATGATGCTGCCACCACCATGGGGCATAGGGATGGTATTGGCCTGGTGATGAGCGGTGCCTGGTTTCCTCCAAACATGACGCCTGGCATTCACACCAAAGAGTTCAATCTTTGTCTCATCAGACCAGAGAATTTTGTTTCTCATGGTCTGAGAGTCATTCAGGTGCCTTTTGGTAAATTCCAGACGGGCTGCCATTCCTTTTACTAAGGAGTGGCTTTCGTCTGGCCACTCTACCGTACAGGCCTGATTGGTGGATTGCTGCAGAGATGGTTGTCCTTCTGGAAGGCTCTCCTCTCTCCACAGAGGAACACTGGAGCTCTGACAGAGTGACCATCGGGTTCTTGGTCACCTCCCTGACTAAGGCCCTTCTCCCCCGATCGCTCAGTTTAGAAGGCTGGCCAGCTCTAGGAAGAGTCCTGGTGGTTCCAAACGTCTTCCATTTACGAATAATGGAGGCCACTGTGCTCATTGGGACCTTCAAAAAAAAAAAAAAGAAAAGGGCAAAAACAAAAACCACCATCTTAATAATAAGTGACAAATCCGGAGATTATCAAAAATTAAATAATGGCAAACAATTAAAAGGCAATAATAATCGTGATGGTGAAAAATAAAATAAAATAATATCAAAAAGGTAAAGAGAGAGAGGAAGAGAAAGAAGAGAAAAGAGGGGGGGGGGGGGGGGGGGGGTGTCAGTCTGTCAGTCTGAAGGCAGAGTTTTTAATGATTTGCAGTATTCCATAAACGAACCCCATTTCTCTTCAAATTTTTCTTCATTGCCCTTAGTTGTGATAATAATCTTTTCCAATTTAAGAAATCCTAAGACATCACAAAACCACTTAGATATTAAAGGAACTGCGGCAGATTTCCATTGAAGCAAAATATTGCGTCTAGCTACAAGTGATGTAAAAGCAAGTATTTTAAAATGAGTACTGTGAGTTAACAAGGTATTTACTGGGAGACCAAATATAGCTAAAAAAGGGTTAAGGTCAACTTTAACTTTAAGAGCATTAGAAAGTATTTCAGCATATTGTCTCCAGTAGTTCACTAGTTTTGGGCACAACAGACAATTCCTTTACCTTCATGCTTGGTGTTTGTGCTCTGACATGCACGGTCAACTGTGGGACCTTATATAGACCGGTGTGTGCCTTTCCAAAACATGTCCAATCAACTGAATTTACCACAGGTGGACTCCAATGAAGCTGTAGAAACATCTCAAGGATGATCAATGGAAAAAGGATGCACCTGAGCTCAATTTTGAGCTTCATGGCAAAGGCTGTGAATACTTATGTAAATGTGATTTCTTAGTTTTTCGATTTTTAATAAATTCAAAAACTGTCAAAAAAAACTTTTTTCACATTGTCATAATGGGGTATTGTGTGTAGAATTTTGAGGTAAGAGATGAATTTAATACAATTTGGAATGAGGCTGTAACATGACAAAATGTGGGAAAAATGAAGCGCTGTGAATACTTTCCGGATGCACTGTATATATTGTCAATACTTTTTTACTGCTTTCCATAATTTATATATAGTAGGGAGAAATAGTATATAGTAAGGAAAAAATCATCTCCAGACATCCACAACCCTGTTTTTACTACTCACCCAAAATGGAGCCGTGGAATCTAATTTTGTGGAAACTGAAGAGAGAAAGCTTTACAGAAAATAGAAAACAGAAAGTTCACATGCAGGCTCTTCTAGTTCCTTCTGACTCTGGCTCCCATTGACTTACATTGGAATATTGTGGTTCCTCTCTCTGTAACTGCTAAACACCAAAGCATTAACAAGAGGAGACTGCAATATACAAAGGCGCAGAACTAAATTTTGCCAAACTGTGGCGTCTATCAGAGGCTCAAAATTATGGAACACACTACCAGAGCACATTAGAAACTGTGGACACTACTCAACCTTCAAACAAATCCTTAAGAACTGGTTGAAAACGCAGCAGTCCTGTACTCATAGATGACGATCCATTTGTCTTGGGCTCTTTATACTTTCGACTGAGGCACTTCTATTGTAAATAGTGTAATATCATGTTATTGTGTTCTCATGTTGTGTGTTTATGTCTGACTGGTGTAATGTCTAAATGTCTGTGTCATATTGAATGTTTCATGTTTGCACCTGTCTTAGGACAACGGATGAAATTTAGCTCCAGTGCTAACTCCGGCATATTTATGTACAAACTTTTTTGTAGACGCATTGATTAATATGTACTGTCCTAATTTTAAAAATTGCTGTAGTGAGCCTCGTCAGTTTGGTCTTCAAATGTTCGTATTAACCCGCTCTACATGATCCTGGGGTTTTATTTCATTATTTTGTCTCTGGTCCAAATTCACCCCTATAACCGCTAGCCTTGTGAGCTTCATGTAACTGGAGCCAAACGCTGTAGGTGACGTCACTCTCTCTTAGTCCACTTCTTTGTACGGTCTGTGGTCAGTCCACTGCTGGGTGAACCCTGGTGAATCCCTCACGGCCCCAGCAAACATCAGGACTCAAGGAGGACCAGCCTGGACTTGTGGGTCTCTAAAGATGCCTCGCTCACCCTCTACCTCTCTGTCCCTCACCCCCTCACTCCTTTGGGCTAATGCAGGAATTCTGTGTCTCAGCAGCAGACAAGACCATGTTATACCACTGTCTCTTTACCCAACGAAGACCTAGGGACAAAATGCGGCTTTGCATGTTTATATGTATATTACACTATTATTATATACAAGAGGTTTTAAGGAGAAACGGTGCAAAGATGATATGTTGTAGAATGAGCTTCTCTGTCCCTCTATACTCTGGTGCAGTGGGTGAGCAGAAGATGGACACTGTGTGTCTGTGTATGCATTTACATGCACATCTGTGTCCCGGTAATGAGTCTTATCTCAACAGTATTCTGGATATGGCGTTTACATGCACCCAGAGAAACCAGGACACTCATATCTCTGTGTACATGAGGAATCAGAGTGTCCTGGATATTTAGAGTGGTTGCTGTGGTAACTAGGGTACATATGGCAAGGAGCTAAACCTGTAGCAACGTTGCTAACTTTAGGTTTTTTAACGGGTTTCTAAAAACTAAAGAACAAGACATACATTCAAGTAAGAACATGAAACTCTGGAGCTCTGTCACAACTTCAGTAAAAGATATTTTTAACAGATGAAAAATACAACACAGTGTCACAGCGTCAGTTTGGTTCAAGAGCAACACAAACAGCCACAGAAGTGAGCCTGGTGGTAAAGTGTAGACCGCTTTATTTTGTATAAGTATAAAATACTATTACTTGAAAAGTCCTGGTAGGAGTTTGAGTCATTTTGGGAAAGTAACCGCTCCTACCATTTTTTTACTTGAGTTCGCACATGCTCAGTACAGCTCCAGTTTTGAGAAATCAGGATACTGCGTCCACAGTATCCTGAATACTATCAGAAAAACCCAGTGAGAGTCTCCTGGTTTCTCAAAATCGGGAGACTGACATAGTCAGGAGACTGAAATCAGGACACTGTGTTTACATGGACACTCACAAAACCAGGATACTCAAAAAAAAACAAAAAAAAAAACAACCATAACCAGGATATTCAAGCACATGTATTCACACTCTGTAACAAATGTCTCCAACTTTACGGATCAGTTTGTCAATCCACCCAATGTCCTCTTTTCCTTCCACTGCAGTAGTGTGACAGCTCCTGAAATTTGGCTGTTTATTCCACCACAGTGAATCATGTGAAGCTCAGGTCGAAAACACTGACAGACCCTGAATGTTTCCTCTGAGAAGTTTTTAAAGGAGCATTGTGTAACTTTTTGGTTGGGGGTGCTTGTTTCTATGGATATGTCATTACTCTGCCTGGAATGTTCCACAGTATGACATTAAAGAGCTCTACTTTACATTTATTCAATTACAGGTGGTTTTATAGCTCAAAAATACCTAGATCCATTCAAATTTCCATAAACTAATATTTACCTACGCTGCGGTGGTCCCAGCAGCCCTACGATGCCGTTGTTAATCTGCTAAACACGCATTTCACGTCGCTGTTAATTGTCCACTATGTAATAAAGGAAAAATGCCATGGGAATCATCTGTTCACACCTCTCCCATTAACTTTAATGTAGGGACAGATGTTTGGAGCGATGGAGCTGGCATCCCAAAGCCGGTGACGTGATCCAGGGCATAAAGAGCAGATGTGCAGAGGCTAGGTTAGCAACTTAGCATTCATCTGTGTTAGCGTTAGCATAAGCCCCATAACGTACAAGCAGGGGTGTGTGAGGGACTACTATATACTGACAGTACAGTGTAGATCTATGGAGATGTGCAGAGGGTGTGTAACTTAGCTACTGTGACCAGAATTTCAAAATCACAAACTGGGACACTCGGAGTGGACTGGTTGGTAATAATAAAACTGTGAAACGAGTGCGTAATTAAGGAGAACTGTTCTGCACTTGGACCATTCACAACTAATGAGAGTCAGTATAGTCACATTTTCTTGGTGTTTTGGTCATTTTTAAGCAGCTTTTCTATATTTTACCTCAACAAATGTCAACGTATGCCTCTCTTTACTGTTGGCAGGGATCAAATTAGTCCAAAATAGGGACACCTGGGACATTTCTTATATAAAACTGAGACAAATCACTGGTTTTGGATGAATCTGCTGAGACAGGGGACACACATCTCAAAACTGGGACTGTCCCGGGTAAATAGGGACGTCTGGTCACCTTAAACCTTTCTCTGTGTTAACATTAGCATTGCTCTGTATAACACGTATGCAAGCAGGAGTGCATGACATGGTGCTAAAAGATATCGGATTGCGATTTTGCAAACGTGCATTGCGATTGCGGTTGGAGAACTGACAAAAAGACTGAAATCTGAACTGACAAACTAATACAAGAAGGGCCCATATTAGGCTATTTTCTGATCTGTTTTAATGTAGTTTCCTCATCACAAACAGACCTGGAGTTGTGTTTTGTTTCATTCATACATGTTTAACACATAAACCCTGCTTATTTAGGCTGAGTTCTTCTCTCAAACTGAAAACACTCCATTCCACCTTGTGATGTCATGTGGTAATAAAGGAAGTGCTCCACTGTGTTTTTAAACTCCATACACCTTCACTAGAATCATTTGGATGCTTTTTTTCAGTCCTGGAATTGCCAATCTCTAGTGAACTAAAAGTAAAAGGAGCTGTTCACTTGAAAACTACCTCTTTGTGACATCACAAGGTGGAACAGAGCGTTTTGAGCTTTGGAGACGTAGACAGACTAATAATAAAGTGTTACTCAAACGTGTGAATGAAACAAAACACAACTCCAGGTCTGTTTTGGAGGCACACGAGTTAATTTTGTACAATATAGGACCTTTAAACTACAGAGTTAGAGTTTGTATGCAGAATAAGAGGAAATTTTTGTCCTTCCTTTCCAATTTGCTAATTGTGTCCATCCATTGCAGCCCTGTGTGTGTGTGTGTGTGTGCGTGTGTGCGTGTGTGCGTGTGTGCGTGTGTGTGTGTGTGTGCGTGTGTGCGTGTGTGTGTGTGTTTGTGTCTGTGTGAGAGGCTGTTATGTGTGTGAGAGACTGTTATGTGGAGAGGCTGTTAGCGTTCCTTGGTGTTAGAATTAGCATTAGCATTCCTCTGTATAGCACATAGAGCAGTGGCGTGTGAGGGACTATAGTGTATCCTGTGCATTAGAGCTGTCTCCTGCTGATACGGCGAGACACAGTGTTCTCTGAGCTGTTTGGGGCCAATGCACATAAAGCTCCTCTGGTCCTCACATTCTGTCTGCTTCAGGTCTGGTTAAGCAGATTGTTTTTATTAGAAAAGGACAGTGTTATGGATGAGTGGCTACTGGTAAAGGGTGACCAGACATCCCTATTTACCTGGGACAGTCCCAGTTTTGTGTCCTCTGTCCCAGCAGATTCATACAAAAACCATTGATTTGTCCCAGTTTTATACAAGAAATGTCCCCCGTGTACCTATTTTGGACCAATTTGACACCTGCCAATAGTAAAAAGAGGCATAATAAAGTAAAATACAGTAAACATGCTTAAAAATGACCAAAACACAAAGAAAATATGACTATACTGACTCACATGTTAATTGTGAATGGGCCGAGTACAGAACAGTCTTCCTTAATCACGCACTTGTTTCACTATTTTATTATTACCAACCACCCCAAACCAAGAGTGTCCCAGTTTTGGATTTTGAAAATCTGGTCACCATATACTAGTAAATAATGAGAAGTGCAAAGGAGAAATTCAGATTCAGATTTATTTTTTATTTTAATTTTTCACTAGACAGAACTGAATGTCTCCTTTTCTCTGGATCCTACGTGGACGACCAAGGGACGACATGAACAATAATCAGAATAATGGATTCCATGTAAGCTACAGAGGTGGAAGAAGTACTGTTTTGTTACCTAAAGCTGCATTGTGTAACTTTTCTGGTGGACGGTCTGTCAAATGATTTTCTTCATGGAGCTTATGGAGTTATTGCTTTGTCTGGAATGTTCCACGTATGGCATTAAACTTTTCTATCTTCATGGAGACTAAACCAGACCAAGTTACAGGTCAGATCTGTGTAAAGGCGAACCCGCAGGTCAGAATGTCTGTTTTTCTAGGTATTTTTGAGCTGTAAAACCACCTGTAATTGAATAAATGTAAAGTAGAGCTGTTTAATGTCATACTGTGGAACATTCCAGACAGAGCAATGACATATCCATACAGTCCCTGACAAAAGTCTTGTCGCTTATCCATTTTGTAGAAACAAAAGCTTATAACCTGACTTTAAATTAATCGATTGGTTTTAGAAATGTCTCATATGAAAGCTAAAACCCTCCCAAATTATGCTGAATATACTAAAATAAATTTGCTTCACTGAAGAAAGATTGATCATTTAATGAACACAGAAAGGTCAGATTTTGGCAAGACAAAAGTCTTGTCGCCTACAGAAAATTGAACAAATAATTTACTTCAAATACAAAAATATGTTGCATAACGTCAGTGAATTAAGTAGTGGTGCTGTGAGATCCATATTTAATATCTTGTATGACTTCCATGAGCTTGAAGGACTGCATCCATGCGGTTCGACAATGATTCATACAATTTGTTGATGAAGTCATCAGGAATAGCAAAGAAAGCAGTCTTACATGCCTCCCAGAGTTCATCAAGATTCTTTGGTTTTGCCTTCCATGCTTCCTCTTTCATTCTACCCCAGACATGCTCAATGATGTTCATGTCTGGTGACTGGGCTGGCCAGTCCTGGAGCACCTTGATCTTCTTCGCCTTGAGGAACTTTGATGTAGAGATACAAGTATGCGATGGAGCACCATCCTGCTGCAAAATTTGACCCCTTTTATGGTTGGGAATGTAAGAGGTAGCTAATACTTCTTGATATTTTAGGCTATTGATATTGCCTTCCACCCTGCAAATGTCTCGCACACCCCCATACTGGATGTAACCCCAGACCATGATTTTTCCGCCACCAAACTTAACTGTTTTCTGGGTGAATCTTGGATCCATGCGGGCTCCAGTAGGTCTCCTGCAATATTTGCGGCGGCTGTGATGTAATTCAACCGAGGATTCATCTGAGAAATCCACCTTCTGCCACTTTTCCAGTGTCCATCCTTTTAGCAGGCTGTGGGCCTTGGCAAATGCCACACGTTTTTTTGATTGCCTTTTGTTTAGTGCTGGTTTCTGTGCACTGATTCGACCATGGAGGCCATTTCGAGACAGAATTCTACAAACTGTTCTGGTTGACACAGGGACTTGAGGTGACCAGGCCTGGTGGAGCCCTGCTGCAGTGGAAAAGGGGCTGGCCTTGGATTTTCGAATCAACAAACGGTCCTCCCGAGCAGTTGTCTTGCGGGGTCTGCCGGACCTGGGCTTGTCAAAAACATCTCCAGTCTTTTCAGATCTTTTTCTTATTCTTTGTACTTGACGCTGAGACACATTGAATACACTTGATAATTAACGCTTTGGTCTCAGGGTGGATCTTAGGCATGTTGTCAGAGGTCAAGTTGCAGTTGATGTGAAGGTCTGGTGTGCTGGGGTTCTTTTTATACACACCCACTAATTGATTGATCAGTAACTGATCACAGGTGAGGCTGTAATCTAGGATTGGGTGCATCATATGACAAGGCAACAAGACTTTTGTCTTGCCAAAATCTGACCTTTCTGTGTTCATTAAATGATCAATCTTTCTTCAGTGAAGCAAATTTATTTTAGTATATTGAGCATAATTTGGGAGGGTTTTAGCTTTCATATGAGACATTTCTAAAACCAATCGATTAATTTAAAGTCAGGTTATAAGCTTTTGTTTCTACAAAATGGATAAGCGACAAGACTTTTGTCAGGGACTGTAGAAACAAGCACCCTACACAAGAAAAGTTACACAATGCACTTTTAAGTAAAAGACACCAGAGGAAAAAAAAAACCCAAAAACCTCAAGTAAAAGTATCACATGAAAAAATCTACTTAAGTAAAACTAAGTAAGTAAAAGTACTCATTTGAAAATGTACTTAAAGAGTAAAAAGTAAAAGTATTTCATGCAGATTTTGAGATAATAAATAATGGATAATAAGGCTTCAAATGTAGTGATTTGGATACAGATTTGTGCTGAATTTTGTTCAACAGAAATAATTGAATTCATCTTTTTTTTCGAGCTGTTTATTTCTATATTTTTGTTTGCTATAATAAAAATACTTTTACTTTTCAGTCCTATTCAAAAAGATAGTAGAATAGAAAGTATAGATACCTGCTCTCAAAAGTAGTGAAATAAAAGTAAAAAGTACTTTAAAACGTACTCAAGTAAAGTACAGATACCTCAAATGTATACTTAACTACAGTACTTTACAGTACTACTTTTACTTCATTACCATTGACCATTCTGGACACTCAAAGAGACTCTATATTGTATTTATCGTATTAGAAAGTCTATCCATGGGCTGGTGCAACGGAGGGAGTGGGGACCAGACTGAAATCAAACTGTATTAAAAAAATACAGAGAGATCAGTCTGGATTTGCCAATTCCTGAGGAGTATGATTCCTTACATTAGAACAAATCCGAAAATGATGTAATATGTGTAATATGGGCCCTTTTAATGCAAATATTCAGTCTTCTTTTTTGATTTTAGAATTAAATCCAATGTTTCTAATATTTCAGGATCAGTTGTAGAGTTCCTTCTGTATTTCCCTGTGCCATAAAAACATAAGTCTTAATCTTGCATGAAGCAGTTGCACGGTTTCAATGTTCTGCCTCATTTCTTACATTTGTAAAACTTTAACTCCTGTTGTTATGAGGCCAGACTTTAGAATCTGAGCACAACACAAGAAGAGGATGTGCTTCTGAAATGGAGACAGGAGGGCAGCAGTTTTTATGAAGTTGCTATTATGCAGTTTATAAGAGCTTTTCACAACTTTCAAAGACCAGAACAGAATTTTGCCTTGACATGGTAGTGCAACAGGCATGCTAACACGCACTTCCTGATAATCTGACAATAAAACGCTTTGTAATCAGATGAAGACAGTACACGGCTGACTTATTTTGATCTCAAGAGCTGCTTTTATAATATATACTAGTATCTGTACTGGGCCAAGACAAAATTTGCTTAAATGCATGGGAAAAAATCAGATACAATACCTTTAATATATAATTTATCTTTAAAATTTGTAGGCCTACTAGCTGTACTTTTACTCAAGGCTCATATTACACTGTTTTCTTATATATTTTATTTATTCTATATTCTTATATAATTTTTTCCTCATCACACACAGACCTGGAGTTGTGTTTTGTTTCATTCACACATGTTTAACACACAAACCCTGCAGATTTAGGCTGAGTTCTTCTCTCAAACAGAAAAGAGAACACTCTGTTCCACCTTGTGATGTCATGTGGTGATACAAGAAGTGCTCCACTGTGTTTTTAAACTCCACACACCTTCACTAGAATCATTTGGATAATTTCAGCCCTGGAATTGCCAATCTCTACTGAACTAAAGGCAAAACAAGCTGTTCACTTGAAAACTACTGCTTCATGACATCACAAGGTGGAACAGAGCATTTTGAGCTTTGGAGATGTAAACAGACTAATAATAAAGAGTTACTCAAACATGTGTGAATGAAACAAAACACAACTCCAGGTCTGTTTGTGATGAGGAAACTCCATTATAACATAGATCAGAAAATAGTGTAGTATGGGCCCTTTAACATTTGAGAGAACTGAGAGAACTTATTGTTTTGTATTGTTTTTATATTGTTTGTGCTTTAAAGTAGTGCATAATAAAGATCTATCTATTTATTGCTCTGTGCAGATTGACACTGAGCCGGTTCCCATCTCTCCTCCTCAGCTCTTCACAGTATAGTGTCTGATATCACAGGGATCTTACTTTCTTTCTATTTATTATTTCTAATGAAACCTTGTAAACACTGAACCTCTCCTCTCACTGATAACCTGACCTGGATTCCCATGGTTCGTGCCTGTCTTTTATGAAGCCCTTAAAGACTATTTGTGCAGTGTTTTTTATGTTTTTTTGCGTTTGCTGAGATTAAAATTATGGCTCTAACATTAGCGCTGTAATTTAAGTTAATGACGTTTGGCAGAGGTTAAGAGACCCGGGTAAAACAGAGGAGGTCCTTCAGGGACACGCCCACTTTCTGGAAATGGAGCTAAAGCACTCATGTTTTCCACTCTTTCACTGCGCAGAGACTTTTAGTGGCTCTGTCTAAATATGTGGCCCGCTGCCTTCACCAGAGAACATGGATCTTGTAAACGCTGTGATGATGTCAAAAGATGTGACTTCATGGTTTGTTTCTGTGTGACGTAGTAAGATTTGGGTTCATTTTTCAACTATTGCTAGGTTTCAGATGATGTCACAGCATTCTATAAGTCAATATTATGTAATACAGATGGGGGCAGCTAAGATTTATATTATTACAATGCAGATTTTGTAATACAGTGAGTTCTTGGGTCTAGTCACTAATGGAAGTGATCAGGTTCAACATTTGTGAATTTACCTTTTGGGGATTTCATGGCAAAGGTCAGTGTGATCAATAGAGAAAGTCTGTTTCTTACCTCCATCTGGGAGGAGGACATCATCACATCTAGAATCTGAAAACCACCAATAACATAAATTCAACCTTGTGTCCTCTGTCAGCCAATTACGGCCAACTTTACACTGTTGTCAGTCACGAACAAAAGCAACCACTGGCTTTGAGTTTCTTCAGAGAAACTCCAAGGAGAACATCTCAACTCTCAGAGGCTAAGTAGGCCTGGGCCTGGTCAGCCCCTGGATGGGAGACTGCTGGGAATACCCGCTACCTGAGCCTTCGTGTGTGGAGTATGCATATTCTTCCTGTGTGTCTGTGTGGGTTTCCTCTGGGCACTTTGGTTTCCCCCATCAACCCAAAACATAGGTCTTATTTCTTATTTTATTTATTTGTAAAGAGACAGCACATATTAATGAACAGTTAAAATGTAAATATCTAAAAATTATCGCCAACGTGGCTCATTTCTATCTTCAGTTCCTTGGCAGGTTGATGTCAAAGAGGAAAGTACAGCAACAATCACACAAAAGTACATAACACCAGCACACTCAATGTACACACAATATACATTTCATTTCAGATAATTAATTTGAAGGTAGAATATCATATCATATTATCAAGGTCAAATCCTCCAGTTAAGGCCCTGACCAAGACTAGCTCAAGATCTGGAGATGGCCACAGCAAGAACAAGAAAAAAAATAATCTTAGGCTTTGACATTTCACACTTCATGTAACTTTTTGGTTGGGGGTCCGTCACCTGCTTGTTTCTATGGATATGTCATTGTTCTGCCTGGAATGTTCCACAGTATGACATTAAACAGCTCTACTTTACATTTATTCAATTACAGGTCTTTTTATAGCTCAAAAATACCTAGAAAAACAGACATTCTGACTGTGAGCGAGGTCGCCTCTCTAGGTTTAATACCATACAGTGGAACATTCCAGACAAAGCAATAACATCTCCATGGAGAAAAGCATTTGACGGACCCTCCACCAGAAAAGTTACACAATGCAGCTTTAAAGCTATGACTTTCATGTTCTGTGGCTCCTCATATAGACTAAATCCCATATTACACAAATGTTTTTTTTATCTTGCCAGGCTGCACTGTCCACGCATTAGAACTTCTATTACATCATATGTCACTTACACACCTCTTGGAGCTCCAAAATGACCATAAAGTCCTGGATCCAATCTTCTCCAGACCACTACGTCAGTGTCCTCCATGAGGTTTAAAACTGAACCAGGCTTGGCCCAACCTCTGTAAAGTTTATCACTCCCCTCTGCTCCAACATGCACCATCTCTCCTCTCTAAAACTTCATTTTTATAGACTTTCTTTTCTACCAAGACTTTTATATTTCTACTTAAAACCACAATAGTCCATCAAAACCGTGCTTTGTTGTCTCCCTTGTTACTGTGTTGGGCGGGGGTCATCTGGAATTAACCCCAAATGCTTTTATTGTACCACAGTTTTTATTACAAAAAACTTTGACTTCATCCAAATATAGTAAAGGTTTACGCAGTGGCTTGAATGTGATTGGATGGACAGAGCTGCGGTGTGATTGGTTGCTGGGCTGTTGCCATCTTGGATCAGTTAGGTCAAAAACGTGGCCGTAACCTCTTGTACGATTCAAAGGACTTTTACCGTCTTTATGATCCTGCTCATTAAAATTAACTGTTGGGCTGTAAAAAGGAGATTTTTCCCCAAGTTCTCCTTCGGATTGTCTAATACACTTCACATCTCAGGAAATTGTTCAAGTTACATGTCTATTTATTTAAAGGTGCAGTCTGTAACTTTTTGGTTGGGTATCCGTCACCTGCTTGTTTCTATGGAGATGTCATTGCTCTGCCTGGAATGTTCCACAGTATGACATTACATTCTGTTACAGGTGGTTTTACAGCTCAAAAATACCTAGAAAAACAGACATTCTGACTGTGAGCGGGGTCGCCTCTCCACAGATCTGACCTGTAATTTGGTCTGGTTTGGTCTCCATGGAGATTGAAAGGTTTAATGCCACACTGTGAAACATTCCAGACAAAGCCATAACATCACATTTTTCAAAGAGAATGAAAATAGACAAAACCAAAATGTAAATTGTCCTATTTAGACAAATTTAAAATTTAAACATTATATTTTTGATGGGGCTAGGCCTCATCATAATATTTACTATAACATTCAATATTTAAAAGCTATAACAATGTATTTTGGTATTTAACCTAGGTACCTTTTCTTTGAAAAATTAGGGAGATTTTTGTTTTATTTGTTGTAATATGATAACATTTAGGCTGTAGATGGTTGTAAAAGTGACTTTTACGGCTAATTATTGCTTCATTCTGCTATTAATTGACTCTTGTGAGCTTTAAGTTATGTTCTAATGTTGTTACCTCCCCAAAAACAGAGCTGGAGTTGTGTTTTGTTTCATTCACATGTTTGACTAACTCTTTATTATTAGTCTGTCTACATCTCCAAAGCTCAAAATGCTCTGCTCCACCTTATGATGTCAATAAAGAGGTAGTTTTTAAGTTAACAGCTTCTTTTAATTCTGCTTCAGTAAAGGTGGGCAATTCCAGGTCTGAAATTATCCAAATGATTCTAATGAAGGTGTATATATATGGAGCACTTCCTGTATTACCACATGACATCATAATGTGGAACAGAGTGTTTTCTGTTTGAGAGAACTTAGCCTAAATATGCAGGATTTTTGTGTTAAACATGCATGAATAAAACAAAACACAACTCCAGATGTGTTTGTGATGAGGAAACATTAGAACAGAGATCTGAACATAGCGTAAAAAGGGCCCTTTAAAATTCAGACTAGCAGATTTTGACATGAAGATCTTTAGTACAGTAAGTGAGGACATTCTACACAATACAGAGGACAGATTTGAGAGTGTAGAGTCGCGTGCAAAACACATAAAAAACACATAACATATAAAACTACATTTACACTTTTAAGACACTTCTCATTCTATAAAGGTGTTAGCTTAAGCTCATTAGCATGTCTGTAGCATGTCTGTAGCCTGTGTTATGACTGTAATTGGATACAAACAGGGCTTAAAATCTGTGATACGCTGCAGTAAAATGCTCTAACATCAGCCGTGCTCGTCGCGCTGACTTACAGCTCCTTTAATGGGCTCTGCCTTTAAAACCATGGTCCACTGCTCCCTTTTGATCAGCTCCAAACCTTGCGCTAACCACGTCATTAAAGTGCATACATTAGGTTACACTGAACACTGGTTACACTGTTAGCACAAACATATCTAAAGGTGCTATGTGTAACTTTTCTGCTGGAGGGTCGGTTAAATGCTTTTCTTCATGGAGTTTATGGAGTTTTTGCTTTGGAATGTTGTCTGGAATATTTCACAGTATGGTATTAAACCTTTCTATCTTTACAGAGACCAAACCAGACTAATTTACAGGTCAGATCTGTGGAGAGGCGACCCCACTCACAGTCAGCATGCGAGTTTTTGTAGGTATTTTTGGGCTATAAAACCACCTGTAATTGAATAAATCAAGTAGAGCTGTTTAATGTCACACTGTGTGTGTCATCCAGGCAGAGCAGTGACATATCCATAGAAACAAGCAGGTGACGGACCCTCAACCAGAAAAGTTACACAATGCACCTATAATATTTAACAAAAAATGGTGTCTATTTTTTTCTAGTTCTTTCATTTTTAATTTGTTTGTTTATAATTTTACTTCCTGGTTGGACACATGACACAACTGTCACTTAGCAACCATAATGTAAACAATGGCCAGATCTTGTCTAAATTGTATAATAGTTCTGACTCACTTACAAAAATAAAAATTAATCAATTGAAGGTTTAAACTATCTAAAAAATGCCTTCCTTGTGCGTAAATTATCTGTTTTGAATTGTTTCGTGTTGGTGACATAGGTAGAGGTGTTCTGTTTTACATCTCAACACCACTTCTGCTTCTGTCTCTACCTTCACCAGCTCTCAGCGGGGGGCCTTTAAGATGTTTTTATAGAATATAAAAGTATTTTGTGCATATTGTAATCACATTAAATAGCCTTAACATTAAAATCTGTTTATTTTTTAACGCTGTTTTCGCTATAGCTATTCATCTTTATCCTATCTTTGAAGTGATTTAACATTTAGTATTTGTGGCAAAAGCTGGATGACTGAGGGATTCTACACACATTTAGTATTTGGTCATATATTTTCTACAACATAAGACCAACATAAAAAACAAAAAAGAAAACAAGAAGTAGTTTTCAGGAAGCCAAGGAATCTTTAGAATGTATACAGCACAGGAGAGTCCCAGCCAAAAGACATTAACTATGGGCTATTGTTCAGCTTTTTCGTTATCCATATTTTGTGGATTAAATATAACTTTTTAAATAAATTTTTTCTAATAAAAACTATTTTCTGTAAGGTTTTCCAGATAAGTGCTTGAGGCCTATGACTTGAGTGAAACATCGTTATGCTCAGAGTTTAGTGTTGTTTTGGTTTTGTCATATTTAAGAGAAGGTTTGGCTCCACACTTTACTCAAGATTTAAGGTGTTCTTGACTTGTAAACAAATTCACATAGAGTCTAATCAGAGACACCTGGGTCTGTGCTCCTCGTGCTCGGAGCCCTGACCGGAGCTGGGGCAGGGCAGGGGCAGGGATCAGGCCAACAAAGGCAGGTTCAGACGAAGGTTTCTCTTTTATTCTCTTTCCAGGAAGTTTTGAATTCATACAGTCTCAGCGTTTTATCTTGTCTTTTAAAGGCGCACTGTGTAACTTTTTGGTTAGGGGTTCGTCGTTTGCTTGTTTCCATGGATATGTCATTGCTTTGCCAGGAATGTTCCTCAGTATGACATTAAACTGCTCTACTTTACATTTATTCAATTACAGGTGGTTTTAGAGCTCAAAAATACCTCGAAAAACAGACATTCTGACTGTGAGCGGGGTCGCCTCTCCACAGATCTGACCTGTTACTTGGTCTGGTTTGATCTTCATGAAGATAGAAAGGTTTAATGCCATAGTGTGAAACATTCCAGACAAAGCAATAACATCTCTATGGAGAAAAACATTTGACAGGACCCCTGGATAAAGTGGAAGAAAATGGATAAATGCCTCATCAGACCTTGAGGTTGAGACAAGAATCAACAGTCTTTGAATAAGAGGAAAAGTCAGACTATGAAGTAATCTGCATATACCCACTTGGTTTGGTCCTGGTTTAAGCACAGTTTCTGATGTGGTCCAGTTCTATTCCTGGTTTAGTCCAGGTTTAGTCCTGGTCTGGCTCAGTTTTAGTTCCAGATTTTACCCCAGTTTAGTCTCCAGTTTGATGTGATGTGTGAAAGTGTGAACACAACCATAGAGGTACCTTCAGGGGTGTTTAGCAGGAGAGTCTAAGCTTACAGGTTCTGGGGTAGTTTTAGGACAGTTTTTTCAGCGCAGGATCAGAGTAAGTTTACAGGGCAGTGGCAGAGTGAGTTGACAGAGGCAGGAGCAGAGTGAATTGACAGGGGCAGGAGCAGAGTTAGTTGACAGGGCAGTGGCAGATTGAGTCGACAGGGGCAGTGGCGCGGCGCTCCTGACTCCACATGTGACCTGGAGGTCGGCTCATTTCCTCCTGGCCGGAGCGTACCCTGTCATAAAGGTTTCTCCAAAGGGACGGCCCGCGGAGAGCGCACATACAGAGGGGGAGCTACTGCTGCCGCTGGCCAGGAAGTACCTGTGTGTACACTGAGACTGGACACAGGGACTGGACACAGGGACTGGACACAGGGACTGGACACAGGGACGAGAGGGTTTAGCAGCACAGTGAGACCAGATTCACCAGGTTCAGATGACATCACAGCAGTCTGGAAAGTGGAAAAATAATGTTGTTAAAATGCAAATTTTTTTATGTAACGCAAAGAGTTCTATGGGGATTGTTCACAGATTGAAATGATCAGGTTCAACATTTGTCTATTCAGCGCCTGAGGGACCCATCTCCAGATCTTGAGCTAGTCTTGGTCAGGACCTCAGCTGGAGGATTTGACCTGTTGTGCATGTTTTGGGTTGATGGGGGAATCCAGAGTGCCAGAAGGAAACCCACTCCTCACAGAAAGGCCCGGACAGGCCGGAAGTTGAACCTGGAACCTATCTTCTATCCACTCAGCCACTGTGCAGATAGGTTGCATTCTATTTTCTGTTCTGTTCGCACATCTGACACTTTTCTCTGTGTGCACCTAGCGCCAACGGTGTGTCTTGCATTCACTTTTACTGCAGGTCAAAAAGGCTCCATCCAAAATGTGCAGATTTTACACATGTGTAGGGTGGAATATGCTTGCAGTGTGTAGGGCATGACAACAGTAGTAGTGGGAGCTGGTATTGAACCACAAACTTTTGGCACCCCAAGACCCCCCTCCTCCTCCTCCCCCTCCCTCCCTCCTCCTTCAGCTCTGGTCTTTAATATGGTGTCAGACAAGTCTTTACTACAGCGCTTTAGCTGCGCTCCGGGCCCAGGTTACAGGCTCTCGGGGAGTTTTTCAGCGGGGTTTGAGAGGCAGACTTTTGGGACGTTAATGTGATGGTGATATGAAAGAGGCTGTGCTCCCAGGGGACTGTTTATGACCCCATCAGGCTCCCGTACACAGGAGTTACTGCCGACCCCACGACCTGCCACATGAAACCATCTCTGTGCTCTCTGCTTCCTCTCACTCTGTGTGAACTATAGGGCACCACTGAAGCTCAGACATGTCAGCTACTAATCTGAATCTGTAGAACCTAAACCCAGGGCTTAAGTATGTCACTGATGTTTCTTAATCTCTCATTACACAGAAATATATGCATGCATGTAGTGCATTTCCTGTTGGGCCATAGTCATGTGCTGCCAGTGAGACATAAATCTGAGTTTTGTCTACATAGAATACATTATTGCTGTTTATGAACCATAGACCGTATAAAGAAGTGAACTAAGTGAGTGTGTTTGGCTAAGGTCAAATGAAGCTCACAAGGCTAGCAGTTACAGCAGCAAATTTGGAGCGAAGTTCTATTTTTGGAATAGGAATTTAATTACAGACAAAATAGTGAAATAAAAACCCCAGGATCACGTAGAGCGGATTAATACGGACATTTTAAGACCAAAATGACGAGGCTCACAGCAGCAGTTACAGAGAGGGGTGACAATTTCTCAGTATAAAGTCAGTTGGAGCCAGAGTCGATGGAGCCAGAAGTGCTCCCATGTGCAGTTCCTATTTGGAATATGATGGCTAGCAGATTAGCGATGTCTATTTATTTACAGTCTATGGTAGAAACTGGCTTAATTGCAGCATGTAAAGATTGAACAGAAAGGGTCCCAGGATTGACCCCTGCGGCACCCCATGTGATCTGATACACAGTTAAACATTTTGACAAAATACTTCATGTTTCCTAAATAGAACATAACTATGCTCCTCCTCTGGCTATCCCCAACGCAGCAGAAGAACCACCATCCTCCTCAACCTCTCCATCACAAGAAGAATGTTTTTCCCAATTAAAAATATAATCCTGGTTTTATATAGGTGCCATATGAATGTGCTGGGATTTATCTATTCATTAAACCATCTTCCACATTTTACAGTTTTCAATATACAATACTGAAATTTTAGATTCTCAAACACTCTTGTTTTTGCAGGTTTCAGATCCAGAGAGGGACCAGTGACCCCAACAGCTACAAGAGTCTGGGCGACTGTTTTAGGACCATCTTCAGAAACGAAGGGTGAGTGTCTGTTTCTTTTCTTTATTTAATTTTCTGTAGCACCTACAATTACATGTTTGTTCTGAGTGGAGGTGGAATGCCCTGTACAGTATTCCTGTAATAATTATTAAAGATTTTTAGTATAATACAAATTCTAAATTAAAATCCACAAATATAGAAAAGTTGAAAATGCAGCTTTCCAACCACAACACTGTCCTTCAAATGATAAATGGAACTTTTCTATTTTTTCTACCTCCAATGGACACTCAAAGCGCTTTACATGAAGGAACCCAAAACATGCACCACAGGTCAAATCCTTCAGCTAAGGTAGTCCTGACCAAGACTAGCTCAAGATCTGAAGATGGGTCGCCAGGCGCTAAACTGCACAACTACTCTTCTTGAGGAGAGGAAAGGATGGGTCAAATGCAGAGGACAAATTTCAATAAAGTGTGAGGTAGACTTTGTTGTCTCCGGTGTGCAAAATACCCATCAATATTCTGCAGTAGCCTATGCAAAGTTGTGCATCACAATGCAAACAAACAACTAAATAAATCGACACGCAGTCAGTGCACTTGTCAAGGACTAGGGTTTCCAAGACAATAACTGGGGACAGAGACTTAGGGTGCAATCCATATCTGAATGTATTTATTTGATTTGCGCACATCTGTTTACGTTTTACAGATACGAAACATAAAACCACATGGCTAATTTGCATAAAATATAAAAGCTGAAAAAACAGCGTCCCTTGTGCCGCTGATGTGGACAGCTTCAGTCAGACTAAAGGACACGTGTGTGTGTGTTTGTTTGAAAGAGAGCGCGCAGGCACTGTGGTGCTGTGTGATTTGCTATAGGCTGTCTGTGGCATCCACCGTGGTGTCTTTTTTCACATTGAGTTCCTATTTGCTCAGTGATGTATCTGTCTAATCGTATTCACTAGATCAGGGGTCGGCAACCTTAAATACTCAGAGAGCCATTTGGAGCGTCTTCCACAGAAAACACCTGGAGCCAAAACCCTTTTGACATGTAAAATGAGAATAACGTTGCATATCATTTTTTTACCTGTAGCTCTGTATAAAAGACTATAGTGTGTTGCATTTATGAAATCAACGAAATGCTACAGAGAATATATGTCCATTCATATACAGGGTCTATGCTACTGCAGACGTATAATCTCTGAAAAGTTTAACATTAACCATCTCCGCGATATACGCACAGAACAGACTCACCATCAGCACCACATCCCTCTGTCACAGGAAGAACACACATATTGTTCGTGATGCACTGTGCAGCTTTCGCTTGCTAGCCATTTTGACAGTACTTTGTTTTCAATATCAAGTTGCTAGACCAGTCTTTCTTGTGTTTAGCGTGCACATGGCTCATTTGCATACGGGCATGAGATTGGCAGACTCCACTTGGCAACAAATATTTTGTGAATATTGAATTCTGAATATTGGACATTTGAGCTTAGAAAACATTTTAATGAGCATTGGTGACACTAGTGTGTGTGTGTGTGTGTGTGTGTGTGTGTGTGTGTGTGTGTGTGTGTGTCTGTGTGTCTGTGTATATTTATATAATTTTATTTTTTTTTAACAAAATTTCAGCCCCCTCAAAATTTTGCTTTTGAAGCTTTTTAGGGGGTGTGATGGGTTAATCGGAGGGGTCAGATCCCTCCCTCACCCCCCCGTATTTCACACACAAACACAACTGTATGTAGAATTTGGTGGCAAGTTGGGTTAAGTGTCTTGCCCAAGGACACAACAACAGTTTTCACCAAGTTAACTAATGTTAGGATCAACATTTAAATCCGCGAATCTTTAAAATAGTGGAAAACATTCCCAATTTAGAGATAATTTTTACTTCAGACTCTTATATTTCTTATTAAATAAAGTTAAAAGTAAATGCTGTTTTGTATTACACTATTCCATAATGCTTGTATTATTCTTGTTTAAACATTGCACAAAGCTTTTGCCAGCCCTGATATTAGCTACTATACAAAACTACACACCAGACCAGCTTCCCTCTCCTTCACTTTCCCCTGCTCTTTTGCCTTTCCCTTAATAACTCCACCCCTCACTCCTTAACCCCGCCTCCTCGCACAGACCCCGCCCCCTAAGCCCCGCCTCCTGACAGCTCGATGAGACAGTGCAGGCGCGCAGGGGTAAAGTGCGGTGTTTACTGCGCGTCGACAGCTTTACTACGGATATAAAGTGAATCAGCTGGAGGTACGAGTCTGCCGTAGCCCAGACAGAGGAGCCAAATCGGGCTACTGTCATCCCGCAGTGCCCTCCCTCTCCTCCACGGCTCTTCCAGGCACTCCTCCTTCACCCCTTCACCCCTTCTCCAGGTTAGAAACTGGCACCACCGCAGTGAAACCCAATGCCCTGTGTCTGTCTTGTGTGTTTTGGGTGTGTCCATGTTCCAGTGAAGCTTTAACACAAAAGAGTTTAATGCCAAATTACACAGCCTTTTTCTATCAACCGTGAGGACAGTTCACAAACTCATTTAACATGTTTAATTACAACTTATTTTCTGTTTATATACACTACAAGACAAAACTTTGGCACACATTTTATATACAAACAGAAGACAACAAATATATGAAGTAAGACACATGGAATTATTTACTAAAGAAAAATGGTTAAATAAAAAAATATATATATTTAGTTATAACGTTATATACATAATATAGAGTTATGTAACTTTTTTTTTTTTTACTACATAATTCATACACTTTGCTTCACATATTTGATGTCTTCCGTATATATAAAATATGTATAAAGTAGTAAAGAAAACATAACAAAAAACATTGAATTAGAGGGCGTATCCAAGCTTTTGACTGGTAGTGTAAGTATGTTTGTATTTGAAGAGTGCAGTCTTCCACCTGCTTGTCTCTATGGAGATGCTCCGTTTTACACTTATATTATAATTGTGATGCATTTGGAAAGACAAAATTACGAAACTGAGACATTTATAGACTGTATACAGTATATAAATGGACATAGCAATATCCTTGCTTCCGGCTCCATTGACTCCAATTCACGTTGTATTGAGAAAAGATCGGCCCTCTCTCTGTAACTGCTGCTGTCAGGCTCCTCATTTTGGTCTTAAAATGTTCATATTAACCCGCGCTACATGTTCCTAGGGTTTTTATTTCACTATTTTGTCTGTAAATAAATTATTTTTCCTAATATACAACTGACTCAAAATTCGCTCCTAGCCTTGTGAGGTTTTTTTTTTTTTTTTGTATTATTATATACAAGACATTACACAAAGATAAATGAATACAAATTATACAAAGAATAACAAACAATAAAATAGACGGGACGGGGGAGATAGAGGTAACGCCAGGGGAGGGGTAGCCAAAGGTCACACATAACCAAAATTCACATTTACAAATAAAAATTTATAAATTAGATTGCTTAAGAATTTCCAGGGTTTTAACAGCTTTGGAATTGGAGGACAAGTGGATGGTTTTCTTATAATACTGGATTTCAGAAAGGAAAATGGGAAAGTAGAATTTACAATTATACAAATGTACATTTATGGATATGAAATTGCTAAGATAATTAAGAGATTAATGATAATAATGTTAACTTTTTGTGTGATGCATTAAAAAATAAAAATAGAAAAACAGCATGTTTTTTAAAAGAAAAGGTAAAATGGGACATAAAGTTGTGTACAAATTCCTTCCAAAAAAAACAGAGTCTGGGCAGGTCCAAAATTTCTTTGTGAGCTTCATTTGACTGGAGATGAATGCTGAGGAAGATGTCACACTCCCTCAGTCCACTTCTTTATACAGGCTTTGGTTGAGAGTCTGGGTCATATTTTTTAAAATAAATTAAGCTTGAGATAAAACGACTAAACAAAATGATTTCATAATGTTTGGTTTATTTGGACGTGAGCGTTGCCTCTCCGTGTTCTTCTCTGTTGTGTCTCCTGTCTCTGAGCTTCATTATCAGCTCTGTGTGTTTACACTGAGACTGCGATCACTCTGCAGCATGGGGCCAGGCACATTCATAACCGACACAAACTCTGCTCCTTCTGTCCAACAAATACTATTAAAAACAAACATGTGAACAGAAGCTTCCACTGGTCCGGCCTGACTCAGAGGTGATGAAGGAGGAAACCACAGCTCACAAAAAACTCTGCTAAAACGAAGGTATTATTAGACTTTCATATGATTTTGACCTTAAAAAAACAACCAGATAGGTCAGTGTATATTCTAACCATTTTTGATCTGCTTGTTTCTATCGATATGACAATGCTCTGCCTCAAATGTTCCACAATATGACATTAAACAGCTCTGCTTTACATTTATTCAATTACAGGTGGTTTTAGAGCTCAAAAATACCTAGAAAAACAGACATTCTGACTGTGAGCGGGGTCGCCTCTCCACAGATCTGACCTTGGTCTGGTTTGATCTCCATGAAGATAGAAAGGCCATACTGTGGAACATTCCAGACAAAACAATAACATCGCCACGTAGAAAAGCATTTGACGGACCCTCCACTAGAAAAGTTACACAATGCACCTTTAAGCTTTCTACTATGTTATAATGTTGTTCTCATCAAAAAGATGCCTGAAGAGGTTTTAAAGTCATCCATGCATGTTTGAGTAATCTAGCGATCTCTCTTAAAAATAAACATTTTTTTGCATTTTTTTCCCCCTGTTTTACTAGTTTTAGTCACTGACAAACAGGAGCTACATTTTTATAACTTCCAATGATTTGGTTTAAAAATATTGCAAAAAAATGTGCCATAATTCCATATATTCCTTGAAATTCTCTGTTGGAGATGAACAGATAAATTCCCTGTTGGAGATGCACAGATAAACACAGATGGGGAGCTTTTATTGTTGAACGGATTATACAAGGAAGACGATATCCAAATGAGGCAGGCTTCCAGGAAATGTGTGGTCCATGTATTCAAATTCAAATAGAGTCTTGATCCACGTTGGCTTTAGCTGCACTTTGAATCATTTAGTGAACGTGTGTGGGACGTGGATTCATTTGGATATTTGAGAAGAGAAATTTATTGTCTCGGTCTCCCATTACAACACATGTCATTTTTATCTGGTATAAAAGCAAGCCACCGTGTCACTGACTTATGGTTCATATCTCTGTAATTACTAGGCCTATCCACATGAAACCAAAACCGGCACGAAGTTCAAGAAGTTCTCTGTCACTATGAATAAACAAAATGGAAATTATTTGTTCACAACAGCTTCAGGAAGTGGTGCCATAATTCAAACCCAAAGACGTGATTGTCGTCAGCTGAAAGGAGTTTGTGGAGCTGTGTCCTCACAAATAATGAGAAGGTTCAACATTTGTGGATTAAGTTTGGATATTTCTTTCAAAAACAGTATATCTCCCTTATAATTACATTCATGGAATTCAGCTCTGTTTTCTGCAACATTTTATGATTTTTTTCCCATTCAAACCCCACCGATAGGCTCCTACCATCCATCTGAAATTATGACATTATCAGTTCTAGAATCAGATTAAGCATTTGTACTTGTTTTATGCATACTTCGTTGTTAAAAACCATTTTTGTTAAAATAATTCTCAAATACATCAACCATACTGTTCCATTTGTATATGGTCACAATCTTCTTTTTGTTTTGTTTTTTTGTTAGGCCCAAGCCCCTACTATTGCCTATTGGCCTATTGCTTTCGCAACCATGAGTGCATGGGCAATTTTGCCATGGTCGCCCCCTGCATGAACAGCAGTATCCTAGCAACCCATGCCAAAGGCAAGGGATATGCATATGTGTTTTTGCTAACATGTCATAGTCAACACTGAATCAATGGGCGAAGCGGTGAAGCGCTCCTGTCCTGCAAATACACTCGTGACATCAAGCTGTATCCAAGCCCCCATGCCGAAGGCATGAGCCATATTTAGAACTGCTAAAAATCAATACAAGTCAATAGGTTCAAGCCACTAAATTCGGTACACACGTTGGTTGTGTGAAGACAAACAAAAAATATTATTATGGCCACACCACCTGCCGAACCGGAAGTCGACCATCTTTGATTCAGATTTTCAAAATGCTAAGTGAGCATTTTCACTGACGTTGCATTTTTACGCACTCCTCTGAAGGCGCTTCACCGACAGGGCTGAAAATCACCGTACATTATCTAGAGAAGTGGGGCATAAAAAGTTATCCAATTTATTTTGATTACTGTCAAGGTTAATGTGCGGTGAAGCTGCAAATTTCATTCTGAATTTTGGAACTTTTCAAAAAATTTTCCCGTTTGCACATACAAAGTCCGATTTGGGTCAAATTTGAATCACTTGTAAAACTTTCTAGCCAAAACCTACTAATTGTGACACAAACAAAATTGCGCCCTCTACAGAACGCAGCAAAGATTTGCATGGAGGGTCAACATTTTACTTTTTCGAAAATGTACGAAATTTTGCAGAAAATTACTTTGGGTTATCTCAATCAAAAAAGTCTATGTAAACAATATGTTATTTTTAACCAAGTTGCCATGGTGATGTGCGAAAGTACCAATGTTATCCCAAAAATTCCCATTCATGATAAAAAAATATTACTATCATGGAATATTGTATAATTTGGAACAATGATTCTTCATGTCATCTCGATCAACAAAGCCAATGTCAACCATATGGTATATCTTACTGGGTTGCCATGGCGATACGCGAAAGCGCCCAAGTTATCCTAATACCAAAATTTCAAAATTATAAAACTACTTATTAGTTTCATTAAAGAATGTGACATTTGGCACAGTGATTCTTCAGGTCACCCCAATCCAAAAAGTCTGGGGGACCAAAATCGTATTTTGCACAGTGTAGCCATGGTGATGTCCCAAAGTGCTCATGTTAGCGCATCAGAATCTCCAGTGTGTGCTGACTTTGTGTGTTTAGTGACAAGTACAGCCCAAATAAGACATGAATAAATATGTAACACAGAGACAAGTGGCACGTCAGCGCCATCCTAAGGGAATGGTGGGTTGACCGAGTGCAAAGTGCAGCCCGCGAGGGCCGTTCGATACCGCTTGCGGCTTTAATTTTGTTTTGTTTTTTTTCAAATTTATTGCATGTATGCATACAAATTATTATAAACTAATTATTATAAACATACAAGAAAACAGATAAAAGCTTAGTCACAACTGCCCGTACGACTAGCTACGGGCGGTCTACGGGCAAAAAATGGCTCAACCCGTACGGGGCACGCAAGTAGCCCGCACAAAATAGCAAGCCCGTAGACAACTCGGTGAGCCCATACGACGAAAATGTGCATGCACATTTTTTTTCTATGGGCATGCTGCGAGCGCTAGATCGTAGCGAACACTTGTACAACACACAAGGGTTCAGTACTGGTGAAGTAGGTGACCCGCAGGTGTCAAATCTGGCGGACTGTACAAGGGACACGTACGTGCTCTTCAAGTGATAAATGCGGGTCCCTTGTGTGCCCCTTGCGTGCAGTCTGAGTGTTAGAAATAAGAGGGTATTTTGTGCGGGCATCCTATGGGCACTTACATATCCCGTACACACCCCTTTCATGCTAAAGAGAGGACCCTTGTGTATATAAAAGGCTGTGATTTGAACGTCCCCCCTCACATTCGTGTGGAGATACAGACCACAGACGTTAAGACACGAAAGCTCCTGACCATGCATGGAGGGTTCCATCCCAAATCCAGCACCCTGAGACTGTATGCGAGCCGGAAGGAAGGAGGCCGAGGACTAGTGAGTGTGGGAACCACTGTCCAGGATGAAACATCCAAAATCCATAAGTACATCAAGGATAAGGCCCAAATAGATGATGTGCTCAGGGAATGCCTCAGACAGTGGAGGTCAGAGGAAGAGGTGCTGGAGGGACCATCATGGCAGGACAAGCCCCTACATGGGGCGTACCACCGAAACATAACTGAAGTGGCTGATATCAAGAAATCCTACCAATGGCTGGAGAGGGCTGGTCTGAAGGACAGCACAGAGGCCCTCATCCTGGCTGCACAGGAGCAGGCCTTGAGCACCCGAGCAATAGAGGCCCAGATCTACCACACCAGACAAGACCCAAGGTGTAGGTTGTGCAAAGAGGCTCCTGAGACAGTCCAGCACATAACTGCAGGGTGTAAGATGCTGGCAGGGAAAGCATACATGGAGCAACATAACCAAGTGGCGGGCATAGTGTACAGAAACATCTGTGCAGAGTACGGGCTGGAGACCCCAAGGTCAAGGTGGGAAACACCCCCGAAGGTTGTGGAGAATGAGCGAGCCAAGGTCCTGTGGGACTTCCAGATACAGACTGACAGAATGGTGGTGGCAAACCAACCAGACATAGTGGTGGTGGATAAACAACAGAACAAAGCCGTGGTGGTGGACATTGCAATACCAAGTGATGGTAATATCCGGAAAAAGGAACATGAGAAACTAGAGAAATACCAGGGGCTCAAGGAAGAGCTGGAGAAGGCCTGGAAGGTGAAGGCATCAGTGGTCCCCGTGGTAATCGGAGCACTCGGGGCTGTAACCCCCAAACTGGAAGAGTGGCTAAAGCAGATACCCGGAAAAACATCAGACATGTCAGTCCAGAAAAGTGCAGTACTAGGAACAGCAAAAATACTGCGCAGAACTCTCAAGCTCCCAGGACTGTGGTAGAGGACCCGAGCTGGATGAGGGTGAGAGAGACCAACCACCGTGGAAGGTGAAGAAACACTTTTTTTTTTTTTTTTTTTTAAGTGTGGGAGGCTAATATTGACGTCTGCGCATACGGCATTCGCACGGGGTGAGTAAGGGGCTTGTACTCGCATCCTACTAACGCCTTGAGTGTGGCATAAGGGCACCGTACGAAAGCCTCACCCGTACGTCATAAGTGTGTGCAATTTACGTTACCCTTAGGAATACCTCACAATACACTTAAGACACACACGGCAATCGCTACTTCGATTTTCAGCGACTCCACGTGAGGTAGCCCTGCGAGCCTCAAGGGAACTGTAAGACACACCTATGGCCCCCTTAAGATGCGCATTTAACAGCGCGATTCTCTCTTCGACGTTCTACGGGCCCGCATGACTCCAAAACCCCTCCAAAACATTACCCGTACGGGCGTTTGGCCCATAATGTGAGGTAATGTGACTATAGCATAAACAATATACACAAAGATTACAAGACATAGGGGTCGTTAAATGATTCATACTGATAATTTCAGTTCTTTATAAATTGATAACATGTAGTCAGTGTGTTTATTTGGAAGATTTTCTAATGATTTAAGATAATATTTTTGATTGCATTTGAATTGAAAGATATCGGTATTATTGACTGACTTGATTGATTGATTGTGTTTTTATTTTGAGTTTGTGCCAAGAGAGAAACAATAACCATACACATACTACATATAGACTGTAAACAACAGAAAAGCACATTTCTTGAAAAGGAGTGGGAAGAAGATGAACTTATATTAACCCACCTCTGTTCATGACATAGTTTCAAAAATGATGTGGTTGCTTATGTACGCTGATCATGAAACTTTACAAATATTCACATATTACACACTATGCATACTAAATATGCATAGGGTTAAATAATCATTTTAACCCATTTTCTTTTTTTTTGTATTGTACTGAATTATGTTTTACAGTTATTTTATCTGTATACTTTTTTATTATTTAATGTAATTATTTATTTATTTTAGCTCACCCAGTGCTGTCACTTACCCTTACTATTCCACTATAAATACGTGTAAGAGACTTGCATAAATCAGCTCACCTGTTGTAGTTCCAGCTAAACCAGTTCTTTCTGGTCAAATTATGCTAAAAATAATGCTCAGTCTAACAAGCCTCAGACAGAGCGGTGCTGACACTCAGCGTTACACTACCTTCACACCCCCAGGGAATGTTGATCATCAATTAACTTGTAGTTATTCTAAACGTCCGGCGTTTTAGCAGCAGATGCTCTGAGCAAAATGCAAACTCAGCTTCACTGGTGCAGGTGATGTGCAGTGACATGTGCAAAACCAAAGACAGAGCCGAGGACAGTGACATATCAAAGCCAAAGACAGGTCTGAGGACAGAGGGGGACAGTAACGTGTGCAAAGCCAAAGACAGGTCTGAGGACAGAGGGGAACAGTAACGTGTGCAAAGCCAAAGACAGGTCTGAGGACAGAGGGGGACACATAGTGACGTGTGCAAAGCCAAAGACAGGTTTGAGGACAGAGGGGGACAATAACGTGTGCAAAGCCAAAGACAGGTTTGAGGACAGAGGGGGACAGTAATGTGTGCAAAGCCAAAGACAGGTCTGAGGACAGAGGGGGACACATAGTGACGTGTGTAAAGCCAAAGACAGGTCTGAGGACAGAGGGGGACACATAGTGACGTGTGCAAAGCCAAAGACGGGTCCAAGGGCGACACAGTGAGAGAGGGACTGTTTTGAGCTGAAGCATGCAGGCTGTTTACATGTGCATCTCTGACTGGGACAGGACAGGGGGAGGACAGGGATTAACTCTAGAATGACAGGTGTAACTGGGTCTGTGGAGCTTTGCACACTGCTCCTGACAGGTTTGTCACCTGCTTGTCTCCATGGAGATGCTTTTGCTTTGCTTGAATTATTCCACAGTGTAGCTTTACTCCTCTATGTCTATTGAGAAAAATGATGATGTCTTTTTTTATTAAATGATTACAGTTTTAAATAATAGAATTAATTATTTAATTTAATGCCACACTATGGAACATTCATGACAAAGTAATGACATGATGGAACGTTTTTTCACCTTTAGGATTTGCTGCACTTTCTGCAACTAATCCTAATGTTATAAAGCTGGTAATGTTGTTCCCTCCTCAAAAACAGACCTGGAGTTGTGTTTTGTTTCATTCACACTTTTGAGTAACTCTTTATTATTAGTCTGTCTAACTCTCCAAACCTCAAAATACTCTGTTCCACCTTGTGATGTCATGAAGTGGTAGTTTTCAAGGTAACAGCTCCTTTTGCCTGACCAGAACCATAAAGTACAAACACACACATATTAATAATAGTCTTCTTTCTCTTCATTTCTCGAGCTGTGGGGCAGATGTGTCAGAGGTGGCTGTTAAAAAAGGAAATGTTTATGGAAATCCAGACAAATCCCCGGTACAACTCTCCTCCTCCTCTTCTTTCTCCTCTCCTCTCTTCTTCCTCCTCTCCCCCTCCTCTTTCTTTGCCCATTACCACACTGCAATCTGCGTCCAGGAAACATTTGCTTAGAGCTGCCAAAAGGGGACTTAGAGTGTACTTTACATTGGAAATCAAATGAGCATTCAAATGTGGTCGGCCATCTTTGTGCTGTAACATGGCAGAGTTGTGTTCCTCACCTGGCGGCCGGGCGCAAACCACACCCGGAAACCTGTGGCTGCATTTGCATGAACAAAGAAAACACAGGCCCTCAGTGCTTCCGTCTTCAAAATAACTTGTTTATTCTGAATTTGTGAAGGATTAAGACTGGACTGGGAGTTTCCACGGCTCTAGTATCTTTGCATTGAGCACATTGTATAAGTCCTGTATAACTCTTGCTGTTTAAAGGCAACATTTTGTAGACTTCTCCGCATTCAAAAGACAAAATATTTTTAGTTTTGAATAGTTAATTGCTATGGTAACTGTGGTAATTTTTCTCCATGGGTTGATAAGAAATTTAGTCATATATTTGGTTTATTTTAAAAGTTACACTCTAAGAAGTTGTTAAGTCTCCAACAATGATTCATGGACTAAACCAGGACTAAATGATGACTGAACCAGGACTAAACCAGGACTAAATGATGACTGAACCAGGGCTAAATCAGGACTAAGACAGGACTAGACCAGGACGAAATCAGGACTAAATCAAGACTAAACCAGGAATAAACCAGAACTGAACCAGGACTGAACCAGGACTAAACTAGGTCTGAACCAAGACTAAACCAGGACTAAACCAGAACTGAACCAGAACTGAACCAGGACTAAACCAGGACTAAACCATGACCGAACCAGGACTAAACTAGGACTAAACCATGACCGAACCAGGACTAAACTAGGTCTGAACCAAGATTAAACTAGGACTGAACCAGGACTAAACCACAACTAAACCTGGACTAAGCCATGGTTAAAATGGGACTAAACCAGAACTATCTTGATTCCTAGCCCGCTGTAACCTTTTTCCTTCCTTAATTTAATAAATGCAAGATCTATGAGTATAACACCCTACTGAGAAACCTTCCACACAAATAATCTCCAAAGAGCTAAGCAGAGAGTAGATCTTCCACTAGAAAAGTTACATAGAGCGCCTTTAATGCTAAGTGTGATTCTAGGAAGCATTAGTTGATAGTCCAAACATCCTGCATTTCCTGGAGTCTCGATGATATGATTTCTTTGTTACTTGTTGTGCAATATTTGGCTGATGATTCACGGTTCGTCTGTCTCATAAAATCGCCCTCATACTTAGACTGTCCCTTAATGCGTTCTCTATGGGAGGATATTGTCACTTGTGTAATCAGAAGCAGATCAGAACTGAGGAACTGTTGTCAAAACACAGCATATCTCCTCATTCACAGGAGCCACAGGGTCACTCTGCTGTGTCTATTGTCCACAGAGCTGTGTCCACTGTCAACACAAACCCTCATTTACACTCTGTCTATGTTGTCAAGTCTCCCTCTCTCAGAAATGTGACTAGAGTAAGCTCACGTGGGCTGTTTACAGCTCCTATATTACGCAAAATGAACTCTTGTGAGTGTTTAAACTTTAAACTTTTAAAGTGCAGATGACATGTTTTCATGTTTTTTATAATAATTACTGTCCGGTACTTGAGTCAGAATGAATCTTGCTTTTACAACAATTTAGTGATGGTTTGCTGAGAGAAGTTTGGAGAAAGTAGAACAGCCAGACAGCTGAGTTTTTAGTATTAATATTGAAAGGTTCTATTTAATGCAAAACTGACTCTCACACATGTTGGAATAACCCTTTATTTCATTTCATTTGTTTATTTGATTCATTCATGAAAGATGAATACAAAATATTTATGTTTCATACAGCAATGTGAATAAAAAGGAGCAGAAAGAAGTATAGACTTGTAATATCTGCCCCCTTTTCACACAAAGGAAAACATTTCTAACACTTCAACAGTTCTAACCTCATTTATAAGCAACTTATTTAGGTGACATACACAATATTAAATACTTACTTGTGTTAATGAACACAAAAATACAGTTCATACTTCATACTTTTTTTTTTAGCATATCATGTTTGACATTTCTTTTAAACACCTGAATAGATTTTGAAGCTTTGATTTTTTCATTTAGACTGTTCCAGAGGCTCACACCTTTGATTGAAACACATTTTTCTATTGTTGTTATTCTGAACCTGAGTTTTTTAAAGATTTCAATTCCTTTCAAATTATAAGGACTTTCTCTCATTGTAAGTTTTCTTTCTTTCTGCTGATTTGCTTTATACACTGACAGTCAATAAAAACTTCGAGGGGACAAGTTTGTATTTTCTGGGTAAATATGAGACAGAGGTATAATCCATTTGGCTTTTTTGTTTCCGTAATGTATGAGCATGATTACAATTGATGAGTTTTTGTTTGGTCATGCGTCACTGCACATCTGGGGATTATTTGACAAAAGCTCGACCACATGCCAGTTGAGCAATAAGCACAATGAATCTGTTCAATTTGAGGAGTGACATGGAAAGCCTATATATGGGAACCAAAAAGGCCACCAATATCATTCCAGTGCACCTCTGGGATCAACTTGGTAGGCAGGTAGCCAGTCGGGTCCCCCAGCCTCAGAACAGGCAACAGCTGATCCAGGCACTGCAGGAGGAGTGGCTCCAGATCCCTCAGGACAACATTCGACGCCTTGTGAGGAGCATGCGTCAGCGCATCACCGCCTGTGTAAACGCCAACGGAGGTCACAACCGTTTCTGATCTGGTGCAAAACTGTATTTGGCAGTCGCCATATATTCTGGTTTATTTTGGTGAAAAAAAATGCTTTTGGACACCTATTCCTTTATTCATTTTTTTACTGATATGATATTGTTGTTGTCTGTTCATATGAAAGTAGCTTTGTGTTAGGGCAATAACAAGTATTTGTCAATTTTGTCCCTCAAAGTTTTTATTGACTGTCAGTGTACATATTTTTTTTAATATGTTAAGTTAAGTTCTACCAGTTCATTAAATTTCAGTATCTTTAATTGTATAAATATTGGGTTTGTTAATTCTCTGTATCTGACAATTCTTACAGCTCCTTTCTGTAAAAGGAAAATTGGATTAACATAAGTTCTGCAAGCACTTCCCCATACTTCAATACAATAGGTCAAATATGGAACAATCAGTGATTTATACAACAAATACAATGCATTTTTATTAGTCTGTCTACATCTCCAAAGCTCCAAATACTCTGTTCCCCCCCTTGTCATGTCATGAAGTGGTAGTTGTCAGTTAGTTAACAGCTCCTTTTACCTTTAGTTCAGTAGAGACTGGCAATTCTAGGGCTGAAATGATCCAAATGATTCTAGTGAAGGTGTGTGGAGTAGGGCCTGACCGATATGGATTTTTTTTTTAATCCAATATGATACCGATAAATGGGGCTTTAGAGGTGCCGATAACCGTTTAGTATTTAGTAATCCATCCATCCATCCATTTTCTTCCGCTTATCCGGGGCCGGGTCACGGAGGCAACAGTCTAAGCAGGGACTCCCAGACTTCCTTCACCAGGACACTTCCTCCAGCTCCTCCGGGGGGGACCTCAAGGCGTTCCCAGGCCAGCTGAGAGACATAGTCCCTCCAGCGTGTCCTGGGTCTTCTCCGGGGCCTCCTTCCGGTGGGACATGCCTGAAACACCTCCCGAGGGAGGCGCCCAGGAGGCATCCGGAACAGATGCCCAAGCCACCTCAGCTGGCTCCTCTCAATGTGGAGGAGCAGCGGCTCTACTCCGAGCCCCTCCCGTGTGACTGAGCTCCTCACCCTATCTCTAAGGGTGCGCCCAGCCACTCTACGGACGAAAGTCATTTCGGCCGCTTGTATTCACGATCTTGTCCTTTCGGTCATTACCCAAAGCTCATGACCATAGGTGAGGGTAGGAACGTAGATTGACCGGTAAATCGAGAGCTTTGCTTTTTGGCTCATCTCCCTCTTCACCACAACGGTCCGGTACAGCGACCGCATCACTGCCGACACTGCACCAATCCGCCTGTCAATCTCACGCTCCATCCTCCCCTCACTCGTGAACAAGACCCCGAGATACTTGAACTCCTCCACTTGAGGCAAGGACTCTCCACCCACCCGCAGAGGGCAAGCCACCTTTTTCCGGTCGAGAACCATGGCCTCGGACTTGGAGGAGCTGATCTTCATCCCAGCCGCTTCACACTCGGCTGGAAACCGCCCCAGTGCACACTGGAGGTCCCGGTTCGATGAAGCCATCAGGACAACATCATCTGCAAACAGCAGAGATGAGATCCTGTGGTCCCCAAACCGGATCCAAACAGGTCCGACTTACTACCGGCAATGCGAACACAGCTCCTGCTCCGGTCATACAGGGACCAAACAGCCCTTAACAAAGAGCCCCGGACTCCATACTCCCAGAGCACTTTCCACAGGACCCCACGAGGGACACGGTCGAATGCCTTCTCCAGATCCACAAAGCACATGTGGACTGGTTAGGCAAACTCCCATGAACCCTCGAGCACCCGATGGAGAGTATAGAGCTGGTCCAGTGTTCCTCAGCCAGGACGAAAACCACACTGCTCCTCCTGGATCCGAGGTTCGACCATCGGTCGGATTCTCCTCTCCAGTACCCTGGAATAGACCTTACCGGGGAGGCTGAGGAGTGTGATTCCATATTAAGTAATGTATTTAGTAATGTAAAAATTCACTGTAAATCTTCAACTGATTCTAAAAGTTCGATTTTACTCTACTGGATTTTAACTGAGTTTATTTAAGCTAAATTTACTGTTATTTTGCCTCTTTAAACTATTTTAAGACAGTAGGTAGGCCTAATGGCATTTTTGTCATTAAGCCAGTAGTCAGTGAACTACCAGTATTAGCCTTTAGCGGTAAATGCGTGCGCACAGCGGTAATTAATTATATGCGTAAATGCGGCTCATTCACACCTCTATTCACAGCTCATCTATATATCAGTGCAGGTCCAGTAACATGTACCGCCACTATAGTCACTTTACAGTAGGCCATTGTAAGAGAAAACAGGTTGTTTATGTGTGGAAGCTAACAGCAGGTAAGCACTAACCAATGAGAAATGATGAAAAGTAGCTCTAAAACCAACACGTTTGCAACACTCACCGCTTGCACAGGCACCTCTCAGATCACAAGTCTTCACAAATAAGTGTCCTTTTAATCCTGACTCAAAACGAGACAAATTACTCCACAGATAAATATTGATGCAGCGCCACATATTAGGACATTTATCTCTCTGTAAAACTATCTGTTAATGCAAGGAACGTCTGTCTGTATGTTTGTTTGTCTGTTCCATGCATAACTCATCCGACCAATTTCAAATTTGGAGAGCATTGTCCTAATGGCAATGAAGTATTTTGGCAAATAATATCTTGTTGGCTCTGCACTAGTTGTATTAAATTGACATAATATAGAGAGTCTAAGCCCACGTGGACTATCGGCCCATATCGGCTAAATTTAGGCCGATAGCCGATATGTCTCCAAGTGTCCATATCGGCTGATACAACTGGTATATCGGTCGGGCCCTAGTGTTGAGTTTAAAAACACAGTGGAGTACTTCCTCTATTACCACATGACATCACAAGGTGGAACAGAGTGTTTTCTGTTTGAGAGAGGTGCTCAAGATAAGATAGGACAAGATATAAGATTAATTTTCTTCCTGTTCCTTTTGTTTATACAGCAAAGACATGGCAAATAATGGTTGGAATATGTATTTATGTTCATTATCATTTTTTTTCTCTTTAAATTGATGCCAACAAAATAATGGCATGAGCAATAAATAAATAAATTAATATAAAATAATAATAATAAAAAAAAACTCCAGGTATGTTTTTGATAAGAAAACGATATAAAACGTAGATCAGAAAATAAATAATATGGTCCCTTTATGAGTAATTGGAGAGTGAGTATTTGGCTCTTATTGTTTTTAAACAAAGAAAGAAAATAGAAATTAAAAGTTAAAATCACACCTTGGAATATTCTCCATGGTGATAGATACGTTTTATGCCATACTGTGGCATATTCTGGCCAAAGGATTAACATCTCCATGGAAACAAGCAGGAGGAGTTTGGCTCTTATGAAGAGTCAGGTTTGTGGAGGTGTAAGCCCGCTCACATAAAAACACATGTTTCTCTGTTTTTCAATGCAATAAAAAAAAAATACAAAATGAAAAAAAGTTAAAATAATAATTATTATGGTCTGTTTTGGTCAAAGAAGTTACATGATGTGGTTTTAAAGGTGTATTGTGTAACTTTTCTGGTGGAGGGTCAGTCAAATGCTTTTCTCAGTGGAGGTGTTACTGCTTTGTTTGGAATGTTTCACAGTATGGCATTAAACCTTTCTATCTTCATGGAGACCAAACCAGACCAAGTTACAGGTCAGATCTGTGGAGAGGCAACCCCGCTCACAGTCAGAATGTCTGTTTTTCTATGTATTTTTGAGCCATAAAACCACCTGTAATTGGATAAATGTAAACTAGAGCTGTTTAATGTCATACTGCGGAACATTTCAGGCAGAGTGTGTAGATCCCGCAGTTGTCCAGGTAGAATCCATGGCAAAAGAGAAATTCAATTTGTCAACTGGACAGAGTTTATTTGGTCGAATACGTTTCACAGCTCACCCGAGCTGCTTCTTCAGTTCTGGTCAGACGCTGGTGGACACTGCTTTATATCTGTCTGAAGGGAGGAGCTAACTACACTGAACTACTCTGGTGTTTTGTCCTTTGGGAGGGAGCACTGAGGGAATGGAAAAAGAAGAACAACATGTGCAGAAAGCCCTCTCCGTTTGTGGATATCCTAAATGGACTTTCAATAAAACGAAGAGAGCCAAGAAACAAGACAACAGAGAACCAGAGCCCAGGAGAAAGGGTGTAACTATTCCTTACCTGGCTGGCATTTCCGAAAAACTACAGAGGATCTTCAGACAACATGAAATCCCAGTCTATTTCAAACCCACAAACACTTTAAGACAGAAACTGGTCCATCCTAAGGACAAAACACCGAGCCACAAACAAAGCAATGTGGTCTACTCCATTCAGTGTAGTGAAGACTGCAGTGAGCGCTACATTGGAGAAACAAAACAGCCACTTCACAAAAGGATGTATCAACACAGACGGGAAAACCAGGGTGGGCCGCAATCTGCCGTACATCTCCACCTAAAAGCCACAGGCCACTCCTTTGAGGACAGCGAGGTCCAGATCTTGGCCAGAGAAAAGAACTGGTTTGAGAGGGGAGTTAAAGAAGCTATTTTTGTCAAGAAAGAGAATCCTTCCTTGAACAGAAATGGGGGTCTCAGACATCATTTGTCTCCCATCTATAACTCTATCCTCAAACCTAAATCAAAACAAACAGAGAAAACAATGGGACTAGCCAGGTTAGGTCCAAAGGTGTGAAAACACCATCATGGCCCTGAATGGATATGCTAACTACTCCCCCACTCCCACTCCATATTGAATAGACACACCTAACTAACAGAAACTGTAAACAAATAGGTGTGGTAGTCTCAGAGTAATTTCACTGTAGTTAGCTCCTCCCCTTCAGGCAGATATAAAGCAGTGTCCACCAGCATCTGACCAGAACTGAAGAAGCAGCTTGGATGAGCTGCGAAACATATTCGACCAAATAAACTTTGTCCAGTTGACAAATTGAATTTCTCCTTGTGCCATTCCAGGCAGAGTAATAATATCCCCACAGTAACAAACAGGATTAAACCAGGACTAAACCAAGACTGAACTAGAAAAGCACTCAGAGAGCGCAGACCTCCGCCAAGCCCCATTTAACGCAATGCTAACAAAATTTTCAAAGTGATCCAGAATCCAGGATTTCTTCTGGATCATCACCAAAATTTAATCATCTGTTGGATTTACCATTCGGAACTTTTCCTGAAAATTTCATCAAGATCCGTCCATAACTTTTTGAGTTATCTTGCTAACTAACAAACAAACAAACAAACAAACAAACAGACAGACTCAGGCGAAAACATAACCTCCTTGGCGGAGGTAACCAGGGCTGAACCAAGACTAAACCAGGTTTAAACCAGGTCTCAACCAGAATGTCATAATGTGGAACATTCCAGGCAGAGCAATGACATATCCACAGAAACAGGTAATGGACCCCTCTTCCCCAACGCAAAAGTTACATAGTGCAGCTTTAAATACTTCTAAAATAAGAATAAATTGCAGATTCAGCAACAAGAAATACAAGTGTTCCAACAAAAAGTCAAAAAATCCCCTCTCACACATTGTATTTTATGGGCACCCTCTTTAAGCTGTTTTCCTTGTCTCTTCCCTTTAGCGGTGACTGCTCTTTTTGCCGTACCGGCCTTGGAGATGTGCGCTGGCACAAAAACTCCACACTACAGCATTATTTCAGCCCAGAATCACACCGCTGCATCCATAATGTGTAGCTTTAGTTCCCCCTGTTACTAAATAAATGGAGCAAATTAAAAAGAAGGTGTTTGGGAATAGGTCCAGTGTTAGCTTTGCACTCAAGCTAAAAGAATGTGGCTTTGACTCAGTACATGCTGTCAGGATCCATATTGAACTCACACTTCTCCAACTACTTGAGCAGTCGCAGGGTTGTACTTTTAGTATATTTGACTGTTTGGAAATGGCAGGGTTAGTAATATTAACATAGTAGTTTAAAGTAGTGTTAGTAGTAGTATAGTCACAAAGGTCCTATATTATATAAGATGGATTCTTGTGAGCTTGAAGTCATGTTGTGATGTCTGCATCGCTCCACGCTCATTGAAATGTGGCGAGAATGGCGAGGTGAAGACTTGTGGACCCCCTGTGCCCTTCACGTGAACAGAATTTAGCAACCAATAATGTAATAACGGCCAATAATGTAATAACCTGAGTGAGCGAATAACGTAATAACACTGCTTTATTACATTACTGGCTGCAGTTATTATCTTATGAGATGTTTTTCCCTTCCCAGCCAATAATGTAATAACACGTGCCAATACTATAATAACCAGACAATGATGTAATAACCATCCGATAATGTAATAACCAGCCGTTAATGTAATAACTAGCCAATAATAATGTAATAAAAGAGCTAATAATGTAATAACCAGCCAATAATGTAATAACCATCCGATAATGTAATAACCAGCCACTAATGTAATAACCAGCCACTAATGTAATAACCAGCTGATAATGTAATAACTAGCCATTAATGTAATAAATTATTACGTTATTGGCACTGTGTTATTATGTTATTCACTCACTCAAGTTATTACATTATTGGCCAGTTATTACTTTATGGGCTTATTACTTTGGCCAAATCTGGTCCGTTATTGGCCGTTGTTACATTATTTGTTGCTATAAGGCATCTGAAGTACACAAGCTGGGAATTGGCACCCCCTGCATCTTTCACGTAAATGGGTATCTGAAGTACACAAGTTGTGAAAGTGCACATACTGGGACAGGGCCTCAAACTGACCGTGTAACTTTGCCTAAAACTAAAACACACTTGTACATGTTTTGCATTTCACATTCAGGGAAGAGTCTAATGGAAAAAGTAAATTTGCCATTTATCAAAATCAGAGAAGAATCACAGAAGCTGAATCCTGCTTCATAATGCATGTTTTCATTTGCAAAAAACAATGTAATCCTATGTAATTACTACTTCTGAGTAAAGAAGACACCAAAGATAATGAATGAATGTCAGAAAATTAAAAGTGAGGCATTGATAGAGTTGTGATAGCCTTTGTGTTTGTTTAAAATAGGTACCTGTCAGATCAGTCGGAGGCATTTCCTTTAAAACAATTGAGGTTTGAAAAGAAAATAGTTTTAGCTGTTTCCTGGAGACAGCTTGTAGTCAACACAATGTAGATAAGACTGATGCACATTTACAAACACAGGGCCTGATATTTTTGGCAACTCAAAGTTCAAAAGATGTTTTCTTAAAGGGTCTGCATATTATACTATTTTCTGATCTGTTATAATGTCACCTGGTGTTGTGTTTTGTTTCATTCACACGTTTAATAAAAATCCTGTATCCAGGCTTCTCTCAGACAGAAAACACTCTGTTCCTCCTTGTGATGTCATGTGGTAATACAGGAAGTGTTTTTAAACTCCACACACCTTCACTAGAATCATTTGGATTATTTCAGCCCTGGAATTGCCGATCTGTACTGAACAAATGGTAACTTGTGACATCACAAGGTGGAACAGAGCAGTTTGAGCTTTGGAGATGCTGACAGACTAATAATAAAGGGTTCCTCAAACATGTGTGAATGAAACAAAACACAACTGTGGGTATGTTTTTGATGAGGTGAGTTTAAAGCCATATTAGAATGAGAGTCAAGAGTCAATTTTACGTAATATAGGACCTTTAAATTAGCCCTGTTATGCAAAATCCACTTTTTAGAGCTTCAAATCTTGTAATCTTTATTCTCCTGTATTCAAGACATAATTTCTTCGATCCACCCGTTCTCTATAGTAAGGCTAACAGCATATTGTAGGTCTTTATTTGTTGTTGTGATGACATTTACGGCGACGTCAATGCTCACTGGGTTCCGCAATTGTCAACGGAACTCAGCTGACTTTTATTTATTTATTTATTTTTTTTTTAGATCAATATTGTGATTTAAAATGTGCAAATTATAACAGAATAATCCACTGGGGTCATAGACTGTAAGAAGCAGACACAAGCACAACAGGTCTTCTTTCATTTTGCAGTGTTTTATAGAACGAGGCATGTTTGTGTAGCTAACAGCTCTTGATGACTTCACACACGCAGTATTTTAGTGTAAACAAAAACAAACTGTTCTGGGAATGTAAGAAACAGGTTTGGAGCTGACAATGCACAAGTGTAAGTTAAGAGTTCATGAAATTGGATGTTTAGTTACAAGTCAACGTTTTATACATTTATGGGGACTGATTCTAAAATACATCTAATACATATACCATAAGAAAATATTTATAAAATGCTTATAAAATGACATTAATTTGTAGACTCATTTTCAGGGGAATCCTGGGCCCAGAATGTACCCTATTGTTTCTTCTGCTTGTGTTGTGTAATTCTTGAATGTCTCTGAGGCAAGCTGTCTTTGAATTTAAGACTGTTTTAAAATGTATTGTTGTAGTGAATTTCATGATTTCAAAGAGTAAATACACTCCCACACTCAGTTTGCACCATTTGAAACAGATCTGAGACTTCGACAAACTGTATTGATCCACAAGGGAAACTATTTGACACACATCCCAACATATTATAATAACAAAGAGTAAAAATGTCAATGTCAAATAAGGCATAATTATATAAATGTGTACGTATAAGTAAACATAAAATTAGCAAAACACTAAAAATCAATAAAGTAGATTAGCCAGCAATTTGTTTAAAGGCACACTATGTACATTTTCTGGTGGAGGGTCCGCCTTCTATTCTCCGTGGAGTTAGCTAGCTCTAGAAAAGCTTAAAACTTAGCAATCGCCATGGAGACAAGCAGGTGACACCACAAAACCAAGTATTTTCAGCAATCAAAAAATCATGTAATGTATTCAAGACTGAGAAGATTAATTTTTTATTTTTTTTTAATTATCCTGTATTTATCCCTGTAGGGAAATTATCCTCTGCATTACCCATCCTTATTCGGGAGCAGTGGGGAGCACATCTTTCAGGTGCCTGGGGACCCATCTCCATGATCTTATTGCTAGGCTTGTCAGGACCTCAGCTGGAGGATTTTTACCTATGGAGCATGTTTTTTGGGTTGATGGGGGAAACCGGAGGAACTGCAGGAAACCCACCCACCCACACAGAAAGGCCCGGGCGACCCGGGGATCGAACCCGGAACCTTCTTGCTGTGAGGCGTGAATGCTAGCCACTCAGCCACCGTGCCGCCTAAATTAATTATAGAAGCCATAGAGGTCGTCAGGAAAACAGTGTAAAGATGCAAGAATGATTGACCAGACATGATTTTTATCATCTTTGCATTTGACCAATTCAAATCCCATCTCAGGATCTTGTACTAAGATGGAGGATTTGACCAGTTGTGCATGTTATGAGTTGATGGGGGAAACCACAGTGGAACTATAGTGCAAATTCACCCAAACACAGGTAGAACATGCAAACCCCACAGTGAAAGTTGAGCCAGTCTGGGAGTCGAACCTGGAACCTTCTTGTTATGAAGAAGGTTGGCCAACTCGGCCAACTCTAATGTTTGTAAGGCAAATTGGAGCAGCCATCCACCTATTCACGGGTTTCAGCTTTTTCATTTTGAGGACATTTCACTGTTCAAAAGATATGTTTTGAATGTTCTTGCTATGAGGCTGAAATTTTAAATGCTGTGTCACTGTATCTTCCAATCTGAATAAAACGAAACATTCAAAAGTGGTTTCATGTTTTGTAATACTCCTGTCTCATCTAAACATGTCAGAGTAAGACTAATGCAAGTGACTGACAATGTAATTCAATGTGAGTGGGTTTAACGTGATGTTAAAGGACCTCTGTGTGTAACCAGGCTGTCCAGTCATTTAGTAAATACACTTCATAAGAGCCAAAGCTAAACAGACTCTGGCCTGTTTTATGCTCATTTAACCATAACTTACTGTGATATTATTTTTACTGCCACAAAGAGCACTTTAAATCATGTCCGAGGATGATTGAGTAAAAAGCAAACCATAGTTAAATTATAGACCTGCCATCTTTGAAAATCCACTCAAATATCAAATGTGGAGATCTGAGGTAAAGTCATTGAGAATGGAAGTCCATGTTCAGGGCTTGTGGTTTGGAAGTGGGACGACGAAAAGCCAAAAGCTCAGAGCTTTCATTGAGTAAAGACTGTTTTTGTAAGTTGGATTTCAGCATTTGTTAAAGTATGAGTGTAAAGTTGTGAAATGTTATGAAAAATCGTTTTGGGGGAAGCCTGTGTTACTGTAATGTTGGATTGAAATCACTCTGATGCAGTTCTTCAGTAGAAAAAAAAACAAAACAAATATGGTGGTGACTGGTTCGTTTTTATTTCTAATGTTAAAGCCGCATGGAGACGTTATTGCTTTGTCTGTAATGTTTCACAGTATGGCATTAAACCTTTCTAACATCACGGAGGCCAAACCAGACCAGAAGTTACAGGTCAGATCTGTGGAGAGGTGACCCCGCTCACAGTCAGAATGCCTGTTGTCAGAGCAATGACATATCCATAGAAACAAGCAGGTGACGCACCCCCTAACAAAAACGTTACACAAAGCGCCTTTAATATCAAGTTCTTTAACATACTGAATTATTAATTGTTGGTATTGATTTGACTTTCATGAGATCTTTTTGAGGTTTGTTAATGGAAGAGTCAGTTTTTTGTTTTAGTTTTTTCTCACGTGACTAAAAATAATGATGTAACAAAAAAAGTGTGTTAATATTTTTTCAATTTATTGCATTGTTATATCATTACATCAGGGATCTCCAACCTGTAGCTCGGGAGCTAGCTCTTAAGTATTTCTGAATTATCTGTATTGCGCCTAATAACTAAAATCTGATTAATGACCACTGTACCTGTATCATTTTGATGCCTAACTTGTAAAGGTAGCTCACCAAAGGAAAAAGGCTGGAGATCCCTGCATGACATAGATTCCTCAAGTCATGCATTATTTCTAGTTTAAGCATCTGTTATAGCTTAAGGACTGAATGCTACATATGTCTAATGTAACGTTACTTATATTGGTTGCAGATTGGTGACAAACAATAGACCTGTCACAGTAATCACTATATTGAGTTATCGTTACATATATGAAAGCTGGAACTATATATTTTGGGGCTCAGTAGTTATCGTTTCTTCACCAAAGTGGGGAGATTTTTGTTTTTGTTGCAGTCATAGAAATATGATAACATCTGGGGTTTTCAGGGGCCTGTGCTCATTGGTGCATGGGCCCAAAAATAATTCTCTCTTCCGTATTACTTCTTCGATACAGGCTAGCTCCTCCCACCCGTGTGACGTCTGTAATGTGCACGGCGTGGTGCATTTGGACCAATCAGAGTGAGAGCTGCTAGAGCGGAGCTAGCGCAGGCTCAGAGTGGGGCTAGGCTAAGTCTTACAAATAACTTGTAGGTGCTTTGAGGATTTAAAATAAAAAATATATATATACATGTTGTGAAAATAGAAAAAAATCTCTACAAAATCCGACCTTTGTAAAAGTTGTGGATGCCTTGTCAGCCGAACCCTTAAAAATGGCTCAAATCTAATCAACACTGCTCCCATTAGAGCTGTTCAGACCTCGTGTTACATGATACATATATGTATGTAGCATGTACCATGATTGTCTGAACAGACTCACCTTTTACGGTTGTTGTTGAGTGGTGCATGCATACATATTCGTATGTAGGCATGCACCGCATACATTTATCCTGCAATCTATCTTATCATATACAGTTTCTACTGTTACTGCCATGTAAATATGTAAATATCAATTCAATTCAATTCAATTCATTTCCTCTTTATTGTCACATGTGCATATACATACAAAATATATAGCACAGATGAAATTGCTGTCCTCTCCCACCTCAGTGCAAACATTTAAATATGCCAAACAGACAAACGAAAATGTGCAAACAAAAAAAAAAGAAATGTGCAAACCAAGTAAACATTCAAGTAACATTCAAGTATAGACAAAACAGAAATTGCAGATGAAAAGTGAGGCAGTGCTTCATAGTCCAGTGTGAGGTAGTGCTACATAGTCCAGTGTTCTTAGAGGGTGACGGGGGCTGAGGGGGGGCAGAGGGGAGAAGTGGGGGTAGGGCAGGGAGAGAGTTGAGTCTCCTGACCGCCTGGTGGAAGAAACTGTCCCTGAGCCTGCTGGTTCTGGCCTGGAGGCTCCGCAGTCTCCTCCCTGATGGCAGCAGGCTGAAGAGGCTGTGAGATGGGTGGGTGGGGTCACCTGCAATCCTGGTGGCTTTGCGGGTGAGGCGGGAGTGATAAATGTCCAGTAGAGAGGGGAGAGGGACACAGATGATCCTCTCAGCTGCTCTGACGATGCGCTGCAGAGTCTTTTTGCAGGACACAGTGCAAGAACCGTACCACACCGTGATGCAGCTGGATAGGATACTCTCGATGGTGCCTCTGTAGAATGTCCGACGGATGGGGGCCGGGGCTCTTGCTCTTTTCAGTTTGCGGAGGAAGTAGAGGCGTTGTTGGGCTCTTTTGGCCAGTGATGCAGAGTTGCTGCTCCAGGAGAGGTCCTCAGAGATGTGCACACCCAGGAACTTGGTGCTATATGTATGTATGTTTTTGGACCCGAGGGCACTCCGTAAACTCCAGTGTCTTGGTCACCTCTGAGTGGCAGGAGACGACCAGCACATGTGGATATGAACTGGTTTTAAACTAAATTAACTTATTTGAAAACTACACCACTTTAGAATCACGGTATGCACTTTAATCACATATGCACTTTAATCACATATGCACTTTTGACCCTGTGTGAATGTGATACTTGGATGCCTTATTGAATGTTTAACTGTTGTGTTTGTTTAACTGTTGTGTTTGTCTTGTCCTGTCCTAAATGTCAAGGGACTACGAATGCACTTCGGTACATTTACACTTGTATTTTATCTTTTACTGGTGTTTATCAATGTACATTGTCCCTTTTTAAATAAATAAATAAAATAAATAAAATTCTTGGAGATTCCTTCCAATGATGGTGTGCACTGAAGCAGACGAAGGGTCTAAAGACACATTGGTTGCTAAATTACTCCTCAACAGGTAACTTCAACAGCAATTCGTTCAGCAATTCTGAACACTGTAAACAATTCTGGCTGTAAACAAGCATGATTTCTAGCGTAAGGAGGAGGTGGGAGGAGGCTTTTTTACTTCGGGAGCTGTGGAAGAGCTGTGGTGGTGTCACGCATGAGCAACAAGGACAAACAGTTGCTGTATTTCTCTTTCCTTGGAAAATCCTCTATACAATCTGTCATTCTGCTATTTATTTGTTGCAGCTCATGTCTCTTAATGATATTGTCTATTTAAAATGGTTTATTCTGATTATCTTGTTTTATTTTAATCTTAAAGGCCTATTCATACTTCATAACAACATAAGAATTTTCTTCTTGCACCCAGGGCTGGCCGAACAAAATGACGTCATTTTGTTTGGCCAGCTCCTGTTCGGCAGTTCTTGCGGCTTGTTTTTGCGGCTTGTTCTCGACACCTCAGCTGAGTAGAACTTTGTTCGGCCGTTTGGCAGCGCTGTCCGACATCTTCATTCTGATTGATTATTTATGTGGGTGTGGCAAAAGGAGAAATTCAATTTGTCAACTGGACCAAAGTTTATTTGGTCGAATACGTTTCGCAGCTCATCCAAGCTGCTTCTTCAATTCTGGGTGTGGTTTATCTGCTGGAGCAAATGGGCACGTGAGATGGCTGCTTCCTTCCGGTGTGGAGCAAGAAAAAAAAAAAGGATGGTTTTGAGTCACAGCTGACGGAAATAGTGAGAAAATAGAAACATCTGTGGAGAAACTCAAAGGACTCTATGTTTCTCCACACCTGTTATTACTGCTGTATAAATCTATCATTCAGCCCATCCTGTTGTACTGTTCCACCTGCTTCTATAACATGCTTACTGTTAAAAATTGGACCAAACTCACAAAAGTAACACACACAGCTGCTAAAATCATAGGACTCCCCACACCCAATCTCACAGATCTAAATAATCGGGCTATTGGACGCTTCGCACTCTCCATAGAGCAGGACTCCACTCACCCCCTCCAGGACCACCTCACCCCTCTGCCTTCAGGACGGAGGTACAGGGCGCTCAGGTGCAGGAGGGCACGGTTTGGTAGAAGCCTGATCCCATCAGCCATTGCTTTCTTAAACAACAGGCCCCGCTGAGGCATAATGTCTGTTCTGTAATGTGTTTATGTGATTGTGATGTTTGGTGTTTATCTGTGTATATGTCAAATGAGCTCTGTGTATGTGGAAAAGAATCTCCCCTCGGGGACAATAAAGTAAAGTCTAAGTCTAAAGTCTAAGTCTAAGTCTATCTATATGGCACGACGCTCAGTGACTATAGACAGCCAAATGGCAAGAAACTCATGAAGGGAGATCGCGGACATTTTAGACTTGAACGAAAATCAGTGTAGACAAGTCTGGCGTAATCTCCGTGATAAGTTTGCGAAAGCCAAAAGGTGCGTCACCAAAAAAAAGATCGGTCAGGCTGGAGGATGAAAAGAAATACCCTCGCTATATACCTTCCTGCAGTCGCTGGACTCTATCATCAAACACAGGGAAACATCCACCAATATGGGGTAGAGCGAGGGGGCGTGGCAGTTTGGCAGCAGAACATCTTTTGAAGTATAAAATGTTAGAGCCCAAACGAACTTTGTTCTTGTTCTTATGTTCTTATGAAGTATGAATAGGCCTTAATCCGTTTATATGTAATATAATCGTTTATTGTTATATTTCTCTGTAGCATTATATCGCGCTTCAAAATTTGTTGTGACAGGCCTCATGTGCAGGTGTTGTCTTGTGATTAACCAATAATTTCTTTATTCGACTCCAGAGCTTCTTGTCCCATCTGTAACTTCAGGCCTGTGACCATCTACATTTGTCTGTTACAGGATTTTTGGTTTCTACAAAGGAATCCTGCCCCCGATCCTGGCAGAGACGCCCAAGAGAGCGGTTAAAGTAAAGCTTCATTTATATCTCCAGTAACAATATCCAACCTGTAATAATAACCAACCACCAACCACTCACAGCTGCCATAAAAAAACATCACAGTCGTACAAGGAAACAGAAGTGTTTAATCAAAGAGTTGACAGGGAGTTTCTGTTTGTTCCTCTTCACAAATATTGACTGATTGACATTTCAGTTGCTTTTCCTTGGAAGGTGACTGCTGATGTGGCCACCCAAAAGTATTGTAAACAGTTAGCTCATAAAACTACACTTTCTCTTTGTTATAATATATTGTGATGTGTGAGCTACCTTTTAATAGAGCTTGGGATGGAACTTCAAAAACAGTCATTACCATGGAAATCCGCCATGTTTGTGGCAGTAGTGCAAAACTCTCATATAGTTATATTCGCCAAATTAACATTAAAAAGTAAATAAAAATGTGGTGGAAAATGGCATTAAACCTTTCTATCTTCATGGAGATCAAACCAGACCAAGTTACAGGTCAGATCTGTGGAGAGGCGACCCCGTTCACAGTCAGAATGCCTGTTTTTCCTAGGTATTTTTGAGCTATAAAGTAACTGAAAAAATGTAAGGTAGATCTGTTTAATGTCATACTGTGGAACATTCCAGGCAGAGCAATGACATACCCTTAGAAACCAGCAGGTGACGGACCCTCCACCAGAAAAGTTACACAATGCACCTTTAAGTCTAGTATTTATCATATTAAAATCTCCACATTAGGCTCAGTGAAAATTCTGTGAGGTATGATGTCATTTCATGGAATTGTATCAACATTAGAAGGGGGTTGAGTGGATGACATTAAATTAAAGGTGCATTATGTGACTTTTCTTGTGGAGGGTATGTTACTTGCTTATCACCATGGGGATTATTATGTTATTATTGTGTTATACATGTTCCACAGTATGGCATCAAAGTTTCAATCAGGCATTATTTAGATTATAGGTGTTTGTATTGCTCAAAAATAGCATGAGAAAATGCATTCTTACTGTGAGCGGCATCACCATTCCTCAGATCTGACCTGTAACTCGACCTGGTGGTGTCACTTATTTGTTTCCATGGAAATTGATATGTTTAATGCCATACTGTGGAACATTACAGGCAAGCAGGTGGCGGACCCTCACCAGAAATTACATAGTACAAATAGCACAAAAAGTCTATTGGCCTATGTACCCTGTTTTAGTTTTGGTCCACTATTTAGAAAAAAACATCTCATCAAACTGTGTAGACTGCAAAATGTAATATCTAGATAAGTTAAAATGTCTTAAATTAAGAACATTTGACTTATTTGAGTAGATTCAAGTTTACAAGCAAAATGATCTACCAATGGAATACTTGTTTTTCTTAATTCAAGCAACATTCAATTGTGTTTCTTATTTTAAGTGCAAAGAGTTTTTTTTTTTTTTTTTTTTTAATCTTAAGTCTAGTAAGATGTATTTTCATATTTTAACTACAAAAAGTCTTGTTCCGTTGGTAGATAATTGTACTTGTAAAGTGAAATTTACTAAAATTATGTTAAAACTGTCTTAATTCAAGCCAAATTTTAGTTTTTGCAGTGTAAGGGGATTTCATTAGTAGCCTATAAGTATATCCCTACAGTCCCTGACAAAAGTCTTGTCGCTTATCCATTTTGTAGAAACAAAAGCTTATAACCTGACTTTAAATTAATCGATTGGTTTTAGAAATGTCTCATATGAAAGCTAAAACCCTCCCAAATTATGCTCAATATACTAAAATAAATTTGCTTCACTGAAGAAAGATTGATCATTTAATGAACACAGAAAGGTCAGATTTTGGCAAGACAAAAGTCTTGTCGCCTTGTCATATGATGCACCCAATCCTAGATTACAGCCTCACCTGTGATCAGTTACTGATCAATCAATTAGTGGGTGTGTATAAAAAGAACCCCAGCACACCAGACCTTCACATCAACTGCAACTTGACCTCTGACAACATGCCTAAGATCCACCCTGAGACCAAAGCGTTAATTATCAAGAGGCTGAAGACCAGATCCACTGCTGAGGTGGCTGACACCTTCAATGTGTCTCAGCGTCAAGTACAAAGAATAAGAAAAAGATCTGAAAAGACTGGAGATGTTTTTGACAAGCCCAGGTCCGGCAGACCCCGCAAGACAACTGCTCGGGAGGACCGTTTGTTGATTCGAAAATCCAAGGCCAGCCCCTTTTCCACTGCAGCAGAGCTCCACCAGGCCTGGTCACCTCAAGTCCCTGTGTCAACCAGAACAGTTTGTAGAATTCTGTCTCGAAATGGCCTCCATGGTCGAATCAGTGCACAGAAACCAGCACTAAACAAAAGGCAATTAAAAAACCGTGTGGCATTTGCCAAGGCCCACAGCCTGCTAAAAGGATGGACACTGGAAAAGTGGCAGAAGGTGGATTTCTCAGATGAATCCTCGGTTGAATTACATCACAGCTGCCGCAAATATTGCAGGAGACCTACTGGAGCCCGCATGGATCCAAGATTCACCCAGAAAACAGTTAAGTTTGGTGGCGGAAAAATCATGGTCTGGGGTTACATCCAGTATGGGGGTGTGCGAGACATTTGCAGGGTGGAAGGCAATATCAATAGCCTAAAATATCAAGAAGTATTAGCTACCTCTTACATTCCCAACCATAAAAGGGGTCAAATTTTGCAGCAGGATGGTGCTCCATCGCATACTTCTATCTCTACATCAAAGTTCCTCAAGGCGAAGAAGATCAAGGTGCTCCAGGACTGGCCAGCCCAGTCACCAGACATGAACATCATTGAGCATGTCTGGGGTAGAATGAAAGAGGAAGCATGGAAGGCAAAACCAAAGAATCTTGATGAACTCTGGGAGGCATGTAAGACTGCTTTCTTTGCTATTCCTGATGACTTCATCAACAAATTGTATGAATCATTGTCGAACCGCATGGATGCAGTCCTTCAAGCTCATGGAAGTCATACAAGATATTAAATATGGATCTCACAGCACCACTACTTAATTCACTGACGTTATGCAACATATTTTTGTATTTGAAGTAAATTATTTGTTCAATTTTCTGTAAGCGACAAGACTTTTGTCTTGCCAAAATCTGACCTTTCTGTGTTCATTAAATGATCAATCTTTCTTCAGTGAAGCAAATTTATTTTAGTATATTGAGCATAATTTGGGAGGGTTTTAGCTTTCATATGAGACATTTCTAAAACCAATCGATTAATTTAAAGTCAGGTTATAAGCTTTTGTTTCTACAAAATGGATAAGCGACAAGACTTTTGTCAGGGACTGTAGTACTTTTTGTTGGCCCCATGCCTGGATAAATGTGTCAAAACTGGCAATATAGCCTAGGCCAATAATTTCGCTGTTTAGCATAACGTACTCTGTATTCTGTTCTTGTTTAATTGTCTCATGGCTGCTGTGCTCCCTTCTGTTTGGAGGAAGTGTTAGCATGTGGAGCTAATAGAGAGAGAGGGGGGTGGACTGGTTTAAAGTGAGTTCATAATGAGAAACTGGTGACTGCAACGTGTGAACTTTTAGAATATAAGCTCCCTCTGAGAACATATCCTAATCGCTAACATGGCTAACATGGCTAATTTAAACTTAGACAAATATTATTGATCCACAAGGGAAATTACTTGGACACAGTAGCTTACAGATCCAATATATTATAATAACAAAAAGAGAGAAAAAATATAAATGGTAAAAATAATTCTAAATAAGTAGCAAAAATAGCCAGCTAACATGGCTATCCAAGCTGACAGCTAACAAAACTGATAATTGTTTTTCGCCAACTAAAGTCAGTGCAGATTGCGCATGGATATCATGGCAGTCGACGGATTTATATGACTTTTCAAGGACTTTAACAGAATGAGAGAGTTATTAATCTAACACTAGACAGATGATAATTTCCTAAAAACCTATTTTAATCCTGGAAAAATGATGATTGGAAATAGACGCTTATTACAGGACCACTTATTTTCAACCCCTAACACTTGATATAATCCATAATGTGGCAGTTTGATCCCCACTCCTTTTGTGTCCTTTTGTGACACTCAACTTGCCTTGAGTCGAAATTCCAATATCCTGTCATTCTCAAGTTAAATGACATTCCATTATGGACACCATTTTGAGGACATTTAAAGGTCCCACATTATGCAAAATTAACTTCTTGTGAGCTTTTAGTCATGTTAGAATGTTGTTACCTCCTCAAAAACAGACCTGGAGTTGTTTTTTGTTTCATTCACAATCCTGCATTATTAGTCTGCCAAAGCTCAAAATGCTTTGTTCCATCTTGTGATGTCATGAAGTGGTAGTTTTCAAGTTAGTAGGTACTTTTTACCTTTTGTTCAATAGTAATGGGCAGTTTCATGGCTGAAATCATCCAGAAGATTCTAGTGAAGGTGTATGGAGTTTAAAAATGGAGGGAGCACTTTCTGTAGTACCACATGACATCACAAGGTGGAAGAGGGAGTTTTCTGTTTGAGAGAAGAACTCAGCCTAAATCTGCAGGGTTTGTGTGGTAAACATGTGTGAGCGAAACAAAACACACCTCCAGGTCTGTTTGTGATGAGGAAACTTCATTATAACATAGATCAGAAAATAGTGTAATTAAAGATGGAACAGCAATATTATGAAATGACTGTTGCTATGGTGACTGTAAAACAATGAGAAAACAATGTGCATGTAATTGTGGCCATTTATCAGGTACGATATTTCAAGCTGGAACTGGGCGTTTCTTGATTAATTCTGTTAAGACTTTTCTTTTGTAAGAGATTTGGTGCAGATTTGATTGATTAGCCCCAGTTAAATTCCATTAACCATTGTTTGACGCTGATTAATAACTGAAGCGTTACAACAATAATACTCTTCTATTCATGGTTGGTTTCGGTTGGTTTCGCCCTGGTCCGTTCTTTGTCCCAGTCTTGTCTCTATATTAACTCCTGGTTTCCTAGTCTGTGGGGCTCCTCTTTATCTTTGAGTCACTTCTTTCTTTGGCGGTAGCTTTCTGACAGCTCATTTCTCTTTCTCTCCACAGTTTTTCTGCTTCGAACAGTACAAGAAGCTGCTGGGGCTGACTCCTTTGTCTCCTGGAGTGGTGAGTGTGCATGCCTGACACATACACATACACACACACACACACACACGCACACGCACACGCACACACACACACACACATATATGTGTTCCTCACCTTCCACGGTGGTTGGTCTCTCTCACCCTCATCCAGCTCGGACCCTCTACGGGGCCTGGGAGCTTGAGAGTTCTGTGCAGTATCTTTGCTGTTCTTAGTACTGCACTTTTCTGAACTGACTGTTTTGGAGATGTCTGATGTTTTTCCGGGTATCTGCTTTAGCCACTCTTCCAGTTTGGGGGTTACAGCCCCAAGTGCTCCGATCACCACGGGCACCACTGATGCCTTCACCTTCCAGGCCTTCTCCAGCTCTTCCTTGAGCCCCTGGTATTTCTCTAGTTTCTCATGTTCCTTTTTCCTGATATTACCATCGCTTGGTATTGCAATGTCCACCACCACGGCTTTGTTCTGTTGCTTATCCACCACCACTATGTCTGGTTGGTTTGCCATCACCATTCTGTCAGTCTGTATCTGGAAGTCCCACAGGACCTTGGCTCGCTCATTCTCCACAACCTTCGGGGGAGTTCCCCACCTTGACCTTGGGGTCTCCAGCCCGTACTCTGCACAGATGTTTCTGTACACTATGCCCGCCACTTGGTTATGTCGCTCCATGTATGCTTTACCTGCCAGCATCTTACACCCTGCATTTATGTGCTGGACTGTCTCAGGAGCCTCTTTGCACAACCTACACCTTGGGTCTTGTCTGGTGTGGTAGATCTGGGCCTCTATTGCTCGGGTGCTCAAGGCCTGCTCCTGTGCAGCCAGGATGAGGGCCTCTGTGCTGTCCTTCAGACCAGCCCTCTCCAGCTATTGGTAGGATTTCTTGATATCAGCCACTTCAGTTATGTTTCGGTGGTACGCCCCATGTAGGGGCTTGTCCTGCCATGATGGTCCCTCCAGCACCTCTTCCTCTGAGCTCCACTGTCTGAGGCATTCCCTGAGCACATCATCTGTTGGGGCCTTGTCCTTGATGTACTTATGGATTTTGGATGTTTCATCCTGGACAGTGGTTCCCACACTCACTAGTCCTCGGCCTCCTTCCTTCCGGCTCACATACAGTCTCAGGGTGCTGGATTTTTTATTTATTTATTCAATATTTTACCAGGTTAGTCAACTGAGAACACCTCATTTGCAGTGACGACATGGCCAAGAGGCAGCAGCACATCAACCATAACATGAAATAGTGAATCATAACACGAAACAGTAATAGTGAATCATAACATGAGACAGTGGATCATAACATGAGACAGTGAATCATAACATGAGACAGTGAATCATAACATGAGACAGTGAAACATTTGCAGATTAAAGATAGAAAGTAAATGCCACACTGTGGAATATTACAGGAAAAACAATAACATCAAGCGTGCCTCCCACTAAAGAAACGACTGCACATCTTGTCAGGTTTGTGAAGTTGTTGTGTATTGTTTTGTATCATGTTTTTGTATATTTGTTAAAAATGGCACTTCTTGCATTGCTAACCATAAGGAGGGTTAGCTGCGTAATCGCTAGATTATTCACACATGCATGGATGGATTTTGGATGAGGGAACAAAGACGAAAACTCTAAAAATTCATTTTACTTCAGACTTTCCCTTTAAAGGTGCATTGTGTAACTTTTGTGGTGGAGGGTCCGTCACATACTTTTCTCCATGAATGTATTGCTTTGTTTGGAATGTTTCACAGTATGGTATTAAACCTTTTTATCTTCACAGAGACCAAACCAGACCAAGTTACAGGTCAAAGTGCTTTGAGTACCTTGAAGGTGGAAAATCACTATATAAAATTGTGACCATGACCGTGGAGAGTCAACCTCACTCACAGTTAGAATGCCTGTTTTTCTAGGTATTTTTGAGCAGTGAAATCACCTGCAGTTGAATAAATGTAAGTTAGAGCTGTTTAAAGTCATACAGTGGAACATTCCAGGCAGAGCAATGACATATCAATTGAAACAAGTATCTGACAGACCCCTAACCAAAAAGTTACACAATGTACCTTTTAGAAAACATGAACAAAATGAATCCTAAATCCTACACTAGCGTAATACTCACCAAGTGACTCTATGTATTGGAGCCAGTCTAGTTCCAGTCCAGTCCTTCTGAATGTGAGGCTCAGAGAGGACGCGACAGGCTGCTAAGGAAGACAGATGGTTTTGGGTGCGGCTGCTCTCACTGTTCAGGTAGCAGCGAGACGTCAGGAAGATGGATGATTTTACCTGTGGAGTCTGGACTTGTTTGTAAAGGTACTGGTCCACGGACGTGTACCTGTCCCATTAATCATGTGCCACAAAACTGCCTCCTCTTTACCTTTAAGTTGTTTGTACTTTTCTCAACTTCTCTTCATGGTATCATGTTATTTCTTCTTCATGAACATACCTGAAGTCAAGTTTAGTTTCATTCACATGTTTGCGAAATCCTGCATGTTTCGTTTGTTTCCTCCATAGTTGAAAAGTTTTACCTTGTGATGTCATTAGTTGCACTCATTCACAGAGCGACTCATAGTTCAGTACTTTCTCCTTGCTGTGGATCATGTGACTCTGGCATCTGGGCAAAAAAAAAAGTCTGCTTAAAGGTGCATTGTGTAACTTTTCTGGTAAAAGTCCAGCACCTGGTTATGTCCATGGAAATGTGCTAGGGAGACTGCTTTCGCTGGAATGTACCACAGTATGGCATTAAATTTGCTTATTATTTAACGATAGGTGTTTTTTACAATAAAATACCTTGAAAAATATGCGTTCTACTGTAAGCTAACCCACCTCTCCACAAATCTGACCTGTAAATTGGTTTGTTGCAAATCCAGGCAAAGCAACGACATCTCCATGGTGACGGGCCCTCCACCCAGAAAGTTATACAGTGCACTTTTAACTCCAAATTGATTGTTGTAATATCAAATTCACCTGACGTATTTATGGATATTAGTGGGACTGTGGTTGAGTGGCAAGCATTCACAGGAAAGTTGGAAAGTTGCCATTTCAGCCCACACCAAACCATCTGACTGTATTGTAAATGATGCTTTGATGGCCTCTGATCTCCTTTAGTGTGGTCCAGCTCTCTCGTCTAATCACTGCTGTTCATTAGCAGCCTCCCCACACACACACACACACTAACACATGTTGAGTTTCCATGCCTCTTGGGGACAGCACATTGACTTCCAGTCATTTCCTGGAGACTGAGCCTAACCCTACCCATAGTCTACCTAACCTTACCTATTTTAAAGGTGCTGCACCTGATTTTTACCGTCTTAAAAATGTGAAAAACACAACTACTTAAATTTTATATAGTTTGTAAGTGTCTAAAGTTATTCTTCACTTATTTATGCATCGCAAGCATCCAAATTATTTACCATTTAGAAATGCTTCTTGCAACTTTGCATGCTAGGGCAGAGTTTTTACGGTCATGGTACTGCTAACAGCAACTAGCATGCTAACCGTGCACTTCTTGATTACCAAACAGCTTACTTTTTGACCCCATAAGTGCGACTGTTTCTCATAAAGTGAGTGTGTGTACAAATGTTAGTCCCCAGAATGTTACAAATCCCCCCACACACTCCCGCACTTCCTCGTCCCCTCCCTTAACCTGAACCCAGCTGAATTCCTTCACTCTGATTAACGAGGACACACCGCGTAATAGCACAAATACGGAATTAAAGCTGGTCTCTGGCTGTGTAAACACGGGGCATGTCTGTGAGGATGGGAGCGGGAGTGCAGAAGAGTAATGGGCCAAAGAGACAACCTTGACGTGTCCCCATGACGCTAGCCTACATGATGCTAGCCCACCTGAACTAGCGAACAAGTACAGCTCTGTACCAACGAAAACCACCGTCAACATGCCAAGGCCAAGCGCATTCAAGTGTGCATGCTTCCTCTAATATTAGCTCAGATTAAAGGGATTCAGCTGGATTTTATGTGGAAAAAGGGTCATTACGCACTCCACGCTACCGCACCACAAATCGTATGTACCTGTGCAGAGTGTCAATTTTATAAGGGATTGTGGTCCATTGGAATTTGGTGCATTGCAAATGGCCAGAAGACAGGAGGGATTACATTAGCACTGCTCCATTAATCGCAATCAAACTGAAAAATGCCATTTGAATCCAGGCTGAACCATTTAGAAAAAATGTCTAATTGTAATATTTCTGAGATTATATTTGTAATTTTATTTGAATAATACGATTCTGTTTAAAGTTCACATTTTAAAGACATCCAGAGGAATTGAGAAAAAGACTGAAAAATGAAATGACAAACTAATACAAGAATTATATTTTAGAACATGTTTGTACAGGTCTAAACTACAGGATTAGCAGTTTTCATGCAGAATAAGACCCCATGAGACACAGGGAGGGCATCTGACACACAGAAACAGGGAGAACATGCCAACTTCACACACACTTCTGTTTCCTTATTATTTGATTCTCACATTATGTTCCTTAAGGCTTTGATGGTACAAGGCAAGGCAGGTTTATTTGTATAGAACAATTCGTACACAAAGTAATTCAAATACAGAATAAGAAAGACACTGAAATCACAATGAGAAAAACTGGTGATTTTCATACTAATGCACAAACTCAGTGGACTTAGTAGATTTTTAGTATCACAGCCATGATTTAGTCTTTATTATTTACTGAACCATATTGAATCGATTTGAAATATATCGTATCGAATCGTATTGAATCGAAAGTGCACTGTATTGAAAAATGTATCGTATTGCGGCCTATGTATCGAGGTATGTGTCGTATCGGCAACTTCTTTATGATGATGACCCAGCCCTACACGTACAGTCCCTTTCCCTTCTGTGCGTTATTGTTGTGTGTTACTACCAGAGCGTCGACATACGTTGTGTTATTTATTTAATGCATGCAAACTGGACATGCTCTGTTAGGTCTGATGGTTTTTACTTTTACATATCTGAAAACACTCCAACCAAAACCTCAGTTGCTGAGACATGCAGAGCCCACTCACCCCCTGCCTTTGTCTGCTGCAGCAAAACAAATACTCTTTACGTTGGAAAACTACAGTTGGAAACGATAGAGATAAAACTGGCACATTTACAACAATATATATTAAGTGTTCTCCACACTCCCCATATTAAAAAAAAAGCCCTGAAAGCCCAGCTCTGTAAAAACTATCTTATTTCTTTTGTTTGCCTTAATTATTATTATTATTATTATTATTATTATTATTATTATTATTATTATTATTATTATTAGTTTTAAAGCGATAGCATTTAACTTTCTGGAAAGTCAACTGAATGATGGAAAAGGAAAGTTAAAACCATACTCTAGAACATTCTCCATGGAAATGCATTTTATACCATACCCACCCTATTTGATATTTTGAACCTTCAACCCTACAAATAGACAAATCAGAATCGTACTGACCCCACAGACACGAGGAGGACCATAACACATAATAATGCATTAGTCTTCTGTCACTTTACCATTTTGTGCATTATTCAGTCACTCCACACTACTATTGGTAACACTATTGTAGCCACAGCTGCCCTTGTGGAGACTGAGAGAAGAGAGGCTGCCAACCTGTGCCATCCGACCACCACCAACACACACTCACATCACTTTCACACTAGGTAATGTGTCTCAGACCAGATCCTTTCACAGTTTTGGACATAAAAATACACAAACACAAATCCTCACAAATAGTCACTACATGGCCCACGTCTGAACTTAAAATTAACTCGGAAAAAAAAAAACTGAGCCGGCCTTACTTTTTAACTTAGTTTTTATTTTCTTTTTCAGCAACAATACAAAGATTTGAATCAATAAATGAACATTGCACTTTTTACTTATTTATTTATTTATTATTATTATTTTCAATTTAAGTTTGGATCAAAGTACAGGGTGATAGTGACAGAACTGAACTGTCCTTATAAACATGTATATCAGAGACTGGAGAAAAGCCCCAAGTCACACCTGTATAAAAAGGCCAAACTCATTCTGTCTTGTTTAGAGAAGGGGGTCTGGTTTGAATCATTTGAGCTTTATACATTTTAAGGCGGCAGTAAATAAAATATTTAATGGAATATCCTGTTTAAAAAATAATTTTAAGGGCATAAAAAACATCTTTCCAGAACACATCCAGTTTAGGACAATGACAAAATATATGAGTGTGGACCACCCCACAATTTCTCCAGCGTGAACCAACATGCATTGGTCCCATCTTAATGGTTATATCTGGTGTTCTAAAAAGTCTGGTAATAACTTTCTACTTGAATTCCCACCAACTGTTTTGAATTTGTAATAAGACGTGATTCTGTGCATATCACTCCCCACGTATCCACTGGTATATTTATTATCATCTCTGTCTGGCCTTACTTTTAAAACCACCATAGTCCTACTTATTCATGTCAACAGGTTAAAGGCATATTGTGCAGAATTGACTGTTGTGAGCTTTTAGTCATATTGGAATCTTGCTACCTCTTCAAAAACATAGCTGGACTGTAACCCTTTATTATTAGTGTGTCTTCATTGCCAAAGCTCAAAATCCTCTGTTCCACCTTGTGATGTCAACAGCTCCTTTAACCTTTAGTTCATTACAGATTGGCAATTGCAGATCTAAAATGATCCAAATGATTCTAGCGAAGGTGTAGGGAGTTTAAAAACACAGGGGAGCACTACCTGTAATACCACATGACATCACAAAGGTGGAACTCAGCCTAAATACGCAGGGTTTGTGTGTTAAACATGTGTGAATGAAACAAAACACAACTCTGGGTGTGTTTGTGATGAGGAAACATAACAGAGATCAGGAAATAGTGTAATATGGGCCCTTTAATAGCATATTCCTATAAACAGAAAACCAACGCCCATGAATACGAGTTGACATTGTTGCCAGTATTGTCACATTACCAACCTCTGACTCACATACAGGAGATTGCCAGAATATTATTAATGTAAATGTGAGGGAGAGTTACAGCCAAAGTTCAGTTCCCTCTTCTGTCATCTCACATTCAGAGGAACTATAACAGAGGCAGGTGTGCTCTGGCTCCTCATTTATCTACGGTCTCAAACAAAACACAGCAGGTCCTTTGCGAAGCACACAAAAGGACCTGGAGAACGGGTTTCTGAAAGTGAAACTACCACTCACAGCCTGGACATGTTCAGCTGCTGAAGTACATTTATCTGTCCTATTTCTCTGGTCTATGTTCTAACGTAGTTTCCTCATTACAAACAGACCTGGAGTTGTTGGAGTGTTTTGTTTCATTCACACATGTTTAAAGGTGTGTAACTTTTTGGTTGGGGTTCCGTCACCTGCTGCTTTCTATGGAGATGTCATTGCTCTGCCTGAAATGTCCCACAGTATGACATTAAACAGCTCTACTTTACATTTATTCAATTACAGGTGGTTTTATTGCTCAAAAATACCTAGAAAAACAGACATTCTGACTGTGAGCGAGGTCGCCTCTCCACAGATTTGACCTGTAACTTGGTCTGGTTTGACCTCCATGAAAATAGGAAGGTTTAATGCCATACTGTGAAACATTCTAGACAAAGCAATAACATTTCCATGGAGAAAAGTATTTGACGAACCCTCCACCAGAAAAGTTACACAATGCAGCTTTAACACACAAATCGTGCAAATGATGCATATTTCTCAAACTGAAAATACTCGTACACACCTTGTGATGTCATGTGGTAATACAGGAAGTGCTCCAGTGTGTTTTTAAACTACATACACCTTCAGTAGAATCATTTGGACGATTTTGGCTCTGGAATTGCCAATCTCTACTGAACTAAAGGTAAAAGGAGCTGTTCACTTGAAAACTACCGCTTCATGACATCACAAGGTGGAACAGAGCATTTTGAGCTTTGGAGATGTAGACAGACTAATAATAAAGAGTTACTCAAACATGTGAATGAAACAAAACACAACTCCAGGTCTGTTTTTGAGGAGGGAACAACATTATAACACGACTTAAAGCTCACTAGAGTCAACTTTGCATAATATAGGGTAATTAACTCAATTTCATCAAATCATGAAGTTGTTTGTTATAGCAGGTTTTATTTCAGTGTGTAAATATTTAATTTTGCATATTGTTTGGTGAGTTGTGTAACATTGGCCAAACAGAATGCATGACGTAAGGAGAGGCAGAGGAGTGAAATAAATGCAGAAAAAGCTGATGATAAACAGGAAGTACTTTCTTGTTTTTAGTTGTTTACTGCACCACAAACGTGGAATCACTTAAAGGTGCACTGTGTAACTTTTCTGAAGGAGGGTCCGTCAAATGCTTTTCTCCATTTTCTATCTTCATGGAGACCAAACCAGACCAAGTTACAGGTCAGATCTGTGGAGAGGCGACCCCGCTCACAGTTAGAATGTCTGTTTTTCTAGGTATTTATGAGCTCTAAAACCACCTGTAATTGAATAAATGTAAAGTAGAGCTGTTTAATGTCATACTGTGGAACATTCCAGGCAGAGCAGTGACATATCCATCAAAACAAGCAGATGACGGACCCACAACCGAAAAAGTACATAGTGCAGTCTTAACATATTTTGTGAATTGCTGAGCTCGGCCTATGATTAAAAAGTATAATTCAGATAAGGTTTTGATTTTATTTATTAAGAAAATATTAGTTACAGACCCTATGGATTCTGTTGCCGTGGCAATTGCGGCCACCTTATGACATATTTAAAGGTGCATTGTGTAACTGTTCGGTTCCGTCAGCAGCTTGTTTCTATAGATACGTCATCACTCTCCTTAGACTGTTCCCCAGTATGACATTAAACAGCTGTACTTTACATTTATTCAATTACAGGTGGTTTTACAGCTCAAAAATACCAAGCAAAACAGGCCTTCTGACTGTGAGTGGGGTCGCGTCTCCACAGATCTGACCTGTAACTTGGTCTGGTTTGGTCTCCATGAAGATAGAAAGGTTTAATGCCATACTGTGAAACATTCCAGACAAAGCAATAACATCTCCACGGAGAAAAGCATTTGACAGACCCTCTACTAGAAAAGTTACACAATGCACCAAATTCCAAACACTGGAATCGTACTAAAAAAACACTGCAAATCATAATTATATATTTTTGCAAAGTCATATTTAATGTTTTTTTTTTTTTTTTTTTTTTTTTTATGGCTAGGCTTTGACAGTGGCGGGCCTGGGCTCTGGTCTGACTGAGGCTGTGGTGGTGAATCCTTTTGAGGTGGTCAAAGTGAGTCTTCAGGCCAACAGAGATGCATTCAAAGAGGTATGTGTGCATTTACTACTGTTACTCTGCTACTGCTACAGGCCTGTCACTATAATGCCACTTTAACTCTGTCACTTTTCTGGTTGTTTCCATGGAGATAAAATCAAATATATTTTAATGACTTAATGGTCCCAGAATGTTTTCATCTGCAGAACACCCTCACAATACAGACGACATGCAGTGTTAGAAATAAACACATTTAGCGAAATAGTCAAACTCATAATAACCTTTTGCATAAAAATCGCTTTGACCTGGAACATACATATTGTTCTAGATGTACAACTTTTAATGCCATACTGTGGAACATTTCAGGCAAAGGCAACAGACAAACAGGCAGCAGCCCTCCTTCAGAATAGTTACACAGTGCATCTTTAATTGTTTAAAGGTGCACTGTGTAATATTTCTAGTGGAGGGTCCGCCATCTGCTTGTCTCCATGGAAATGTTATTGCTTTGTTTAGAATGTTCCACAGTATAGGTTAAACCCATCTATCACAACAGAGACAAGCAGGTTACAGCACTACGCTACATTACGGATCAGATCTGTTCACAGAAGGAATTATTGTGTTTTTGAGGAACAGAAACACCTGTAATGAATAAATGCTAGATGGATTTATTTAAAGTCATACCATGAAACCTGGCAAAGCAATAACATCTCCATGGAGACAAGTATGTGGCTTGACCCTCCACCAGAAAAGTTGCACAGTGCACCTTTAATATGAAAAATAAAACATATTTTGGAGGACTGAATATTTGTTTTTATCTGTTATTATTGTATATGTTATGACCGTCTCCCGAACTCATTATAATGTTTTTAATGTGTAATTTCTCCTTCTTTCCCATAGCAACCATCCTCATTTGCCCAGGCGAGGAAGATCATCAAAGCTGGAGGGTTTGGGCTGAACGGACTGAACAGGGGCCTCACCTCCACTCTGGGACGACACGGGATCTTTAACATGATCTACTTTGGGTTCTACTTCAATGTCAAAGACGCTTTCCCCGCCAGTCAGGTAAGAACACACCACTCTGTGGATACTGATATAGGTATAGATACAGGTATAGATACAGTAACAGATACAGGTACAGGTACAGGTACAGGTACAGGTACAGATGTAGAGTAAAGTCAAAGAAGGTGTTCTATTGTTTTCTGGTAGATGGAAAAGTAAACTATAACATTTGTATATAACTATTTTACATTTTGTTAATTTTAAAGCACAATATTGATTTAAAAAGGCTTCATATTGTAATAGAAACATATCCATTGACTTCATGTTCAAAACTGTAGAACTGATAACCATAGCAAGAAGCAGAAATGTATTTATAATAACAATAAAATATTATATTAGTCTTATATAGGGCTTTTACAGAGATTCAAAGTTGCTTTATATTTTGTACATTGTTCATTCACTCCACACTACTGTTGGTACTATTGTAGCCATAGTTGACCCGGGGCAGACTGAGGTGAGGCTGAAAATCTGCTGCATGGGCTCCTCTGACCATCAACACACACACACACACACACACACATACACACACACACACACACACACACACACACACACACACACACACACACACACACCACAATCATACTAGGCAATGTGGATGTTTTGCCCAAGGACACAATGACACTGCCACACTGTGGCACCTGGTAGTCCCAGTGGTTTCCGATCCCAGCCGCCGCATTCCTAACAGGAAGTGAGCATGGGGGATCTTCTGGCTCCATCGACTCTGGCTCCAAATTGAAAAATTTGAAAGTTGTCCCCCCTATCTCTGTAACTGCTGCTGTGAGTCTCGTCATTTTGGTCTTAAAATGTTCGTATAAAACCGCTCATGATCCTGGGGTTTTTATTTCGCTCTTATGTCTGTAAATCATTTCCTATTCCTAGTATAGAACTCAGTCCAAATTCGCTTCTATTACTGCTAGCCTCATGAGCTTCATTTGACTGGAGTTGAACGCTGTGGGTCAGTACACTTTTTTACACAGTCTGTGAATCAGGCTTTGACAAGGAGGTTTGCAGGTGAATGTTTTTATGGTTGAAAATGGCCATGTGACATGTCTGAACCCTGACTCAGAATTCTTAGAAAAATCAGAGACTGCTCATGTATTTACCGAGATGCTCCTCTTATTTTTCCAACTTGCATCTCTCCATTTGTAATCTCCCTCCATGTTTGACAGTCTGATTAGCTTGTGCTTTGACATGGTGATTAGTAGCCTGCAGGAGGAAGGAGGAAATCATTGCGATGGGCCTGGGCTAATACCTCTGCGTCTGTGTACTCTTCATAACATCCTCAAAGTCTCTCGTTTCACATCCGTCCCAAACAAACGCTCATTCTGTTTAATGGAAGGAAGCGTTGCCATACGGAGCCCTGCGCACATGTACAGGCATTAGATCGGACTAATGGGAAACAGACTGGGGTATTATAAGAGAGGAGAGAGATTACAGTGAGGAAATAAATACTGGGGTTTGTATTGATTAGTATAGACCTGTGTTAGTCCTGGTTTGGACCTGGTTTAGTCCAAGTTTTTTTCTGTTAATATTATAAGATTATCTGGCTAATCAATAACCAATGTGTTAGAAAATGTATTTGACAACGCTGATTTTTATTATTAGGGGGGTCCTATTTTTGTCCTCTGGTCTTCTGCAGGATTGGCCCAAATAAAGATAAACAGAACTGCAACTGTGAAGAAATCTGCCATTAAAAATTACAAACAAACATTGAATTGTGATACAGACCAGAAATTATTGTACCAAATAGTGGGTCTGCGTGTGTTTTCTTCATTAGTCCTGGTTTGGACCTGGACCTTTTAAATCTTTTTAGACATAGTTTTTCGGCCTGGTTTAGTGTGGCCGGGTTTAGTCCACTTTTAGACCAGTTTTAGACCAGTTTTAGTCCGGTTTTAGTCTGGGTTTAGTCCAGTTTTAGTCCAGGTTTAGTTCAGGTTTAGTCTTCTTTTAGCCCTACTTTAGTCCGACTTTAGTCTTCTTTTAGTTCAGGTTTTAATCAGGGTTTAGTCTGGGTTTAGTCCTTTAGTGCTGTTTTTCTTCATTGTTTATGGTTTAGTCCTGGTTTATTTCATCTTTAAACCTGGTTTAGACCCAAGTCCAGGTTTTGTCAGAGTTTATTGTTTTTAATCCCTAGGTTTGTCCTGGTTTAGCTCTGGTTTAGTCCTGCTTTAGTCCTGCTTTCGGCCTTGATTAGCCCTACTTTAATCCTGGTTTAGCCCTGCTTTAGTCCAGGTTTAGTCCTTGTTTACTCCTAGTTTAATCCTGGTTTATCCCTGGTTTAGTTCTGGTTTAACCCTGCTTTAACCCTGCTTTAGTCCTGGTTCAGTCCTGGTTTAGTCCTATTTTAGTCCTGGGTTCTTCCTGATTTTATCCTGGTTTACTCCCTTACTTCCTGGTTTAGTCATGGTTTTGTCCTAGTTTAGCCCTGGTTTAGTCCTGGTTTAGCCCTGGTTTTGTCCTGGTTTACTCCCTCTTTTTTCCTGGTTTAGCTATGGTTTAATCCTGGTTTACTTCCTGGTTTATTTCTTTCATTCCCAGTCAGAAGAATTCTTTGCTTGCACATTTTCCAGAGCCGTGGTCCAAAGTATTGGTCATCTCCTCAGTTCTAATTACATGGCTGGATGACTCAAATAGACTCTGGGCTGTGTGCATCCATAGAACTGTCCTCTATTTATGAACATCCAAGTGCGGAGCTGTCACTGCTTTTACGGATTCCCATGAATCTGGAGACCGCATATTGTGTGGGATTAGGGAATAGTCAAGCCACTTTTTAATTTAGAGTCTGTTGAGATTAAATTAAGTGAACTCAATTGTGTGGTGTTCTATGGCGACATGTTTGAACAGGGCAAAAGAGAAAGTTGAAATGCTTGTGGTGGTTTCAAATTTTCACTGTAAGACTGTAACTGTGACTTCTGTAGAAAGGAGCAGTTCATGTTTTTGTAATTCCTCCTTGGTTTGGTGGGATAGTACCTGTGGTCAATATTTATCATAGTTTTACATCAGTTAAGTGGCAGTTTGTGGGGAAAAGCTGAGAAGAAAATGTGTAAAAATACAGAAAGTAGCGCTGAGTTGTAAAACAGAATCTCTGCTTATGTCATCAACACGGAAAAGTCCATCCAAAATGCAGAGACAGTTTAAGCACAAGGAAGTTTGAACCATATTTATTTGACTAAACAAATATGAATATGAATATGTATTTGTCTAATCATGACTGTTGTGTCATTCAGAGTGTTTACATTGTGGATGCAGGTAACAGAGTTCCACATCTGTTACATCTGCTGCCATTTTCCAACCAGGAAGTAACTCCAAACAAAACTATATATAAGACTAGTAACATCTTAAATATAACGATGTTAACTAGTTTTACTAAAAGAGTACTCTAACCTGTCATATAAAGTATATACATATACTTTAAAGGTGCACTATGTAACTTATTTGATGATTTTTTGTACGTCACCTGCATGTCTCCATGGAGATGTGTGTAACAGTGCTATTTCCTGGTTCACGGAGGATAAAATGCTTCTAGATGCACACAGCACACAGCGATCTCATGTTGAGCCTAAGGGCACACTCACACTGGGACTTTAGAACCGTGTCGTGCTCCAACACGATTGCTGTGGGTGGCTGCACCTTGAGCCATGGCCAGGAGCAGAGTTTTTTCACTGTTTTCCTTGTATGAGTGACAAGCGCACCTGAGAGGGCTCTTATACTACAATGGTACGTGTGCCGTGCTCTCCTCCTCTGGGCCAGAGTCTGACCTGTGCTACATCTGGGTGAGTGTCAGCTCAGTTCAGCAGAACTGTTGCTCTTTTGTCAGAAAAGAATTTGCCATGGATCCTACCTGGATGACTGAGGGATTAAACAATGCATCTTAAATTACCTGTAATTAAAGATGCATTGTTTTGTAATCTTTCCACCACTGACTAAATGTGGTTCAGACCTGGTATTGTGCTCTGATCCTGTCTCCCTCTGCCTCTGGCCTTGGTGAGGAGGAGCTGTTTTCTTAAAGCTCTTAGGCACTTTGCTGATGTCTCCACTTAGCTCCCACTTCCCATTTGAACAAACCAACGGTGCTGGGATTAGCTGTTGACTCAGCGCTGCTCTCGGGGTGTCCGTGCTCCAGAGAAAGGCCTGCACAGAGGAACCTGCTGTCATTTGTAAAAATATCCTTACCAATTAGCCTTAGAGCTCTCCAAGTCTGCTCCTCCGGTACTGTAATACTCTGGGCAGCATCGTAGTCCAATTACCCAAATCATCCCCATATGCCCAAGCCCACGCTCCCTGTTTAGAAATGCCTCCAACATGTGCTTCTGTTCAGCCAATCAGAGCGCGGCGTCTCACTCAGGAAGTACTAATCTGCCCCCCGCTACCATAAAATGATCCGGGCTTTCATGCAGGCTTTGCAATCATACGCACAAGCTTCTCAGGCTCCCAGTCCCCGCTGCATTTCCACAGAAAATATCCATTTATTTAAAGGACCCATTTTACGCTATTTTCTAATCTGTGTTCTAATGCACTTTCCTCATCACAAACAGACCTGGAATTGTGTTTTGTTTCATTTACACATGTTTAACACACAAACCCTGCAGATTTAGTTCTTCTCTCAAATTGAACTGCTCCACTGTGTTTTTAAACAGCATTAGAACATGACTTAAAGCTCACAAGAGTCATTTTTGCGTAATATAGGACCTTTAAACACTTAATTTCCTTCACAAATAACAGCTCTAGTTCTACCAACTTTCTTTTTTTGAAATGTTTATGAATAAAACTTGGTCTAATCTAACGATTCAATCAGAGACAAAGAGTAAAAGTTTTAAGGAGTCGTTATAGAACTCAACTTTGGAGGTTAGTTCATGGGTGCATTTTTGTCACTTTGGTCAAATTTGGTCCTTTATAGAAACTGTATTTATAATATGATTTAAAAAAACAAAATAAAAAAGCAAAAGTCCCCAAAATGGTGTCTGTAAGTGAGAGAAGTGGGAGAATGCATGGATTGTAAATGGATAAATATTTGCATGTAGTTTAATTGTTGGTTAACTCCTGCGTGGACTACAGATGGAAACTGCTATAGCTACATTTGGTGTAAAGCATCTCTTCTGTAATGAGACAAATCAGTTTAGAATATAATTTTGTCTGTTTCAAGATAAAACAGAACACTTATAGCAGGCTTATTAAGACAAACAGTCCCTCTCCTTCTCCTCCAGACAGACACACACAATAAAGCTCACAGTATAAAATGAGACGTTCAGTGTACATAAAACAGGGCTACTTGGGGGGTGAAGGAATTACACATAATCTCTGTTTGAATAAATAAAACATACAACAAACTTAATTATACTATATAAACAGTTTCTTTAATATTATCACGTGGTCTTATATTGGTTCTGATATGGATCCGGATAATTCTACAACTATTTACAGTCAGTCTGATTTTGTTCTGCTCATGAGACTAGCTTTTGGTATTGAGACTTTGCAGTGACATCAGGCTGGGGGTGTTCTACTTGTTTGTGTATGGCAGAATGTTTAGGAGTTGCTATGGTAGTGGTAAAATAGTCTGAAAACTATACAAAAGTAATTTAAACAGGACATTTTCAGGAGTCTGATGAGTGCGAGCATTGACAGGGACTTGTTTAACAGCACAAATCTGCTCGCCGGTTTTAGTTCCAGCTCTTTCTGGTCAGATTAAAGTCTAATTTGAGTAACAGTTTCAGACAGAGATGATGTCAGTTGCAAAAGTATCAGTTGATTAATGTCTGGGTGAACATTTTTGGAAAACCCTACATACATACACAGACATACAGTACATACATCACATAGAAGCGTTTAATTATTATACTGATGGTCCCATTATTTCCTCACATCTATAGGACCCCACTCTGGAGTTCTTGAGGAAGTTCACCATCGGCCTGGCGTCTGGGACCATCTCCTCCTGCGTGAACATCCCCTGGGACGTGGCCAAGAGCCGGATCCAGGGACCTCAGCCTGTGCCCGGAGAGATCAAGTACAAGACCTGTATGCAAACCATGGCACTCGTCTACAAAGAGGAGGGGTGAGGCATTTTGATATTTTTGTTTTTGAATGTTTTGAAATATTTCATACAGACACAAATATTGTGATCTCACTTGGTCACTCAGGAGGTCAGTCCCTCAGCTGTGAGTGTGACTGGCTCCATGTGCTCAAACTCTGAAGATGGCTTCTCTCACAGGTTGTCCACAGGTTTTGATCTGATAGTGGTAAATAGAAGTGATACAAACGCAAGTATCACAATATTGATTCAGTTGTCTCTGTGCACAGCAGTACCAGACTAGTTCTAGACTGTCCCTCTAACCGGAACTAGCTGGGTACCACTGTGCACAGAGCCAGTACCGATACCAATGAGTTTTGTATTAAAATGCATTGAAATCTGGTAAATAGTCACATTTTTATACAGTGCTTTTCCACCTTCAAGGCACTCAAAGCTCAAAGGAACCTCTCACCTGTACACAGACACTAGGGTTGAGGTGGGTTAAATGTCTTGCCCAAGAACACAACAACAGCATTCATCTGTGGGAGCTGGAAACAGACCATCAACCGAGAGCGGGTTTCGAACCACCAACCTTTAGATCAGTGGAGAAACACTTTACCAACTGAGCTACTGTCACCAATTTGTATGTTAGCTTGATGTATGGAGCTACAGCTAGCATTATTTTTGCTCCACTGCACCTTGAACTCATCTAAAAATGAAATGTGTTCAGAGAAACTAAAATATAAACAATGTGTTTCAAAACCTAATTTAAGTAAAAAAAAATAATAATAAAATAAAAAAAAAAATGCTATTTTTGGTGACAGTTTAAGAAAAAATATTTTTGCATGAAATCATCTGTAGGTCAAGTTCAGGTCAGATCTGGGGAGGGAGCGATCCCTGACACAGCAAGAATACATGTTTACAAGGAATTTTTGAGCAATACAGCATGTAACTGAATAAATGCAAGACAGATGAATGACATTTTAATGCCATACTTTGGAACATTCCACTCAAATCAATAACATTTCCATTTCCATTCCACCTAAAAAATTTCAGAAATTGCAAAGTAAATGTGAACTGTTTCCTTGTGAGAATTCCTCCTGTAATAGTTGCGCTATGTGTGTGTGTTCTGTAATGACCCTGGTGTCGAACAGTTGTTGTGAAGTGTGTGCTGTCCTCATCCGTCAGACGAACGCTGAAGCTGCAGGTCCGGCCCACGTGTGCGCGCTGCCTTTCTGTCATCTCTACACTAAAACAGAGACGTCTCACTCTGCTCCCACTGACAGCCTCAAACCCAGCCGCTACAACAAGATCTATGTTTGCACTTGCCCCGGGCCTTTCCCCAGCCCCCGTCCTCACCCCTCTGCCCCCCTCTTCTGCCCCCTCTTCTGCCCCCTCTGCCGTCTCTACCCCCTCTGCCGTCTCTGCCCCCTCTGCCGTCTCTGCCCCCTCTGCCCCCTCTGCCCCCTCTGCCGTCTCTGCCCCCTCTGCCGTCTCTGCCCCCTCTGCCGTCTCTGCCCCCTCTGCCGTCTCTACCCCCTCTGCCGTCTCTGCCGTCTCAGAACACCACAGCACAGATAAGGCTGGTAGGAAGGAGAGCTGTCTAAACTTTGTCACTGTGAAAACCAATATAGTTTTGTTTGTTTGTCTTGTATTATTGATACTTTGCAGCAGATGTCATCAACCTTCTCTGGGGGAGTAATGCTAACTGTAGGCTCTGCTCTGTCTGAAGCTCTGTCACTCAACTACTGTTTATTCTGACCATAAAGAACTGATTTAGCGGGAACTACAACAGATGAGCTGATTCGTGCTGTTAAAGAAGTCTCTTACACATAAAATTACAGTCACAAGCTAGCTAGCATTAGCCAAAAGTTTTTTCAGTTAGTTGCTCTCACCTTTTTGTTGAAAATCAAATTCTAAACAGGACCATAGGCTCTTGTTTTGATCTCAGACGCCTGAAAATGCATTGCTTAAATCCATTTTGCATTTTTTTCTTGAGTTTTCCGACAATCTTAGAACGTTTTTGGCAGTGTTTGCTAATCTGTGTGTTGTGTCACCATGGTAACTGCTGAACAATCCACCATAGAAGTACATGTAGAACACCCTCAGCGTAAAGTCACTGCAAAATATCCACAGGCAACAGGGTTCAATTCAGCCCTGACATCGGCTTCTTCTCCTGCTGTTCAGTGCAACACTCGCTTATCTTATATCTTATCTTCCTGAATGTCTATCGCCACTCTTCACCCCTTTTTGGCTGCTTACTCCAGTGAAATTCTAATAAATTCTAATAAAAGGAATTGTATAATCTGTGTAGAATCATATATTGTCTGCTAGAAATCAAATGAATTAAAGTATTTTTGTCACAGGTTCATTTCAGGACCTAACTTCCCTTTTCTTATAGCTTCCTCATTATCGTTAGTTTGCATTGTGTAGTGGTCTTTTATTTATGTTTTATAACTAGAATTCTACATGCAAGGAAAGCCATTATTTCCCTTAAGTGCAGGTACTTCCACTTTCTCTGAGTAAGCTGGAAATTCTACGTTTAATAGTGTCTGGAGCAGGGCTAATTAGCAAGACAGCTATTAGCACTGCGAGGCTAACAGACAGACGATTGCTGGCCCAGACTATTTTAGCAATTTGTGATCTGAATGAGTCTGGTGATGTTTTTGGACTAGAAAGAGAGGAAGAGAGGGAAAGAGAGAAAAAGACTGGAAATATTTTGACACTCTTCCTGGTTTATTGACATTGGAGTGTTGAAAATGTGTGTAGCACTTTTGGCTAGAAAATGGCTAAACGTATTATGCAAAAGGGGAAAAAAAAACTACAAACTTGGCAAATCCAATAACTAAGGTTTATAGGAACAATGCAGATCCACAAATCACCTATTTATATAATCGTGATTTATCGATGTAACTGAAACTGTTTTCCAAAGTGCTGCTTAGGACAAAATGATAGAGTATACCAGTAAAATAAGTCTTCACATTTTCTATGCTCTACTGGTTTTTACAAACAAATAATAAAAAATATTCTAAAATAAAACTCAAACTCTAAATGTCAAGAGTTTTAAATTAAATGTATTGCCCAATAGTATGTTGTGATGTCATCTGAAACACAGTAATACTAAAGTACGACTAAACTCTAAATATGAATGGCAAGTCTGTCAAGGGCAACCATGTTTCGCACGTAATCACACTGAATTTATGTGGGCTTTTTAGACTTTTTTTCTACATTGCATGCCTTGCATTTCTACATGCATGCCTTTATGTCTTTGGAGGAAGGAGGAATTGATACTTTGCTGATGTCATCAACATTCCTTGGGGTGTGATGCTGTTGGCACAGCTTTTGTTAGACTTAAGTCTGGGTTTTCTGTACAACAATCTGATTTGAAAGAACTGACTCAGCTGATCTACAACAGGTGAGATGATTGAACATTACAGTCACAGGTTAGCTAGCATTAGCCAACAGTTTTTCAGTGAGTCGCTCTCACCTTTTTGTTGAAACTCAAACACCTAAACAGGACCATGAACGCTCGGACTGATCACAGCCTCAAGAAAATGAGTTTTCAGACTTAAAATGTTTTGGCAGTGTTTGAAAATGCCTTTATTGTGTCTCCATGGTAACTGGTGAACATTCCACCAATACACATACATGTAGAACACCTCCAGAGTGACGTCACTACAAAGTATCAATAAATTTAAAAGTGTAAAGCATAACTTTACACAGACTTTTTGATGATGGAATGTTTGAGGAAGTGGAGTGTAGCGTTGGCCTGGTGCTGCTGCAGGGAGACCCCGTGGTCAGAGGGCTGCCCCCTGTGCCACAGCCAGTTCCCGGACTAACACAAGCCAGTCCCAGCTAATTAGTGGTCCCAACGGGAGGCATCGTTAAGCGGAGCCTAACGAGCTGCGCCGCGCTCCGCAGGTCAATCTAATCAGACAGAGGTGGGGAGGAAGTGCCCTGGCCCTTATTAACGCCACGAGAGGCTGAGAGGCTGAGAGCTGGGGACTGGGACTGGGACATAGACTGGACCGAGGGAGGAGAGGGAGGAGGGGGAGCGGAGCTAGATCAGCTTGAACACATTAGGGACAGGTAGCCAGAGACACGCGGAGCAATGACCTCCACAATCAACTTTCACTGATTTTTCATCAAGTGCAGAGAGACTGGAGCTGGGGAGGGAGGAGGGACGTTTGTGTTTGAAAGAGGACGTGCTCAGATTAGGCTTTTCTCTGGTATTCAGTTAGGATCAGTGTCACATGAAAATAGTTTTACATAAATCATTGTTTTACATGTTCAGTGTAAATCACAACATTACACTTTCTAATCGAAACGGGTCCACTGAGTTCACAGCTGACCTCAGGTACATCGGTCCAAACTATGCCCCTTAGATCAGTTTTGTTGGTTCTCAGTCCCCTGACCAGACACTTGTTTGATTTGCTTTGCCACCATGTGCATTCGTATCTAATGTACTGTACTGGGTCTGGCATGGAAGGGCATCTGGTGTAAAAACTTGAGAATAAATTCATCAAGTTTGTTACAGTCCAAGGCTAACTGAATGTGTATTGACATGTGGTGTAGCCTTAAGCCTTATTGTATTGTATATTTAACAGTGTAACTTCACTGGTTTTCACACACTGCAAATGTTCTAATTTAGTAAAAACCACATAAACGTCATGCCACAACTTTTTATGCTTTGTATTATGGGTCCAGGCCACATAGTACCACAAAACACATAAAATATATTGGTTCCTAAGTTTCTAAAATATACGATTTTGACATTTTCTCTCCATATTCCTGCAGGTACTTGGCGCTCTACAAAGGACTGGTGCCAAAGATCATGAGGCTTGGACCAGGTAAACAAATCTCAAATAATTACAGTTATTTGCAGTATTTTGTTATAGTTTTAATACTACATTCTTGATCTAGGTGGAGCTGTGATGCTGCTGGTCTATGAATATGTGTCTGGATGGCTGAACAGAAATTGGTAAAACTAAAAAAGGGAACTGAAAAAAACTGAAATCCAAAGTGCCTTAAAGAAAATCTCACTTTCAATAATTCTACTTGACCAAACAGTCACTTTTAATCTTGTCCGTATCATGTTTTTACAAAGGCAACCAGCCTTAACGAAGGTGTATTTTAATGAAGAAACTAGAAAGAGAAAATGTTAAAATTGTGTTAATATTATTTTAGAAGTTTTTCAAATGTCAGCAGACATTTCACATGAAATCTCAACATTCTGCATTCATTTACTTGAAAATAATACGACTGACACCCATTTCCTGGAATAAATGGTGCTCTGTGTAACTTTTCTGGTAGAGAGGCCACCACCTTCTTGTGTTCATGGAGATGCTGCTTTGTCTAGAATATTCCACAATATGCCTTTACATTTCTCCATGGCGACAAGGCAGAAAAGTTACACAGTTTTAATTACTTTCATATACATATGAGCTGTTTAAAATGATATTAACTTAGTATTTTCTAGATTCCTCATTCTTTGACAGACATTGTGCCAAAACCAATAAAAATATCTTGAGTTAGCTGGAATTTAAAAGTGAAAAGTAAAGTCTGATGCAAACCAACTGCACTTCTGTGACGCACAAGAGTCTGTGAATGCATCAGTAATATTATACTCTATCTATAACCTTATTATCCTCTTAAATATGATCACAGTATACAGTGATCAAGTTATGAAGTATGATTTTAGTTTAATATCTGTATACTGTATTAAGTCATTCAGGTAAGTTACTTGTTACTCAAAAAAAAAGTAAAAATGCAGTACCCCAGCACTGCAAAAAAGTTAAAATGTCAAAAAACAAACAAACAAAAAACTTGGGAAAAAAACAACTCTTTGTAGTAAAATGTTAAAGTTTTTCTAAGAATGAATTCACAATTAACACAATCTCAAAAGATTAAATGGATGGCAATTACTAACGCCCACTAACTAGACAGTTGTCAGTTTGATTTTATTCTTTATCGGTATTCTGAATATCGTCTTAAATATGATCACAATAGGCTCTATTCCCACTTACCGGAAGACATTTGGAAACACGCGGATGACGACTTCTGGTGTAGTTAGACAAATTATAATACAAATCATAATACACAAAAGAATAGGCAATTTATAAAAGGAAAAAAGAAAGAATACAATGACATCTAGATGAAGAAAACCAGGACATTTTTTCAGTTTTTCCAAATTTTGTCAGTTACTGTCGCCAGCAGAGCCCAAAGGAAGTCATCATCCACATGTTTCCAAACGTCTGCCGTTTTTTTGAATACAGTGGTGAAGTTATCTAGTACGGTTTTAGTTTAGCAATGTCTGTGTACTGCATTAAACCATCCAGGCATTAACGGTTTCATTTGAAAGATAAATAATGTTTTAAATTTGATAGAATTTTTTGTTAACTTTGGTAGACTCTAGTAAAATGCATAATAAGTGCTTAATTACTTCTTTGTTAGTATTTGTCAAGTACTTTCCATGCATTTTTGTCTAAGGCTGTATTTAGCAAGTATTAAGCCATTTCTATTTTCTTCCCATTAAAGTAGCGAGGATTACAATAGATGTTTCTGGGTCCCTAAGCTAAAGTGTTACCAATCTTTTTTATTTATTAATTTAAAGTTTCCAAAATGATGCCAAATTATATGTCAAAGAATTAATCATTTTGAGAGCAGATCATTGGACATTTATTTCACTCGGATACTCTGTTTGAAAACCACCATTTTAAAATCTACATTACGGTACATGGCCTAAATTTACATCACACCTAGACTCCAACCAGGATCTTTCTTCTGTACTGAATACCATAGATTTTGGATATTTTTGAGTTACAAAATTTGCTTGTTTGTGAACTTACAACTTTGTAATACTGAATGACAGATCCAAATAAAAAATTAAACCAAAGATGTTCATTTTGTCTTCTTATGTACATTAACTTCTTTGGTTCTTTTTTAAGACAATACAGTAACGTGTATTTACCTTGTTGACATAGCAAAAGGAGAAATTTAATTTGTCAACTGAACAGAGTTTATTTGGTTGAATACGTTTCGCAGCTCATCCAAGCTGCTTCCTCAGTTCTGGTCAGATGCTGGTGGACACTGCTTTATATCTGCCTGAAGGGAGGAGCTTAATTACAATGAAAATTACTCTGAGACAACACATATTTAAATACAGTTTCAGTTGGTCAGGTGAGTCTATTCAATATGGAGTTGTTTACAAGTTGTTGACATGTTTCGGCTGCTGCTGCTGCATCTTCAGAACTGTTCCCGGTGTTGGTGGTGACATGTCGTATATCAGCTGTTGTTACTTCCTGTAGGCGTGGTCAGCTGTTGTTACTTCCTGTAGGCGTGGTCAGCTGTTGTCACTTCCTGTAGGCGTTGTCAGCTGTTGTTACTTTCTGTGGGCGTGGTCAGCTGTTGTTACTTCCTGTAGGCGTGGTCAGCTGTTGTTACTTCCTGTAGGCGTGGTCAGCCTGATGGACCTGGCAGGTCAATCTGAACAGGACAGTTCTGAAGATGGCTCGCAGCTTGCGTTACTGTATTGACTTTAAAAAAGAACCCAAGAAGTTGAAACCAAATGTTATACAATATGTAATTCTGTTGTGCCTTTTCATAAATATTATTAAAGAGGCTGGAGAAAGTCAAATTAGTTTTACCCAAGTACAGATATATTGTAAAAGCAGCTGTTTGTTTTTTGGCATGGAATTATTAAGTGTTTCTATCATATGTGAACCAAGAAGTGCACTGTTTGAATGCTAGATGTTGTTAGCAAAACTCCACTTGGGCCTCTGAAAGTTGTGAAATGCACTTATAAACTCATTGCAGTGAAGAATTAGGATGCTAGGAATGCATTAGGAAAGTGAGGAAAAATTGTAATAATTTTGAAGAAAAAAAAAAAAGTTTTTCATATTTTTAAGACAAAAAAGTAATTTTAGTAGCCTACCAACAGCCTCTCCACTGCAGCTAAATTTTTGCAATCAAGGCATGAATCTTGCTTCATATCTTGTCTTTTATTTCTAGTCATAGTATCAAGTTACATTACAGCTTATACTTCTCGTGTTCCCCATCAAGCCTCTTTGTTACTCAAGAACCTGTCAAGTATTTTCACCTTTCACGCCAACTCCGCGTCAATCATTTCTTCCTCTCAGCGCTGCTAAATCGTGCAAGTTAAAGTGCAAGCTAAAACAACAACAGCCAAAAAGCGCTTCACGTTTTGTCCCTTTGCCAGGCCAAGTATGCAAACGCCGTCCACATCTGCTGCTCTGCCCGCGGGCTAGCTGCAGGGCTGCTTTAGCTGTTAGCCGCGTTAGCATTGTGGCTGTGTTAGCTAACGCCTGAGGTGACAGCAAACAACACACTTTCTGCAGACTGATGGAGTTGTTAAGGGCTTCTGTGATAGAGACACAGGTGACAGCTCGTAGCATGTGCCTCGTGTGGGAGGTGTGGACAGACAAGGGACCCAAAGGCTAAACAGGCCTAGTTTATGGAGGTTTAAGACAAGAGAACAGCGTTTGTCACTTCATTACATTTGAATCGAATGCAAACATGCAAACAAGCTTCTTTTTAAGCATTGTCATTCATTTTGCAGTTGTTAATTATTCCGGTCCCTAATAAATCAGCATTATTTGTGAGAATTTCATATTTTGCATGTATTTTACTACTACTACTACTACTACTACTACTACTACTGCTACTACTACTACTACTACTGCTACTACTACTACTACTGCTACTACTATTACTACTACTTCTAGTGCTACTACTTCTGCTACTACTACTACTACTACTACTACTGCTACTACTACTACTAATGTTACTACTACTACTACTAATGCTACTACTACTACCACTACTACTACTGCTGCTACTACTACTACTACTACTACTACTACTACTGCTACTACTAATGTTACTACTACTACTACTACTGCTACTACTATTACTACTACTTCTAGTGCTACTACTTCTGCTACTACTACTACTACTACTACTACTACTACTGCTACTACTACTACTAATGTTACTACTACTACTACTAATGCTACTACTACTACTACTACTAATGCTACTACTACTACCACTACTACTGCTGCTACTACTACTACTACTACTACTACCACCACTAATACTACTACTGCTACTACTACTACTAATGTTACTACTACTACTACTAATGCTACTACTACTACTACTACTAATGCTACTACTACTACCACTACTACTGCTGCTACTACTACTACTACTACTACTACCACCACTAATACTACTACTGCTACTACTACTACTAATGTTACTACTACTACTACTAATGCTACTACTACTACCACTACTACTGCTGCTACTACTACTACTACTACTACTACCACCACTGATACTACTACTGCTACTACTACTACTAATTGGAGAATTATTTATGGTGTGTATGACAGCTGCATGTTTGCCATTGAAATTTCTTTTGTATACAGTATGTCTTAACCCTCTTTGATCTCAATTAAGTTACGGTAATGATGAAAGAAACAGATTTTCTAACAATACTAACAAAAGGATTCTTGAAATTAGATATATTTACTTTAATGTTATGTCCCTCATAGAGTCTACCCTATTTTTTTTTTTTTATAAATTTTTATGTTTTTCAACACAGGAGCCTTGAATTTGTTTTTGAGTCATCTGGACAAGAGTGAGTGCAGTCAATGGAAACCCCACTATATTCATCTGGAGGAAGTGTCTGAGGAAAGGGAAACATGGATAAGTGGTCTGAGATAATACTGAACATTGTAGAGTAGTAACATCTTCTGTGCCACTCTCAACATTATCACATAACAATTATTTATATTACACTAGCAACATTAAAACACTGAATAACCTCTTTAAATGAAACAAGCGTTCATTCAGAATTTAATAGACGTTATAGGTAAAACCGCATTTTCCAAGAAGTTCAAGATTTCGGAGCTGTTACGATTTCAGAAGCGGCCGCGCCTTCTTGTCCAGCTATTCAAACAAGCGCGACATGTGCTGAGTACACAATGAACCACCCGAGCACAGAGCCACACAGCTGTCTGTCAATCAAACTCACAACACACACACAATACAATATACGGATGACTATGCCCATGGGAAAAAAAAGTTTAAAAGAATACCTTAACTCCATTATGTAAACCACAGCAATTTTCTATTAAAGGTGCACTGGGTAACTTTTCTGGTGGAGGGTCTGTCACCTGCTTGTTTTCATGAAGATGGAAAACCAGGATATTTTGGTCTGCAATAATACTGCATTTTATTTATGAAAATTCAAGCGTTTCATTTTGATTTTCTGCTACATCTCCCTCGCAGCAGAAGAACCCTCCAGCCACCTCATCTCTTCCTCTTCACAACCACAGTGTCTAAACCCCAGAGGTTATATTTTACTACATAAATCGGTCATACCCTCCCTTCATCACTGACTTCTCTCCCCGTACTACTTTCCAATGCCCAAATCTCGTGTGATCTCGGAAGCTAAGAAGGGCTGGGCCTGATTAGCGCTCGGATGGGAGACTGTCGAAAATACCAGGTACATACTGTTCTTGTGTCCTTAGGCAAGACACTGTGCCCACATTTCCAAGTATGAATGCGGTGTGTGCATCAGTGATTGTCAGTTGGAGGAACCGACGGAGCAGACTGGCGGTTTCACTTTTGTCAGTCTGCCCCAGGGTAGGTGTGGCTACAACATTCACTGACCACCACAGAGTATGGAATGAATGAATAAAGCACAAAACTGTAAAGTCTGGAAATTTCTGGAAAAGCCCTATAGAAGATAAATAAATTATGTTATTAAACTATTTCGAACTGTAGTAAATGTAAGAAGAACTTGTATTGTCAGAACTTGCATTGTTCAGTACAGAAGCCACCTTTACTGTCCGTACGTGAGTCAGAACTTTGTGTACTTTTGCGTCCCTCATACTTTCTTGTATTTGCCTGTAGCCGAGCAACCCGTTCACACTTCACTTGAACTCATCGCCATAAATCTCTGACGTGTCTTTTTCCCCATTTCTGTAAACGTCCCTGAACATCTCAATCCTGTTTCTGACGACTCTGTGATCTCAAGCAAGACTCCACTTGCAACTGCATCTAATGATTAATATACTGCCACTCTACAGGACACTCGCACTATGAGAAGAAGAAATGTAATTTATGTGAGGAACAGGCATACCAAGCAATGGAGGACGTAGTGTTTCCTGACCCGAAAGGCTTCTTATGTATGCCTCATCTTAAATTTCTACATTAAACATTGACTTTTTAACACTTTCTAATTCTAAAAATAGGCTACAGATGAATATTTCAGTGATAATAGTAAGTATAATAGTAGTATTGTAGCGTTAATATGTTTTCAATGTACAGATAAAAAATACAATTAGAAAAGATTATGAGTTTTTATAGACTTAGACAAACTTTATTGGTCCACAAGGGAAATGATTTGGACACAGCAGCTCACACATCACAATAAATGTAATAACAAAGAGAAAAAATACAAATGGGAAAAATAAATGCTAAGTAAGTTACAAAAATAGCGAAAGACTAGTGTCAAATATGGCTTACTGTATATGTACAACAAAAAATAAAGATATAGAAATATGAATGATGAAAAATGTATGAAAAATGAAGACAAAACTAACTGCTAAAAATTATTCTGTTTTGAATCGTTGTAAATCCTCAAAATGTCACCTATAATGGGAAGCTGATATCCATGAGATCAATAGACACTGAAAATATGTTTTGGCTAAAATTGACAGAATGTGTGGAAAAAAAAAAAAAAATTATTTAGGAGATAGATAAGGAGATAAATAAATAATAATAAAAAAATAGAATTAGAAAAAAAAACCTTAAATGCATTTTTGTGAGGTATAGGGAATTGATTTTTAATTAGTATAAAGTACATTAATTTTTCAGAGTCAGGAAAAAAAATGGCTGCTTGGTTTAGTTGATAGTAATAAATGAATACACAACATCAAATCTACAAACCAACATTTTTTGTAATAATCTGCAAATTTAAAATCACAGTCAGGAGTGTTGACTTTCCCCTGATTTCTTTGTCCTATTACGACTCTTTTCTCACCTGTCTCGCCTGGGTGTTGTTCTAAGGCGTTGCAAAAATAATCTTTCTTGTTTTAAAAATGTCTAGTTGAGCAGAAGCACTCACTGGCCTGTGCACACATCCTCTCTGCTTTGTGTAACTCTGCACAGGACCTGACTGGCTCCTGATTGCATGCTTCAGAGTAAAGATAACCATATGACATCCGAGTTTGGTTCATTAATTCTAAACATGTGTGGAAGGCTGCATTTTTAAATACCACGTTTTAAGACAAAATGTTTCTCAGCGTCAATTAGAACGACCACACTTTAATCCAAAGCTGAGTCAGAGCAGCATAACAAGAGCAGAGGGAGAGTCAGAGAAAAACAGAGTCAGAGTGTACATAGACGCAGTGTACTCTGTAATGTTATTGATATATGAAATAATTGTGGTACTACTAACACATTTTTACCGTGTGCATTCTGGCTGGTATTGCTAGGCCTACAAAGCTTTAATTCATTTAATTTCTAATAGATTACTTTCACATTTTAAGTGTATATAGTGATATTTCTTAACCAAATGGAAATTTCTGTATAGAGAATAATTGGGCCCACAAATGTTAATTTTTTCCACATTTTTATTATGGATATTCTGGCTGGTATTGTTAGGCCTGCAAAGTTTAATTCATTTAATTTCTAAAAGATTAGTTTGACAATTCACGCGTATAGAGTCATTATTTTGTAAAGAAATCAAAATTTCTGTAGTGTATAATAGTGTATAATTGGATCCACAAATTCATCATTATGTAGCGTTTGTTGACAAAACTTAACAAAAATAACCGATCCAACGGTGTGATAAATAAGGATAGACTGTTTTGTCAGCGTGTAAATAGATGTGATGTACTCTGTGATGTTATTGATATGTGAAGTTACTGTGGTACTAACACATTTTTACTACGGGTATTCTGGCTGGTATTGCTAGGCCTACAAAACTTTGATTCATTTAATTTCTAATAGATTACTTTTCATAATTCAAGCGTATAGAGCCATTATTTTTAAAAATGAATTGAAACGTCTATATAGAGAATCCACAATATTGTATAACTGGGTCCACAAATGTATTACTATGTAGATTTTGTTGACTAAAAATGAAACTAAATTTTAAAAAAAAATGATCGTACAAATGTAATAAATAAAGATATTTGTTTTGTCTAGAGCCAATGAAAAAAGTGTAAATAGATGTGATGTACGTTGATGTTATTGATATGTGAAATTATTGTGGTACGATTTTTTTTTTTACTGTGGGTATTCTGGCTGGTGTTGCTAGGCCTACAAAGCTTTAAGAGGGTACTCTCACAATTCAAGTATTATTTTAGTTATGAGTGAGTTTTTTTTTTTTTGTTTTTTTTTTAAGAAATAGTTTACAGTACAGAGCAGAGGTCTCCGACTTTTTTCCTCCTGTGAGCTACTTTTTGTAAAATAAAAATGTCAGAGAGCTATTCATTTTATCATTCCCTAGAAGTTGAATAAATATAAGCCATGGCAAGCCTTAGATGAGGTAAGGTTTGATGCCTATAAAACATAAACCATTTTCCACTTATCGGTGCACAAAATTAGACATCAAAATGATACATTTACATTGGAAATAGGCATTTAATCAATCAAATGTGAGTTATTCTGGGCAATACGTATAATGCAGAAATCCTTTGACGAGCTACTTGGAGGGAGGTGGAGAGCTACTGGTAGGTCCCGAGCTCCAGGTTGGAGACCCCTGGTACAGACAATGCTGCACGTGATTGGCTCCACACATGTATGTTCTTGTAGCTTGTTTGTTATTTGAAATTTTCCCTCAGTGTGATTCAACATGACCAAAGGTTGTTGATGCTGTGGGTGTGAAAATCAGGCTGTTAGTAAAATATTACTGATATTTTTTCCCCTTTTGAACATGAAAATCTACCTCCAGATTCAGACACAAAGGTTAAATATGTTTAATAATTTGGTATAATTGAAGACAGTATAGTACAGTAGTAGCTTGTGATTCTAAAAATAGCAGTACAAAAACCATTACAATAGCTTTGTTGGATTCTTTGCCCTCAACATGACATTATAGTTTGAATCATTATTTCTTTTGTATGAATTTTGCAAAGTCTGTTGGTTAAGATAGTAACACTTATTTTTTGCTTTTCATTACACCAGCGTAATGATTTTAGCCATCTTGCTAACTCCAGCACAGGCTTTTTATGTCGATGCTGACACACTGTCCTCATGCAAACTGAAAAATCGATTGAAAATAGGTTACAGTGACTTTCCTCACACAGCACAAAAAAAATCAGCCTGCACACTGATGTTGGATATTTATTTTGTATTTATTTTTATCTCTATTAGCCAAGTCAGTAACATCTTGTCTTCCACTTTTCTTTTCATCTACCATTTGCACCATTTTACTACAGTAGGCTATTTCTTCCCCTTATGAAAACACCTCAAATTGAAATGAGCAAAGAGTGAAAGTTGTTTTTCGCTTAGCTGAGGCACAAACAAATCAGCATACACATTTGATGTTGGTTATTTTATTTTTGTATTTATTTTGCTAACTTTATTAGCCAAGTCACATCTCATCTTTCACTTTTCATTACAAAATTTGCACCATTTTGCTACAGAAAGCTATTTCTTCACCCTTATGAAAACATGAGTTGAAATTAGCAAAGAGGAAATTTGTTTAGCTTGGCTGAGGCACAAGCAAATGAGCCTACTGGTTTGATGTTGGATATTTATTTTGTATTTATTTTTATCTCTATTAGCCAAGTCAGTAACATCTTGTCTTCCATTTTTCTTTTCACCTACCAAATTTGCACCATTTTGCTATGGTAGTCTATTCTTCCCCCTTAAGAAAACACTACAAATGAAATGAGCAAAGAGTAAAAATTGTGTAGCGTAGGCCGAGGCAGAAGCAAATGAGCCTACTGGTTTGTTGGTAGTGTGTGCAGCAGGCTCCAGAGGCTGTAACTCCAGTGTGCATGAAAGCAGAGATGTTAGCTCAGATGTGGTCTGCAGGAACACTACCATCCCGATGCAACGGTCCGTGACCACTGGATGCGGGAGCCGTGCTTTCCAAGTCAAATCAAGCCGAGCGCAGAGGGGACTGTTGACACTGTCGCGCACACACACACACAGGCTAACACTGTTATTACTGCACTGCCTACAACTAACACACGCTAACACGAGCTAAAGACTACAACTAACACACGCTAACACACGCTAAAAGGCTAATGCCATACTGAAGGGTGTTATGGTTTGGGTGAAACTGTTTTATGATATGACAGTATGCACAAAGGTCATGGGTACATATTTTACATTTAACATTTAGCTTAAGATTGGCAGTAGAAGGCCTATGAAAAGGGAGACAATAAAGGTAGAATTAATACACTTTTACATCACAAAATTGTTAATTGTCTTGAGATTACTTTTGGTCACTGCAAAACACATTAATTTTATGACAAATTTTCCAACACTGAAGAAGTAGCCTACTGTAAATGCTGTAAATTTTGTACTCAACTTAAAATTAACTTAAAACACCAGAACTGTATACAGTAGACTTGACGCTGGTTCAGGGCACATTTGGCTATGTTTTCTTAGCAATTCCAGAGCAATTTTGTCGAAGCACATCAGAATTACTGGTTAAATCTTGCATTGTTAGAGTTGGATTCGAAATTTAAATGTTTTTTTCTAGTTAATGCCTTGTTTTTCAGTATGCATGACTGAAATTTTTACATTACGTTAGACCATTTTCTATTAACTTGTCTGTTCTGTTAACTTGCCTTTGAATGTCCAGTGAAGTAGTGCTATTCCTTCGTTCATAGCACTACTGGAACTGTTTATGCTCTGCACACGAGGCCATAACTAACGCTAGCACCTCGCTTACACGTGCTAACAGCTAATGTTAATATAAAAGACAAATGCCTCTCTTATCTGGTCTGTATAAATCTATCCGAATGATTTGTAGACTCACGCGACACCCGGACTAGCCACGACTCGTTCGCTCTTGCACTCGCTCTTAATTTATTACCTCCTGGAAACGCGGTATTTCCGTGGCACGTTAGCTAACCTGTCATTTGTCCACTGCGCTGTTCTTTTGTAATTGGGTGGATGGACTTTTCTGTGGCCGAAGCATGTCTGATTTGGGTCTATATTTGTAGTTGACCGGAGACTCCACCTCACCCCAGGAGGCCGCGGAGAAGCTTTTTCCAACGCAGACTCCATATTTTGGATTTATGGCGTCGGGCGCGCGGGGCATAGCTAAGCCTGAAGTCACCATACCTCACAGGAAGCAGCTATTTTTAAAAAAAGACTGGACCCAAGACTATTTTTAGCTTTTTAATCGTCTATCTTTCAATTAGAGTCCAATTGTAGCCTGTATTTTGTATCCAGAATTTCAGTTGTATTTGAGAACCTTTTTTAAGCAGTTTCTTATATCGCAGTTCACACATTGTTCTCATTTGCGATCTATACTCTACTTTTTATGGCGTACAAATGAGACACAGAATACAAACGAGTTCTATCAAAAAGGTCATGCCTTGGCTACATGTACCTGAGAAGTTTTACATATTTATATTTTTTTCCATATCAGTCAAAAAAAATCTGTGATGTTGGCTCTGAGCTTTGTTCCCGTTTCCAAGTATGAAGTTTGCATTTTTCCCAACAAATGCATAAATAAATAGTATTTTACTTAACAAGAAATGAATCCTTCCTCTTTTTCAGTTTCAAATAATTAGTAAAGAATCATTACGTTAAACCATTTACCCTAAAGCAGAAATAAACAAGATCACATTTCTTGTATAATTTGCCAAGTAAAAGTTCTGGTTCAGTCCTGGTTAAATCTTGGCTTAGTCCTTGTTCAATCCTAGTTTGGTCTCGGTTCTATCCTGATTTAGTTCTGGTTCAGTCACGGTTTAGTCCTGGTTCAATCCTGGTTTAGTCTTGGTTTAGTCCTGGTTCTATCCTGGTTTAGTCCTGGTTCAATCCTAGTTTAGTCTTGTTTAGTCTTGTTTTTACTCTTTGTTTAGTCCTGGTTTAGTCCCGGTTCAGTCCTGGTTCAATCCTGGCTTAGTCTTGGTTTAGTCCTGGTTATATCCTGGTTTAGTCCTGGTTCTATCCTGGTTTAGTCCTGGTTCAATCCTAGCTTAATCTTGTTTAGTCTTGTTTCGTCTTGTTTTTACTCTTTGTTTAGTCCTGGTTCTATCCTGGTTTAGTCCTGGTTCTATCCTGGTTTAGACCCGGTTCAATCCTGGCTTAGTCTTGGTTTAGTCCTGGTTCTAATAATAATAATAATACATCAGACTTGTATAGCTTTTGGATACTCAAAGACGCTTAACAAACAAAATTTGGTTCTATCCTGGTTTAGTCCTGGTTTAGACCCGGTTCTATCCTGGTTTAGTCTTGGTTCAATCCTAGTGTAGTCCTGGTTCAACCTGGTTTAGCCCTGGTTTAACCCTGGTTCAATCCTGGTTTAGTCCTGGTTTAGTCTTGATTTAGTCTTGGCCTAGTCCTGGTTTAGACCCGGTTCTATGATGGTTTAGTCTTGGTTCAGTCCTGGTTCATCCTGGTTTAATCCTGGTTTAATCCTGGTTTAGTCCTGCTTCTATCCTGGTTTAGTGCTGGTTTAGTCCTGTTTATAGCCCTGTTAGTCTTGGTTTAGACCTGGTTCTATCCCAGTTCTGTCCTGGTTCTATCCTGGTTTAACCGTGGTTTAGTCCTGGTGGAGCTTTGGCGTGTGCTTCATATGGGGGGGACCAATGCCTCATTAAATCCTATTGTGCTTTCTAATGAATTGTTTCGGTGAGCCGTGACTTGTGGCATCAGGTCTCAGGTCTGGTCCCAGCACTGCATTTCTTTATGAAAATCAGCTTCCTGCTCATGTAAAACAGGCTCTACGGCGCCACCATTATTTCACCTTCGATTTACCATCGGAAAGGAAAATACAGGCGTCTGTGGAGCTCATGTCAACCAAACCTTTTTAATAACATACATTCAATTTCTCTGTGCAACATCGAGAATGGTACACTCCAAACTTTGCCAATTTTTTCATTTCAAACACTGCAAAAGCTTCATATCTAAACTTGGTTAAAATCACTTGAATTCAGAATCAGAACTAGAATCATGATTGTTTATATCATATGGATTATGTAATTGAATTTGTTGCATTTTGACTACTTCCAAGATGATTTAAGGCCCATCACCTGCTTGTTTCCATGGAGATGTTATTGTTATTGCTTTGCCTGGAATGTTCCGCAGTATGGTATCAAAATATCTATCTCAAATTACTGGTCAGATCTGTGACTGAATAAGTGCAAGATGGGTGTGTGATTGTGACATCTCCATGGAGACAAAGATATGGCAGAAAAGTTATATAGTGCTGCTTTAAAGATGTTTTTTTTTTTTTTTTTTTTTTTTTTTTTTATCAGTCATTTGTGTAAGTGCAATTTTCTTACCAAAATGGAAAATAATTTGACCTGGAATAAAAGGCAGTGTGTTGAAACAGTAATATTCTGAATTTAACTCATTTTAACAATTCTAGACAATATTTTTTTGCAGTGAAATGTCCGTCAGTGGAGCTTTATAATGTCTTTAAGGCAAATTGCACTTCATTCAACGTACTTGGGTCTAATAAATAAAATCTCGAGCTACAACTGGTTTTAAAGAAGAGGGACCACATTGCAAAACATGAAAATGAGCATATAAATGTACAAAACACACATTAATATTATCTGCACAAGCACCCTGCAACAGTAATGCGCTTTCCTCACTTCTCACAATTGTTTAAAATTACACATTACTGATTTTTCCCCATCAACATTTGCAGAAGTGCTTGGGGAAAAAAAAAAAAAAAAAAAATTATAAAAAGTCTTTGGTTTTTAGAATTGTTTTTCAGTTCATAAGAGTTCTCCCTTTAGCTCTCCCTTTGGGCCCAAGTTTGGTCCGGCCAAGTCCTTCATAAAGATGAGCTGAAGGTGACGTATGGAAGCCCACAGGGGACAGTCTCCGGTGAGTTGGCACTGGGTTGGCGTGGCATGGATCAGGTCAGTACATCATGAGTAAGTAAATTGCCCTTTACCTTTTTTTGAAATATGATCTCTTATTTTACCATATGCGTGTTCCCCATTCCACTGTATAAAAAGTGAAGATGATTCACAAGACTAAGGGTCTTTCCATTTTGAAGTTATGTACAGATGTATAGGTAGTTTTCAGATTCTTGAATGTGATCATTTCATAGTCCAAGAGTCAAATTTCCCATTTGATTATATTGTATTTTGCCATTAAATATCCGAAAGGTAAATCCACAAATGTTATACCTGATAGTTTCCATTATTTACCAAACTCAAGAACTCACTGCATTACAACACAAATCTGCATTTTAACTGTATTAATTTGAGCTACCTCCATCTGTATTAAATAATATTGGCCTATAGAATGTTGTGACGTCATCTGAAACACAATAACAGAATGCAAAGTGGACATTGTGAACAAAGAGTGAAATTTAGTGAGTTAATGTTGAGAGGTATGAACGCTTCTAAAAACTAGCCATAGCTGATCATTCATTTGACCTGTCTGAAACTGTCTGTAGAGTTTACTGTTTTGTTCTCCTTTTATTTTTTAATACAACTTCTATTTTATTTATTATTTAAAGTGAGACACTGCAGGCAAGCTTTCATGCACAAAATAAATAAATAAATAAAATGTTAATATTTAATTTAATCAACTCACATCCATAGTTATAACTAGTTAGATATGGGACAATGTAACTTCAATGGATGTTTTCTCCAAATGTGTTTCCCGCACAAAGACACAAGGATCAGCCCTTAAAGTGGCATCTACACACACCAAACTTTACACTCCTGTACTGAACAAGATTTTGACAAACATACACAAGGATTTTTTTTAATATATCCAATTCCAAGTCTGATTTATTCAAGTTTTAACAAAAACTCAAATATTAATAATCAAAAATCTCCTCTGTATATTTTTCAGTAGCAAGAAATTTAAATCTGACTCCGTCTTTTTTCAGATTCAAATGTCCCAAAAATGGTCAATTGGCAGTTTTTACACATAAAAAGCCTTATTTTTATACAAAACATGACATGATGAAAAACTTGTAATATATTTTTTTCTTACATTTGTGTGAGTAAACTACAGGAGAGGTTTCAAAATGAAATCTCTCAGTTCAAGAGTTTCTCCTGTTCACCTGCAGTGTCCAGCCTTAAGTCGTATTGTACAAATAATCCAGGTCACAGAATTAGATTTCTTTTGCAATGGAACCATCACACACAGCTTAAGTCTAATTAGTTCTAGAGATGGACTCACTTCTAACAAAAATCATTACTGTATTTGTGTTTTTGGTCAGGACAAGTCATATCAGAGCCAGGAACTAATTTCCATCCATTGTTTCACTTGTTCCACTCTCACAGACACTCTGTCGCTCACATACCTGTGCACACACAACCCAGATTTGCATCATTTTTGATACTTGTCATTATCCTGCTGTATTTTTCTGTAGAAGCACTGAAATGTCCTCCTCATGGGACAAATAAAGCTGCTCTTATCTCATTCTCCCATCACAGATTATACTATTTTGTCCCACCCCCTGAACTCCATGAGCTGTTTTGCAGGGATCACAAACACTGTACTGCATGATGGGGACCCAGGCCAGAGGGGGTCTCCATCGTCACTGGGTTGTATTATTTTGTATGGTGCTGCCAGTCTCACAGCAGAGAAGTTCCACCTGGAGCACAGTGCCATTGTAAAGCTCAAATTCTCCATTTAAATTTAAAAGTGCCACCACAAGAAAAGTGTCCTTTAAAGATCCTGTATTACATAAAACTGACTCCTGTGAGCTTTAAACCATGTTATAATGTTGTTCACTCTTTGTTTCATTCACACATGTTTGAGTAACACTTTATTATTAGTCTGTCTACATGTCCAAAGCTTAAAATGCTCTGTTCCACCTTGTGATGTCATGAAGCGGTAATTTTCAGTTTTCAACAGCTCCTTTTACCTTTAGATCAGTAGAGATTGGCCATTCCAGATGTGAAATCATCCAGGTGATTCTAGTGAAGATGTGTGGAGATTAAAAACGTAGTGTAGCCCTTTCTGTATTACCACATGACATCACAAAGTGGAACAGAGTGTTTTCAGTTTGAGAGAAGAACTCAGCTTAAATCTGCAGGGTTTGTGTGTTAAACGTGTGAATGAAACAAAACACAACTCCAGATCTGTTTGTGATGAGGAAACAACATTAGAACAGATCAGACAACAGCGTAGTACGGGCCCTTTAAGTTTTGGGACCCTCTTCAGCTTGGGACCTCTGGAAATTGCCGGACTTGCCTATACCCAACTGTAGCCGTTCCAGTACCATGCCACGCCAACCCGTACCATACCACCTCACTTCAGGGCAAACCCACGTGTGCCCTCGTGTCCTCTAGAGCACGGCGGTGGGGGCCGGGTGGAGGTCAAGAGGGGGGGCCACGCTCTTGAAGGTGATGGGGGTGGCGAGGTCACAGTTGTGGGGAGAGAGCGCACTGCCACTGGGCCCCTGCCATGTGTGGGCGCTCACATAGGCCGAGCTGGTGCCGCTGTACCCCATGTATGGAGACATTGGGGTGGGAGGGGGGTAGGGAGGGATGCTGCCCGCCGTGACATAACTGTTCACTGTGCTGGGCAAACCACTCGGCGTCTGGAACAGAGAGAAAGACACAACGCTTAGCTCCACGATCACTGTATTATCAATAAATGCACCCAAATTGAACAAGATTTAAACTGTGGTGGAATGTAATGAAGTAAAAGTAGTAAAGTACTGAAGATCTCGTAAGACTAAATTGTTTGTAGACGCATGAGAAAAATCATCTGATGAGAAGTTTTTACATTTGGATTGGACAAAAAAGTGTTGTGTTGCTGCGTAATATCTCCATCTGTACCAAAAAGCAGTACGAGAATGGATCACAAAAATATGAAATCAACTAAATAAAAAACTTGTGAAGCCAAAATTGGAAACAGAATCATGAAATGTATGTATTAGGAAACATTTTAAAATCTTGTCTTGTCTCGTTCTCGCTGACCTAATCTCGTAACTCGCCTCGTTTTGTGGAAACTGGGTCTCGTCCCATCCCTAGTACTTTAGTATAAATTTGAGGTATCTGTACTTTACTTTTACTTCACTACATTTGAGAGCGGGTGTCACTACTTTCTACTCCACTGTATTTTTGAACAGGACTGAAAAGTAAGTGTATTTTTATATAGTTTGAGACCTGCTGAAAAGGCTGAGGGTTTATTTTAAACACATTCATCATTTGAGCAAAAAAATATACAAATAAAAACAACTAGAAAGAAAAAAATATTGGCTCAGTTGTTTCTATTGAACAAAATTTAGCACAAATCTGTATCAAAACTATTACATTTGAAGCTTTGTAGACCTCAAAATCTATGCAAAACACTTTCAATTTTTACTTTTACTTTTTAATGTCATACCACAGAACATTCCAAGCAAAGCAATAACATCTCCATGGAGACCAGACAAGTTGTGCAGTGCAGCTTTAACGTGTATTTCAGTAAATAACATTACAACTGCAATCCAATGTCAAAAACTAAAATTTCAAAAAGCAACAACAAATTATAGAAAAATATTAGCTGGATATTAGTAGTTTAAATGTTTTGGTTTATTTATAAGTTATAGGCTTTTGAGGACTTTTTAAAAATATTTTGCTTTCAACATTTAAATGCTTTGGCAATGGGGCAAATTTTTCACCACGCCAAAATCCACTGAGAAAAAACGTAACATGGCGTACAACAAATTCAAAATCAGCATGTCAAAATCTCAGTGAAACAAGAAGATTCAAAAAAATTCATGGTAAACGGCGACACATAAATGCAGTAGAATCACACTATACCTTTCCCCATTTGAAATTTTTAATTCTAATTGTACAGTTTTACTTCATCAAACAAATGAAACTACGCAAACTACAATGCCCTGCCTTATTTATTGTTGTATCATTGTTTTTTATGCACAGCAGACTCACACTAAGGCTCACGTTTGAAAACTCACATAGAAAATTAGAACATAATGTAACAGATATTATTTATCATTTCAGTTTCCCATTTGTTCTGTTATTAATTTTATTATTATTTTATATTTTTGCTCCACCGGAACAGTGTGTTACATTAGAGTCTATTTTTAAGTCTATTTTTAAATTATTTTTAAGCCATTATCTATTATCTTGTTTTATTGCATGTTCCATTTTCCTGCTGTTCTTGAACTGTGCGTTGCAACACTGGAATTTCCCCACTGTGGGACTAATAAAGGCATATCTTATCTTATCTTATCTTATTTTACCAGCGCTGTTGCTTTTCTAAATGGTTCTATGCACAGCTCAGGGAGTGTGTGTGGGACCAAAATGTAGTCAAAAGAATACTGTAGGTCTATATAACTTTACCAAAAATATTTGCTTTAAAAGTTTTAAAGTTATTTTGGAGAATTTGAGAATAAAAGCATTTCAAAATATGAGGGCGCTACAGTCAAAGAAGTCAAAGAATTTCCTTGTATCTCGCAAGTATGCAAATAAAAAAAAAAATTGGAAATGTCAATGTGCAGTTGCCTAAGCTAAAACAGATATCAATATGAATCCATTATCCAAATTTACTACTAGTACTACTACTACTACTACTATTTGACAAGCATTACAATGATCATAACAGTGTCATATATTACACCCTATAACTCAAAACTCCAGTATATTTTCTTTGTTTTGAAAAGCACATTTTTTTTTGCAGGTAGAGACACACCTGCACCTCTTGGAAAAATAATGGAAAAATTGGACCCAACTTGCAGCGCAAAAATCACACACAGACCAAACGTGAATACAAGCCTCTCTATAAAAAACATATTTCCAATTTTGATCATTTATGCACGCTCACGCCCCTCTCACTGCAGTCAATCACGGGATGACACAGCAGATGTTTCGGGAGACTTTTTTTTTGCTGGTTTAGTGGTTAGAGGAGGTCCAAAAACAGATGTCATGCAGTTTGAAAGAGAAATGGAGAGAGAGAGAGCGAAAGGAGGGAGAGAGTGACAGAGAGCGAGAGTGATGGAGGAGAATGCAGGGCCATGAGCTCGAATGTACGGTTTGAGGAATTTGCTTTTCAACAGGGAGGCCCTCTCCAGCTCCTGGGTGGTCCACTGTACGACTACTGCTGACGAAAAATTATTACTATGCAAATATCTGGGCTTTTCAATGTCAATACAACACAATGGTGCAAAACGAATGCAAAAATCCACATGTAGCCACTGTCAAATTACACTGAGAATATCAGACTTTCCAACCACACGTTTTGTATTTATGGTAAGAAGAAGAAGAAGGACGTTTGTCTTACTATGATCATACCTCAAACACTGTAATATTAGCAGCAATAAATCGGATTTCAAGTGATTTTCTTGTACCAGTACAAAACAGCACAAATGTATGCCACTTTTCATATAAAGATATCACTAAAAGGTTTCAAGGTATTTAAATAAATCAGTATAATCCAGAAAAGGTCCCTCTCCATTATTTTTTAAGTATGGAAGAAGTGTGTTTTGTGGATTCCAGGTACAAATATCTTAGACTGGTACACAGGCCTATAATTTAATAACTATAAAAGCAAAGCCACCTCTAGGCCTATGCATTATTATTATATATATCATTCAGTTCTATTATTATTACATGAGATCTGTTGTGGATTCAGCTCTCAGCTTCAGTGGGAAACATATAGGTAGGTCTGTAATCAAAATATGAAATAATCTTTGTCTAAACTTTCAGCTAACCAAATAATCCACAATACTGTCCATAACTCTCACTACTATCTTGATAATTAACTTTATGAAGTACAATTTTATGCAAAAGCGACAATCAGAAGGTGTTGGTACATTTTTAGCCAAGTTTTTTTATCTTTGGAAATATTCAAATAGGTTTGAGAAATCAGGTTTAGCTCTAGAATTCTTCACTTCTGCTCCATTTGAAGGCACGTGATGAGCGCATTTTTCCCACACTTTCTCATTAACAAAGCCCCACTCTCCCACAGAACTTACAGTATGTCCCTTTATTCACAAATAGGAACCACCTTTCTATTAAAATCTGCGCACAACGACCGCTAACAAGAACCGAGAAATCCCAGCTGGCACCAACACCTGCCTCTCTCAATGTCAACAACTTTATGCGGATTTACAATGCCCCTATCACCCTGTTATTTAGCCATACATGCTAATTGTGCACCACAATTTTTGTACGAGTAAACATAGGTTAAAAAGACTACAAAACTGCCTGAGGGAAAAAAAAAATACATCTCCCAAGAGCTTCTGCGTAAAATGTCACGCAAATCTCAGTAGTAACAACTCGAACTTTGTGTGCAACGCAAATAAGTGTATTGTAGGCTTATGCAGACCAGTAAACACATATTTTTGTTATGTTATGCCATTTAAAAAAATGCATAAAACGTGGTTTAATTATGAAAAGAATAAAAAAGCGTGACCGCCTAATGCAACTAATTAAATTCTCCAAATCCGTCGTGGTTGCTTTTCTTTTTCTCACGCATCATCAGTACGTTACGTGAAAGTAAAAAGCGCAGTATAGCTGTCAATAAATATGTTTTCAAATGATATGGTTTTGAAACATTGTGAAGACAGCAAATTTGGAGCTTTTAAATGCTCGGGAGACTGAAGCGCCTCTGAGCCTGGCCTTGCCCTTTACGCTTCAGTCCAACTCAATGAAACTTATTTCACGTGGGATTTTTTACGTTCCGTCGTTAGCCCAGGGTATGGACGTCTCCAAAACCGTATTAATTCACCTTAGATGGCCTTGCACGAGAATATAGCCTGCTTTTATTTTGTGCCAAACGTAAATAAACACACGGAAAGTTTTCTCAGCTTCCAAGAAACAATTAGAAAATGGTTCCAACTCGAGACGCCGTGTATTTTGACATTTGTAGGCCCATTATTCTCGTTTTGAGCTACTGTTTAACGGGGTAATTGCGTGACATCTTCTCGTTGTTACTGTGGCTGTGCGTAAGTGTGGATAAAGATGGGAGTTACACAGTTTTTGGGGACAAAGTGAAATTCTTTTTAGGGTTTTTTTTTTTTTTTTTTGATAGGGCGCGTAGACAACTGTAATCCTTTGTTTTTGCACAGTAAATGTAATTTATAGGGCAGTTATTCCATGTATTAAATGGCTCACTTGTGCTTCTATGGTGGAATGAATGATTATAGGTTAAAAGCGTCTCAGGAACAGAGCAGCGCGCGCCTAATGAACACATGGAGCTAAATTATGCATCAACAAATTAGTGTGTCCAGTTAGAAACAGCGCACAAGGGAGACGCATGCGCAGAGACCATTCTATGCCAAAACAGATCTAAAAATAGAAGGAAGATTGGGTTTCATTTATACACAGATAGGCCTATACTTGTATTTAAAATGCAAAAAACAAACAAAAAAAAAACAAAAAAACAAAAACAGACAGAACAGCTTTGTTCAAATATGAAATCTGAAAACGCGTTTTGATAAAAGCGCAGAGATGTCGGGCCCATACTGTTTATCCCATGAATTAAATTTGAGGAATTTAGGGTTATAAAGCTTGTTGGAAAAGCGTCACAAAGTGATTTAGATATAATGGAAACTTATTGAATTCTATAGGCCTTGATCCTCAAATGCCTTTTCAATTCAAACTATAAAAGCGTTGCGTAATCCTTTCATTTTGGCTCGCTGCTTTTCACTTCACTTCTTCTAGAATTTCTTTAAGCTTTACGTCCAATCCAATTCAAAACGCATCAAAATCACTCTCCAATGTGGTAAAAAAGTGTTAGAAATACAGTGTCAGGGCCTAGTCACACACGCATACGTGCACATTCAGCCATTATGAACTTTGTGAGCTGCTGGCAAAGCTGAAAACAGACATGACTCTCCTTTTAGGCCCTGCCAAGAGCCAAAACGCAATAATGGCACGTGCTGTGAGCCAAAGTGAAGATAAGCCTTATCTGGAACTATTGTGTAGCGTGCGTAAAGATAACTCTTAAAAGTGTATTAAAGGATCATATATTTTGTAATTCTTTACCTGGGCGTATTTTGCTTCAGGTTCTAAATGCGGTTTATCCACGCCATTGATTAGCGGCGAACAGGCTGCGGCTGCGGAGAAATTAGTCCTGTTAATAGCGCTCCATTCTTCTAGTTTGGCGCAGGGAAAGGATGGACTGTCGCTAACTGGGAGGGCATAAAAAGAGAGAAGAGACAGAAGACAGAAAAGAAGTGATCAGAATTCAGCGGGTAATAGGATCATGCATCTACCACAAAAGCCTTCTTCAGCAGCGGCAGCGCGGCGTTCGACGTGACAGGTCATTTGTCACTTTACGCACCGGCTGCAGTCACGTGACGTACGGACTGTGGGGTCTGGAAACTCACGGGACGCGCGCACACGTAGGCAGTTTTGAAATATGACCCGGATCAACTTAACAAATCATGCATTTTGAAGCAAGGCCCTGCGCTGTCTCCCTTTACAAACACTTTAATCTTGTTATTGTTTTCACTCTGTTTCTGGTCCAGAACATAATGACCCTAATACAATAATAAATATGCTTGGATAAGACTGATACAAGTACAGCGTGAAGACAAAAGCACTAACCCCGTGGTATTTAATAAGCCAAAAACGGAATTATTTTCTAGACAATAACAATATCTGAAATTGTCCTCAAATGTACAATTTTTTTAAATTTTATTGTGTCTAATTTTTTTATTTTTTTATTTTTTTGACTAATTAGATACGCCACATAACTTTCTTTATTCTAACATAGAAAGAAATTGCCTATTTTTTATGTATCCTTTTTAAGTCTATCCACTTTCTTTGCTTATTCTCAACTGTTCCCCATTAATACTGAGTCATATCAAATTATAATATATAATTTTTTAAACAATTCTTCACTTTTGATAGCTCTACATATGCACAGTGTATCAGCCAGTAGCCTGTAGTTGTTGTGTTCTTTGTATTTTGAAATCAGTCCGTGCGTAAAACTACATCTCCTCTTCCTTGGCGACCTCACGCAAAATGACCAAAGCGTGTCTAATGCGCATGTGTGTCGTGTTTCCATTCCTGTGTTCCCTGTCAATCTGCATTAATCCCTACATTTATTTTAGTGGGATCATTGTGAGGAGTCAGGCCGGGTCCTGTGATGGTGCAAATGAGTTATCGCGTTACTTCAAGCCCGAAAATAAAGACCGCCACAAAACATCTGCTAATCATTTGGTTATGCATAAATTGTTTAGAAACGCGGCACATTTCCCCACTCCTCCATCTTTGTATTTTTTAGGAACAGTCCGTGAATCATGACGGCTACAGGAGTCGTATTAGCCCCGAGTGGACTGACGAGCGCTTCCAAATCCCTCTCACAACACCAAGCCGGCCATTAACACAGATTTATACCGGCTCTTGTTACACTATTTCCAAAACAGAGCGCAGGGCGAGCCAACGTCTCCCTCACGGCCTTCACCTGCCTCTGTATACACAAGTCTGACACGCAAACTCCTGCCTCCAATCCTCTACAAACGTGGCATCTACTCGTATTTACATAGATTATTTATTTAGACGTATCTTACACGTATAGGGTTGTGCTCCAATTGCAGCTATACACAAAGCTATATAATGCAATTTATAAGGTGTGTGTGTGTGCGTGTGTGTGTGTCCTGCCATTGGTTATATTTTGGTTGTACATTCTTTCAAAAGCTCTCTAGAATAGAAGAACAGAACCTAGAAAAGGAACAGTATAGCTCGGCACGTCTTCTTCTTTTCTATGACGCAGAGATGGACGCGTTTGGCGAACTTTGTTGACGGAACCAAACTGTGTTAAAACTCCACTTGGTGAGAGTCGAGAAATAATTGCATAGAAAATAAATACCTGCAAATGAGTTTGTTTTAGTTTTTTTTTTTTTTTTTTGAAGACACGGGCACACACAGCTGCACGTACAAAGTGCTTTCTGTGTAATCCGCACTATTCAAACGGGAGCAGCCGCTGTTAATTGATCGTTACTGATTTTTCTCTCGATATTTCCAATACTTCGACAAACAGAACAGACAGGGGTGGTAGTAGAAATACTGTTGTCTAATTCCTAGTTAAAATAGTTTCATTTCACAATACAGTATCGTAACACTGTGAAGACGAGCGACTCCATTTTGCGCACATTCAAACGCACAGTCAAATGGGGGATTATTTTTACCACCGATTTGACAAAGTATGCATATTTCCTTTAAAATGTCCAATCTGGGACGTAATTAACGTAATGCCAAAAAGATAGATAAATTAGATGTATTGTGATACCCGCAGCCGTATAGCCATTTGCAATATAATCCTCTAGAATGTACACAGTCATCTGCTTTTCACGCACAAACGCTACGGAGGTATTTTTACTCTATTGTGAAATGCGGGCTTTCCCTTTGCTGGCCCCACATCGACAAAGCCCCAGACTCGCTACAACCTCTGGCCAAAACTATCACTTAATATTTGCAATCTTTAGAAGTCTCCTTAAATACCCGGCCTGTGTTCTCCTTTACAGAAAACATACGCACTAGCCTGTGTATCTGTTTGTTTAGAGTGTTGTATTCATCACACCGCTATAAGATTCTGGCTTTATCTGGTTTGTCATTTGATTTTTCACTGCGTGTTTATATTGGCCCGCTGTTCTTGACCTGGAACACAACTACACAACACTGGAATTTCCCTGTTGTGAGACAAATAAAAGTTGTCTAATCTTATCTTTTTTTTTTTGGCGAACGTTGAGTTAAATTCGACTTTCTTCGAGTGTACAGTGTGTTTATGCGTGGGGTTCTTGGCTCGTTTCCCTCTGAACTGTTACGCAGGGCGCCTGATAAATGGCCTAAATATTGAAAGCAAATCCCGCGCGTCCAGTTCCACGGTTCCTCTAGAGTCACACGTCTGTGCTTTGGAAACAAGAACAGTACAGAACGGTCCCCTAACATCCGCTGCGTAATTCCACGTGCTGCCGCCGCGCCATCTGTTTCTGCGCTAACCTCTGCGCAACTATCTGCGGCGCGGGTCAAATGGCACTTAACTCCGCGCGGGCCTCTGACTTAAGCAGGTCCCAAATGGACTCTTTACTGCGGCTTATTATCAGCCGGGTCAGGGACTAAAGACTGTCACGTGAGGCACACACACACACACACACACACACACACACACACACACACACACACACACACACACACACACACACACACACGCACGCACACACACACACACACACACACACACACACACCTTATGATACTACTGTACTACTAACACGGTCTCTGTAGCTTTGGAAATGCAAATGTTCAAATATTAAGTTTAGAGAGCAGGCCTTAATAACTAAAACAAACTGATTATTCCTCTCAAAATATGACTCACTTTGCAGTTCTAAATAAATTCAGCACAAATAAAGGGAATAAAAAGCACTGAAGCATAAAACTGCAGTTTAGTGTGTGTGTATATGTGTATGTGTATGTGATATATATATATATATATATATATATATATATATATATATATATATATATATATATATATATATATATATATATATATGTCAAAATGAAAGCGTATGATGTCTTAACAGTGGCACAAGCATTTAGTGTTAATTTGTGTTATTCCTTCATTTGTTTAAAATGTAAAATATGCAAAATATGCATTTGAATGCATTTTATGCATTTTGCACAGAAATGACCACTATAGTTTTTAAACGCCATAAAAACCTGATCCTAATTGTGTGTAACTCCAGGGCCGGGCCCTGCGCCATAGTGCGGGTGAGGTTCTTACTTTGCTGCTCGGTGATGGAGCGGATGCCCAGAATGTCAGTGACGGAGTGCGATGAGGGCCATATCCGATGCATGGCCATGTGTCCGGGCAGCGCCGCCATGCCCGGGGGAGTGGGCACTTTGGAGCTGGGGTACGAGTACAAGTGGTTGTAGGGCAGCGCGGGCTGCGTGGGCGGGTGAGAGGGCTTCCCCGTCTCGTAGTGACTCTGCTGGGACAGGTTTCCGATCTTGTTGCGCAGGATGCGGCTGATGGAGCTCACGGACGGGAGGTTGAACTTGTCACAAACGCCGTCCGCGAGCAGCCGGTCCCGGATCTCCCAGGCGAAAATCCCCGGGTCCCGCTGTTTGTACGTCCGTATGTGTTTGACCACGGTGGGGGTGGTTACGCGGGGCTTACTGCCCCCGATGGCCCCGGGAAGGATGGAGCCTGTCTCGTTGTACCGCGCGAGGATTTTACTGACGCAGCCGTGGGACACGCGCAGCTGACGGCTGATGTCACACGGGCGGATGCCGAGCTGCGCCAGCTCCACGATGCGCAGCCGGATGGCGTTGGGCAGCGGCCTGCCGTTTACAAACACCCCGCCGAGCTGGTTCACCTCCCCGAAGGCTGGCTCTGAGAACAGAGAGAGAGTCAAAGCGGAGGCCTGAATATGTGGCCTAATATTTACCTCGGTGAGAATAAAGTGTGCGTGGATGCTCCACTCTGTGCGTAAAACGTGCCTTTGTGTTATTCAATATTCACAAAGTGTTAAAAATAAAATGACCTGCCCGTTTAACAAACACTGTGTTAGGCCTTTAATAATCCTAATTGTTATTAGCTGTAGTAGATGGCTATCGGCTCCACCACTCCCTCCACCTCCCGTAAAGAGGCCGCACAGTGTAGCGCGTAAGTCAAACACAGGCAGTTTGTGAACGCGCTTCACTTAGATATAATTGTCCTGTATTATAACTACAGTCCTATAGTGTTAGATATAATACTGCGTCAGTGCTGCCGTATATGTTCTATATGTAGTGTATTTTAAAGCTGACAGTTTAAAGCTCGGTATAGTCCACATAAACGCGCTGCTGCTCTGGCCGCGGAACAACAAAGATTAAACACAACAACAGAATGTCCTCGGGAAATACGGAACACAATGTGGCGTCATTTTGGACTAAACTTATATCTAAGTCTCTCATGACGAAAACTTTCTTCCCGGGAGCTTTCCAACTTGTCATCATAGAATTTTCTGAGTCAAACTATGGAAAACGCGACGTAAAATGCCAATAAAACGGTTATTCAGGACGTCACGGCTGTCAGACAGACACTACACAAACTCCACTGAAGGAAAATATCCACCAATAAAACTGTGCTTGTATGACATGCCTTGTTTTGGACTCAGTACGTGTAAAAATATATAAATGTGTGAACTCAGTCCACTTTGAATAAAGCGCGTGCACGCTCTGAGGCCTACTCTGCCAGCCCCAGCCCAGGAAATACTTCTGTTATGTGGCGTGACAGTTCGAATAGGCTCGTAAAACTCGGGTTCAAATCAATTTGGTTATTCCATCAACCAATGTACTCCACTCAGAGAATCCTCCGTGATTTGGTTTATTTGTTATGCGTAAAAGGGAAATAACCACGCCTCAGGCAATTAAATCTATCATTTATTAGTATTAATATACACATTTGTCAAATCAAACGGGACCTCTGCACAGTTTGCTAGTATAGTCTGCTGATATAAATATGATATAAAATGTGTATTGTTAGTAATAATGGGGTTAGCGTGGGCATTATGGGCACTGTCAAAGTCATAGGAAACTACTTATTTTTAATGTGTCGCATTAAAGCCGTAACAGCCCGTGCACTTTTATAATATTTAAGCATTCGTGTTAGTTGGTTTACTTAAAGACAAAGCCTCGCTAGATTCTACAGTTTTCGCTCTAGGTTTCCTGTTTAGGACGCGAGTACAGATGACATTTCGCTAACACTTCGGGGTGATCTCGGCGCTGTTCGGCTCCGCGCTGATCCCGTGCGTAAACGAGGCTTGTGGCGGCTGAACGTATCGCCCTTGTGTCTTTGACCGACAGCGTTAGGACCTAAAAAGTTTAGCGAAGTGAAAGTAGCTTTGCCAGAAGTGCCTCGTCTCGCTGTGTTACCGCTTACTCCATCCCAGTCCCATAAAAAACCCTGCTCCAAAAGCGCGCACTCACCCATCGTGTTAAAGCCGCAAATCAAGAGCGCGATGTCCGCTGTGTGCCTCCTCCGTGCGTCCTGCTGAGCGTCCAGTGTGTCAAAAGTCCAGGGCAGCTTCTAACCAGACTGAGGAAGTGCGCCAGACTGGAAAACTGCGCCACAATGGGAAACTCCGCAGCGTGGAGAAACAAGAGGGACTAGATTTTCGGTGTGTAGTCTGAAACGGCGGAGACAGACTTAACGTTTCAATCTGGGGAAGGGGAAGGCAGGGCTAACCGCGCTACAGCCAATCAAATCCGTAGTTTTCATAGCTCTTTGGCGCCATTGGTGTAAAAGTTTGACATGACAGATATCCAGGCTGCCCTCCTCCTCTTCATTCTGTGTCTTTTACACAGACAGAGAAACTTGGATGTGCCAAATTTGCTTTTCTGACCCGTGAGATAAAGGCGAAACGCGTATCACCACGTTACCTCACGCTTACGCATCAAGTGGCAGAGATGCGCAGTGGCAAACTTATTCAAAACAGTTCTTCAGAAACATCCAGCTCATACACAAATCCTACTTTCAGTACAGTTTCTTCAAGTACTCTACACTACCTTCCATCTTTAAAGTGCATATAACAGGCTTTCATGTTTTTAAATGATTACTTGGTTTGGTGGATGGTACTTGTAGTAAATCTTTATCATAGTTTTACATCAGTAAAGTGGCAGTTTGTGATGGAAATAGTAAACGGAACCCCTCTGCCTGTGTCATCATCACTGAAAATTCCAGACTGCAGTGACAATTTACGCTCACGGAAGGCATTTTCTTCCAGATGAACCATTCCAAAGGACAAATAAATGTGTTATTGTTTTTGTATTAGTCTGTTGTACAATCTGGACAATAACTGGCCCTTTTTAACATTATGGTTGCTAAGAAACTGTTATGGAAATACCTCTACGTACGTCGCATCTGCTGCCTGTGTCTAACCAGTAAGTCAAATGATCACCTTGACCAAAATTACAGCTAAAATAGGGAAGACTTCAGTTTTAAACAAAATTAGTTATAACTATATTAACTGTTTTAGTGAAATCAGTAGTGTAACTTGTTAGACGCACGTTAAACGCACCATTGTCACGTTTTAAAATGCAGGTCCCGCGGGTTTGCCCATTCAAAGTGGAAGTGTCAGGCTTTCCGCGCCACTGCAGCAGCGCCCTTCATCTTTAAACGGCGTCATTAGTGAAATGGAACATGAACGCGGCCTCATATTTGCGTGTTGCCCATCAGCTTCAACATTCAGTGGATGAACTTTGCCATTTCTTATTAACGCGTAATTATGACCGTGGAATGGTTTTAAGTGCGCGCCAAAACAACAGCGTACCAAAGTAGGCCTATACATTTTGATAGCTGAAACGAAATGGCCTATTAACCAATATAATTTTAACTCTAATCAAATACTTTGATACTCAGATACTTGATCGTGGTTACGCACTGTTTGTTTCGTAGATGCGTAATACATTAACATTTTACGCACATTCTTTTCAAACTTGAATTGCTAACTTTGCTTTTTTCATTCATTAAATGCAGTTTGGGAGTTCGTGTGCAGCATTTGTCTTGCTGTCTCTGTTCACTGCAGTAGAATGCACCAGTGATGTGCCTATACCTACACCTTTTATCACTAACTTTACTTCAAACCTTCATTCACTATTGTATAACTTGCTAATTTTTGAGACAAGAAGAGATTCTAGTACATTTGTCAACGAGAACACACGAGATACGGGTTAGTATCTTGTGTGTTCTCGTGGTCAGCTTTTCTTCCTCTCCTCCCGCTTGTCTCTCTGTCAGGTTGAAGAATGTTTGGCCTTATTTTTTCTCTCTTGTGTTATATTTTTAAAGGGGGCCACAACGCGTCACTTAAACGGTCACGTGTGCGTGTTTTGTTGGATAAACACATTTGAATGATTTGAAAAATGGCAAACAAGAGTGACTGATTAGAGATGTATAACTGATTTGATTGCGTTTAGAATGACTTCAGTAGTCGGTTCATTTTGTGCGTCTTTTGGGGTTTTACGCGCGGGGGAAATGTGCGTAAGTCATGGAGCTGTAGGTTTATCCTGGTGGCGCAAAGCTCTGTACAAACGTGGTATCGGCTGCTCCTCTCTCCGCGTGGCTTAAACGAGCGGAGACCATTTGAGAAAGTTTCTGAATGTCGGACGTGTCTGGTGCCTTCACTTGTTCACGCTTTTCACACTAGAATTTTATTTTTATTTAGGCTATTTTCCTTGAATTTATAGTAACACAATTTTAATGCACGCAGCTACGAACTTGTGAATGGTGGTAGGCTGCTCTGCTCTTTGAATCTGTTTATTTTCCAAAATTCCAGAGATAATTAATAACGTGTTTTATAAGCATAGCTTGTTTATAAGAAAGTTATTTATTATTACTTTATTTTCACTCAATCTGTAGTTTTTTGTTTTTTGTTTTTTTTAAATTCTGTTTTTGTGCTATAAAACACTAGAGGTTTAATGGGACAGGCTACAGTACACGCGGATTCGTGTTTGCAAGTCATAGGAGAAAGTGCATTCCTAAAAGTTGACGTTTGGGTGTCATTCGTGATAAGAAATTATAGGTCAGTGCAGTAATTATCATGCTAGTGGAAAGAAATAATTATACGTGATTTTGTAGTTATGTTTTCAAACTGTTATTAACCAATTACCATGTTTTGATTGTGGCAAAGCACGTCTGATATTTTTAGAAACTAGAGATGAACTGTTAGCCTGCTCAAAGTCATTTCATTTATTTTACCTGTGTTTTTTGTGTTTGTTTAAGTATTAATCACTGTTTGCTAATGTGACCGGTGTTCACCCCAGTATTTATTGTTCAATAGTCGACCGTAGCTCCCACACATAGTAGCATGCACAAATAATCGTGTCACGTCAACGCTTTCTTCCGTTTCTTTGGTTTAAAAATAATCGACTGTTTGTGTTTATCCACTCCTCACATCACAGGAGAGGGCTGCATTAGCGCCATTACGCACAGCACCATTAGAATAACATTGCGTCATGCGTCCAAATGAATGCCCGCGTCTCCAGCTGCGGGTGATGTGATTATTACAGCGAAAATGGATCTGTTTTTATTGCTACAATGAGCCTTTTAGTGGACTTTTATTTATTTATGGAACTGGGCAAGAAATTAAACATACCTGGAATCGCTTTTCGTTTTGAACACGTGATCTCGACTAAATGCTAATAAGCATAATTAAAACTACGTGCATACGTTCTGTCAAAAGATATTCTATTTCACAATAAGGATTTAACAGTGGGCCTAATATATACCAAACCTACAGAGACCAAACTCTTGTTTTGTTTTAGTTAGACTGTGTAGGCCTGTGAGGAGTCATTGGGACATTGGCTGAAATGTATTGATATGTACACGCAGTATATAGCATAGTATACAGTATAACGAGTATTGTATATTAGAGTAAATTGTCAATTACAATTAGAGCACCAAAAAGCAACATGAATTCACTTTTTAAAAAATATTTCAATAGTTATTTTTCCATTACACGTGTTGTATTTCTGAATACTGAATCTCTGGTTTTGGTTTTATTTGATTTTTACTGGTTTTATTGTTTTATGATCAAATGTTTTAGCAATTTAGCTTTTTGTTGTCTTCATTTTCTGTTCTCTGCGCAGAACTTTGGAAACTGCTTTGTTTGTGAAATGTGCTGTAGAAATAAAGTGGATTTGGATCTCCTCATTGTGACACAAATAAAGGTTCTCTTGTCTCATTTTGCTCTAACTCAAGGATGTTAAATTATCCTGAGCCTGTCATGACATTTCCCGTAGTAGATCACACAGTGCGTCTCCATAATGTCCACAGATGTCGGAGTTCCACGCCTGATTTGCAGCCTTGTCTCGCGCCTCAATTCAGAGACCGTCCGTATCTCTGGAGCATCGTGCGCCATGACGCATAAGCGTCACCGTGTCCACGCGCACTGTTCTCCAGGGGCCCGCGCACGCCTCAGATGCAAACCAAAGACACGTGACCCAGTGAGTGTCTGCTGCAGGTGGATCTGTCACAATACAAAGGGTTAGGCATTCTCTCACGCGGCGCTCTGAAGCTCGTGCGTAAAACGGTTTTCACGTTGTTTGAGACTCGACATGCTGTTTTTCAATGTCTCCGAAAGGAAATTGTTTTTGAATGAGCGAAAACATGTGGAAGAACCAATTAACCCATATTTCGATATAAGTGAACTTTTGCATAGCAGTGACTTGGACATCATCACTCTGAGAAGAGTCAAGTTTTTGTATTTGGACGCACGGGAAAAAAAAGATACTCCGGAGCCAGAAATAGGCCTATAAAACGAACTAGTTTAACCAAAACGACCACGCACTTAAAGTGAAAACATAAAATATAATAAATAGTCAAAGTGAATATTGTGCAGATTTAATGTGTTTTAAGATAAGTTTTTATTTTAAATTATGTTTTTGTTTTGTTTTTGTTTATAATACACGTGTCAATAATATGCCCTGTGGTTTTTCACTGCCATTGCTGCCAAATATTTAAACAAATGTCATCAAATAAAGAGGGAGATTAGGAATTCGGAAACAATACGGTAATATTAACCAATGCGGTACAAGATTTAGAAAATTTTAAAACGAATTATTGAGAAAAAAAAAAAAATACACAGACATATGTACATAAACATAGAGGCACACGGCACATTTTCCTCTGTTCATGAACTGAAAGTTCAGTCAAAAATCCCGCGCAGTCCCACTACAGTCCTGCTACAGATCACTCATTTCGTTTCAATCTGAACGAACGAAAACACAATTTCATTTGCAATACTGAAGGTTTTAAGATTTTAGATTTAAAAACCAACGAATATGAGCTTGTTTATCACTTTATTCAATAGTGGTGCTGCTGTTTCATACCGTCTTTTACTTGGATTTGTCACAGCAGTGCACTAAAAATATGAATTATTAGTAGTATTAATTCTATTGATTGCGTTTAAATAAATAGGTGATTTTAACACTGACAGCCGGTCAAATGCGTAATGCCCCCACAGAAGCGTGACCTGTCCGTGTGGTCCGTGGATAATCTCTGTAAACGCAGCACTGGCCCCTCTGTTGCCTCGGACACGTGCGCTCAGCCTGCGCATCTCTGTTTGTGTTTCTTTAATCATTTTCATCTCTTCTCCGTCAACAACGCGAGAGCAGCGCGTTATTCCGCGCGCAGTGGACTTCCTTTTTCTCCGTTCCATAATATTTACAAACAAACTCCAGCTCCAGACGATTTTGTGTTGAAGAACGTTTCTATTCTTGGACTTTTTGGTCTCCACGAAGGTCATACAAGTTTATTTAGAGTGGATTATGATCCGGTCAAATTCAAACGCAAAAACGATTCAACGATGTTCTTATAAATAATAAATAAAAAAAAAAGAATCTTTTGGGTTTGCAACGCTCACATTTCTGTGCGTAAACATTTCCGTGTGTTAAACAAACCGTCCACAAAAATGACACTCACAAACTCTTCCGATAAGTTTCACCAAATGCTGAAGGCCTAATGTGTGAGCTAATGACATGAAAAGCTCATTCACTCAAACAAATTGGACTGTTTTTTACAATAATAGCATTCTACTAATAATTTTAATAAAAGTCTACTTGCTTTCAGTTGATAATTCATTTGAAAATGTCTGTATCACTTCAGAGGGAGGTGGGCACATGTCACGTTACAAATGCTCCGGGTTCAGAGTTGGACACAGCGTGAATTTGTGGATAAAATAATAAAAAGCATCCGCAGACACCGACTTCAGCCTCCGCTTTAAGGACAACCAGCACTGAAACAAGGATGAACCAGGACTAGACTAGGACTAAACCAGGACTAAACCAGAACTAAACCAGGAATAAACCAGAACTAAACCAGGAATAAACCAGGACTAAACCAGGATTAAACCAGGACTAAACCAGAACTAAACCAGGAATAAACCAGAACTAAACCAGAACTAAACCAGGATTAAACCAGAACTAAACCAGGATTAAACCAGAACTAAACCAGGACTAAACCAGAACTAAACCAGGATTAAACCAGAACTAAACCAGGAATAAACCAGAACTAAACCAGGAATAAACCAGAACTAAACCAGAACTAAACCAGGATTAAACCAGGATTAAACCAGGACTAAACCAGAACTAAACCAGGACTAAACCAGGATTAAACCAGAACTAAACCAGGACTAAACCAGGATTAAACCAGGACTAAACCAGAACTAAACCAGTACCAAACCAGGACTAAACCAGTACTAAACAGGTCTAAAGCAAAACTAAACCAGGACTAAACTAGGACTAAACTGGGACCAAACCAGAACTAAACCAGGACTAAACCAGGTCTAAACTAGGACCAAACCAGGATTACACCAGGATTAAACCAGGACTAAACCAGAACTAAACCAGGACTACATTAGGACTAAACCAGGCCTAAACCAGAACTACACAAGGACTACACCAGGGCTAAACCAGCACTAAACTAGAACTAAACCAGGATTAAACCAGGAATAAACCAGAACTAAACCAGGACTATATCAGGACCAAACCAGGTCTAAACCAGGATTAAACCAGAACTAAACCAGGACTAAACCAGGACTACACAAGGACTACACCAGGGCTAAACCAGGATCATAGTGATTCATGTAGATTTTCCTCTTGACGTTGCGTCTGGACGCACCTTAAACACTGTCAATCCCCGTGCACATCTTCTCCTTTACACGTGCACGCGGCCTGGCACTCAAACTGTATCAGCGCTGTAGTGTGCAGTGTGCTCATTCACCATTGTTCTTATCAATGACCAGAATTCCTCTTTTTATAGTTAAATAAAACACATAAATAAATCAAACGATCCATTTATATTTTTTGTCTTTTCTCGTTATGAACAAAAACCCCAAATTAAAGGGGCGCACAACTGGGGAAGTTTGTCTCCCGGTCAGTGGTGGAAGAAGTACTCAATTTTGTTACTTAAGTAAAAGTACAAAGACCGGAGCAAAAAATACTGAAGTAAAAGTATCACATGAAATAATCTACTGCAAAACCATTTAAGTACAAGCAAAGGTATTTGGGCAGATTTGGAGCTCTTATAAGGCTTCAAATATAGTGATTTTGATACAGATTTGCGCTGAATCTTTTTCAACAGAAACAACTAAGCAGATCGTTTTTTATCTGTTTTTATTTGTATTTTTTTGTTGCTCAAACTGAACGTGTGGCTCAAATTATAATAAAAATACTTTTTAGTACAGATACCTGTACTTAGTAAAAGTAAAAAGTATCCAGTGTAAAAAGTACTTAAGTTAAGTACCTAAAATTTGATCTTAAGTACAGTATTTTACTACTTTTACTACTGGTCCCTTATAGCACTGACTGAACTTGGCTCCTGTAACAAAATCACAGATTCTCAGGGTGTAGCATAAAACCATAAGTGTAAATCCAGAATGAGCCGTAAATCTCTGCTGCCTCTCATGTTTTCCTCCCCTGGAAACACAAGTCACTTATAATACCGTTTCACACGCGTTTTTTAAAGGTAAATTTGATTTGGCACAAACTATCACCATCAGCATCCGCCCTTCCCTCAATGCCCCTGTTTGTACTTCTGTATTTTGTCACAATCACGCCACCGTCCGCGCTCCAGACTCAAAGTGACGCTGCAATTGCTTTATACAAATCAGATAGGACGTTAATGCGTGCGTAATAGCGCCATTAACGGATCCCACGCTGCTGTCTCTCACCTCCGCGCCACTGGACCGTGTACGCGCCGTTCGCTTCACACTTGAGCGGCCGCTGGTAACTTTAGCGCGCGCGTAATGAGGACGAACGTGGGTTAACGACCTCTGTTTCAAAAGCCCGTTTCTCGTGGCCTTCCCCCCCAAAAGCGACAATATTTATGGCGCTTGGAGGCGTATATCATTCCTGACAGTCGCGGCACCTGGCTCGCATTACGTTTTCATATTTGGGGCCTAATTTGGAGCACCCTTGCGAGGACACCTATGGGACGAGCGGAAAGCCGGGACCTTGGACCCGGGGATTTGTATGTGACTGCTGTGTCCTCGAGCTGAAGTGTAAATGGGCTGTTGATGCGTAATGCGTAAAACCAAGCTAAATGTTCCCTTCAAAACCAGTAAATAATCTTCCCCGAACCTCACCTTGACATATACGGTGTTTAAACTAGGCGTGTACGGGTAATAAACCGGGATTAAAGCGGGAGCAAGAGACGCAACGTAGGCCGATAAACCAAAATCAGACTGCAGCCGGGTTTGGATCTAATTTACAAGATACAAGAGAAAACGCGTCTGTGTTACGTTTGATGCAACATGAATAAATCCTGCATAACGTTACAAATGTAGATACAATAATATGCAATAATATAAAAATCCAGTCAGCACACACAATGACTAAAGCTGTAAGACTCAAATGAATTGTTCCACAGATAAAACCTTAGACTATTATCACAATTATAAGTTAAAAAATTATAATAAAAAAACAACAACAACAATAATAATAATAATAATAATAATAATAATAATAATAATAATAATAATAATAATAATTCCTATTTACTAACGAGTGTATAAATACTTATAAGCGCGCGTCAAGTTCTCGACGTGATGACGCCATAGTCCCAGATGGAGCGAGCGTCAGTTTTCCCACTAGATTACATTGTATTTTCATATTACAATCTAAAATGTAAACTGACAAACACTGAACCTGATCTGATTTCTTTTAGAGGCTATAACCAAGAACGTGCCAACAATCTCCATTCAAACATGTGTCTGTTTATTTCAGTTTCTTCTTATTATCTCTATTAAATGTGACTGGCCTGTAGAACGCTGTGGGGTCATCTGAAACCTCATTTTGGTCGAGACTCCGGTTAGTCGCACTTGTTGTTCTCACAGGTTTTCACTGTTGGATGGTCGGGCTGATTTCCCCGTGGCTTTTACCGGTATTATGGCGCCATCTGGAGGACAACTCCGGAATGCCAGCAAAGGTCACAGCAAAACTCACTGGATCAGATCATAAATACATTTGTCAAATATAGGCAAATATAAATCTACAGGATTTCATTAATGCACTAAATCAAGTTGATTGAACGCTCACTTTTTACATACTTTATTACACATATGTCAGAGTCAAGGTCCGCGGGCCACATCAGGCCCCCGAGAGGGTTTTCTATGGCCCCCGGGATGATATTGATTTATTATTAGAACCGGCCCGCAGGCCGCAGATGTTTTACACGCACCAATACTACATTTCCCACAATGCAACGGTGACGCACAGAGCGGGAGGCGGCTTCATTTCATTATTTATCAGCAGTCATTAGCATAACAGCAAAAGTTAACTTTCAGATACCCATACTCCCCCTTTTGACCCAGACGCTCTTCCGGGTTTCCCTTGGTGGCCGCGCTGTCCTCAGCTCAGGTAAAATCGCAAGCTTAAGCTCCAGCGCACCTTACATTCATACTTACGCCATCACCTCTTCTTTTAGTGCTGCTGCTCGGCCGCAGCTCAGCGCCGTATCGGTCCCTCGCTCTGTAGTGCGTAGCACGTAGTGCGCGCCCCATTCCAGGTAATGACGGGAATGCACGCCCGATACACCCATCAATTCACCCATGCCTAAATTCTTATACGTTTTTTCTTTAGTTGTTGCACAGTTTGCACCTCACTCCACTAAGTTTTGCTGTTCGCCGCTGTGTCTCCCAAACCGTGGCGACAGTGCGGCGTGTGACTGGCGACCCGTAAAAGGGTCTGGCGTTGATCTGTGTTTGGACCACGTCTGCAGCAGTAATCGGTGCAGTTTTGCTTTTTACACAAGCCTGGGATTGCGTGCCATTTCCACCGTGGTAGTTGCCTGGAAAAATCCAGACTCATCGCTATGGATCTGTATTACAAATACAGAGAGATATCCTCCTGGATTTCCAGGCAATACTGATGGTGCCTTGAATAATACAGCTTCATTCATTTAATGTTCATGTTATGGGTGTTTTTATATAAAGGAAATTTGTCTTTTGTGCCTGTTGAAAATTAAACATTACTGACAGAGCCATAAGAAAATATTGCTTTATTTATCTGATCATATTGTAATATATTTGTTAGGTTTTCAGTAGGTTCAGTTTGGTTCACTAGACTATATGCGGTAATTTTTAAATTTTTCAATGAACATTCGATCAGTCCGGCCCTCGACTTGTAGCTAAATTTTTTATTTGGCCCTCCGTCCATTTGACTTTGACACCCCTGCTCTATAGTCTGGTGCAGTGGGTGAGTTATTGTAGGGAGTATTATCTCTCCCTCTATAGTCTGGTGCAGTGGGTGAGTTGTTGTACAGTTGTAGGGAGTATTATCTCCTCTGTCCCTCTATAGTCTGGTGCAGTGGGTGAGTTGTACAGTTGTAGGGAGTATTATCTCCTCTGTCCCTCTATAGTCTGGTGCAGTGGGTGAGCAGGAGTGTCCATGATGGAGAGCAGTTTGTCCAGTGTCCTTCTGTCCCTCACTGTGACAACTTTACATTTTTGTTTCTCTCTTAATATGCAATCTTTGAGTTTTGTCACACACAGTCTTGCAATCTGTTTCCTTACTGCTGATTGAACACTCAGTATAGAATAAAAAGTTTGCAGTGCATTAGTCATTCCAGTAGAGGGCGTCCTAGGACCGCACACATGAATAGGACATTAGGAGACACCTCTCAGCAGGACACGGATGCGCCCCTTGTTCACGTGGCCTGTCAAATCCTCAGTTCTCCCACTGGCTGTCAGCACAACTCCACACGTTTAGTTTAGTTTAGTTTAGTTTAGTTTAGTTTAGTTTAGATTATGTGTGTTTGTCATCTGCAAATGATAAAAATGATATGAGAGGATACTCATTAGTCCCACAATCGGTAACCAGTAATAAAAAGTCAAAATTATGCAAGAATGAATATAAAAAGTTTAAAATAATAAAATAAAATTAAAATAAGGTGTAACTTTTCTTGTGGAGGGTCCGTAAATGCTTTTCTCCATGGAGATATTATTGCTTTGCCTGGAATGTTTCACAGTATGGCATTAAACCTTTCAATCTAATGCCTGTTTTTCTAGGTATTTTTGAGCTATAAAATCATCTGTAATTCGATAAATGTAAGGTAGAGCTGTTTAATGTCATACTGTGGAACATTCCAGGCAGAGCAATAACATCTCCATAGAGAATAGCATTTGATGGACCCTCCACCAGAAAAGTTACACAATAAAATTTTAAACTAATTTGTGTTAATTGATAATGGCCTGGTACAAGCAACATGTCATTTTGGAATTTTCATTGATTACAAAAAAAACAAAACCTTGATTTAATAGGCGTGACCAGGACGTGTGACTGTGAATGGTGTTTGCTGGCTTTTTTACATTCACCCAAATATAAAGGAAACAGTCTATTTGCCCATAAATATTTGAAATGCAAAATTTACTTTACAATGTACTGGCTGCGATTCTCAGTTTGTTCCAAAGTGATTTAAAGGAGCAGGTAAACACTGACCTGTTTACTAATGATCTCTAAATGCACTCACTCACAGCCCACACACACTTACAAACATCATGATCATTTATTTGTTTTCACTAATTCTCTTTTTGTCCATTGAAAGTACAGTAGCTCACACAAGTACTGACCCTTAAATAAAAGTAAATGAAGGACTTCACTGTTTGTTTTTGTATCTTTGCTCAGTTGCTTGCTATAGCTACTTTTTCCCTTCAAAACCTGATAACTAAACTAAAACCAAACCATCTTTTTATTAAACCGAAGATGTTCATTTTGTCTTCTTATGTACTTTAAACTTCTTAGGTTCTTTTTTAAGACAATACGGTAACGTGTATTTACCTTGTTGACATGTTTCGGCTGCTAGCAGTGAAGATGGCTCGCAGCTAGCAGCCGAAACATGTCAACAAGGTAAATACACGTTACCGTATTGTCTTAAAAAAGAACCTAAGAAGTTTAAAACCAAACCAATTTTTCCTGATTGATTTTCTTGATATAAGTAAATTCTTGTCCCAGTACACACATACTGTGAAAGCAGCTCTTAGGGTCAAAATGAGACTGCTGCGTTCTGTCTGTATAAAATTTTTACCAGCTGCAAACCAAGAGGTAAGCGTTAGCATGCTAGTTGTTGTTGGCATTACAGTAAGAGAAAACTCCAATCTCTAAAAGCTGTGATATAAACTCACCGTGGGGAATAATTAGGATAACTTTGGACCACTGCAAACTGTTTAAAAGTTGGGGGTCCGTCGCCTGCTTGTTTCTGTTGTTATGTTGATACGTCATTGCTCTGCCTGGAATGTTCCTCAGTGTGACATTAAACAGCTCTACTTTACATTGATTCAATTACAGGTGGTTTTACAGCTCAAAAATACCTAGAAAAACAGACATTCTGACTGTGAGCGGGGTCGCCTCTCCACAGATCTGACCTGTAACTTGGTCTGGTTTAGTCTCCATGGAGATAGAAAGGTTTAAAGCCATACTGTGAAACTTTCCAGACAAAGCAATAACATCTACATAGAGACAAGCATTTGACGGACCCTCCTCCAGAAAAGTTACACAATGCACTTACGTTTTTAAGACTATAAAACTCCGATGCAGGGCCTTTAGTATCGGTCACCCTCCATATTGATCCATTTAGCCAGTGCTGAATCTTAAAACTCACGTGTGAACTGTTTATCTCCTCTCCACAGACAGAGAGCCTGATGGTCCTAAAGCCTCTCTCATATTTACACTGCCCTGATCTCCAGAGGTTCTCATCTTTTGGACACACTCACAGTTTGTCTCCTGAAGAACATCTCAAACATGGCCTCCTCCAGGACAGCTGCAGCTAAAGAGCCTACGGAGAGAAAGCAAACATGAGAGAGAGATGAGCCTAAAGAGGAGAGGAGAGAGAGAGGGGGAAGGGTGGGGGCAGATGGAGAGAGAGAGGGGTGAGAGAGAGAAATACAAGAAGGCAAGATAGGCAGATAGAGAGGGAGATAGGGAGAGAAGAGGTGAGGGGGAGCAGAGAGAGAAAGAGGAAGAAAGAATCACATGAGAGAGAGGACAAGAGAGAGAAATCCAAAGGGGAGTAAGGACAGAAAGAGAGGGAGAGGAGTGAAGCAAAAGAGAGAGAGGAGAGAGCGAAGGAGGGTGAGGGAGAGAGAAGGGGGAATGGAGAAGAGAGAGAGGATGGAAGGAGATGAGAAAGGGAGGAAAGAAGGACAGAAGTAGGGAGGAAAGAGAGGAAGAAGAGAGGTGGTAGGGTGAAAGAGGAATGAGAGGGCAGAAAGAGAAAGGAGAGAGAGAGTGAAGGGGGGATATGTATAAAGGGAGTGAAGGAGAGGAAGACAGAGAGGATAGGGAGGTAAGAAGGAAGCAAGAGAGAAAGAGATAGGGGAATGTGGGAGAGAGGAGGGAGAGAAGAGGGGTGAGCAGCGGAAGGAGGAGCAAAGAGATGAGGAGAGGGGGGATAGAGAGGAGGAGAGAGAGCAGGGAGAGAAAAAGAAGGGGGGGTGAGAGAGAGAAGAGGAGAGAAGGAGAGAGGAGGATGGAGACAGAGAACGATAAGGGGCAAAAGACATAGGGGGGAGAGAGAGAGAGAGAGCACTGTGGAGAGAAGAGAGGAGAGAAAGGGAGGGGGAGGAGGAAGAGGAGACACAGGAAAGGAGGCAGGTGCATCCTCGGTCTTTGTGGAACCGGCCCAATGATGGACAGTCATTTAACCCAAATCAGATCATGTCCCTGGGCCTTAGAGCAGCGTCAGAGCCCCTGTTCAGAGGAGGGGGCTGGAGACGAGAGTTACACTGAACACAGACTGAGGAAAAGTGCTCATATTATTAAGTATTAACGGCTTTGGCAAAAATCATTATTCACAATTCTATGATTTAATGATCCTGATTGCAAATGGAGGGCAGGAGCCTATGGGAGATTTACTGAAAGAAAGAACCAAACTGATCCTATTTAAATTTGTTCAGTCACCTTTTTCCATTTCCAATGCTTTTCTATGGGCCATGGAGATGTTATGATGGTGAATTGAAAAATGATCTGTTTTCGGCCTATTTTTCCTCACACATCTGACTGAAATGACCCTCAGACAGAGCTGGAGCTCAGACAAATGGCTGGACTCTGTGTGAAGCTGAGGCTCTGGAGTTTTGGCCTCTGCTCTCTGTCTCTGGACTTTCATTATAAGTGGAACAAGCTCTACACAGAGGAAAGGCAGATTTCAAATTCCACCTACATGTTTTGTAGTAAATATAAGAACAAGTACAGCTGGTGTCCCTGGGGATGGTTTGAGAGAAGCCGACTAAGCTGCTGTTGGGTCTGGACACTTCCCAGGTCAAAACTAAAGCAGATCTCACTAAACCCATGTGACCCATGTCTGAGAAAAGCGCTACAGAAATAAAGTTTACTTACTTACTTACTTACTAAACATGAGATTTAGGGACTTGTAATGGGGCAAAAAAGTCCAGGTGGCATTCATATATATAGTAGTATTAAATGGTTGTGAATTTTTGTCAAACCTCGGATTCAGGAGGAGCAGTGTGGTTTTCGTCCCGGCCATGGAACACTGGACCAGCTCTATACTCTCCATCGAGTGCTCGAGGGTTCATGGGAGTTTACCCAACCAGTCCACATGTGCTTTATGGATCTGGAGAAGACATTCAACCATGTCCCTCATGGGGTCCTGTGGGGAGTGCTCTGGGGAGTGCTCTGGTCATACAGCCCTTAAGCAAAGGGCTGTCCGGTCCCTGTATGACCGGAGCAGGAGCTGTGTTCGCATTGCCGTCAGTAAGTCGGACCTGTTTCCGGTGCATGCGGGACTCCGTCAGGGCTGCCCTTTGTCACCGGTTCTGTTCATTGTATTTATGGACAGAATTTCTAGGCACAGTCAGGGACCGGAGGGGATCCGGTTTGGGGACCACAGGATCTCATCTCTGCTGTTTGCAGATGATGTTGTCCTGATGGCTTCATTGGACCGGGACCTCCAACGTGCACTGGGGCGGTTTGCAGCTGAGTGTGAAGCGGTTGGGATGAGGATCAGCTCCTCCAAATCCGAGACCATGGTTCCTGACCAGAAAAAGGTAGCTTGTCCTCTCCGGGTGGGTGGAGAGTCCCTGCCTCAAGTGGAGGAGTTCAAGTATCTCGGGATCTTGTTCACGAGCGAAGGGAGGATAGAGCGTGAGATTGACAGGAGGATCGGTGCAGTGTCGGCAGTGATGTGGTCACTGTATCGGACCATTGTGGTGAAGAGGGAGCTGAGCCGAAAGGCAAAGCTCTCGATTTACCGTCAATCTACGTTCCTCCCCTCACCTATGGTCATGAGCTTTGGGTAATGACCGAAAGGACAAGATCGCAGATACAAGCGGCCGAAATGAGTTTCCTCCGCAGAGTGGCTGGGCACTCCCTTAGACATAGGGTGAGGAGCTCAGTCACATAAGAGGAGCTCGGAGTAGAGCTGCTGCTCCTCCACATCGAGAGGAGCCAGCTGAGGTGGCTCGGGCATCTGTTCCAGATGCCTCCTGGACGCCTCCCTCAGGAGGTGTTCCGGGCATGTCCCACTGGAAGGAAGCCCCGGGGAAGACCCAGGACAAGCTGGAGGGATTATGTTTCTGGGCTGGCCTGGGAACGCCTTGGGGTCCCCCTGGACAAGCTGGAGGAAGTGTCCAGAGTGAAGGAAGTCTGGGAATCTCTGCTCAGACTGCTGCGTCCGTGACCCAGCCCCGAAGTGGAAGAAAATGGATGGATGAATTTTTGGGGAATTTTTTTTTTATTTGTGGGTTTTGAGTATAAACTGGTCAGTGATTCTTCTCAGAATGGTTGACTTGACTGAAAATCAGTGGGTTACAGATATTATAGTTTTTACATTGCAGTTCCCTTTTATCAGAAGCCGGACAAAGAGAAATTAATTAAGAAAAAGTACACGGACCCACGCATGGTCCCTCAGATATTTGTGAAAGTAAGTGATATTTTTTTTTTTTTTTTTTTACTCCAGAAATATTTTTTGTTGCACACTGTCAATTTGAGGTTCAGGTTTAATTATCAAATGAAAATACTTTGACTATCAATCAGTCTTGTTTTCCTATAAAGCAGGGACACATTCAGAAACAATATAACAAAAACAGATTGTCTTCTTTTGTGTTCTTTATCCAGATTTGGGACTAGCACAAAGGTGTCTAGTGTTATTTCTCACTGTCCTGGAGCATGAGCAGGTGCAGTGGGCCCCATACAGAGTGAATGGGGCCGGTGAATGGGACGTTGTCATTCTAGTGTAATTATGTTGTAATTATATTGTGATTCACCACAGTGTCCCAGCTTCAGGTTCTATGGAGGACTCAAGAGGCCAGAAACACGAATGCTCAGCAAAAATCAATAGTTCAATTCTAACAGAGTAAAAATATTGACAGTTTATTGATCTTTAAACATTTTTGGTAAATACAGTTTAGGCACCACATATTAGTGGCTAACTCTGGCTATTATGTATTTTTTCAATGAGTTAAATATTAGCAGTACTATAAATACGTAACTTAGATAAGAGTTCATGTGCAATTTCATCCCTGGTTAAAAATGCTCTTAGAGTATTAATACTCTGATGACTTCATGAGGAAAATTAGATCCATATGCACATCACTTAAAGGTGCATTGTGTAACTTTTCTGGTGGAGGGTCCGTCAAATGCTTTTCTCCATGGAGTTGTTATTGGCTAGTCTGGAATGTTTCACAGTATGGCATTAAACCTTTCTGTCTTCATGGAGACCAAACCAGACCAAGTTACAGGTCAGATCTGTGGAGAGGCGACTCCGCTCACAGTCTGCCTGTTTTTCTAGGTATTTTTGAGCTATAAAACCATCTGTAATTTAATAGAGCTGGCAAAGGAGAAATTCAATTTGTCAACTGGACAAACATTTATTTAGGTCAAAAACATTTTGCAGCTCATCCAAGCTGCTTCTTCAGTTCAGTTTTGATGAAGCTGAAGAAGCAGCTGGGATGAGACAAATTGAATTTCTCCTTTTGCCATGGATTCTACCTGGACGACTGAGGGATTCTACACACATACGACAGAGGTGTTTAATTTCATACTGTGGAACATTCCAGGGAGAGCAATGATGTATCCATAGAAACAAGCAGGTGATGGACAGCCAACCAAAAAGTTACACTTTGCACCTTTAAAACTTTAATTTAAGATAATAGTTCATGTACAGTTTTGTCCCTGGTTAAAAATGCTCAGAGAGAATTAATATGACATGAGGAAAATCAGACCTGTATGCACATTACTTAAAAAAAAAAAAGTAAACAAAATGTTGATAGATTTGATAATTATTTAGTCTATATGATGGTTTCCAAAAGAACCAGATGCAAAAAATAAATAATAAGTAAAGTAAATGTTAAAAAAATAAAATATTGTCAATATAAACCAGTTTATTATTCTTAGTACAGCATCTTTGAGTATTTAGAAAAGTGCTACATATATAAAATGTATTATTATTATTATTATTATTATTATTATTATTATTATTATTATTATTATTATTATTATTATTATTATTATTATCATCATTATCATTATTATTATTATATGTACCACTGTGTCCAGACTTGAGTGTCTTAGACCAGGCCCAGGGTGTGACTGTGGATCTGCACCAGAGGAAACGCCACACTGCAAAAGTAACATTGAGGTAAGTTAGAATGACTTAAGAACATTTGACTTTACTTGAGTAAATTCAACTTGACAGTAAAATGATCCACCAATGGAATAAGTGTTTTTCTAATTCAAGCAACATTCGACTTGCAAGGAGTTGTTGTTTGTTTGTTGTGTAGTAAAATGTATTTTCATATTTTAAGTACAAAAAGTCGTGTCCCATTGATGATTTTACTTGTGAATTAAAATTGACTCAAATCACGATGACACTTTCTTAATTCAGGTAATCTTAAATTTGCTAAATTTGAGTTTTGCAGTGAGAGAGAGGAGGCTCCTGGACAAAACACAGTGTCAGGGCTAAACAGATTATACCCTCTCCTCTCCCTCTCTTTCTCTCTGTTCTATCCCATTCTCCCTCTCTCTTCATTATCACACCCCCCTCTATCCCTTCTCCTCTTCTCATCTTCTTCTCTCTCTCTGCTCTTGAGAGCTCTACATGTTTTGCTCTTCTTTCAAGAATCTGCAAACTCCTTAAATCCTCCAAACACATTCTCACTGTATCACTCTATCTACCCACTCATTTGTCCTTCCCACTCTCTCCCCCTTTTCACTTCTTCCTTCTGTCTTCTCTCCCCTCTCTCAAAATGATACAAATGATAACATTTAGTTTCTAACATGGCCTTGATGTTTTAATTATTTATTTACAAAACATTGAATGCAGTTAATGCTCATCTTTTATTACAGTTTTGTAAATCGTGAACCACCTGATCTTATAGATTTTATTGTAGATTAAATGATGTATGTGAAAAATCAAATGAAAGTGTAAAGCAAATTTTTGTTTACTCTTCCTTTAAATGCACCACGATTTAAAAATGAATGAATTGCTTCATTGAGCTTTATAAAAATACATTCAGCGACTGTTTAGTTATTTTTAAAGCAACACTATGTAATAGCACATCACAGCGTGATTCCATGGAAACAGAAAGTTAAAACCAGGATATGGAACATTCTTCATGAAGATAGGTGCATTTTATGTCATACAGTACAATAAGGAACATTTCCATGGAGACAAGCAGGCCAAATAAGAGTCAGGTTTGTGGAGATGCAAGCCCACTCAGTACAAAGTACGCATGTATTTCGGTACAACAAAAAATATAGGCCTATGGAAAAAAAAAAAAAAACAACAACTTTTATTTGAATTTTTTTTTTTTTTTGCTGTAAACTTGCTCAACAGGGCTTTAATAGAATGCTATAATTTCCCATTTGGTCAAATACAACCATAAAACCACATTATTTATCACTAAACTGTCCCTTTAAAGCGTTACTTTGACCCACGCCCGCGCGCTGTGGAGACGGAGCAGATTTCGGCGCATATGTGCGGTATCATCCGGGTCACGACATCACCTCAATATAAATCTAAGGGGACTTTAATGGGCCTCCAATCCCACGCAGAACATCCGCGCGCACTGTGGGCTCGGCCGGCGCGGACGCAGAGCAGTAGATAGAGGCCTGGGTCCCTTTGAGAGCCATTCAAAACCATGACAACACAGAACAAGCTCGGATTTATCCCGCGGGGCTAAAGGACACTGTGGCGGGGCGTCAATCAGCCATTATTGCGCCACTGAACAAATGCAAAATCTTGACTGGAACAATTCTGGTGACGGGCCTCGGACGCGGGCTACATTCGTCGCTTTTGTCCCGCTCCTCTGCCCGGCGTGTATTTGTGTTCAGTGCGCGACCACCCAGGACGCGAGGGCCCGGGGAGGCATGGCCAGTCTCCCTCTCTCCTTTCTTTTTCTACTGCTCTCTTTCTCTCCTTCTCTTTCTCTGTAGGACGCGAGGGCCCGGGGAGGCATGGCCACTGTCTCTCATCCTCTCTTTCTCTCTCCTCTCTTTTTCTCTCGCTTTTTCTCCCTCTCTCTCTCTGTCGGGGGGGAGGACCAGGAGAGGCATGTCCAATCTCTCTCCTCCTCTCTTTCTCTCTCTCTCTCCCTCCTCTTTTTTTCTCTTTCTTTCTCTCTCGCTCTCTCTGTCGCACAGTAGGACCAGGAGAGTCATGTCCACTCTCTCCCTCTTTTCTCTCTGTCTTGCTCTTCTTCCTTCTTCCTCTCAGACGCGAGTACCCTTAACCCCCTCTCTATCTATCTATCTATCTATCTATCTATCTATCTATCTATCTATCTATCTATCTATCTATCTATCTATCTATCTATCTATCTATCTATCTATCTATCTATCTATCTATCTATCTATCTATCCCTTCGCCCCTTTCTTCCTCTTCCCCTCTCTGTTTCTCTCTATACTCCCTCTCATCTCGCTCCTCTTTCCATCTCTATCTCCCCCTCTCGCCTCTCTCATACCCTGCTTCTCTCTTCTCACCCCCCTCCCTCCCTCTCGCAGAACCGTAGGAGCCGAGCGAGGCTCGAGTGGAGGAGAGCGGATATCGATATCAAACAGGCGGTCCACAGACGCAGTGACACGGATGCGCGCCCTTTGTATTATTGGATGTGTTTTGCCAATAGGTCCAGACCCCAGACCCACACACGAAGGACCAGGCGACGACAATAGAACCTTCAACTAGTCATGCATACATTTAGAAATCATAATCAGCAATACACACATACAGTAAAGCATAAATAGCTGTATGAAAATGTTCGAATTTACCTTTATATTAAACCTTTCCAAACGAATCAGGACTGACTGCGTGAACTTTTACGCAACGATTCACGTTGGGGTACAAAGGAATTCAGTGCATCCATGTCTTTACCCAATACACATTTATTTTAATATCTATACAAAACAGTAATGTTCTACTTCAGTATTCACGTTTGAATATATTTTGTTTAATTGATTTTGACGTTAATAGTGTCATGGAAACCTTGACAGTACTTGTCATAGTCTCGCGCGTAAAATCTAAATGCAGCCTCTGGTTTTATCAGACAGAAAATGTTGTTGATGGAATAAAATATAAAGACATATAAATGTTTTAACCATGGATCTATACTTCCATGGCTTTAACAATGAATTTTAGTTACTCTGAGATTTCATAGCAGCGTGCGTAAAACTGGCACAGTTGTGGTAACATAATTCTTTCTAAATTATTTTAGTGTGCATTATTTCCCCAACAATTTTCTTGCCAAATATTTGTTCAATTTTGCAGAAGAAAATCATAACATTACTAGATGATAACCTGACCTCACTCATAATAAAGTCCATGTGTCATTAAGATTTTAAAAATAAATATTGAATTTTGGTAAATGGTTTACAGCTGAACTATTATAATGATGACTGCAAAATAAAAAAAATTTACTCCTTAAAAATCCCTAACCCTTTTATTCAATACATTTCAAGTAGATGAAAATAATTCAGAAAAGAACACTCCAAACTCTTAGTTCGTGAATGAGTTAAACCCGAAGTGTTCGTGTAAAGCGTGGGCGCGGAACAAAACTTGAGAGAAGCGTCGCTCTAAAACACAATCGCTTTAGGGACCGACCACTACAAATGTTTCCTCCGCGAGACACTGACAAATTATTCCCCATTCGTCTTTATTATCGCTCCTGTCACGGCTCTCATCTGTCATGGCCGCGATTTGTAACCTGTGCCAAAAACGGACACTTGGCGTAAAATTAGCCCTGAATTTTAAAGGCTCGATCTCCCTTCCTGAGTTGTTGTCATGAATATATGTCGCTATTTGAGTGCCCTTCACTTGTCACGAACTTCTCACGCCGCCCTGCGCGACGCCTAATGGCCTGATTAGTAAAACCAACTCCGCGCTAATTGCTCACTTTGTATGTAAATGTTGACACCGCTGCGAAGCCGTGTCGAGGGGTGGTTTTGGGACACGGTCTTTAGCCTATGAGGGCGGTTTATTTGGATGTGAAGAGCGCGAGGGAGGGGGGAAGAGCGCGAGGAGGGGGTCGGGGATGGGATGGGGTCCTTGTTGTCACTTGCCACCCAAGACGTGATTCAAAACCCCTCGCAACAATCACTATTATCTGTTACCATGCGGATTGACGATACGCCGCGAATGTGTAATCATCACGAGTGCTTCCTTGTCGCTTTGTTAACGCCGCGGATTCTTTTCTCACCGCCACTTTCCACTCCTACCTCCAGCGTCACCCATTCAGGTACCAGCGGCCGGACCCCACGTATATAACCCGCAGCATCCCCGTGTTTGCATCTCATCTTGCTCTGTTTGACAAACTCTCATTACCGAGCCGTCTCCAAACACAAGATCTAACGCTGCTGGATTTTTTTTGTTTGTTTGATTTCTCAACAAACACGTCCCCGGATCTGAGATGGCAGCACCGAGCGCCAGGTTTAGTTTTTCCGTAAGGAGCATTTTGGACTTGCCCGAGCGGGACACGGAGTCGGTCCCACGCGCTTCGCCTGTCTACTCCTCGTGCTCATCTTCGTCGCCCATGGCATCTTGGAGCGTGGACTCTGACAGAAGCCCTTGCATGTGTAAGTATCCAAATTTGACCATTTCGTTTCCAAAATTATTATAAATTCGAATATTAGTTTTTGTTTTGTTGTTTTACGCACACTTTACGCACGTGTTCTAACTGAGTCTTTCGTATTCCCATAGCTTCCGATGAAGGCAGCTTCGAGGCCTCCCCAGACTCGACAAAACCGGATGACTCCTCACAAGACGAGACCTGTTCTGAACCAGACAAGTCCAAGAAACCCAAGAAACGCCGCGTCCTCTTCTCCAAAGCGCAGACACTGGAGCTAGAACGCCGCTTCCGTCAACAGCGCTACCTGTCCGGCCCGGAACGAGAGCAGCTGGCGCGCCTCCTCAGCCTTACCCCTACCCAAGTCAAGATCTGGTTCCAAAATCACCGCTACAAGATGAAGAGGGGCAGATCCGTGGAGGGGATGCCCGAGTTGGAGCTACATTCTCAGCCTTCTCTTTTACGCAGAGTTGTGGTTCCAATTTTGGTGCGCGATGGTAAACCGTTCCACCTGTTAGACACGGACAAACCCGGTTATCTATCCCCGGCTCCGGCCTTTCCTCTGGGGTACCCCGCGATGCAGCATCAGTCCCCGGTGGCGCTACACCATCCTCGGTACCAGCACTTCCCCAGCCCGACCTCTGCGTCTCGGTACTCCTTCGCTTTTAGAGACTTCTGGAGCGGTCAGCTTTAACTACGCCAAAACGAACTTTCCATAGACTTCGAACGCACATTTAAAAAAATGCGTTATATTTCTGACGCAGTTCCCCAAGCAACTTAAACCAGAACATTATATTTTGCACATTTTTACTTTATTTTGTGTTCATTTTTCATTGTCCAAGAAACCTACATTTTTGTGCGTGTTTTTTGTTGTGGCAATTTTGGCGCATGTTATTTTAAATTACAATGTGATTATGGATTTGTGTTAAAATTGTTTTGTTTGAAAATAGAAATGTGTGTTTTATTAAACCATTGAACGCAATAGAAAGATATATGAGATCTTAAATGGATGTGTGAAGTTTTCTGTGTGAATGAATTAATATTAATAAAACATTTCTTATTTTGTACAATAAGTTGGTAATTGCATTGCTTTTTATCTTAATTTATTTTCACACTTAAGACATTAGGCCCTATACGCTTGGTTATGTTTCTTTCCTTTTTTATTAATGTCTCCTCTAGAGCTATTGAGTTATAACTATTTATTATGATCAGAGTTTGGCTGAAAAAACGGCTGTCTATGATGCATATATACCCCAAATTTACAAATTTTGATTACAAGAAAGGCTATAATATGGTTTTTTAACTTACAAACACAATAAATCCAGACTTTTCCATCTTGAAATACTGGAATAAAATACTGAATACTGAAATTACACCAACTGCTTCATATATTTACACATATTTATACTAATTATTGATTTTTACATTCTTCAACCATTTATTTATAACATCCATTTCTTGTAAAGTGTGAGAATCAGAAGTTAATTTCTCACAAATGGGAGGAAACAAGACTTAATACAGTTTAAAGGCAAGATCAATATTCAGTTTTATAGGATTACTCCAAAAACATATAGGCTCCCGTATATACAGACTCCACTCTGGGCCCAGAATCCCCTGAAAAACAGATGTTTAATCTCAGTGGGACTTTCCTGGTTTTTAAATAAAGTTCAATAAAATAAAACAGAAACACTAGGACGCGCCAACGGAAAGCTCTAGATTTATATCCAAAATTTACACAAACACTGAATAATAAGAAATGGCTTATTTGAATACTTTAAATACTTAACATCTAAACAGGTGATGTTTGATCTCCTCTTAAAATCACTTAAGTTTGAAGTGACCAACTGAAGCTTTTAACAGATCACAAAAAGCTGAGCAAATGTGAGTGATCTTTTTAGCAAATATTCCAAAACCAAACACCAGACACACACTCAGAGCCGCTCGTGGAGGCAGAGAGGGACAGAGCTTTAACTTTAGCATTAGCATGGGGCTGGTCTGGTCAGTGCGTTTGGCTCAGTCTCAGTTTTTTTGTATTTTATTTCATTTTTCTATCAATAAAGCATAATTTTATAATAGTTGTATATTTATTGATTGATGAATTAATTAATATATTGATTTCATTTAAACCTAAATCATGAAAAAATATTAAACACAGATCTTTGTTTGCTCACTTCACTCAGATTCAGATGTTCATTTTGGTTTAGATGCTTTTAATTTTGTTTTATTTTACTTTATTTGATCAGGGACGATACATGAAAATCACCAGACAGGTTGTTGTACATTACATCTCGAACTGTAATTTCTGACATTTATTTTTATTGTTGATTTTGTAATAAATTGCCTCTACAATAACACAAATAAAGTTGCTCCCGTGCTTTGAAAGATCTGATAAGTTTTAGTTTCTGTTTATATCGTTAAAAAGATTATATTTATTCATATTTTAGCATATACTACCAGCAAATATTAACACATCAAAAAGCTCATTATACTCAAAACACCTATGCTTTCAGATTTAGTTTTTACTGATAAAATACAGTGCAGTCAATGTAAAAATGTTATATTTTGAGTAAGTGCAAGAGTAAGATTTTGCTCTGGTACTTTTCACAATACTTAGATTCAAATATGTTTCAGTATGGCTATTATTGATAAAACATAGTCCAGTTAATGTTATCATATATGTATTGATTAATATTTTGACATATACCTTTAAATAATAAAACACACAGCCCATAGCTCTTGAATTTTCTATAGTACTTTTGAAGTACAGTGATTCAAATATGTTTGAATGTGAGAGTTGAGTTTTTTTTTATTTCAAATACAAATACAATTCAGTCCATAGTTTTAAAAAAAAAACAGGATACAAAAATATATTAGGTAACCAAATTACTCCATAATGGCTATTGAAAAACAACCAGTACAATCCTATATTTACTGATTAAGAATGTATATTATAATATTTAGATGGCCAGCAGTTTTTGAGTTTTTCTGTAGTACTTTGACTTAAAATACTTACATTAAAGTATGTTTTGGTGCACTGGTGTTATATAGTGTTACTGATGAAACAGACTGATCAATGTTATCATATATGTACCGATTAAGTGTGGAATATTTTGACTTATAAAACACAGCCAAAAGTTCTTGATTTTTCTATAGTACTTTTGATTTACAGTGCTTAGATTCATGTATGTGGGTATTGAAAAACATATGTAGAGTCATAATATTTTGGTGTATACCTCTTTAAGAAACACAACCAACAGTTCTTGAATTTGCTGTTGTACTTTGACTTACAGTGCTTACCAAACTTGTTGAGCTGAAGTGAAAGTCTTGAAACACCGTGTGGACTCTGAGCGTAAATGAGACGAGTCCTTTGTGGCGTGGCTTCAGTTATGGCGGCTCATCGGGGCCTGAGCCTTTTCTAATGTTAAAAACCGATTATGCACCAAAAGCTGTGCAAACGTCACCACGGCGACAGGGAGAGTGGGATTTGTTTAAGCATATGAATACGGAGTAAACATACCGGCCTCCACTGTGGCACCCCACCGCTGTCTGGAGCTTTGTTATGCCCAGGGAGGAGAGGGTAGCCTGGGTTGGGATGTGTACTGTAGAGGGGGGGACATTGGAGGAACGGAGAGAGGAGGAAATCTGGCTTTAGATCTGAAAGACTTGAATGGAGCAGGTGTAGAAGGGACTTAGAGAAGAGAAGAGATGGAGAGGAGATGGAGAGGGATAAGGTGGTACAGTTAAGTGGGGAAAAAGCGTTGCAAGAATTCATACTGTAGTGCTCTTACTAAAAGCAAACATATCCGGCTATCTGTTGGTTTTATGGGTGACATTTTGAGGACTTTACGTTATTCAAAAGATAAGATATTTTGTTTTAAATTGCCATGGCAACAACCCTAGAATTCATGATGCTGTTGCTAAAAACGAATCTATCCACCAGTCTCAACTTCCTGTTATAGGCGCCATTTTGAGGACTCATCTCATCATTCAGAAGATAAATGAGCTTCCCTTCTATTCTCAGTGAACTCTTTTCAGGAAGTCCTTTCTTTCCTCACCTTTATCTCGTTATTTACATAATTGACCATCTACGACTGTATTTTGTTTTATGGACTTTCACTTCAGTATTATCTCTTATCTTATTTAGGCACGTGATGTGTAAGGATTGTCAAAATAGGTCACTCATTTTTGTATTTTTGTCATTTAGATGGAGAGTGTTGGTGTGTTTTTGTGTGTGTATTATTTTGTTATAAATAATGTATTTTTTGTTATGTTTTTTATTTTTTTACTCTTTGTGATTTGATGCATTTTGTACAATTTCTGTGAAGTCAAATAAACAAATATATATATATAAAAAAAAAGAAAAGACGATAGGACAGGTTGTTTGAAATTGTTAATTGCCGTGAAAACAAATCTCGTATTCATGATGCTCTTGATAAAAAACAAATCTATCCATCGATCTCAGCTTTCTGTTACAGGCGCCATTTTGAGGACTCATCTCATCATTCAGAAGACAGGACATGTAATGGTACAACAAATGAGCTTCCCTTCTATTCTCAGTGAACTATTTCCTTTATCTACGCAGGGGCTTCAGCTTTCTGATACAGGCGACATTTTGAGGACTCGTCATTTCATCATTTAAACAACTGGATATGTTGTTTTGAATTGTTAATTGCCATGGCAACAGGCCTAGAATTCATGGTGTTCTTGCAAAAATACATAAAAATAAAAACAAATCTACAGTATCCATAGGTTTTAGCTTCCTGCTCTAAGTGACATTTTTAAGACTTTTCACCATTCAAAACATAGGATAATTTGTTTTGTTAATCGCTATGGCAACAGTCCTATTATTACATTATTACACAGTCTCAGTGTAAGTGTTCCGCTGTTGCCTCACTTACAGTTTATAGAATTTTGTTTCATTTTTAAAAGTGTCACATCCTCCAGTCAGTTCATCAGAAATTGCACCAGGAGTTTAACAGCATCATCGTTCATGCCGACCACCTCTCCCTCCTGGATGGAGTCATACAGGGGCAGGCACTCAGTCCCCCAGAACACGCTCTGTCGGGGGTTGTCCACATCAGTGTGCATGGATGAAGCCACCATGTTGAGTTGGTAACAGAAAAACGAGAGGAACTTCCCGGGCCTGGGACACAAAGGGACATGTATCAAGGGACATGTATCAAGGGACATGTATCAAGGGGTGGGTCTCAGGATGAGACCCACCCCTTGATACATGTCCCTTGATACATGTCCCTTGATACATGGCCTGAGCTCCTGTCCATGCAAAAAGACTGGCCATAGCATTAGCATGGAGAAACATCTGGTCCGACTGTTGTTGGCAGGTCATTCGGTCTCTAATGGTCAGGCACAAGGTGGAAATGTATGTGAAGCTTGGCACCTATGGATATATATGGTTTTCATACTGCCTTTTGAACACAGGCAGCATGTCAGGGGCGCAGTCTATCTCTGGTACTTCCAATGCATACGAATAATAATACATAACACTTGTATAGTGCTTGTCATGACACTCAAATGAAAGAAAACAGATAAACAGGAGATGCAGTTATTTAAAGGCAGTTTGGAATAGGTGAGTTTTCAGGGCTTTTTTAAAGATGTGTGTGGATGAGTCTCAGATGTGTTTGGGCAGGGAGTTCCAGAGGGTGGGGGCAGCAGCGGATAAGGCCCTGTCCCAACCAGGTCCTGGTGAGGGTGGGGGGAGACAGGAGGTTGGCGTCGGCTGACCGGAGGGCACGGCTGGTGGTGTGGTGGTGGAGGAGCTCAAAGAGGTAGGTGGACAGGTGGTTTTCAGTTTTCTCTCTTGATCACAGTGTATTTTTATTAAGAATATACAAATGTCAAGTCCCCAAATGTTGAACCTGATCATTTATTTTATATTATGATTAAAGTAGCCTAAAATGTTCTTTACTTTGGACTTTTATTTGATGCACAGCTATAACAACTACAATCCCAGAACATTTTACATTTTACTTAAAACCAATGCAGAGATCCATAGATACAATACTCATTAAAATCGTAATTTTCATGTTCCAAAATGTGTCACATCCGAAGTTCAGTTTTGCCTACGATGCAGAGGCTGTAAATTGTGGAGTTTTCAGAAACGTCATTTAAAAATAGTTTGAGGAAATGTTTGATATTTCCTGGTAATGTTTGATAATCATTCAATTGTGGGATGTTTCATTGTGTTTTAATCCATGTCCGAATCAAATGTATTTAATCTAAAATGTGTACGTGTCATTTTTAAAAGTAATGCACGGTTATTATGTTCTATGTATTCATCAGGTGGAGGATTTAATATAAGCCCTTTTGGATTTTTTGCTTCTTCCTGCACCTACTTTTTAATCGAGTGTGCCTTTTTATTGTTATATGTTATATATATGTAAATAAATAAATAAACTGTGAAAATTTGAAGTTATTTGAAGTTATATGGATTGATATTTTCTCATCAAAATATTCACAAAATGCATGGGCAGATACGACTGTATATAAAAGAAGTAATATTATAAATAATTTTCCAGCACTATTAGTTGGTATGTTTTTATAGCTGTTTTTGCTTATTAATTTATATTTTTTACCAAACATTTCTCGAGAACATGTTGCAAATACACACACAAAATCCAACTGATGCAAAATAATTTATATAATTTAAGAATTTTTTTTTTTTTAGCAAAATTTCGATTGAAGCCCTTTGAATATTTAAATGCAGGTGTCTGTGCCGTTGTTTTCAGAGCATTATTTAAACTGATCCCAGCAGATAATCGCCTAAAGTGCATTCAACAGGCCTCTCTCCCTTTTCTAAGTGTTTCTCTCTCCATCCTCTCTCCCTCCTAATCTCTCTATCTCTCTTGCTCTCGTCTTTTAGTTACAGGTTTTTACTGTGAGAACTCTAATGGATGTGCAAACAACATTAGCACTTTATACCCTCTCCCCCTCTGCACACACACATGCACTCACACACACACACACGCACACGCACACACACGCACACACGCACACACACAGGAGCAGGTCAGCGGCCGTTTAGTGCAGTGGAATAGATTTGAATACATTTTATTGATTTACATTCATCTTCTTTTTAGTTTGCTCTTCTTAAACAAACAAAATCTACCAATATATAGCAATATTTACAAGTATTTCAGTAGAAGTCCGTCAGGTGTTTTCTGAATATTAGGGACCCCCAGTTTCAGCCCTACCCCTTAAATGACCCCTAGGACTAGTTATTAAAGACTGTGTAAATAAGTGTATTTTATATTAAAGCTCCTCTACCTGATTTTAATTTCTTCTGGTTGAGATAAATGACCTTTATATTATGCAGTGTGTTATAAATGCAGATCATTTGAGGGGAAAAATAAAACTTGTTCTACTGGAAGTCCCCAGAGCCAGACTCAAACACTGAGGTGATGGGGCTTTCTCTGTCACTGGCCCCAGACACTGGAACAAACTGCCCCCAGATTTGCAGTTTGCGTCACAGACTTTGGCCTGTTTAAATCCAGGCTCAAAACAAATCTATTCAGAGTGGCTTTAACACTCAGTAATACTTTTATTTCATTGTTAAATGTTTTGAATGTTCTAATACTGTATTGATTTTAATGTGAAGCACTTTGGTCATCTTGAGTGTTGTAAAGGGCTCTATAAATAAAGTTTGATTGATTGACTGAATAAAAGACATGTATTTTCCAAAGCATTTTGTTGGCTAATATCTAATAGAGAAGTTACTGATAGAGTTCCCACTTTCAACCATCAGGGACATTGTTTGCTAAGGATTGTAACGGATAACCTTATGCCCTGTCAATCAGCATATTATTTACACTGTCGTTCTTGTCTCTTGTTTATAGCTGTGATTTTATAGTTTATTTTAGAGTTTATTACTTATTTTTCTATTTTATTTTGACTTGTAGATATACATTTATTTTTAGAATTATGTCTCATTTGACACGTGTCTCTTGCTCTATCTATTTTTGTTACTCTCTGTTATTATATTATATTGTGATGTTTGAGCGACTGTATCCAAATCATTTCCCTTGTGGATCAATAAAGTTTGTCTAAGTCTAAGAATCTGTCATGGGTGGTGCAAAATCCAGAGTGGTGGAAAGTGGGCGAGGTTACAGTTTCTGACTCACGGTTCAAAATCAGGTAAATCTTTATGAACAATAACCAATATTTATATTTCCATTTCTTTAAACAAAGTAATGATCAACATATGTTATAATTTCATTCTAGCCTAAAATACTGTAGTACTCTCTAGATACTCTCTCTTCTTTAAAGGTCCTAGAACGGAGAAAAGCTCAGCCTAAATCTGCAGGGTTTGTGTGTTAAATATGTGAATGAAACAAAACACAACTGCAGGTCTGTTTGTGATGAGGAAACGACATTAGAACAGAGATCAGAGAATCATAAATCATAAATCCTTTAAATGACATAATCTGGGGAAAATAATCAAGATCGTCCCTGTATATCGGCATCAGCCATGAAAAAAAAACATATCAATCGACCTCTAATCACGATGTTTAATCACTCTCTCCGTGTTGTGTCCCCCTCGGTCCCCTGGAGCCCCCCCGCCGTCTCTCTCCGCCCCTGTTAATGTTGTTTGCTCACCCTGTGCCCTCTCTCTGTCACCTGGCTCTTTGTTGGCTGTGGGGGGGCCACCTTGTCCCACATATGGAGGGGACCGTCCGGACCCCTCTCCCCGACACCGCTGCCTCTAAACTGGGGCTTTGTGCTGCTCGTCCCCCCCTGAATGCCCTCATTGTCCGGGACCCAAAAGCCACGGAGACAAAATCTTTAGTGTTTCAACTCCCGTGATGTTTAATCAGTCCAGGGACAAATTTATGAGCTTGGAGTGGACAAAGGCGGGCCGGGCTGGAGCTGGAGCGTAGTGGGGTTTAGGCCTGACAAAAACAGGCTTTGGGAGGTTGCCATTGGAGTTTTAAGTTGCTCTAAAGAATGAGCTGAATGGGATGGGCTTGTATTGGCCAGCCCATCCTATAGTTTTACTCACTGCTCCATTCACGTAAACCCATAAGATTCACATAAAGTGGGCCACAGGCGGAGCAGGGAGACCAGGCAGAGTTCAGGAGATTAGACTGGGTTAGATTAAGCACAGAACAGGGGGATCTGTGAGAGGAAATGTGATGGGAATTCACAATGTTTGTCTTGATCTTGACTCTGAGTTTGGATGAGTTTAGATTTTCTGGTTTTGTTGGGCCTGACCAGTGTAAATATGTTTTTTTTTCTTCAGTTTTTCACTCTGCTCGGCCTGAGTCTCTTGGTACAAAAGGGACAAGAAATATAATACAGATGCTGAGGATCTGGAACACCTTAGAAATAGTTTAGAAAGCAGCAGAATCAGCATTTCAGGGCAAAATGTTGCATATTTATTATTGGTATTAGACTCTTTTGTGCATGTTTTTACTGTTGGAGTACCCAGTGTACATGGAGACACAGTGAGAACATGCAAACTCCAAACAGAAAGGCTCCACACTCCACAATCATGAAGTGGACTAAGTAAGTGTGATGTCAGCCAGGGCGTTCAGCTCCAGTAAAATGAAGCTCACCAAGGCTAGCAGTTATAGGAGCGAACTTGGAGCAGAGTTCCATATTTGGAATAGAAAATCCAGGATCATGTAGAGTGGGTAAATACGAACATTTTAAGACCAAAATGACAAGTCTCACAGTAGAGTTGTTTCCACAGTTTGCATGCATCTGTACTTCCCTTTATCCTTTGAATCTGGATAATGGTTCTGATGTTTTAGTTACAGAAAACGACAAAAAGAACTGATGAAATGTGGAATATAGTTGTAGTGATAGTTTTACACTTTTACTTGTGGTTCCCTTGTGTCACTTCTGTTTTTACCCATTCACCCGTCCACATCCATGAGTCACAGTCTGTCCCTCTTCATCTTCATTCTTCTCAGCTTTAACTTTGGGATCACCTCTGACTTTGTACGCTGGCTGTTGCCCAGGACTTTAAAACCACAGAGGAGCACGTCCGGATTTCCACCTGATGGCATCATGCAGTGGGACCACAGACTGTGTATATAAATGGACAGAGCTAACACAATAGCTGCCATGTTCCAAACAGAAAGTATGGGGGCGCTTCCAGCTCCATTGACTTTTATTCCTCCTACTCCTATTCCTAATATGGAACTCTTCTCTAAATTCTCTCCTATAACCACCAGCCTCGATGAGCTTCATTTGCCTGGAGCTGAACACTGTGGGTGACGTCACACTCACTTAGTCCACTTCTGTACTGTCTGTGAGTGGACCAGTCTTTTGAGCTCTCGAGAAGGCCAGTCTAAATCTGCCATCTTATGTTTTTCTAACAGAATCCTCACTGTTTTTACCAGAGCAGATTCAACTCCAGCACAAAAGTGAAGTGGCCCTTTACAGTAGGACACAGGTACAGCTCAGTGTTGTAGGTTTAAGGGCCTGTGGAGTGTGGAACATGTTTACACAGCTCTCCTCAAATCCTCTCTTCACTCGGACAAACACCAAACTCTGTGTCTTTAAGTACATACAAAAACACACAATACACAGGAGTATGTATAGTCTGAGTTTAAAGTAGTTTTGGGTTAAGAAGGCAAAGAGAAAGCTGCAACTGCTTCATAATTTCAGCTTCAATGAGTCTCCTTCTGTTGCCAGCAGAGAGCGACAGAATACAAGTATTTTTACCGAAAGGGAAACCGTGTGGCACAGTCTGGTCAGGGAGCTTTGAAATATAGTGTTTGGTTTGCATGATATGGTTAGTGACAAAAATGAGAACAAAATAAAAAGAAAAGAAAATGGTAGAGTGTACACAGAGGCAGAGAACTTTTCTGCCATGTGTTTGTCTTTAGAGAGATATTAAAGGTCCTATATCACACAAAACTGACTCCTGTGAGCTTTAAGTCATGTTCTAATGTTGTTTCCTCCTCAAAAACAGACCTGGAGTTGTGTTTTGTTTTATTCACACATGTTTGAGTAACACTTTATTATTAGTCTGTCTACATCTCCAAACCTCCAAATGCTCTGTTCCACCTTGTGATGTCATGGTGAGTTTAAAAACACAATGGAGCACTTCCTGTATTACCACATGACATCACAACGTGGAACAGAATGTTTTCCATTAGAAAGAAGAACTCAACCTAAATCTACAGGGTTTGTGTATTAAACGTGTGAATGAAACAAAACACAACTCCAGGTGTGTTTGTGATGAAGAAACTGAGGCTGAGTTCTTCTCTCAAACAGAAAACACTCTGTTCCACCTTGTGATGTCATGTGGTAATACAGGAAGTGCTCCAATGTGTTTTTAAACTCCACACACCTTCACTAGAATCATTTGGATGATTTCAGTCCTGGAACTGACTGCTTCTATTGAACTAAAGGTAAAAGGAGCTGTTAACTTAAACTACCACTTCATGACATCACAAGGTGGAACAGAGCATTTTGAGCTTTGCAGATGTACACAGACTAATAATAAAGAGTTACTCAGACATGTGTGAATGAAACAAAACAACTCCAGCTCTGTTTTTGAGAAGGGAACATCATTATAACATGACTTAAAGATCACAAGAGTCACTTTTGTTTTAATATAGGACCTTTAAATGAGAAAAACGTCGCCTAAGGTGCATTAAGAGTCCCTGTCCCCTGCTCGTGACACTGGTTATATATTTTTTAGTTATATTGTTCTATTGTGTCCACTAGAGGCCAGTACAGACTTTACTTTAACCCCTGTACCTTCTCTGCTGTCTCCTCAGCTCTGTGGCTACAGTCACCATCCGCGTGTGTCCGCTGGGGGTCGCTCTAATACAGCTCTCTCTCGTCTCTGTCGCCTTTAGACCCCGCTCTCCAAAGCTCAAATCCCATTGGTTAGACTCTCACTGTGACGTCATGTATTTTCTCAAAGTGTGCTCCATCGCCGGTCCCCTCTCCCGTGAAGAGCGCGAGGAAAGGGGTCAGTGAAACGGTCAATATTTGGGGTTTGATTAGCTGTAGTGGCCTGTTTTTTATCACAAAAAAATCAGCGTTTTTGTCGAAGAGAAAACAGTCAAAAAGTCAATTAAAACGTAACTTCTGTCAAATGGCGCTAGAAATTGCGATGGCATTTTTGGTACTTTATTGTGTTTGCTCTTAGTGACGTAACAGATAGACACAATATTTATGCTATACCTATATATATTTTCCCCACCCCTGTAGAAAACAACAAAATCATCTATTCTTTTCTATTCTATTGGCTATTTTAACCTATATTGTAATGAAAAAAAAAAAAAAAAGTTACAGCCCAAGTCTGTATTGGTTGTGTAATTTGTCTAGCACGGCACGTATATATATATATATATATATATATATATATATATATATATATATATATATATATATATATATATATATATATATATATATATATATATATATCTTTATATATATATATATATATATATATATATATATATATATATATATATATATATATATATATATATATATATATATACCTAAGATGAAGGATTTCACGTATACTGTGCATTCTGTGTGTTTTTATGTTTTATGTTTTTTGTTTTGGGTTTTTTTTTTTTGAGTTGCGGTTTTACTTTCTTAGTTTCTTTTCCATTAAAATCAAACCATAAAAAAAAAAATAGAAATATATGAAACATATAGTGCATTAATATCATTGTCCTCTTGTGTGGGTCTTTCTATTTGGCAATGATTTTAATACATTTTTTACGCTTTCTCACGGGTTCAGAAGTTGCTTAAGAAACTGCAAAATAAGAAATAATGCCGTTAAACGCATGTGTGAATTAAGTTTTGACCTTTTTCCATTAGTTCTTTGGCGCACTGGAGGAAAAACAAAACCCATCTTTAACACATCCCTTCTGTATATTTCCTCTCTCTGCTCCCTTCGTACAGATGTGGTCCATCATAATCTCATGGCACGTTCTCTGGCGCATGTCTGAAAAACAAAAGCCCCGCTCCCCGTCGCCTCCTCTTCAAAGTGTCCTAATTATTGTAAGGAATTAGCGCCAACATTTGCGCTAATTGCCGCTAATTGACCGTGATAGTGGCGCGCGCTCCGATCCAGAAAAGCTACTGATTTAGATGATTAGGAATGTCTGCTGAAATTCCACAATTATGCCGCGGATGGAGCGACGCGCTTTTAATTACGCGCTATTAGAATATGGGCCGAGTGCGCGCGGAGGAGCGGTGTCACGTACGCGGCGCAGCGGGTGTTTTTTTGTTGTGATGTTTAGATCCTGTCCATATGATAACATGGCTTCATTAAAGATGATTGTAGGGAAACAGATAGAATTGTTACGGGTTAAAGCAAAGCTGTTATCCACGTGGCACATGGGCGGCAGATGTTTACGTTAATACGGGTTAACGCGGAGCTAAGATTTGTCGTTATTTCCTTCATTTGAGACCTTTACTACACCCCAAAAACGAACAGTTGACCCTGTTTAAATATATTAGTTTGTGTAATTATTTTATGTTTAACCAATGCTAATTTTGTTTAGATTTCAATATTGTATAAGCTAATTCAAATTCAAATAGGCGCATACCTCATTTAGCGTAAGAACAGGTGGCGTAATATAGGCCTGTTTATTTCATTTTTGAGTGTACTTTCTAAAAACGTATTTAACCCTTTTCTAAATGTTTGTATTCTAAAAATATATTTAAAAAAACGCAAAACGCAAAAGTTTGTGCACTGAAAAGTAACAAGATCGAAGACATGAAAAGAAATGAAGGCTGTGAGTGGTTTTCAAACATGTCTTTCTAATATTTGGACATTAAACCTGTATTCATTTGTAAACTTTTATTATTTGAATCCACTACTTCAACCTAACATGGGAGCTTACTGTTCTTGCGTCACCGGGCAATGCACTTCTGGAGTCTTGAGTGAACTGGTTTAGACAGGTGATTGAAGAAAGTCAAGTTGCTTTGGTTCAACAAAAACAGCCCCAAGACTTAATCCAGACTCTTTTCCATCATCTGTAACTCTTCTATCTCATGTGAAATTACAGGAGAGCGCCGTTTACTGACCCCTGTGATCAAACCTGAGAACAAATCACAGATGGAACTTTGTGATGGAGTTTTGGACACTTTCTTACCACTAACCAAGACCACTAACTTCTGTGATTCTCTAGTTTATGGACTAAACCAGGAGTAAACAAGACTAAACCTGGACTAATGCAGGGCTAAACAACGAAACCAGGGCTAAACCAGAACTAAACCAGGATTAAACAGGACTAAACCAGGACTAAATAACCAGGACTAAAGCAGGACTAACCCAGGTCTAAACAGGACAAAACCAAAATTAAACCAGAACTAAACCAGGACTAAACCTAACCAGAAATATAATGGTTTAGATGAAAACTTTTTCAGGTTTCCTCAGAACACATTAGAGACAATGAAAGCTCATATTTCTCTCGCCTTCCTACTGTATAATAATTATTACTTCATTTGGAATTTACCTATAATTTAACCATACTCCATATGTAAGTAAATTCTTTTAAAATGTGGTGTGTATTTCACATTTTTGGATCATTTTTGAACAATATTAAAATACTTAAACAAGAAAAAACAAAATAATACCAGTTCAAATCTTTTTCTTGACTTTTCTCATGATAAAGATAAAGGACTCTGTGATCTAGATTGTATATATGAATGGACATAGCTCATTAGCTAGCCGCTGCATTCCAAACAGAAAGTGAATATGGGCACGCTTCTGGCTCCATCAACTCTGGCTCCAAATGACTTTACATTGAAAAACTGTCATCCCCCTCTCTCTAACTCCTCATTTTGGTCTCAGTGAGTTTCATTTGATCGGAACTGAACACTGTGGGTGACATGACACTCCCCCAGTCCACTTCTTTACACAGTCTATGGTTCGAATCATAAATATTTCCTATAGTGATATTCTATTCCACTGGATGTTGCCTGTATCTTGATTTCCTCGTTTCCAGTGGGCAAAGTTAACAAGAATGTTTCAACACCTCATCTCCAGCTGTGTTCACATGTGAAGAGTTCATTTTCAAAAACAGTGTGCCATTTGAAAAAGTCATCGAAGGCTCGCGCTTTACTCTTTGTATAGTGCTGTTTTCAGAAGGCAAATGTATTTCAAAATATGAAAATCTACTCAAAATCTATCCATTGATAATACCTATAGCCTAATATAGAAGTAATTTTTCCAAACGGAATTGAACTCCTCATTTGTACTGGTTTAGTCTTGATTTGATCCCTGGTTTAGTCCTGATGTAGACTTGGCCTGGTCCTGTTCTAGTCCTGTTCTAGTCCCAGTTTAGTCCCAGTTCTGATGTGATGTGTGTGCTTTCTCCGTCTGGATCCTTGTAGCTGGGAGAGCGTTTGAGTCCGTCCCTGTACCTGCTGCTTTAAAGTCGGCTCTCTTCTGTTGCCCCCTTCACCCCTTCACCCCTGCCCCACCTTCCCCACCCAGCCGTGCCCCCCTCGCTCGCTCACGCCCCCCTCCCCTCCCTTAAGGGCCCCTCTCCTCTGTCTGCAGCAGCCACACTCAGGCTTGTTCTGGTTATAAACAAATTCACCTCCACACAGGTATTTTTGGCCTAGTTTGACTATCGCTACGGTAACAAAACCTACTGGGTTCATTTTGATTTGAGTCACTTTAACAGAGCACTTGGCTACGTATTTTTATCAGTGTTGACTCTCATTTCATTTAAATATAAGTACAAAATTCCCTTTATGATTAAGAACAAATCAGTCCTTTACAAACTGTGTACAAAATATACCAAGCTTTTACTATCATTATTATTTCTCCTACACGCAAGTTTACTCATTTTATTTCATTGTCTGTTTAATACGTGTTTTCATTGGAAATTTGGGAATTTAATTGATTAATTTTGTTGATTATTTGAACCACAGACTGTATTTATGATATAAATGGACAGGAAATGAGCATGGGTGCGCTTCCGGCTCCATCGGCTTCAATTCACGTTAAAATGAAAAGTCGTCCCCCCTTTCTGTATAACTGCTGCTGTGAACCTTGTCATTTTGGTCTTTAAATGTTTGTATTAACCCGCTCTACATGATCCTGGGGTTTTTATTTTGCTATTTGTCCGTAAATGAATTCGTGTTCCTCATATAGAACTTGTCTCCAAATTCACTTCTACAACTGCTAGCCTCATGAGCTTCATTTGACTGGAGCCCAACGCTGTGGGTGACGTCATACTCTCTCAGTCCAATTTTTTATACAGTCTACATCTTAAACATTTGTGAAAGTGTGAGTGAATGGGATATTTGGCCTTGTTTATTGGCTATAAACGGGGGAAAAAAAAAAAAAAAGGTCCATATGACTTAGTTCTCTGATCTGTTCTAATGTTTCCTCATCACAAACAGACCTGGAGTTGTGTTTTGTTTCATTCACACGTTTAACACACAAACCCTGCAGATTTAGGCTGAGTTCTTCTCTCAAACTGAAAACACTCTTTTCCACTTTGTGATGTCATGTGGCAATACAGGAAGTGCGCCACTGTGTTTTTAAACTCCACACACCTTCACTAGAATCATTTGGATAGTTTCAGTTCTGGAATTGCCAATTTTTACTGAACAAAACGTAAAAGAAGTTGTTAACTTGAAAACTACCACTTCATGACATCACAAGGTGGAACAGAGCATTTTGAGCTTTGGAGATGTAGACAGACTAATAATAAAGAGTTACTCAAACATGTGAATGAAACAAAAACAACTCCAGGTCTGTTTTTGACCAGGGAACAACATTAGAACATGGTTTCAAGCTCACAAGAGTCAGTTTTGTGTGATAGGATCTTTAATTAAGAATTGAGGATTTAGGGAATTACTTTGCCTGAATCGTTCTTAATTTCTTTAATTTCATTTTCTTTGTGCTTTATTATGGCTAATTAAAGTGTTGTTAAGTGTTACCATATCATCTTTACATTATAATATTTTACTATCCCAGAATGTTTGCAACCATTTACAAAATGTAGATGTATTTTTTGCTTGGACAGATCATTAGGTTCAATATTGTGAATTATTCCTCTTATGTAACACCATCTGATTAACAAAAGAGTATACATTTCATAATATAATATTAAACTAATCAGTGTTTAAGAAATATGGATAAAATAACTGAAGTCACGTATAGATGGAGATGTACTGAATGTAAACGGACTGGTTGATTTGCAAAGAGGCTCAATTTAAATCATTTGAATGACATCATGCTAAAACGCACAACAACTTTGGCTACCAACAATGTGAGAAATACACACAGTTAAATACGATCTACACCAGGCATGCTCAAACTATGGCCCGTGGGCCAAATGCGGCCCTCAGACAAATTTTTCTTGGCCCTCAGGCTTCCAGGTGAATTGGCCCAAATTACCTTGAGCAGTTTTGGCTGCAAGTTTTTTTTTTTTTTTTTTAAATCTACCTTGATAAGACAATATTTAATATTTATTGTGTGGTTTTGTGGATCTTAGCATGAATAAAGGACTGATAGCTCATTCTAACGTGTTAAACATACAAATATTTCAATTATTCACTGTACTGAGCCCCAGTCTATGGCCCTCGATCGGCCCTCTGCTTCATCTGTGTTTAGATATGTGGCCCTTGATGAAAAAAGTTTGGAAACCCCTGATCTACACTGTGACGAGCTCATTCTCCTACAGCTCTGCTCAAACAGTGAGAGATACAGGACTACATTCATACTATAATACTCCCTACAACTGTACAACAACTCACCCTTATGTAACAGATAATACTCCCTACAACTGTACAACATCTCACCCTTATGTAACAGATAATACTCCCTACAACTGTACAACAACTCACCCTTATTTAACAGATAATACTCCCTAGAACTGTACAACTCACCCTTATATCACAGATAACCCTACAGTTGTAGATAATACTCCCTACAAATGTACAACATATCACCCTTATGGAACAGATAATGCTCCCTACAACTGTACAACAACTCACCCATATGTAACAGATAATACTCCCTACAACTGTACAACAACTCACCCTTATGTCACAGATAATACTCCCTACAATTGTACAACAACTCACCCTTATGTCACAGATAATACTCCCTACAACTGTACAACAACTCACCCTTATGTCACAGATAATACTCCCTACAATTGTACAACAACTCACCCTTATGTCACAGATAATACTCCCTACAACTGTACAACAACTCACCCTTATGTCACAGATAATACTCCCTACAACTGTACAACTTACCCTTATGTAACAGATAATACTCCCTACAACTGTACAACAACTCACCCTTATGTAACAGATAATACTCCCTACAACTCTATCACAACTCACCCTTATTTAACAGATAATACTCCCTACAACTGTACAACTCACCCTTATGTCACAGATAACCTACAGTTGTAGATAATACTCCCTACAAATGTACAACACATCATCCTTATGGAACAGATAATACTCCTTACAACTGTACAACAACTCACCCTTATGTCACAGATAATACTCCCTACAACTGTACAACTCACCCTTATGTAACAGATAATACTCCCTACAACTGTACAACTCACCCTTATGTCACAGATAAGCCTGTGTTTCTGTCAATCATCAGATCATCTTTGCACTGTTTCCTCACGACCTCTTGTATATAACAGTGATATATTGTTTTTATATTACAATATTTGTTTTTTTACTTACTTGTACATGCATTTATATATTTTATGTCTTATTTGACAACCAGTCTCTTGTTATTTTTATTGCTACTTATTTAGAAGTTTATTACAATTTCATATATATTTTTTACTCTTTCTTATTATATTATATTGTGATGTGTGAGCTGCTGTGTCCAAGTCATTTCCCTTGTGGATCAGTAAAGTCTAAGTTAAATAATATGTACAGGTTGAGCAGTTTTTATAAAGTCATTTTTGATACATTTTCATTGGTCATTGATTCTCAGTTGGTGCTTCTAAATTAAATGTCACATTATGCTGATTTGAATCATCTGTTTGAAACGATCATAGGCCTATAGTTTTGTTACGTGAAATAATGAAATCTATTTTATGCATTTTGTTTTCAAGGTGCCCTGTGAAAATAATCTGATGTACGCCACCGCTTAATCAGTCCAAACGCAAAACTCTGTTTCTTTTTTATTTATTTTTTATTTTGTCATCATGTTTAAATTGGCCTTTGATTCACAAGCCCAAAATGATTGGTCCAGTCTAATGAACATGACTGTAGGCCTATTGTTTCAGTTACATGACATAATTAGGCCACTTGGTTTCGTAAAATGTGCCTTGTTAAAATGACGTAGACTGTACCACAGCGTGTCCAAATCCAGACTGTATTTTTATTTTGGGGATATTCCCTCTCCACCTGTAACAGCGCGCGCTCCTGCGGGCCATATTAACCCGTGACAAACGCGCGCCGCTTGTCTCCGGTCGTATCAAAAAGGTGAATTGAGATACAGGCGGAGCCTTAATGAATGATTTACGCAGCCACTTAACGCACGGGATGTGTATTTATTTACTTATCAGGTTCAGTCAATTCCTCTCGTCGCAAGTGCACTTTTGCATGTCTGAGTACGATAAGGCACAACACAAACAATCCCGCAATCACTGGAGGCCCCTCGTGGCCATTAAAAGTCACTAGTTCAACTGAGGAGTGCTTCTCCAACTCTCAAGTCCATATAGGCCCTTCTTTTATCAAGAGGCCCTCGTAAACATACTACAGTTAATAAAGTGCATTGTGGCCAGCGCGAGAGCTGAGGTGAGCGCCAGTGTGGCACGGGAGAGCGGCGGAACCAAGACGCACGCACCGCACCACACGCAGACGTGGATTTGGACGTTTATTCCCCGTGTTATTGTAGTGGGAGGGAGTCGTCTTGGAGAGTGGAATTACGCACGGCTGCTCGGGAGGAGGAAGGCTGTAGCGTTGAAGCTTGTGGCTTTTTTTTCGTATTGTTGCCACGATGCCCCGCCTCTGATGGTAGCCTTAAACCTGGCGCCAGGCTAAAACAAACCAAAGCCAGTACCAAGCTCCCACTCCATCCAATTAAGGCGGACTTGAGGCGCTCTCCTACGTCTTCTTCATCTTACCAGGGTCGACAACAGGAACCAAGAAGAAGAGAGAGGGGCTTTGGCCAAAAAAAAAAAAAAAAAAAAAAAAAAAAAAAAGCTCGGAGAGATTGCCTTGCCTAATTTCTCCCTCTCCATCCTGCTACAGAACAATGTCGATGAGCCCTAAGCATACGACTCCTTTTTCTGTTTCCGATATCTTGAGTCCCCTCGAAGAGAGCTATAAGAAAGTAAGTATGGACAACAACAACTTGGGGGCTCCTCTCGCGTCTTACCGGCAGCCGCAGGTTTCTCAAGCGGCAATGCAGCACCAGCACATGGGTCACAACGGTACCGTCTCCGCGGCCGCTTATCACATGACGGCGGCCGGGGTCTCGCAGCTGTCGCACACCGCCATGGGAGGCTACTGCAACGGGAACCTGGGCAACATGAGCGAGCTGCCGCCGTACCAGGACGGGATGAGGGGCAGCGCCACAGCCACGGGATGGTACGGGGCCAATCCGGATCCACGCTTCTCCACAAGTGAGTATTCAGAGGTGTCAGCTACCTGTTATATTATGTACAGAATATGCAGTATTTTCAGGGCTTTTCCACATTCAAAAGATAGAATACTATTTTTAAAATTGTTAATCGCTATAGCAACGATCTTAATTTTTCATCATTCTGAAATCTACGAACACACTCACCGTAGTGCACCCGTTAATACAGCGGAAGAGAGGCTGGGATTTACGCATCGTTCTTTAAATACAATTATCAGGTTATTAATAGTTTCTGTGATCATATAAATGGATTTAGGATTTATTTGTATCCATTAAATTTTTTTTTCCTTAAAGTGTTGGTACACACTCTCCCTATTGCACCTGTTTAAGCAGCGATAGCGGAAGAGAGACTCACGAGGGAGATTACGCGCAGTTCTTTAGACTCTTTTGACAGTTTGTTGATACATTCTAGGGTCATACAGCTGGATTTAGGATTCATATTTACCCATTTCAATATTTCCACCTCAAGTGAGTTCATAAACACTCACCGTAGTTCACCTGTTATGAGTATAAGGAGTATAGCCGAAAACATTGAAATTTACGCACTGTTCTTTAGACTGTATTGACAGGTTGTTGATAGAATCTAGGGTCATAAAGCTGGATTTCAGTTCTCCAATTTAAATATTTTTCACCCGAAAATCGAACACGTGAAATTCGTTGTCCGTTACGAATCCATATCGGGGGTGCACGGTGTCAACAAGGACGCTTTAGATAACCAGTACCTTTACGCACGGGTCACGTCATTCCACCTTTATCACAAATTGATTCATGTGTTTCGAATCTGATGTGAATTGGCTTTTTGTGTAAAGTAAAACACCTCACAACAATAATGATAATACTACAGTGTACAGCAAATACACCTGTTGAATGTACGATATACCACAAACCTACACGTATTTTCAAATGGGTCACTTTTTCAGCATGTTCTGTTTTTATTTACCACAATGTTGATTTCATTCGATGTAATTTTAAGTACAGTACAAATGATCTTTTGTGAGTAAGGATAAACATTTTATTGCTTTTACATCGACAAAACGTTTACAGTATTTATGTAATAATATAAAATGTTTTTAATGCAAATTATAATTCCTATTTTACACACTAGTATTGTGCGTAAAGATTTTCGTATCTCAATTTTATTTATTTATTTGAACGGAAATGAAATGTGAAAATAAAAAAAAAGTGAAAATATTGCTAGCTTGTTCAAGTGTAAGAAATTGGCTAGAAACATCTCGTTCATTCTGGCATTTTAAACCAATCCAAATAATTAAATGTCGCGTATTTTGTGCGTAAAAGCCTGGTCTCATTTTGGCCCCGTGTCTCCTCCGCAGTCTCCCGCTTCATGGGCTCCTCCTCGGGCATGAACATGGGCAGTATGGGCAGTCTGAGCTCTCTGGCGGAGGTGGGCAAAGGGATGGGGTCCCTGTCCAGCGCCCCGCGGAGGAAGAGGCGCGTGCTCTTCTCCCAGGCGCAGGTGTACGAGCTCGAGAGGCGATTCAAGCAACAGAAATACCTGTCTGCCCCCGAGCGCGAGCACCTGGCCAGCATGATCCACTTGACGCCGACGCAGGTACACTTCCGGGGAATCACACTGTTTTTTTGTTCGTGAATTTATTGATAATTTACAGATGAAACACAATAACAGTAAAAATTACCTTGTAAAAGTACTGAAAATAACTAAAAACAGCATATACCTTTTTCTATCGTAATCCTTTGTTGTGTTCCAGTATCTCCAATTACGCACAAAGTAAATAATGGAGCAGTAAGGTTTGATTTGACTACGTGAATTAATTTATAATGCAAAATATAGGCTATAGATAAGATTGGTTGTTAAAGCACAAAAGGATGCAATACAATTATAGATATAAAAATACATATATTATGTTAAATAAATGCAGGATTTCAAGAGTGTTTTCAAAATCCGTACATTTGTAGTTATAACTTGTACACTTGACTCTGAAGTTTTACCTCATGAGAAGTTTTGGAGTTGACTCGAAGCAGTGGTACAGCAAACCCAATACAACTCCACAAATCTGTATTTATGTATTTAGGGACTCCATTGTGCCATCTGACTAGAATGGCATTACATTTTAATATCTGAATTGCTAAACCAAAGATGAATAAAAAATAAAAAATAAAATAGGCCTACTTAGATACATTGCAGTGTAATTAATGCGTGAGTAATTATTCCATTTTTAATTCCATAACAAATCATACATCTTTATTATTGGACTTATGATTTCAGCACCAAATACTTTCTCATTTGGTTAGTGTTTCATTTTTTATTCCCGTTATAATTTGTCAACCCACTTGACTGCATTATTTTTGGCTAATTCCGGTCTCTCGAAGCTGAAGAATCTGTTCCAACTAAACCTGGAGTGGAAAATACCAGACATACCTCTCTCCAAAAGCCCATGAGCTCCACCAGCACATTTTAATTGGTCAAACCACAACAAGAAATCAGATACGCCCATTTCCGTTATATTTGAGTGAAACTGAAAACACATTTTGTCCACGTTTTCACAGTTTATTCATTGTTGTTTTGACACTTTTGTATTGTTATAGTATTTTGTGTGGAAGTTTAAAATGATAAAAACAATAAAACTGTTCCTGCTTCCTACTGAAGTCTATTTGAGCTGTAGATTCCAAGGCTAAAGGTTAACGTGGCTAATGGAGTAAAACAGTCTCTAATGTGTAACGAGCTTTTGCACTAAATTAGAATTCTTATTGAAATCTGGTCCTGGAGCTTGTGTCCTCATGTAGTGTTTTAATGTAGCTTTGTATGGTTGTAGTTTATGGAACAAAAACTGGACCAAAATATATTGTTTTTGAAAATAATATTAAAACAATTCAGCAGTTTAGCCCAAATCTATAGCTAGAATACAGTCATGCCTGTTATCTAAGCCATAACTTTATACCAGGCCAACACTGTAGTAAGAATTTGTTTTTAATGTTTTGTCTGGTAAAATAAAGGTTTCCAATCCAATCCACGTTATTTCTATAGTACATTTCATAAACAAAACAGTTTCCAAAGTGCTGCACAATGCGGATAAAACATATCCAATAGAACTATAAAATTAAGCTTTATTTAACTCCACTAGTCTTCGTTAAGATAATAAAACTATTAAAATCAAATAAAAGCAAGAATACCAATAAATAAAAAAGGTAACACAGAGTTTAATAAAATATAACAACAGACTTAGACAAACTGTATTGATCCACAAGGGAGCTTATGGACACAGAAGCTCACACGCCACAATAAATCATATTTTATAATAACAAAGAGAAACATGTAAATGGTAATAATACATTCTAAATAAGTCGCAAAAGTATCATTTGACTGGTGTCAAATAAGGCATAATTATATAAATGTACATGTAAATAAGCTAAAAATAAAGTAAGTAAAATAAATATAATGACGATTTCCATTTGCTGAGCTGCTTTTGTTTGTGTGTGAAATATGAAGCCTGATTTTTGTATAATTTATTACACAGTGATTAAAATACTTTCGTGTTCGAATCAATCACGTATGATTTTAATATTCACGATATTAATTAATAATGTCTGTATTATTATTATTGTGAATTTGTGATAGAAAATGTGTAAAATGTGTATTTAAAAGTACATTGACATTAGACTGGAGTAGAAACAAAACCTTTAATGGACCATATAATCCGAATTTTCATGATTTTCCCGTGATTCGCAGGTGAAGATCTGGTTCCAAAATCACCGCTACAAGATGAAGCGTCAGGCCAAAGACAAAGCGTCCCAGCAGCAGCTCCAGCAGGACGGGGGCTCGTGTCAGCAGACCCAGGGCTCCCAGCAGTCTCCGCGGAGAGTGGCCGTGCCCGTGCTCGTCAAGGACGGCAAACCGTGTCAGGGCAGCGGCCACGGGACTAACCCCACCGCGCAGAACCACCACCACGGACAGCAGCAGAGCCAGAGCCAGCAGCAGCAGCAGCAGCAGCAGCAGGGCGCGGTCATGCTCATGTCCAACGCGCTGGCGCAGCATCAGACCCAGCAGCAAGTCTCCAGTACGGGCCACTCTCCAGATTTGGCCGGCACGAGTCCTCCCGTCTCCGGCCTCTCGCACCTGAACTCCCCCGGGGCGGAGTACGCTCTGCTCTACGGCCGGACTTGGTGACATCAAGAATTACCCAGCCTGTCATAAATCACGCACGAACTGCTATTTGAAACTATGAAGGACACATCGCAAGACTTGAGCAAAATGGATTTTAAAACGACAATAAACTCGGAGACGCTGCAAATAAACGCGATGTGGATTTAAAATGGACAGTGCTACAAACTGCGGATTATTTATGTAAATTATATTGAAAGACAGTAGGCCCCGATGAGGAGACACCTGCTGTGAACCCCAAACTGTGATTTCTATAGAATTTAATGTGAAGCCTGTAGGTTAGCTGTATATTTCTGTCAAAGCTTGGACTAGCTTCTCTCTCTTCTACTTCTTGTTGTACAGCAGTTTGGACGCTCGTTTGCGCTCTGTTCATTCGTCGTTTTATTGGTATTTGTACGTTTGGATTTCTTTGTAACTTATATAGATATTTGACTAAAAACACTCCTATTAATAAATTATGGGAACGACACAGGACCCTCCTTGTCAAATATGTCGTGATTTGGTTCAGTTTGAAATCGCGAGTCGCTCTCTCCTTTTATTATTAGTTTTTATTTATTTATTTATTTATTTATTTATTTATTTATTTATTTATTTACAGAGGCTTTTAGCAACATGGTGACTGCAGAGGGTTGGAAAATAAAATAACAAAATAAGCCATGACGTTTTATTACATGCAATTAATTAAGTTGAAATTTGCATAATTTGGCTAAAACGAAGCCTTATCGAGGTCTGGTCAAAAATAATTGGAGCTAAATACTGATTTCAAAGGGCTCCACCACAATTAAACAAAATCAGGTTTCTCTTTATCAAATGTCCCTCTTTAAGAAACCAAGACTATAAGTTTTATGCATTATTCCAACATGAACTGAACCAAAATGAGAAATTGTGCGTACAGCGTGTGCGTAAAATGTGCGTAATTGGGAAACATAATCAAACTTTACCTCTGTCTTAGTCTTGGAACCTCTATGAAAAAAAAAACTAGGATTCATGAATTATTCCAACAACATGAACTGAACCAAAGTGAGAAACTGTGCGTACAGTGTGTGCGTAAAATGTGCGTAAATGAGAAACAAAATCAGACTTTATCTCTATCTCAGTCTTGGAACTTCTGTGAAACAAAAACTAGGGTTTATGTATTATTCCAACAAAAGAATCCGGACAAATTGTGCCTATAATTAAATGTGAATAGGCCTTTAATCTATTTTATTTTTGCATTAGGCTGTAATTACCTGGCCATAACTATCGCTCTCCATTGTTGAGACGCGTATAGCCATTTCTCTGTTTCACATAAAGCTTTTCTTATCGCCATTCCCTTTGGAGCGAACCCAGCCCTTTATGGACTCTCTGTGTTTGCATTCGCGACCATTTACTCGTGAGTCACAAAGCTTCGACTTCAAACACGGCTCTGCTGTTATCGACGACCAAACAACACGTCGCTTATCAATAATCGATCAACCGTGACAGCGCGTCAACAAGCCGGTTACATTTCACCACTCGCCTCTTTAAGTGTTAGGCCTGTGTAAATGTATGGACTCGTGATCATTATGGCTATATTACCGCGCGTATTGTAGCGCCACGCAGTTTGTAAATTGCGGGTTACTAAGCGACAAAGGGATTCGGAATAGCCTACAATACCGAGTCAGTGATACGTCTATTACTATTATTATTAATGTTATTACGTCATTAGACAGGTGTATTTATTGTAAAAAAAAAAAAAAAAAAAAAAGACTATGGATATAGATGCTGCGTGTTTCAATCTTTGTAGTCATTTGGTAGATGAGTTAAATTGCCGTGAGCTCCATGTTGGAAATTTGGATATGCTTTTAAGCGGTGTCCATAGTGTTCGTTGGGAGATATTGCGTTGAAAATGGACCGTGTTTTGTGTTGTAGTGAAGGGTGCTCGAAGCCATAATTTTAGCGTGCTCTGGGGGCGGAGACTCAGGAGCCAATGTTCTGCTTAAATTGTCCCATAAATCACTGGCTATGTTACCAGTATAATCCTGCTTTATTACATGATATTATAGTCTAAAAATATGGCGATATAACATTGTATTTGATGTATCCTATATTCAATATATTCAACCAAGATTACAGGTTTGTGTTAGTTCTGGCTTTAAAGGGATCCTATATTTATTTTTTATTTTATTTTATTTTATTTTATTTCATTTTATTTTTTTGTCTAGTAATTTGTAGTATACGCGTGTCATAGCCCTAAACAAAAATGATGTAACATATTATTCTGAATTGTAGTTCGCCATTGGTCTTACGTATTGTTTGCTTGGCTTCATAAGATTAATAGCCACAGAACAGTGATTCATTGGAGTCTCCAGAGCAAGCACGGTCACAAACAAAGAAAGAGTTTCTATAGGACTCTGTTGAACACGCTGTACCGTTACGGGTCTAAACTCCAGCCAAAGAACTGCACTATTTGTACACCTGGCTAGTAATTATTCATTTTGGACTAAAAGAAACGCACTTTAATGTGTGGGTTTATTATTATTATTATTATTATTATTATTCTATGGGTATGTTAATGAGTTACGCACGTGAGATTTTCCATTGGTTTATCTTTGATTAATTTGACTGGCATGTGACATTTCAAGTTATAATTTCGTTCGATATTTCGGCCATTGTTGAGTACTACTTCTGCACTGAATCTGGGCGTAATTCTCAGTTCATTTTATGGGGTTTAAGAGCACTATTTCCCATGTATAATTTTGTTGTGTTATATTAGCCAACTTTTATTAATTCCGTGCATAATTATAATTCATACAGGACCAACAGAATCGGTTTTAGAAAAGTGTATTGCCAATGAGTGAACAAAACTAGGGATTTGCTTCGGCGTTATGATGCAACATAAAACAATGACTAATAATATAAGATATGATAAAATAAAGGCATGCAAACAGTAAGACCACAAATCTTAAATCGGTATTGACTCTTTTAGCATGTGTACCATTTTACGCATTACGCATGAGCCCATATTTTACGCACAGTGCACAGGCTTGGCTCGCTGCTTGTGTGGTTGGAGCAGGTGTGTGTCGTAACGTGGTGTGGACTGTCGCGCAGCTGCGGGCCTCCTCCGCTGCACCTGACTGCATGGTCTCTCCTCCTCTCCAGTCTCCTCTTCGTGTTTTCCCGCGGATCACGGGGGTTAATGCGCGCCTCGTTACTCTCTTCGCGGTATTACGCACACAACGCTGTACACCACGCAACCTTTGACCGCCATTCATTTAGCCGTGATTTGATAAGACGCTTCTTGTGTCTGAGAGCGTGCATGTTGGAGGATATTTACGCAGAAACATGTGGCTAATTTTACTTTGAAATCCTAATGATCCGTCACAAATCCCTCTGTGTCAGTATTTAATTTATTAACAACAATCTAAATAGACCAGAATAATGCATTTGAAGCTGACTTTACAATACAAAATTAATGTATTTCATTTATTGGTATAACAAAGTACTGACGACTCAAATGTTACTTATTATTTTTTGCAAGCCTCTCTTTTCAGGTACCAATATGTAAATGATAATATTTAATGTAATGTAGTGATTTTTATTGTTTTAAACTCATTTTACAATACAGACATTAGTTATTCATTTAGTCACTGGCAACAACATTACATTCCAATAATACTTTGATTTCTTGTGTATTTATGGCAAAGAAAAAGAAAAAGAAAAACTAAACTTTAATCTCGTGCCACATTTAAGCTTCTAACACGTACAATCTTCTCTTATCTATTGGCGTTGATTTGCGTCTTTGCGTAAAAGCGTGAACCCCCGTTACGCACCAGCCAATAGCTCATTCTCCAAGTTTTAAGTGAAATCTCGCCCGAATACGCTTCTTACGAGCCGCCACCGTTTTGTTCGGCGGCTGCAGTGACGAGCTGGGATCACATTAACATGACTTAGGCTCCGTGTGTGGTCTTTGTAGCGGGTCGAGAATGACTTGTTGGAAGCGTGCGTGCTCTCATCGCGCTCTTTTGTCGGAAACTCCCCCAGTGCTCGTGTCTTTACGGGGAGCCGGTCTGATCCTCCAGCAATTAGCGTCTCCTCGGCTCCTCACACTAATCATATTGGAGTTACAGCAGGATAGGCAGGCAGGCACAAGGAGAAACTGCTTTTACGCACGAAACCTGACCAGATGGGTTGACAGGAACTTTTACGCAGAGTGCAGTATGTTTCAAAATACATTACATTGCTTAAAAATGGACTGCATGGTGCCTTTGTATTCAACAGAGGCATTATGAATAGTCACGAGGTACAGCGAGGTGTATTGTTTACCATGAATGCATTTTAATACAATTTTAAATTATTTAAAGGAAACGCACTCATGACATTTAATGAAACATTTTTACACTAGATCCAACAGACATCAGCCACACATCAGCAGCTACTACTAAGTTAATTTCTACATACATTAGTTTGAAATTTGAATAAACGGAATTGAAAACTTTAGTAATTAATTGTACAAAAGCCTATAGTCTGTCAGTAATTTCGCCTAACATTGTCATTTCATCCATAAAAACATAATTATGACACATTAAGAACGGCATCAAAACATAACAGAGAAGTACATTCATTTAAAAAGTAGTATTTGCTATTCAACACAAGATGAAACGAGCTTTATAATATCATTTCAAAAGTATAAACAATATATGACCAGAAATACAAAATGTCTCAAATGTGGCCAAAATACACATTTTTAAATTATCAATTTCAGCACATCTTGCATTGTTATATTGTTTTTACATTATCTTTATGTAAACGGATAAGTAACGTACCCTATACAATACGTCTATATTTTTGGGTAAATTGCGTAACTTTTAGCACAGTTAATACAAAACTAATTTAAAAACAAAACAAATCTAAATAAATGGAATATAAATAGTGCGTAAGAGCTGCCTCTGTCCAAGGTCCTGAAAAGCGTCAAAGTTGTTTTTCACTAAAGTTATCTCCAAAGTAATTATGTCCAAACTTGTACAAAAGAGCGCAGCATTAACAGAGGTGTCGATAAAAGCCTGGTTTAAATGATTTTCGTTTCTTCACTTTCCCCATTTTGTTCTCTCTAGTTCCTAAACATTATTTGTGATGCGCGAACATTCAACAATTACGCGCAACTCGCAATCACTGCTTTGGTTAAATGTTATTTTCAAGACAGGGAGTAGAAGCAAAGGCAAAAATATGTTTAATTGTCCTCCGTTTATCTGCCTGTTCAAGCCATTGTGCAAAGAGCGGAAAAAGAGGGTCATTTGTGCAACCGGGAATACTTTGCATGCAAGCCGCGGCACAAGACACGCTAATACTTGACCTTTTCTGCGCGATAATTGTTGCTACCCGTGAAGCGCAGGCGGCATTCAGGCGGCGCGTGGAGTGGAGTCTGTTCTGTCTTTTCAACGAACAAAAGCATTTTTTTCCCCATATCACAAACGCATTCATTTTCATAGCTTTGTTTCCTCGCATAAAATCGCACCAGGATTAGACGTAATTTGGTTGTAACAATTCCGAAGCTAAAATAAGTCACTAATCACACTTTTATAACTTTGAAATGCGCATAATGCGGTTTTTAAATATTTCAATATTTTTACTGCAGGACAAATGACCATAAATAAATACAAAAAAAAAAAAAAAAAAAATCAACTGCAAAATCATCCAGGCCAGACTTGGAAAAACAAAAGATTTCTATGTAATTATTGACAAACGTATCACTGTTATGAGGAGGAGATGGAGGCGCTGAGGTGGCTGTTGGTTCTGCAAGAGGAGGGTGCAGGCAGGAGTATGAAAAGCTTGAATGGTGATTGGTTGAAAGCTCACAGTGGCAGGCTGTGATTGGCTGACATCAAGACACAGGTCAGGATTGCTACCTGCTTAAATTGAATCAGCTTAATTAACCATGCAGAAACTTTATTAAAGCCAGATGCCCTGTCTGATCCAGCACAAATATGGCTCCTGGGTGGGTAAGATTCAAAAAGGAGACTTGGATGCCCGGGTGTGGCATATTCAACACTGTACATAATTTCGCCTTAATTAGAAGGTTCTATCTTCGTTCTAGGTAGTTCTAAGATACTAACTAAGACTACTAACTTCTCTGGTGGAGGGTCCGTCAAATGCTTTTCTCCATGGAGATGTTTTCAAACCAGATCAAGTTCCAGGTCAGATCTGTGGAGAGGCGACCCCGCTCACAGTCAGAATGTCTGTTTTTCTAGATATTTTTGAGCTATAAATGTAAAGTAGAACATTCCAGGCAGAGGAATGACATATCCATGGAAATAAGCAGGTGATAGACCCCTAAGTTACACAACGCACCTTTAAAGTTCTGACCACTCATAGAGCATGATGGGGTTTGCTCCAAAAAATCTTAAATCTGACCTGTTGTGCTTGTGTGTCCTTTATTTGTATTTCACAAGGACATTAAGGCATAATAAACGTGCTGCACATGCAGATGTAGCTACAAGTTCTAGTTCTAACCTCCAGCCCATGTGGATCATTCTGTTATAATTTTAAATCACAATATTTATCTAAAACAACAACTTGACTTTCGCGTTAAAAAACTGTAGGGGGAGCTGACGTGGCCGTAAACGTCATGACAACAAAGCGCCGCAGGCTGTAGGCCCCTCCTGTGGACAGCTGCACATCACACCAGAGCAGAGCTTTTTTTTTACATTTGGACCAAAATGATGACGCGACGCTGCCCAATCCTACGAGTATCACCCATGAAGAACAACAAACTGGAGAAGGAAGAGCGGACGTCGCAGTGGGCCTGTACATCACAGTGGGCGTGTACCGGTTGAGCTGAAAACAGGGGTAGATCTACAAAATGGCATCTTGAAAATAAGCGATTAAAGATGACTCAAACATGAATCAGTCCAAATACAACTTCAGACGGTCAGTGAGAAGAAACGACTAGAACATAGAGAAAGATGAAAGGTGAAAAGTCCACTGACTACTGGGAATTAGTCAGGTAGGGCAAATCACCTGCTCTATTCGCCAAAAACAACCTATTAACACTTTTGTTTTCACTTTTGTTTTTCCAAAAAAGTCTGGATTATCAAAAAGTTGAATGTGTTATTTTTATTTTATTTTTTTTTACCATAGAACAAAATGTATTTAAATGTAATATGAAAACCAATTCTGCACATAGGAAAACCTGGTGAGAAAGGAAGTTCACTCAGGCCAAAAATAAATGAAATGCAGTGTTTCCCAGTGGCGAGGGAATAATGACTCCTGCTTGTGATTGTGGCTGGAGTTGGTTTGAACCTAAAATGTTCCATAGCAATTTCTCAAATCAACATGGACGTTTTCATGTCGTAAGAACTTTGTATAGTTTTGTCAAATGGAAACGGAAATGAAACAACAGTGAAAATAGTTGGAGCTTTTGTTAAACATGAGAAGTGTCTTTCTAAATGCAAAATACTGAAGGGTGAGGAAAAAAAAGTGCAGAAGTGTGCAGTTTTCAAGTTTTTTATAATAATTACTGTCCGGTACCTGAGTCAGAGTGAATTTTCATTTTACAACAGTTTAGTTATGTTGTAAAACAATTGTAGAAAGTACTGCTGAGTTTTTAGTATTAATACTTAAAAGTACTATTTAACGTAAAGCTGACTCCTGTGAGCTTTAAGTCGTGTTCTAATGTTGTTACTTCCTCAAAAACAGACATGGAGTTGTGTTTTATTTCATTCACACATGTTTGAGTAACCCTTGAGTAACCTGTCTACATCTCCAAAGCTCAAAATGCTCTGTTCCACCTTGTGATGTCATGAAGCTTTTTTTTTTTTTTTTTTTTTTCAAATTAGCAGTTACTTTTACCTTTTGTTCAGTTAAGATCGGCAATTCCAGGTCTGAAATCATCCAAATGATTCTAGTGAAGGTGGATGGAGTTTAAAAACACAGTGGAGCACTTCCTGTATTACCACATGACATCACACTCTCAGTTTGAGAGAAGAACTCAGCCTAAATCTGCAGGGTTTGTGTGTTAAACATGTGAATGAAACAAAACACAACTCCAGGTCTGTTTTTGAGGAGGGAACAACATTAGAAGACAGATTTCTAGTTTCTCTGCTTGTTGGATTAGTATCTGGGAACTGACACTGCCTGATACTAAAGCTCAAAAGTCATATTACTGTAGATCTCTTGAGTATTACCTGTCTCATCTATAATTCAAACAAAGTTATCTTCCATATGCACCCACAGAGCAGAACAAAAGCCATCGTCTCCTGTTTCAAATGTTCCTTATTAATCCGAGGAGATGTAAATGCTGTAGTAGCTCGTATAGCTTCTGAGAGCCGGAGTCTGGCTGTGAGGCGTATATGTGACGCTTTCAATCAGTCTGTTCCTCTAAACTAATGAAGTGCCTTCCTGCTGCCGCAAGCTACAATTTACACACAAGGACGCACAAGAAAGTAACACAAAACCTGCTGTATATGAGAGAAAAAGAGGAAAAAAGAGAGAGAGGGTCATTAGAAAAGTTGTGTGAAGTTTGAGAATGACTTGCCTCAACATGTAATTATAATTTGTATAGATGTTTTTTACTGTATATTGTGAATTAAAAGTTGTATATTATTTAGACTCCAAAGCTTAAAATGCTCCGCTTCACCTTGTGATGTCATTTAGTGGAAGTTTTCAAGTGAACAGTTCATTTTACCTTTCAGTAGAGATCGGCAATCCGGGGCTGAAACTATCCAACTGATTCTAGTGAAGGTGTGTGGAGTTTAAAAACACAGTGGAGCATAGAGTGTTTTCAGTTTGAGAGAAGAACTCAGCCTAAATCTGCAGGGTTTGTGTGTTAAACATGTGAATGAAACAAAACACAACATTAGAACAGAGTACAGAAAATAGAAAATATGGGCCTTTTTTTGTGAATTTTGGTAGAAATCTGATTTTATGTGTTTTGATGCCTGGAGAATCATGAGTACTAGAAAATGTTCAAACGTTGTATCATATTCTCAAATAGACTCATATGGGGTACTGGGCATGTATTGAACCCGGTGTTGTGTTCTAGTGGGAGCAGCCCATGTTGTGGTGGAGTACTAAAAATGTTGATATGTTTTAGTTTAAATATTGTTTTTTCAAGATAAAAGTTTTGATGCAGGTATGCAGTGAAGAAGGAGAATCAGAAGTACTAAAGACTGTCAAAGTTTCACAGTTTTACATAAACCTGGAAAATATTGAATACAGTTTTGTTCTAGCGGGAGATGAGATGAACTGATAAATGTAAAGAACACAAAACATGGCTTTGTTTGCATGACATTATTATCATTATTATTATTATTATTATTATTATTATTATTATTATTATTAATAATAATAATAATAATAATAATAATAATAATAATAATAATAATAATAATAATAACAACAACCCTTTAAATCACAAAAAAAAAAAAAAAAAAAAAAATCTCCATAGAATCTTGCTTTTTGCCTTAGGGACAGAGAGGAAACCCTTTATCAGGACAGACCCAAAGACGAGAGTCGGACTTTAGGTCAAGAGGAGAGCTGGGCAACTATACAACTGTAAGTACCAGACTTTTACATGGAAGTGTCCCCCAGAGAACTATAAAGGGTCTGTCTGTGTTCTGATTAGTTGCTCTGGGTAGTTCAGTTGATCACTAGTAAGCAAAATGCAATGGAAATGTTTTATTTTATTTTATTTTTCTAAAGGTCCTCTATCACACAAAAGTGACTCTTGTGAGTTTTAAGTCGTGTTATAATTCAGTTCCCTCCTCAAAAACAGACCTGGAGTTGTGTTTTGTTTCATTCACATGTTTGAGTAATTCTTTATTATTACTCTGTCTACATCTCCAAAGCTCAAAATGCTCTGTTCCACCTTGTGATGTCATGAAGTGGTAGTTTTCAAGTGATCAGCTCCTTTTACCTTTAGTTCAGTCGAGATTGGCAATTGCAGGGCTTAAATGATCCAAAGATTATATGAAGGTGTGTGGAGTTTAAAAACACAGTGGAGCACTTCCTGTATTACCACTTTACCACATTATAACATAGATCAGAGACCAAACTTTAAACAAAATGAACCAATGAACCTTTTTTCCCCCACATTTTTAAGAAACTAAATAAAAACTAAATAAAGCGTAGACACCAGTGACTCCAGTTTTTTCTCTTTTTATTTATTTATTTATTTTTATTCAAGATCAAGAGAATTACTTTTTTGAAATGGAATTATCTGTTCAGGCCTTTTATTACAAATGTAAAGTTGTTTCATTTGCTTCATACAATACTTCAGGTTATTAAATAAGTGGTCAAACTGACTTTATGAACTGCTTTGTTGTTGTTGTTACTAGTTTGTCTAAAAGTTTAATGAACAGGAGCTCTTTGTGGCTGCATTTGGTTAGATTTTTTTTTTTTTATTTCGAGTTTGTACCAAGAGAGAAACAATAATCGTACACATACTGCATATACACTGTAAACAACAGAAAAGCACATTTCTGGACAAGGAGTGGGGAGAAGATGAACTTATATTAACCCACCCCTGTTCATGACATAGTTTCAAAAATGATGTGGTTAAAAAATAAATTACACACTATGCATACTAAATATCATTTTAACCCATTTTCTTTCTTTTTTTTATTGTACTGTATTACTGTATTATTATTTTGTCTGTATCTTTTTTATTTTATTTATTTATTTATTTATTTATTTATTTATTTATTTATTTATTTATTTATTATTATTATTATTATTATTATTATTATTATTATTATTATTATTTATTTTTTGATCACCCAGTGCTGTCACTCACCATTATTCCAGCATTGACATTTCTCTGAAGCGTTTGCCTCACTGAAGCTGTCGTCAGTGTCAGGGCCCAGGCTTCCGGCTCTCCTCCCTCTTTTCCTCTCCCTCTCTACTCCCCTCTCCACCTCTACCTCTGTCCCTCTCTCGATGTCTCCTCTCCTCATGTTCAACTCTCTGCCCCAATCTCCTTTTCCTATTTTCCTCTCTCCTTCTCTTCTCCCCTTCTCATCCACTCCTCCTCCCTTCTTCTCTTCCCTTTCTCCTCCTCTCCTTCTCCTCTGCCCCCCCTCCTCCCTCTTTTCTCCACACCTCCTCCTCTTCCTCCTCTCCTCTCTCTCTCCTCCCCCTCTCCTCTTCGTGTCCGCCTCAGTGCTTTTGAATACCTCTGGGGGTCCCATTAGTCTGTGTGGAGGTCCCACTGGTCAGAGTCCCCCATACACTGGTCTGTATGAGGGACTTTGACATGGACAAGTGCGCAGTCATGAACTCGTGTACATTTGTATGGGGCCGGCTCAGGTCTGTGGAGCTCCCGCAGAGACTCCACCGTGTGCTTCATTCCTCCACTGAACTGAAGCTGTGTCCTCCTCTGACTCTAGAACACGAGGACACAGAGAAGAGAGACCCTGAAATGTACCAGGCAAATGTCTGGACACTTTTTCATGTTTGTTTCTTTTTTATTTCCATTTCCACTGAAGCATCAAAACTATGAATGATTTCAGATTTTTAACTAATATCCAGCCTTTCTTTTGAACCCTGCTTTGCACTTTTGGCATTTCTTGACCCTGACACAGCTGTAAAGTGAAAAGGTCAAGGGTTTGAGCTTCATTTTTTTTCTTTGCCTCATCATTTCATATATTTTGCGTCATATATCTGATGTCTTCTATGTGTATATAAACTGTAGAAAGTGGTGAACTTAAAGAAAAAATACAAAAGGTGTGTCCAGACTTTTGATTGTAGTGTATGTGGATATCTTTGCCTTTCTTTAACTTTAAATCATTCTGTCTCAAACTGAGCTTCGTGTGCTCCTTCAGGTGGGACTTGGAGCTCTTCAGTTTGTGTTTGTCTCATTTACACTTCATTTCATCCACTTTTCTGTTCTCCTTTGGACCATTTCTTGTTTAGAACCACAGTGCAAATGATGTAGTCCACTTTTAGACCTGGTTTGGACCATGATTAGACCTGCAATAGTCCTGGTTTAGATCTGGTGATACACAGAAACTTTTCTTTTGAGTAGTTACCAGTGAAGCAACACAATGACAGCATTTCATCAACTGCTGGTGTCAAATAAGGCATAGAATAAAATATAGAACTAAAGTAATAAATATACAAATATAAATATATGCACTAAACTATACACAAAACACACAAAACACACAAAACACACAAAACAGTGCAAAGATGAAATAATGATTGACAGGACATAGGGTTATCTGTGACATAAGGGTGAGTTGTACAGTTGTAGGGAGTATTATTTGTTGCATAAGGGTGAGTTGTTGTACAGTTGTAGGGAGTATTATTTGTTACATATGGGTGAGTTGTTGTACAGTTGTAGGGAGTATTATCTGTTCCATACCAATGAGTTGTTCTACAGTTGTAGGGAGTATTATCTGTATCTGTATGAATATATTTGTATTTCACATTGCTTACACTTTCTCCAGGTGTTTGTTACGCTTGTTATTATGGAAAAAAATTGGATCAACTCCACCTTGGCACAGAGAAACTGGGAAAAGTCTGCACAAAGGGCCCCGAGAAGCCTCTCTCACAGTGAGGCTGGAGCACTACTTTTGTTGTTGTCCATAAGTGCGACACCGGAGCGAAAATTCAAGCAGGAAGTCTGATTTCATTCAGTGCACGCTACCTTTTCCTCTCAGCCAATCACCTCTCAAGATACTCTCTACCCTAACCCTCTTCCACCTGTTGTTACAGCTGTGAGCCTGTTCTCTACCACAGCAGCAGAAACACCAGCCGCGGCAGCCTCTCCATCTTCTCCTCATCACGGGTATGTTTACACGGACAGGAAAAATCAGATGATCCAGCCAATTCAGTTTTATTTGTACAGAACTTTTAAACTACAGAAAGTCTCCAAAGTGCTGCTCAGAGTAGGAACAATATAAACTATTTAAATAAAACATTGAATAAAATAAAAAAAAGGATACAAAATAAATAAGAAAGTCAATAAAAATATAAAAAATACTAAAATTTTCTTTTTTTTTACTAAAATTAGCAAATAGTAAAAATACTACTACTGCTGCTACTACTACTACTACTACTACTACTGCTACTACTACTACTACTACTACTACTACTACTACTACTACTACTACTACTACCACTGCCACTACCAATATTACTACTACTACTACCACCACTACTACTGCTACTACTACCATTACTAATACTATCACTACTACTACTACTACTACTACTGCTGCTACTACTGCTACAGCTACTACTATTACTACTATTACTACTCCAACTATTACTACTACTACTACTACTTCTATTAGTGGTCGTGGTAATAGAAGTACTACTACTACTTCTATTACTACTACTACCACTACCACTATCACCACTACCACTATCACTACTACTACTATCACTGCTACTACTACTGCTACTACTACTACTACTACTACTACTACTACTACTACTACTACAACTATCACTACTACTACTACTAATTAATCAGTTCATTGTTTAAAGGACCTACAGTACAGTTATATGGTATAAACAGCTCTTGAAGTCAAAATAAGTCAGCTGTGTAATCAGGAAGCGCACTATTAGCATAGTTTTGTTACTTGTTAGCATTACTGTGACAGCAAAACTCAGTTCTGGCCTCTAAAAGTTGTGAAAAGTGCTTATAACTCATCATGGTGAATAATTATAATGCTCTGAATGCATAAGGTAAGTGAGGAAGAACTTTGGACCACTGCAAACTGTTTAAAGGTCCTATAGTTACACAAAAGTGACTCTTGTGAGCTTTAAGTTTTGTGAGAATGTTGTTTCCTCCTCAAAAACAGACCTGGAGTTTTGTTTTGTTTCATTCACATGTTTAAGTAACTTTATTATTAGTCTGTCTACAACTCCAAAGCTCCAAATGCTCTGTTCCACCTTGTGATGTCATGAAGCGGTACTTTTTCCCTTTAGTTCAGTAGAGATTGGCAATTCCAGGTCTGAAATCATCCAAATGATTCTAGTGAAGGTGTGTGGAGTTTAAAAACACAGTGGAGCTCTTCCTGTATTACCACTTTACCACATTATAACATAGATCAAAAACTTTAAATAAAATGAACCAATGAACCATTTTTCCACATTTTTAAGAGAGTAAATAAAAACAAAATAAAGCGTAGACACCAGTGGTTGTTTCTCCAGAGTTTATCTTGCGCTTTGGCCCCAGTCGTCTGTCTGTAGGGCCGCTGAATGGGGGTCTTTTGGTCTTTCTGAAAAAAAATTCCTTGAATGTTGCTACACAATACGCAATCAAGATCCGCTAGCTCTGCCGTTTGACTGGATAATGAGTTCAGACGGCAATCACGTAAGAAAGGACCTATTTGAACCGCTTCTTTATGCTATGTCTATATACTAGCATTTAAGTCCCGCGTAACCACAGCCTGCATGTAAATAGGTAGCTCCGTATTAGGACCTGTTGTTAGCGCCTGGAGAGGGGGGCCATATTTGTACCCCCCAGGCCTTTTTCTAATGTAATATGTCATTAGGAGGAATTCATAGAGCACAAAGGGGTGACAGTCAAAAATTGCCCCACTGCTGTTTGGTAATTATATAGTTGTCCCTGGCAGCGCAGTGAGGCAGGTGCTGAGTCCATCATGCAAATGGCTCGGCTGTGGAGCTCTAATTAGCCACTGTGAGCCCGGATTAAATTAACAATTAACTAACATGCAATTCCGAGCTTCAGCTTCGTACTTAGTCTGTGCTTGGAAGGCCAATTGTCGCTCTGTGTTATTCCAGAGAGTGAGAGTAGGAGGAGTAAAGGCTATATGTGATTGGTGACTTTTTGAGCCTAAAGAACGGCATTATGGGTAAAATGAGGGGATGATAGTAAAAGAGGGAAAGGGAGGAGGAAGCTGTAATTTGGACCAAAGAGTCACCAAACATAGATACATGTGTACAGTTTAGTATAAAAAGGAAGTAATAGTACAGGAAGCTTAGACAACATAAGAATAAGTACTGTATGTTATATTCTTAAAGGGCCAGTACCAAATTTTGAAGTATGGCGTAAAGAGTAGGATGAGGAGTAGAAAGCTGTATGTGAATGGTGTCTTTTTGAGCTTAAAGAACGGCATTATGGGTAAAATGGGAGCGAGGGAGCGGAAAGCTGTAATTTGGAAGGAAGTGTCGCCAAACATAGATATGTATCCACCTTATTCCGTCCTGCCCACTTTTGTCTAAATACTCCTAAACCGCACTTTTTTGTGGCGCCACTTCCGGTTAAACAGGGATCCCATTCATGTCAATGGAGAATTTGGGAAAGTTTTTGCATCTTAAATCAGACACAAAGTCGGTTCATATGTGTAAAATGTTCAGTTTTCATGTGTACCAATAAGTCACACTGCACCGATTCTCTGGAGGCTTTAAAACGGTTTTATCGTCCGTATTGAACTTATTTACTGTCAAGATCTGCAGCCCCATGCAAAATAATACAACCTGAATCACGATGGCGGCCCCCATGGCAACTTCCGGAATAAAGTGAGTACAGTTTAGTACAGGAAGAAGGATCAGACCGTGAATTTGAATAAACTAAGACTAAAACATGACAAAAATTAAAGAATAAATATGATATATTGAAACCAAAAAGGTTTCATGTTTGTTCTTACGGTAGCTTTAAAAGCCCAGTACTTACAGTATTATTGAACCATGAGTGAAGGACATGTTTCTTGGATAATTACAGCTGGTTGTTTGCACATGGTTCTCATCCAATAATGCCTTTGATTGGATAATAATGTATGTACCTGGAAGCTGCTTCTTTATGGTTCTCGTCCAAAATGTAAAGGCAGGATCATTTGATCTCTTTTTTCTCTCTTAATTAGCTGCTTTCACAATAAGCTGTAGAGTAAAGGGCATCCATATGAAGTAAATACATTAATGCCATACTGTGGAACATTCTAGGCAAAGCAATAACATCTCCATGGAGACAAGCAGGTGGCAGACCCTCTACCCGAAAGGTTACATAGTGTTTTTTTAATAGTCAGGATTGATTAAAGATGGTGATACGCAGAACTATAAGAGTTTAAGTTTAAATTGTCTGTCGCCACTGGAAGTTATAGCCCATGTTATAGTGTTTAAACCAGATGCCCTTCCCAATCCATTCTTCTCCATTTCTCCAGGTTTGGCACTACCACAGCGCCTCTTGTGGATTGAAGTCTGACCTTGGACCAAACAGAGGATTAACAGTTTTACACCCAAAGAAAAAGGAAGACTACACCCAGATTAAAGCGGGTGAAATCCAGGCTTAATCCAATGAGCTCCAGGATTATAGTTTGGAGATACTTTCACAATAGACTCTCCCTGGATCTCCCTGTGCCCTCTGAGCTAAGCCTGGTCTAGACGCTTGTTCAATCCACATCTCTCCCTTCTCTTTCAATTCGCGCTGTGTTTGCTTAAGGCTGATGGCAAAATGCCAGTTTAGAGAGAATGGGTTTGAGAGGACCACATGCTGCGTTCAGGTCAGACTCAGGTCCAGATAAACTAAACTCAGCTCTGTCCCTCTGCAGTCAGGACACAAGAATATAACAGGACTGAAGAGAAGGATATCAAAGACCATATCTATATAAATGTATTAAATGTTGCTCATAGGGCTAATCCCACAACCAAATTTTTTTTCCCAATACTGTGTAGCATTGACTATGTGTGCTTTTTTTGTTTGAGCAAGACACTTCACCCACCATGACTGGCAGTTTAACATTGAACAGTTTGTGAAAGACTAAATAGTCTCTGACAAAATCTGGAAAAACTGAGAAAATGGCCCAGTTTACTTCATCTTCATTGTATTCTTTCTTTTTTCATTTTATAAATATATTGTTTCCTTAAAGGTGCACTGCGTGACTTTTCTGGAGAGGGTCCCCCGCCTGCTTGTCTACATGAAGCTTGGAATGTTCCACAGTATGGTATTAAACTTATCTATCTCCATAGAGATGAGCAGGTGATGCCACTTGATCAAGGTACAGGTCAGATCTATGGAGAGGTGACCCTGCTCACATGTTATTCAATATTTTTCACTGTATTTTTGAACAAGTGGCATACCCCCCACCAAAAAAGGTAAGCAGTGCACCTTTAATTTCATAATACAGACACATAGACTATAAACTCTAACATGTCTATGGCCAAATCTAACAGAACTTATTATTAAAGACTAAACAAGATCTAAACCACAATACAAGACCAGACATATGCAGTCTCCAATTCCTGCTCCTGATTTTATTTTCTTCCTGAGTTGTCCTGCGTTTGAGGACTGAGAGCTTCCATAATGTCTGTTTTTACCATAGACTGTATATATAAATGGACATTGCTAACCATTGCTATATGTGTGTGTATGTTTTGTAATGTAAACCTGTAAGTTTTGTATTCTGTCTATTGCACTGCATGATACTGTATTGTGTATTACTAATGTTTTGTGTTTTTTGGACCCCCTCGAAAACAAGATAGCGCATCTCAAGGGGCATTCCAGTGAAATAAATAAAAATAAATAAAATAAAAATAACCCCTCCTTGAACCGCCACTTTAACATGGTGGAGGGGTTGAGTGCCCGAATGATCCCGAATGAACCCTATGTTGTTGGGGGCTTCATGCCCCTGGTAGGGTCACCCAAGGCAAACCCTGGAGGATGGGTCAGACTAAGAGCGGTTCAGAAGCCCCCATGACGAGAAACACAGCAAGGCCAGTTACGTCGCCCAGATTGGCGTTACGGGGGCCCCACCCTGGAGCCAGGCCTGGGTTGGGTACTTGACAGTGAGCGTCTGGTGGCTAGGCCTTCCCCCATGGAGCTCGGCCGGGCACAGCCCGAAGGAGCGACGTGGGGCTGTCCTCCCATAAACCCACCACCCGCAGAAAGATCCATAAGGGGCCGGTGCAGGGAGATCTGGGTGGCAGTCGAAGGCAGGGGCCTTGATGACCGCATCTCCGGACACGGCTCTGAGGACATGGAATGTCACCTTGCTGGAGCCCGAGCTCATGCGGGAGGTTGAGCGTTACCGACTAGATATAGTCTGCCTCACCTCCATGCACAGCTTGGGCTCTGGAACCCAACTCCTTGAGGGGGGCTGGACTCTCCATTTCTCTGGCGTTGCCCGCGGGGAGCGGCGGCGGGCAGGTGTGGGCCTACTCATTGCCCCACAGCTCAGCCGCTATGTGTTGGAGTTCAACCTGGTGAATGAGAGAGTCACATCTCTGCGCCTTCGAGTGGGGGACAGGTCTCTCACTGTTGTGTCGGCCTACAGCAGTTCTTAGAGTCCCTGAAAGACCCAGGACACGCTGGAAGGACTATGTTTCTCGGCTGGTCTGAAAACGCTTTGGGGTCCCCCTGGAGGAGCTGGAGGAAGTGTCCAGAGTGAAGGATGGATGGAAAATAAAAATAACCTACTAGCCACTGCATTCCAAACTGGAAGTGAGCATGGGCATGATTCTGACACCACATCACTTAAGAATGAAAAGTTTCCGGCCCTCTCTCCGTAACTTTGGCCATAAAATGTTCTTATTAACCCGTTCTATATGATTCTGGTGTTTTATTTAACAATTTTCTCCATAAATAAATTAAACAAAATGTAAATGATCTGATGTTACAGTTTAAAATAGGTTGAAATTCATAATTTAACATATTGTGCAGAAATTTGCTATAAATTTGTTAAATAAAATACATTAATAGGTAGCTCAAACGCCCTGCAGTTTCTGTAACTGATGCAATTTCAGCACTATTCATGATGATCATCATTTGCTCCTATATACCAGACATGGCCTATGTCAAGAAGGCTCATTAAATAAGTATTTACTTCCTCCCACTCCTTTTCGGACACAAATAAACTCTGCACGACATTTACTTCTGTTTATTGTTATATTAAAGAAGTATTTATTTTTTTGTATTATATCTATGTATTTACATTTTCTATGCACGTTTTATGCATTACTGTCCAAATAAACATCTTCTTTAAACGACAAAAGTCTCTCATTCCTGCCCAGCTTAACTGTCCCCTGCTGAAATCCTCTGGTCTGTGTGCGCACTAAAGGGCTGATGGTAAAATGGCAGTTTAGCCCAAAGCAGCAATGAATGGAGCCCAGAGGACCACATGCTGCGTTCAGTCACCCCCACAGGTCCTGCTTTCCTAACCCCGAGATCTGATCCGCCCCGTCCGCCCACCCAGCCTGCTTTATCCCCTGCCCCTCGCCGCCACACACACACAATGTACACATTAGCCGACATTAGCGCTAGCAATGGCCATAATCAGGAGCCCGTTATCTCGTAATGAAGCAAACACATGCGCGGCGATACACACAGAGCAGTAATCAATACAAAAAGGAGGAGGACAAAAGGGAGATTGGGCCCAAAGAGGAGAAGAAAAGGGCAAAAGGAAGGAAATGCAAATCAATGTGTCTATTTCCATTAATTACAGGTTCATTAAAAGTAATTTGTGGGACTGGCTATGTACACAGAGAGAGGTGGGGTTTCCAATGGACTACATGGCTTAAATCCAAAGGCAAGATTTTTTGAGAATGAAGTGAAATTAGGTTCCAGATAAATCCAGATTACTATAGTCTGAGTCACACCACAATGTAAACAAAGCATAATGAGTCGTTACAATGGAAATGTAGTTGTTGGCAAACTTTCAGAAAACAGTTAAAAGAGGAGAACAAGTGCACGGAATATTAATTAGCTGTACTGGACAATACACAACTCTTTAAATCTACAGAACGTGTATTTGAGAAAAGGTGAAGTCTTAATCGTGACTGAACTAAACCAGGACTAAACCAAGACTAAATCAGGACTAAATCAGGACTGAACCAGGACTAAACCAGGACTGAACCAGGACTGAACCAAGAATAATCAGGACTGAACCAGGGCTGAACCAGAACTGAACCAGGACTAAACTAGGACTGAACCAGGACTAAACCAGGGCCAAACCAGGGCTAAATCAGAACTAAATCAGGACCAAACCAAGGCTAAATCAGGACTGAACCATGGCTGAACCAGGACTAAATCAGGGCTAAAAGAGGACTAAACCAGAACTGAACAAAACCTAAACTAAACCAGGACTAAACCAGTGCCAAACCAAGACTAATCTATAAGACTAAACCAGGACTAAACCAGAACTAAACCAGGACTGAACAAAAGCTAAACTAGGACTAAACCAGCATGACCTAACTACAGAACTAATCCAGGACTAAACATGAACAAAAAAGAACAAGCTTGACTTAAAACTGGACCAACCAGGAACAGACCAGGGCTAAACCATGGCTAAACCAGGACTAAACATGGACTAAACCAAAAAAACCTTTGTGTTCCTCCTGGTTTAGTCCTGATCGAATGCAGGTTTGGTTCTGGATTTAGACCCAGTTTAGTCCCAATATTATTCTGTAGTTTTAAGTATGAACTCCAATCCTTCAAACAAGAATATAAGGATATCTCTGCACATGCACGGTCTGTTTCAAAGTTCAATGGTTTGTGTGAATTATATTTAAACCTGAACATGTCTTAAGCTTCAGACATTTTAGTTAATTTCAGCTTTAAACCAAAATAAAGATCTCATTTGGGGTAAGCGGAGAATCCGAATGAGATGTTATATGATGTGAAATTGTCTTTTGTTGAGTTTTAAGCCATGTTGTAATATTACTCAAAAGAAAATTGAGAAAATCACATTACAGAAAATATATTCATTGATTTGCATTTCACTGTGTGAAATAAGTATTTGATCCCCTACCAACCATTAAGAGTTCTGGCTCCCACAGACCAGTTAGACTCTCCTAATCAACTCGTCACCTAAATCAGACTCCTGTTTTAACCAGTCACCTGTATAAAAGACACAAACTGTCCACAGAATCAGTCAATCCATCAGACTCCAAACATGTGCAGGCCCGGCTGAAGTTTGCCAATTAACACCTGAATGATTTAGAGATTGACTGGGAGAAGGTTCTGTGGTCAGATGAGACCAAAATTGAGCTCTTTGACATCAGCTCAACTCACTGTGTTTGGAGGAAGAGAAATGTTGCCTATGACCCCAAGAACACCATCCCCAGCGTCAAGCATGGAGGTGGAAACATTAGGCTTTGGGGGTGTTTTTCTGCCAAGGGCACATGACAATTTCACCCCATCAACGGGAGGATGGACAGAGCCTTGTACTGTTAAAATCCTGAGTGACAACCTCCTTCCAGGAAACTGAAAATGTGTCGTGGACGAGTCTTCCAACACGATAATGACCCAAAACAAACAGCCAAGGCAACGAAGGAGTGACTCAAGAAGAAGCACATTAAGGTCATGGAGTGGCCCAGCCAGTCTCCAGACCTTAACCCTATAGAAAACCTATGGAGGAGCTGAAGCTCCGAATTGCCAAGCGACAGCCACAAAACCTTAATGATTTAGAGATGATCTGCAAAGAAGAGTGGACCAAAATTCCTTCTGATATGTGCACAAACCTGGTCATCAACTACAAGAAACGTCTGACCTCTGTGCTGCAAACAAGGGTTTTGCCACCAAGTACTAAGTGTTTTTGGCTAGAGGGTTCAAATACAATTTTTTTTTTACACTAAATGAAATGCAAATCAGTGTATATTTTTTCTTTATATATATTTATATTCTGTCTCTCAATATTAAAATAAACCTACCATTAAAATTATAGACTCTTCATTTCTTTGTCAGTGAGCAAACCTACAAAATCAGCAAGGGATCAAATACTTATTATTTCCTCCACTGTATATTTATATATTTATATTTATATGTGAATTGGACAAAAAAAGGGTTACTTATTGATGAGTTACATCTCTTACAGTTCCAAAGAGCAGTACTAGAAGGGAAACACAACTATGAAATCAAATTTAAAAAAAAATTAAAAAATTATGAGGCCAAAATTGGAAACTGAACCGAGTTATATAGAAGTAGGAATTATTTTAAAATCTGGTCTCATTCTTGTGGACCCAATCTTGTATCTCGTCTTGTGCCGCCCATAATTCACACACGTGTGAGTAAACCTCTGTTCCACCTTGTGATGTCATGAAGCGGTAGTTTTCAAGTTACAGCTGCATTTTACTTTTATTTCAGTAGAGATCGGCAATTCCAGAGCTGAAAAATGATTCTAGTGAAGATGAATGGAGTTTAATGGAGTTTAAAAACACAGTGGAGCACTTCCTGTATTACCACATGACATTACAAGGTGGACAAGTGTTTTGAGAAAAAAATACAGCCTAAATCTGCAAGGTTTGTGTGTTAAACATGTGTGAATGAAACAAAACACAACTCCAAGTCTGTTTGTGATGAAGAAACTCCATTAGAACAGAGATCAGAAAATAGCCAGTATCGCCCACCCTTTTGTATTTCTGCTGACAACCTTTTTTTTTACTAAACAGAAAACAGAAAACCCATGTTAAATTCCCTTGATCTTTTCCTCCTACCTCACACAATCGCAGCAGCTTTTACCAAAGGTCCTCTGCCTCTTGTTGGTTGCTATAGCATTCTCAAGCACCCTCGGAACCCCAGCCCCCACGCACAGACCTGCTCCGCTCTTATCATAAATTATCCTCGACTAAAAATGAACCCGAGCCGAAGCGAGGAGCTGTGGTCTACTTACAAACTATTCTATTTGAGCGTGACTTGACCTGTGAGCGTGGAGCTGTCTGAGGCTAACGTTGTGGTCATACGGCTACAAGATCGTTGGCGTTATGCAATCTCCATTTTAACAGCAGTCAGAGCAAAGGTGAGGGCAGAGGGAGCGTTATCTTACAAATTGAACGCAGAGAGGGGCATTTGAAACGTTAGTGTTGGAAAATGGGTTTTTGTAAATTGTGAAATGTAGTTTGAGCTTAACCTCAGTTGCCCATTAAAGGTCCCGTATTACACAAAATGGACTCTTGTGAGCTTAAAGCCATGATATAATGTTGTTACCTCCTCAAAAACATAGTTGTGGGTTTTGTTTCATTCACACGTTTGAGTAACACTTTATTATTCATCTGTCTACATCACCAAAGCTCAAAATGCTCTGTTCCACCTTGTGATGTCACAAAGTTAACAGCTACTTGTTACCTTTAGTTCAGTAGAGATTGCAAATCGCAGGGCTGAAATAATACAAAGGATTCTAGTGAAGGTGTATGGAGTTTAAAAACACAGTGGAGAAAATCCTGTTTTACCACATGACATCACAAGGTGGAATAGAGTGTTTTTAGTTTGGGAGAAGAACTGAAGCTTAAATCTGCAGGGTTTGTGTGTTAAACATGTGTGAATGAAACAAAAACACAACTCCAGGTCTGTGTGTGATGAGGAAACCACATTAGAACAGATCAGAAAATAAAATGGTGTAAAGTGGACCCTTTAATAATAATAATAATAATAATAATAGTAATAATAGTAATAATAATAATAATAATAATAATAATAATAATAATAATAACAATAGTTATATAATTTGGAGTTATATGATGCCTTTCCCAGAGTACTTTACATTACATTTATTTGGTAGTAGACACTGACCACTACCCACACTCACACAGATACTACAGTGTCTTGCCTAAGGACACAACAGCAATTTGCATTAGAGCCTCTGCTGCCCCACGGCCAGAGGTTTCCCATCCAAGTACTGACCAGACCCAGCCCTGCTTAGCAAAAGAGATCTGACAAAATAGATGGATAGATAGACAGACAAACAGATAGATGGATAGACAGATACTTTATTGATCCTGGAAAGAAAGGAAATTAAATCAAATTTTGGGAATCAGGCCCTGATGAGGATGTAACACCACAACTCGTAAATCCAACAAAAAGAAGAATACTCCAACAATTATTGAAATGTCCGTGTAGAGCCACCTGAAGGAGCTTGTGTACCACAGTTTGTAAAACACTAGTTTAGACTTTGAAAGGCTTATCAAGGTTATACTGTATGTTTTATTTATTTTTTTATTTTATTGTAAATGTATTTTTTACTTTTTAAATTACAAAAGTATCTCTCCATTCACCACATTGCTGTCTTGTCCACTTGTCCACAAACTTGCTCTCTATACTTTCCAGCTTTATGAAGTCCCTGCTGTAGTTAAAATACCAGGACTCAGATGCCAACTTCAAAATGCACTCGTTTCTGCTGAATTTTGATGCCTCCTTATGCTACAGTCTGGAGTGCAAACATATGCAGCCACGAGAGCTCCATTAATTAAACAGGCTCCCCCAAAATGGCCCCAAACACGGGAACGCCAACTCATCGCGAGAGGGACAGAAATCAGCCTCTTTATGCGCCAGACGCTCACATGAAAACAGACTCGACTCCAGTGGCTCCCGTCTGGATTGGTTTTCCGTCACTGTCTCGACGCTACACAAATGTAAATAAAAGTGATTCAACCTCCGACCGTTTTGAAGAGAGGCGCCAAGTCAAGTCTCTCGTTCGTCTCTGGTGTTGTGAAGAGAGGACGTTTCAAGTTTTTATTTAAATTTTATTAACTGTGTTCAACACAAACCACAAGGCTGCAGAACTTTACTGATAATACTATATTTGCATGACTAAAGTCTGTTCACTGGTGTTTGGGTCAAATCTGTTTAATTTTTCAACACTTTTCAAAAAGACTTCAAGGTTACCATAAAACATCATTTCAGTTTCTAATCTAAATAATACAATTCTGAATTTAAGGTTTAAACCTCTTAAATGCAGTTTATTTTAATGTTTAAAGTATATTTTTGTATTGAATATAGTTGGTTATTTTGGATACTAGTTACCACTTATTGGTTAACATTAGCAGCGCCTTATTTTGTTGTGATCAAGAAAAGAAGCGATTCCAGACCAGGAAGAGAGTTGACTATTCTCAAATCAGCCCATCTGATTTGAGAATAGTCAAGGTCCACACTGCCGACTCATGCAAAAAGCTTCCCTGTGTATATACACTCGGGAAGGTTCTAACTATAGAAAGGTGGACATACATGGACTTAAACTCATTTAACATACCGTTCATACAAGGTTGTAAATGGAGATACCTTTAACTGTTTACAGAAATGCAAAAGATATCACAGAGAGATTACTTGTATTAATTGTTTACAGGGGTCTCTTGTCCCAACTACAGATGGCTGGTCACGTGATTGTCTCTGAGCCAGAGACATTTGTCACAGTGAGGGACAGGAGGACACTGGACAAACTGCTCTCCATCATGGACACTCCTGCTCACCCACTGCACCAGACTATAGTGGTGGTGGTCGGAGGGGCCGATGGCGCAGATTGGCAGCCTCGCTTCCGTCAGTCTGCCCCAGGGCAGCTGTGGCTACAGTAGTAGCTTACCATCACCAAGTGTGGAATGAATGAATAATGCTCTGTAAAGCGTCTTTGAGTGTCCTGAAAAGCGCTATATAAAACTGATGCATTATTTGCATTATTATTATAGAGGGACAGAGGAGATAATACTCCCTACAACTGTACAACAACTCACCCACTGCACCAGACTATAGAGGGACAGAGAAGATAATACTCCCTACAACTGTACAACAACTCACCCACTGCACCAGACTGTAGAGGGACAGAGGAGATAATACTCCCTACAACTGTACAAGAACCCACCCTTATGTAACAGATAACCCAATGTCCTGTCAGTCATCAGATCATTTTTGCTCTGTCTTCCTTACGACCTCTTGTATATACCTGAGATTTTTTATTACTTATTTTTCTATTATATTTTGACTTGTACATATACATTTATATAATTATGACTTATTTGACACCCGTTCACCTTGCTGTCATTTTATTATTAACATTTATATTGTTTCTCTTTGTTATTTGTAATATATTGTGATGTGTGACCCGCTGTGTCCAAATAATTTCCCTTGTGGATCAATAAAGTCTATCTAAGTCTAAGTCTAACTATATAAATAGTTGTAGTCTGTATCTGAAGGAGCTGTTGCAGTGGAAACATTTTAAAACAAGTACATGTATTAATTAACTCTGGAAAAAAATCTCAGTTTTCGTAATACATAGTAATTAACATAAGTTTAAATAGCAAACAAAATTCATGCTTTCATTTGTGAGTGGGAAAAAATACAGATAATTTAACTTTTGGAGGAAAATGTCCCCCCACTGTTCCACTGTTGCAGTTGCTTTTGAAAGGTTAAGTTTTGGATCATAATAACTCCCATCATCTATTTAAAGCTACACTACACAACTTTCTGGTAGAAGATCTGCCAGCTGTAAATGTTACTGTTTTGTCTGGAATGTTCCATGATTATGGCATTAAACTCATCTTGCATTTGTTTTAAATCGAAGGTGTTCATTTTGTCTTCTTATGTACTTTAACTTTTGGGGTTCTTTTTTAAAGTCAATACAGTAATGTGTATTTACCTTGTTAACATGTTTCGGCTGCTGCTGCATCTTCAGAACTGCCACCGGTGTTGGTGGTGACGTGTCGTATATCAGCTGTTGTTACTTCCTGTAGGCGTGGTCAGCTGTTGTTACTTCCTGTAGGCGTGGTCAGCTGTTGTTACTTCCTGTAGGCGTGGTCAGCTGTTGTTACATTCTGTAGGCGTGGTCAGTTGTTGTTACTTCCTGTGGGCGTGGTCAGCTGTTGTTACTTCCTGTAGACGTGGTCAGCTTTTGTTACATTCTGTAGGCGTGGTCAGCTGTTGTTACTTCCTGTGGGCGTGGTCAGCTGTTGTTACTTCCTGCAGGCGTGGTCAGCTGTTGTTACTTCCTGTAGGCGTGGTCAGCTGTTGTTACTTCCTGTAGGCGTGGTCAGCTGTTGTCACTTCCTGTAGGCGTGGTCAGCTGTTGTTACTTCCTGTAGACGTGGTCAGCTTTTGTTACATTCTGTAGGCGTGGTCAGCTGTTGTTACTTCCTGTAGGCGTGGTCAGCTGTTGTTACTTCCTGTAGGCGTGGTCAGCTGTTGTTACTTCCTGTAGGCGTGGTCAGCTGTTGTTACTTCCTGTAGGCGTGGTCAGCTGTTGTCACTTCCTGTAGGCGTGGTCAGCTGTTGTTACTTCCTGTAGGCGTGGTCAGCCTGGCAGGTCGCTCAGACTGACCACGCCTCCCGTCGCCTGGTGGTCTCTGGAGGAGGGTGTCCCAGGTGTGTGAAAGGAGGAACGCTCCGTCATCACGGTTAATGCTGTCCGTGCCTCGTTTCCTGATTTTAAAACAAGAAGTTCAAACGCTGCATCAGGGAGGCCATGGAAATCAGGAAACGCGGCACGGACAGCTTTGTCTGGAATGTCACAGTATGGCATTAAACCTTTCTATCTTCATGGAGACCAAACCAGACCAAGTTACAGGTCAGATCTGTGGAGAGGTGACCCCACTCACAGTCAGAATGTCTGTTTTTCTAGGTATTTTTGAGCTATAAAACCACCTGTAACTGAATAAATGTAAAGTAGAGCTGTTTCTCTTTTATTTTGACTTGTACATATACACTTATATAATTATGCTTTATTTACCTGTCTCCTACTATCCTTTTTGCTACTTATTTAGAATTTATTATTCCCATTTATTTTTTTACTCTCTCTGTTCTTATATTATATTGCGCTACTGTGTTCAAAAAATTTCCCTTGTGGATCAATAAAGTTTGTCTAAGTCTTTAATGTCATACTGCGGAACATTCCAGGCAGAGCAGTGACATATCCACAGAAACGAGCACCAGAAAAGTTACTCATTGCACCTTTGACAATGTAAAACAAAATAGTATATCTCTTTAAAATGTGGCAGATAAAAGGAAGCAGAATTTAAGAATAGCTGCTGCATAAACCACGGTCAATACAAACCTTTAGAATATTATTTAATAAGTGAAATCCAATACTGAAAAAAATGCATTGTAAAGTACACACCACTCACTACTATAACTACCTCTGCTCTTCTGCATTGGTTTTCCAGCGCTAGCCTCGGCCTGCTGTGTTTTGGCAGAAAATCAATACAGAGCCACGAGGAGGTGAGGGGGAAGCACTGAGCAGAGAGAGGGAGGGGGGCCTGTTCTAATCATCTGTACATTTACCATCACAATCAACAATCAAAGGCACGACCTGGTGCTTTATTTGTGGGCCCGAACGGAACGATTTCCCCACTGTGAAAGGCAAGCTAAATTAGAGCCCTGGGTTCCTGTTAGCAGCTGTTAATGGCTCTGATTTGTGAACTGCTAAATGAGGTTATGTAAATTGATCCCGAATGCAGGAGCGGGCCCCCAGGTGACAGGTGCACACAGCTAAAAGGTGCGTGTGGTTGTGGGGGAGGAGGGGTGGAGGGTGGGGTGGAGGGGGGGTAAGGTAGGATGTTAGCGAGAGGTAAGAAAGGTAAGAGAATGTACAGTTCTGGTGAATTACTGTGAGTTTTCAAATTGCAAAGATATGCAAGTGTATATATATCAGTGGAACAGGTAGGTATCTGATGCACTGTGTAACTTTGGGGGTCCATCACCTGCTTGTTTCTGTGGAGATGTCATTGCTCTGCCTGGAATGTTCCACAGTGTGACATTAAACAGCTCTACTTTACATTTATTCAATTACAGGTGGTTTTAGAGCTCAAAAATACCTAGAAAAACAGACATTCTGACTGTGAGCGGGGTCGCCTCTGCACGGATCTGACCTGTAACTTGGTCTGGTTTGGTTTCCATGATGATAGAAAGGTTTAATACCATACTGTGAAACATTCCAGACAAAGCCATAACATCTCCATAGAGAAAAGAATTTGATGGACCCTCCACCTGAAATGTTACACCATGCACCTTTAAGTACATTTTAAAGTGGATACTTTTTACTTTTACTTCACTACATTTGAGAGCAGGTATCTGTACTTTCTACTCACGACATTTTTTTAATTGGACTGAAAAGTAAAAGTATTTTTATAGTTTGAAACCTGCTGAAAATCTGAGGGTTTATTTTTAACATGTTCATAATATAAAATAAATAAATAAATAGCTAGGTTCAATTGTTTCTGTTGAACAAAAATCAGCGTAAATTTGTATAAAAATGACTACATTTGAAGCTTTATTAGATCTCAAAATGTGCATGAAATACTTTTAATTTTTACTATTTAAGTACATTTTTAAACCGGTACTTTAATTCTTTTACTTAATTAGACTTTTTCATATGATACTTTTACTTGAGTTTTTTTTTTTTTAATTGTACTTTTAAGTAAACAATGATTCACACAAAGTAATTACTGAATTCAAACCCTAACCCTATAATCCAGCTATTGTAAAGTTGTATTGACTAATCTCTAGTTATAAACTGTAGTTAGAGTGTGGCTGGTGAGAAGCTGGGGGTCCAACATTGTTCAACCATGAAGCAAATCAAATAAGAAAAAACTTTTGGGGAAGCAGCATGAGTTTTGACTACTGACTGATTTGTCTCTTCAACAAACCCACTGCAGTCCTGTGTTAAAGGTCCGTGTGGGTCACTGCTGTTGTCTTTCAGCTTCGCTTCAAGCTAAAATGGACGCTGTAATCACTATTATGTCATTGTATGTTTACTCTAAAAGTTTAGGGTTGAATTCCGGACAGCTGTAGTTCATGTATTGATACTTTGCGGTGACGTCGCACTGGGGGCGTAGAACACGTGTGTTTGCATTGGTGCAAAGAGCTCAAATCAGGTCACCTGTTGTAGTTCCAGTTAAATTAGTTCTTCATGGTCAAACTGGGTAAACTGAAGTAAACTGAAGTAAAAGTGCAGATACAAGCACAAAAAAGTTACTCAAGTAAAAGTATCACATGGAAAAGTATTGAAGTACTTGTTTAAAAATGTACTTTAAGAGTAAAAAGTAAAAGCATTTTGCAGAGATTTTTTTTTTGAACAATTAACAGATGAAATGTAATTATTTTGAAAAAGAATTTAGCTGATTTTAAGAGATTCAAGTGACTTCTTCTGTTTGTTTGTTTTTGTGTGTGCGTGTGTGTGTGTGTGTGTGTGTGTGCGTGCGTGTGTGTGTGTGTGTGTGTGTGTGTGTGTGTGCGTGCGTGTGTGTGGGTGTGTGTGTGTGTGTGTGTGTTGCTCAAATTTGGGACAGAAACTCTTTTTCATTTCTAATTAAATGTATTTAAAAAATAAAGTCTCAGCCATTTCAGCAGGTCTCAAACCATAAAGAACTTTTGAGTTCAGATTTAAAATGTAGTGGAGTAGAAAGTACACACACCTGCTCTCAAATGTAGTGAAGTAAAAGTAAAAGTATCCACTGTAAAATTGACTTAAAGGTGCATTGTGTAACTTTTCTGGTGGAAGGTCTGACATCTACTTGTTTCCATGGAGATGTTATTACTTTGTCTGGAATGTTCCATGTTGGAGATTAAACGTATCTATCTCAAGGGAGACAACTAGGCTACATTACAGGTCAGATCTGTGGAGAGGCGCCCCTATTCACAGAGAGAATAATGGTATTTTTGAGAAACAGAAACATCCATAAAGAATAAATACTAGATAGATGTGTTTAATGTTATACCATGGAACATTCCAGGCAAAGCAATAACATCTTCATGGAGACAACCAGGTGACAGACCCTCCACCAGAAAAGTTGTGCAATGCACCTTTAAATAAAGTACAGATATCTAAAATTTAAGTATTGTACTTTTACTTTTGTACTTCGTAACCTTCCGCCACTGATAACTACATATAACTACACTGCTATTTTATTTCATTGTTTAAAGGTGCACTATGTAACTTTTCTGGTGGAGGGTCCGTCACCTGTTTGTATCCATGGAGATGTTGTTGTTTCGACTGGAATACTGCACAATATGACATTACTCTTTGTTTTACTCTTTGTTATTATATTATATTGTGATGTGTGAGCTACTGTGTCCAAGTCATTTCCCTTGTGGATCAATAAAGTCTAAGTCAAAACATATTCATCTCCATTTTGACAAGCAAGAGATGCCGTCAGGCCAAATTATAGGTCAGATCAGTGGAGAGGCGATCCTGCTCACAGCAACAATGTGTGTTTTTGAAGGCATTTTCAAGCAATAAAACACCCATAATGGAATAAATGCAGGATATACTGTACAAGCAATAATAACATTGCTATTGCTAACTAAATACTACTCCATAATATAATTCTAATCTGCCTTTATAATCCTTCATATTTTATTGTATCACTGTGTAAAACTTGACCCAGAGCCCTGATTATGTCTTGGGCTGGACACTGGACCAAAGAGACCAAAGCAAACATGTCTCCTCTGCCCTTTTCCATTCAAAATCACACTAAACACTGTAGTTTGATCAAATAAGCCTGACTCACTTGAGTGGACTTACATTAGCCTGATTAAGCTCCTGTGATGGAAGAGTTCAAGTGCATCTGGCTCTTACTGATTAGAAATGTGGCCTGAGCTACGTGTGTGCTGCTAAAAAGCCAGTTAATAACATTACAAGGATCCTTTGTCCATATCATTAATGCTCTTCACTGCTACGAGTGCCCCGACCGGCCGGCCCACCCTCATGGACAAATCCAATGCACCTTTACCTCTCTACATTAACTCTGTACTAGTTTAGAGCTGCTATAAGACCCCATGCAGTGTGTATCCAAGAAATAACATCTAATATAACTTCTAATAATCTAATTAATCTAATATAACTAATATATATACATGTCCCCGTGCGTTGAGCCGACCAGGTGAACCAGTTTTTTCCAGTGCTGGCGGTCTTGGGCCAGCTGCTCTGCGTCCTCCACGGTGACTCCAAGCTGTTGGAGGTCGCCCGCGATGACGTCAAGCCATCGGGTGCGGGGCTTGCCTCGTGGTCGTTTCCAGCCTGCTGCCTTTGGATCAAACTGGAGGATGGCTCTCGTGGGATGATTAGCAGGAAGGCGGAGGACATGACCAAACCAGCGGGTGCGGCGTTGCGCAGCCAGGCAAGATGCTCTGGGCTGGCGCGTGCGAGCTCTGAGCACCTGGTTGGAAACTCGCTGGGGCCACCTGATGTTTTAATTTGATGTTTTGTTGTTGTTTTGTTGTTACAGATTTGCTTTTGCACACATATTGACCCCAGCAAACACATTTATAAGTATTTGGATGTTTAAAGGTTCACTGTGTAACATTTCTAGTGCAGTATCCAGCACCTGCTTGTCTCCATGGAAACGTTATTGCTTTGTCTAGAATGTTCCACAGTATAGATAAAACCTAATATTAAATCTGTTATGAGGGAGACAAGCAAGTTACAGCATTACGCTACATTACAGGTCAGATCTGTGGAGAGGCAACCCTATTCACAGAAGGAATTACTGTTTTTGAGCAACAGAAACACCTGTAATGAATAAATGCTAGAAGGAATTGTTTAAAGTCATACCTTGGAACATTCCAGTCAAAGCAATTACATCTCCATGGAGACAAGCCGGTAATGGACCCTCCACCAGAAAGGTTGCGCAGTGCACCTTTAAGTAGTATATGTATGCATCATGCAACTGTGGAATTTTTAATTCAATAGCCCATTATTTTCATGCAAAAAAGGCAGGTGGTAGATCCCCATCAGAAAAGTTACACAGTGCACCTTTAATTGGATTAGGTTTCTCTGATTGGTTACTCTGCTTGTCAATCATACCCAGCTGAACTCTGGGAGATGTAGCAGACTGGACATCTTATAGGAAGTGTGTAGTCTTGACTAGACCTCAGGCTAACAAATATAACTGGCTACCAAAAAAGTTACTGCAAAAGAAAGTTCAATTCTGACAACTGGACAAAAGTTTGAATCTGTTTCTCCACTCGTCCAAGTGCCTTTTTCATTTCTGACAGAGCGCTGGAAAAGGACTGCATGGATAAAATGGAGGAGATAACCCTATGTAGACAAGTGAGGCGTTATCATAGACTGTATATATATATATATATATATATATATATATGGACATAGCTAACCTGCTAGCTGACACGTTCCAAACAGGAAGTGAGCATGGGGGCACTTCGGGCTCCATTGATTCTGGCTTGAAATGAATTGTCACCCCTCTCTCTGTAGCTGCTGCTGTGAGCCTCGTCATTTTGATCTTAAAATCTTCGTATTAACCCTCTCTACATGATCCTGGGTTTTTTGTTGCGCTGTTTTGTCCATAAATCAATTCCTATTACTAATATGGAACTGGCTCCTAATTCGCTCCTAAAACTGCCAACTTCGATGAGCTTCATTTGACTGGAACCAAATGCTGTGGGTGACGTCCATGGATCTACAATAAAAACTGGATAAGGCATTCCCCTCTGTCCAGGCTCAAGACCGACTAGTGGCCACTCCAGGTACTGCAGCTCCTGGGAGCTTGGGCCCAGAAAGAATTCTCCCATAGAGCGCAATGCATTTTGGGAATTCAAACTGCCTGTGTTCAGCTGACAGGGCGTCTGGCTTTCACAAAGGTCGGCTTTTGTAGGATTCTTTTCTATTTTCACAACATAAACTTTTTTTTTTTTTTTTTAATCCTCAAAGTGCCTAAAAGTTAGCTTTGTAAAAGTTAGCCTGGCCTCGCTCTGAGCCCGCGCTCACTCCGCTCTAGCAGATCTCACTCTGATTGGTCCAAATGCACCACGCCGTGCACGTTACAGACGTTACATGGGTGGGAGGAGCGCGCCCCTATTGAGGAAGTAATATGGAACAGATAATTATTTTTAGGCCCATGTGCCAATGAGCAGAGCCCATTGAAAACAATACGACGTCATCTTAGGTTCACCTTCAGGTTTTATTATAGAGAGTAACACTGTCTTAGTCCACTTCTTCATACAGGCTATGGGCATTACACAGGCATGTCTCTGTGTGAACGGTGGGAGCAGGTAGGCACAGAATAGAAGCCACATCTCTATCAGTCTGCCCCAGGACAGCTGTAGTGTTAGAGGTATTTTTATCCAGTAGGTTTTCCTGTGTGCTGTGCTGGGGTGGTGCAAGGGCTGGTGCAGGGGGTGATGCAGGGGAAGTGTGCAGGGGGTGGTGCAGAGGGGAGGGGGGAGGCTGAGCTGGAGGCAGTGAGTGGAGTGGCCTTGTTTGTGCCTCTCTCCTCTCCCCATCAGCCACCTGCCGAACAGACCAGGATCTGCTCCACCACTGCAGCAGAGGATAGAGACAGAGCATGAGACCCAAGGGAGGGAGGGAAGGAGAACAGAGGGGAGAAGACGGGAGAGGGGAGGAGGAGAGAGACAGAGTAGAGGAGGATAGAAGATTCACAAGTAAAACTTATACAAAGTGAATCAAATCGAATCCAGTAATTGTTTACATTGCAAAATTCTCACAAATATGAGAAACAAAATGTACTCAGTTTACGCCAAAGGGACGTCCTGATGGAGTATATTTACAGACAGTACAGGTTTTTCATGAAAAACAGAAATTTTAACACATTTCTGGTGTGATTCCAATTCAACTGCCACTTTGTCTGAGCCATAAAACCTCTGCTCTCAGCACATGACACTCTCCAGTAAATAATAGTTTGCGGATATCTCAAAAAATGTATTTGTTGCAATTAAGGGAGGGAGAAGGGAGGGAGAAGAGGAGGACAGGAGTTTCACAAATAAAACATATTTGGATGTTTAAAGGTGCACTGTGTAACATTTCTAGAGGAGGGTCCGCCACCTGTTTATCTTCATGGAAACCTTATTGCTTTATCTTGAATGTTCCACAGTGTAAAAAAATTTAAGTCATTTATCCTCCACGTACACCTTTCAGTTTAACATTGAATAACACCATCATCTTCCCTTGGCACACCATTGGCAAACCATTATCGAAACTGTGGCATATTGCAGTCTAACCCGTGCCTACTGGCCTTCAGAGTCTCACTAAATACTGACTAACTGGTGCCTACTGGATTTCAGAGTCTCACCACACTTGCTTTGTAAACCATCTCCTTTGGAAGCATAGTAAAGGGGCTTGAACACTCAAAGATCATACTATGTTCACTTTTGAAATCATCAGTCCCCCGGGCCCGTATTATTGATGGTAAATAAACTTCTCCTGCTTAAGACATCCAGTTGGTCTCCAGCCTTTTACTTCCACCCTTTCTTGGACAAGCTGAAAACTTGGCATCACGGACAATTAATCTACATACAGCTGATCTGGTAAGTGCTGATTTTGCCTTACCAGATTCAAGCCTGACAGATATCCTGTGCAAATCAAATATATCAGTTAAGTCCTTAAAGGGTTGTGAAAATTAATTGTTTTTTTTTTTCATTTCATATTCTGAATTTGTTTAATTTCTACTAAATTATAACCTAATTGGCTCATTATGTTTGGTACTGGTCTGGACGGCTATTGGCGGGCATATATATATACATATATATATATATGTGTGTGTGTGTGTGTGTGTGTGTGTGTGTGTGTGTATGTGTATATATATATATATATATATATATATATATATATATATATATATATATATATATATATATATATATATATATGTGTGTAATGACTGACCCACTCACAAAAGAACTGCACTAGCACCACATTTTGCCAAGCTCAACCCAATCCATGGTGCAAAAGCAGCGATATATGCATGGGTAATGATAAAACAGAAGGGGTCTTTTCTATATGAAGAGCTTCTCTCGCATTTACAGAGTGTTGACACAAAACACAAAGTTACATAGTCACTCCAATTACAACTCTGAAACACAGATCCATTAGTGTACCAAACGTACACAAAAGTCTGCACTTGAAGCAGCTGCTCGTACAACAGATGATCTAATGACATGTGTGGCAGCAATTCAACAAATGCAATTACAGGGAGAGGAAAGTCCAGGGACTTCTAGAGAGGCAGGAGTTTAAATTAGTCACTTGCAGAGCTAGACAGCACACTGGGTGAGCATACAGCAGAAAGAGAGTTAGTATTTCCCACTAGCACATCTACTCCACAATCAGCCTTACAACTATCCAGTACAAGCCATACCACACCCATTTGCCAATTATACTGTGCCGGCCTCAAATGAGATTTTAACACCGATGCCAGCCATAGGCAGCATAGCCCCAAAATCTATAAACTCTCTCCCAGATCCAGCTTTGAATCCAGGGATGGAAGCTACACATGGCCCACATGAGTAGACAGCCTTCATCCTCCGAATGCTGTCCCTCTTGCACTGATAGCACACACAGAAAGGCGAGCAGTCAGGCAAAGGGGCTTGATGCTGAAAGGAAAACTACACAGAACGAGATAGTGAGTGTAAAAATGAGGGTCATGAGTATCTCGACAGTAAAATGCGTTATGAGCTGAGGGAACGTGGCAATAATAACAAAAGCAGCGCAGACAAAAAACAAAGGTAAAGGTTATTCAAGTGGGCAATATCCTGTTTAGAATAGGAAATGTTAAAGTTAACAAACCATGGACACCCTCTGAAATTACAGATTTGATTGAGAGATCTCCTGACCCCCTGTGTGAGCTTGATGTTTTTGTGAACGGGTTTTCTCAAGTGTGCAGAAATTATAATTGTCTTGTAATGGATGCAAAGCAATTGTTGGAGGGTGCTTACAAACTGGAATGGCGTTACTATAGTAAGCTGTTTAAATTTCCTGAGCCAGATGAGGACAGTGATTGGCCTGCCAAGAAATCAATCATTGAGTGGTTGGAGGACCTTCAAAAGTCAGTGAATAAGGCATCAAACGTGCAGTCTGACTTTACCCAAGTCATAAACTGTGTACAGGGTCCTCAAGAGACAGTAACAAAGTTCATTTACCACTTTGATCAGACATGGAATAGCTATTCAGAGCCACAAGGGGAAGACAATAAAAATCCACTGCTCAAGGTACATTATTTGGTTAATGCAATGCGCCAACAAGTTCAGCTAGCTTATAAGATAGCTGTGATTGAGTGGGAGACTGTAAAATGGCAGGAAACAGTAGATAAACTACTTGCCATGGAGAGAGCAGGTGTCTTTGCAGTTGCTAATCGTCAGTTTGACAGTCAGTCTCAAATGGCACAGTTTGTTAACCCCACATTTGTTTTCCCAAATTAAAGACAAAGACCAAAGACCGTGAAAGATAAGCAGGCAAAGGTGAAATGTTTTGGATGTGGGCAATATGGGCATTACAAAAGGGAGTGTCCTAATAGACAGCCAAAATGAAATTGTCGTGCCATCACATATCCACAAAGAAACTTACCTGCTTGCCCAGCAAAGAGGAAGCACAAGACTAGGGAGGCCATGAGGCGACAGGATCAGATAACAATAAATCATTTTCTAATTAGACAGATCAAGATGGTGCAAATGACAATGATATTGTGAATGAAGCTGTTAAAATCACCTGCTGAAGACCCTGTTTTACCACTTGAAATTAATGGAGTAAGGGTTAACGTTTTAGTTGACAGTGGGGCGACTCTATTAGCAGCCAATAATGAGAATGTGTGTGGTTTAACAAACGAGTATGTAGCTATGTAGCTACAGTGGGAGTTGCAGGAGTGCCGCTCTATGAACCAATGTCAGGTGGGTTATATCTGACTATTCCTGATGGTGAGGTAATACAGGCTGCACATTTGATACCATCAAGTACAAATGTACATTTCTGCTGGATTTTACAAAATTTTATTTTAAGCAATCTTTTCTATTTCCAGAATTCAAACACTGGCTAAAACCTCTCCAGCTTGCGTGGCCTTGATGTCTGCTGCTAGACTGGCCTTATGAACTTTCTGTACTACAGCTGTAAACCCGTCAGATGAGTACATACACAGAGTACAGAACATGCTAAACTTACAACAGTGGCTGGAAGGTAAGCAATTTCTCTATGTTGGTCCACAAGTGTGTGCAATGCCCTTAAGGTTAACAGAAACACAAAACGCTCATGCAAAACACAGAAGATATACCATTTGTTGTGATACCCTTGACACCAGGCAATGATTTAGGACACATCGGAGACATGGTTAAACAATGTCACTCTGTTTCACAATTAGAAACTTCACTGCAACCAGCACAGAATCTCAGTAATGACTGCTCTCAGCTAAAATTTAAACAACCTGTTGACAGAATATCTGCCATTTTTACTAAACAGAATATACTTTTCTTTTCAAAATTGAATTTGGCCCTTCTGCAGAACCTTCAGAAGTGCCTCCCGCACTATGGGCAAAACATAAAAATCATGTGGGCTTAGTCACAGACTGAAGCTAATACTCGGTTGCCAAGAATAAGGCAAAATAGGCTTTCTCCAAGAGCCGCTAAAGGCATAGAAGGAGTTATAGAATCACTTTTAGAGCAAGGTGTACTTGTCAAAATCTCCAGTCCATGTAATATACCAATTCTGCCTCTAGAGAAGGCAGGTCGACCTGATGATTTGCATTTTTTCAAGTTTAACAGCAATCAATGATATTGTCATTCCAACTGCACCAATTGTTCCAGATGTCAATTCAATCCTAGCTTCTGTACGATCTAATTCTAGCCACTACACAGTCATTTATCTATTTTCAGACTTTTTCTCAATTCCATTGCACCCAGACAGCCAATATTTGTTTGCATTTAGTTTTAAGGGGGCCCAACTAAGCTGGATCAGAACCCCTCAAGGGTACTGTGAGAGTCCTGCACAGCAGTTAAACGTGATCTTGATGACCTCTGCCTTCCCGTGGGGGCTCCACACTTTTGCAGTATGCTGATGATCTGTTGATAGCCTCACCATCAGAGAAGGCTTGTCGAGTTGACTCTATTACACTCATGAAACGCTTGGCAGAATGTTGGCACAGAGCATCATTGGCCAAACCGCAATTTTATCAGCCACAGGTGACCTATCTGGGACATATACTCAGTGTCAATATGCCTCTGCCAAAGACAAGGAAAGACTTTTTGGGCATGGCTAACTACTGCAGACACTGGCTGTTTGACTGTGCTGCCATGGACTCTGTTTTGCACTCAGCCACTTTACAAGCTGCACCGAAGAATGTTGTATGGACAGATGAACTTTGTAAAGCATTTGAGGATATTAAGCATGCTCTCTCCTCTGCTCCAACATTTGGCCTGCAGGACTATACGCAGCCGTTCTACCTCCATGTCAGTGAGAGAGAAGGCTTTGCCTCAGGGGTCCTCATCCAGAAACATGCCTCACACCACCCATGCGTACTACAGTGCGAGACTCTCTCCAGTGGTGAAGGGTATGCAAGGCTGTCCGAGAGCTGTTGCAGGAGTAGCAGAAATGATCGAAAAATCATCTCCAATTGTTTTAGATCATGACTGTGCAATTCAAGTCCCTCATACAGTTTTACACATTCTTAATACATCTGCTACACAACACTTGTCAGCAGCTCGTCGCTCTGGTTATGAGGCAACTATTCTGTCAAAGATCAACATTACACTTAAATGCTCACCTCCCCTTAACCCTGCCGGATCTAAAGCAGACACCAATTCCAAACTTCGATCTAATTCTGTATACTGATGGGTTCGCTACATGGCCTCAGACAACAAAATCATTGCAGGCTATGCAGTTGTTAATGATCGAGAAGTTCTAGAGGCAAAGTCACTCCCAGAGGATACATCTGCACAAGTTGCTGAAATATATGATCTTACCAGAGCATGTATTTTAGCTGAAAATAAAGTAGCAACCATTTATACAGGTTCATGTTATGTGTCACGAATGATTTTGGTCGGATCTGGAAACAAAGAGGCTTCCTGACCTCAGGAGGTAAGCCCATCCAATATCACGCACTAGTAGCAGCACTGTTAGATGCCATTATGTTACCAAAACAACTGGCAATCTTCAAATGTGAAGCTCACACCAATGATACTGATCCTGTCGCACCTGGAAATACGCTAGCTGATAATACAGCTAAATAAGCAGGAATTTCACAAGATCTTGTACAGAGATGCATAGCTAGCTAGCAGCCGAAACATGTCAACAAGGTAAATACACGTTACTGTACTGACTTACAAAAGAACCCAAGAAGTTAAAGTACATAAGAAGACAAAATGAACATCTTCGGTTTAACAACTATCTTCCCATGCCAAAAGGACCATTCACAAGTCTGCAGATACACTTTGCACACATGCCACCCTGTCAGGGATTCAAATACTTGTTAATAATCACTGATGCTTTTTCTAAATGGGTGGAAGCTTTTCCTGGAGGATGCAGTGACAGTGGTAAAGTGTCTCATGAAAGACGTTATCACCAGGTTTGCAGTGCCACAAAGCATTAACAGTGACAGACAACCAGCCTTTGTCTCAAAAATAACTCGGTATTTGTCAGAAGTTTAGGGTTTTGAGCGGGCTGTTTCATGGCACCCACCAAGTTCAGCTTATGTTACGAGAATGAATGGCACAATTAAAGAGAAACTAACCAAAACTGTCATGGCCACTGGCCTGATGCATTGCCCATTGTGCTTTATTCTATTAGAAGCTCACCCAACAGAACAACAGGGCTGATTCTACATGAGTTCTTGATGGGAAGACCCACGTCCATTGGAGTAAGTGCTCCACTTACACCTCACAAAGTCACCTTGTTATGGACTGAGGAGTACCTTGCTGACTATATCAAAGCACTTGTTGATGTAATCAGGAGATTTCATTTACAGGTTCAAAATAGGGTCCTGAGGCCATCTGAGGAGAACACACACACTTTTGTACTAGGTGATTTTGTACTAATTAAATATTGGAGAAGCATTCTCTTCTTCCCAGGTGGAAGGGGCCATACCAGGTGTTACTGACAACACGGACAGCCATTAAGGTGCAGGGGAGGCCAGAATGGGTACACACTACGCGGTGCCAAAAGGTCCCGGTGCCAGAGGAGGGAGAAAGGGAAAGACAGAAACCTCCTGCTCCTCTGCCAGAGGGCCCGAGCGCCGCGGTGTCTTGCACTCCTTCTACTTGGTGGGGTGGTGTACTGGTCATACACCGACCAGTCTAATGAGTTGGGAAAACATACAGCTCAACTCAGGAGCACCCTCTAGCTCAACATCCAAGAGACTCTGTGAAGCAGTCTCCTTAGAAAACAAAGAAAAAAGGTATTTTATACACATGGACAATATGGAACAGACTAATGGGTTTGTGGGTGCAGGATTGCCCCAGAGAAGAAGAACTGTGAGCACTAGTGCTGTGAGCACTAGCACTAGTGAGCACTCAAGTTCGAGATGTCAGTACGGGAACTGTGTGGTGGCAAGAGGACAAGCAACAATGGGAGTGGGTAACAGAAAGCACCTCAAATGTGCAGGTTGAGCAATTTCAACGATCGCCTGAGGTAACACTTGTTCGATACACACCAGACAGATCCTGAGTAAATAATGACCTTGTCAATCAAGAAATGGTTTATTTTTATTTTAATTGTGTGTAGTTGTGCAAAAGGAGAAATTCAATTTGTCAACTGGACAAAGTTTATTTGGTCAAATACGTTTCGCAGCTCATCCAAGCTGCTTCTTCAGTTCTGGTCAGATTCTGGCGGACACTGCTTTATATCTGCCTGAAGGGAGGAGCTAATTACAATGAAAATTACTCTGAGACTACCACACCTATTTGTTTACAGTTTCTGTTAGTTAGGTGGGTCTATTCAATATGGAGTGGGAGTGGGGGTGTAGTTCGGGGCCATGATGGGTGTTTTCACACCTCTGGACCTAACCTGGCTGCCCTATTGTTTTCTCTGTTTGTTTTGATTTAGGTTTGAGGATATATAAAGGGGAGACAAATGATGTCTGAGACCTCCATTTCTGTTCAAGGAAGGATTCTCTTTCTTGATAAAAATAGCCTCTTTAACGCCCCTCTCAAACCAGTTCTTTTCTCTGGCCAGGATCTGGACCTCACTGTCCTCAAAGGAGTGGCAGATTGTGGTCCACTTTGGCTCTTCCGTCTGTGCTGATACATTCGTTTGAAAAGTGGCTGTTTTGTTTCTCCAATGTCCATTCAGTGTAGTGAAGACTGCAGGGGGTGCTACATTGGAGAAACAAAACAGCCACTTTTCAAACAAATGTATCAACACAGACGGGAGAGCCAGAGTGGACCACAATATGCCGTACATCTCCACCTAAATGCCACGGGCCACTTCTTTGAGGACAGTGAGGTCCAGATCTTGGACCTCACTGTCCTCAAAGAAGTGGCCCGTGGCAGATCTTGGTCGTGGTCCAGATCTTGGACCTCACTGTCTTTGCCTTTTATTTTAATTGTTTTTTTCACCTTATTATTATATACTTTAATATTTACTTTTACACTGCAGAGGACACACTCAGGACACAGGACAGTTACAGGAGCAGAGGACACACTCAGGACACAGGACAGGTACAGGAGCAGAGCACACCGCAGTGTTCATCCAGGAGGACACAGAACAGTTACAGGAGCAGAGGACACTGGACAGTTACAGGAGCAGAGGACACCGGACAGTTACAGGAGCAGAGGACACTGGACAGTTACAGGAGCAGAGGACACCGGACAGTTACAGGAGCAGAGGACACCGGACAGTTACAGGAGCAGAGGACACTGCAGTGTGGAGCAGGAGGAATATGAGAGCTGATCTGGAGTTAAGACTTTTCAGAGATTTTATCTGCTTCTCTGGCATAGAATGTCATCATTGTTAAAACATGTTTGTGGTGTTTTATTTGAAATTAGGGTTAATGTAAGGACTGTTTCCGTGAAACAAATTGTTTTTGACTGTCCATCTAGTGTGACACTTGTATTAAGATTTGAATGTGCTGCTTCCAGAGTCTTCTACAAACAGACAGTGATATCCAGAGCACTGCTGTAGCTGTGGGTAAGATCATGAACGTTAGAGTTGATGTTAGTCGTTTTTTGCACCATTCTGAAAGTGAGGTTAACAGTTAAAATAAAAAGACAAAAACAAAATGAAATCTCTGCATTTTTCAGAAAACAGGAAGATGTTTGAGAACCAACAAAATACAGACCACAGATGAACAAAGTAAGTAAACCAACTAAAATGATGTGAAAACACTTTAAGCACATTTGAGAATGCATGTTAAAATAAGTGTGTACACAGAATTAAATTATACATAAAAAATAAAACCATAAATAAAGAAGGCAAATTTTCAAGATAAGATAAGGTAACATAAGATAAATATAATATTCAGCATGATTTGCTCACATTTCATCAACATGAAAAAGTGACATTCATGTTCTGAGAAAAATATGTGTAGAGGGGATCGAAATAAGTTTCAGAGCCTAAACATAATTTTATTGCATGCAACTGCCTTCCATATTTTTTTTACACAAATCCAGCAACCTTTTTTTTTCAGTGTACTTAACTTGATTTTTTTAATTTGACTTATTTACATATTTTAATATTTACTTCTACTTATTTTCAATTTTAATATTTATTTTTATTACATTTTAATTTTACTTATTTACTCAATTTTAATTGTATTTAATTTTACATTTTAATTTTACGTCATTTTAAATTTAAATTATTTACTTAATTTGAGTATTTACTTATATTAAGTGTAAAATCCCTCAGTCTTCTAGATAGAATCCATGGCAAAAGGAGAAATTAAATTTGTCAACTGGACAGAGTTTATTTGGTCAAATACGTTTCACAGCTCATCCAAGCTGCTTCTTCAGTTCTGGTCAGATGCTACCGGACACTGCTTTATATCTGGTGCTCCCAGAGATTCACAAACAGGGAATACCCCTTCAAACCCACTGTATGTAGCACAGACTCCATCACGTACAATGTGACCAAATACCTAAAAACCATCCTGGCTCCTCTGGTGGGTAACATGGAGCACCATATTGAGAACACCGCCGAATTTGTGAACAAAGTCAAGCATCTCCAGTTTGACCTGGATGAGACAATGGTTTCCTTTGACGTGACTTCTCTTTTCACTTGTATCCCTACATCTGTAGTGGTGGACGCAGCAAATGGCTACAAGTTTCATGCTTCACTCTAAACACAAAAAAACTGTTACAATGTACTTTAACAAGAAGCAAATCTGGTCCACTATTTAACGTTCAAGGACAAATTATTAATAATGTACAGGAAGTGAAATATTTAGGCCTGTATTTGGATTCGGCCCTGTCCTTTGATAAATAAATTAAACGTCTAAGTAAAGTTATAAAATTTAATATTGCAAACTTCAGACATATTCAGCACTTCCTAAACATTCAGGCATCAAAGGCTTTTCCTCATGCCATGATTTTTTTCTCACTTACATTATTGCTTTAATCTGTTTTTGATAAAAAAATCATTGACTTCTCACTATTGTGACATACTGAACAGATACAACCTGTTAAACTTTGCCAATATTTAATATATTTTTTTATTCTGAGATGGGGCTGCTCCATAGAATTCTCCACAATGCTGCTCCCCCTCCTTTAAGAGGCTTCTTCCAGTTAAGATCAGAGCAGATGACCAGAACATCAAGTTCATCTGTAAATTCTGATCTGACCATTCCCTTTAAAATGACTGTGATGGGACAGTCGGCTTTCTCAAACACAGCAGCAAAAAACTGGAATATGCTTCCAGCTGATCTTAAAACTTGCACTATCACACTTTCTCTCATGGACTAAAACAATGTCTTCTGAGCAGCAGGCGTGTCAACATTAGGCTTCTTCAAACATTTAAACATTCTGACTGATTGTACTGTAGAGGTATTGTGTAGATGTAAACGTGTTATGTTTGACATTTGATGGTCATGTTGTTGATTAATTGTAATAATACTGATGAATTTGGTAAATGTGCATTTTAGAGGATATTGATGACAATGAAATTTTTAGAAGATAATGATGAATCTGAAATCTTGAATTTATAGAAATTAGAATGAATTCATTTTGATTGTTTTAAATGATGCCTGACAATTGGCTCTTAGGTTCAGGAACAGAGGTTTGGCTCTCGGTGCCCACTTCTATACATCTTTAGCAGTTGATGCATGTGTTTTTATTGGGAACAATATTCACTCAGATTAAGTGTTTGGTGTAGCTGATGAAGAACATGTTTCAGTGCTTTTGGGGTTCCTGGGAGGGGGGTCATTCAAATCCATCAATGGGTGCAATGTTGATGTTGTAATTTTGACGTTAATTTTGCTATGGCTATTCAATTATTGGGGAATCACACTCTTTAGCCTCCCCGGTAAGGTCTATTCCAGGGTACTGGAGAGGAGAATCCGACCAATGGTCGAATCTCGGATTCAGGAGGAGCAGTGTGGTTTTTGTCCCGGCCATGGAACACTGGACCAGCTCTATACTCTCCATTGAGTGCTCGAGGGTTCATGGGAGTTTGCCTAACCAGTCCACATGTGCTTTGTGGATCTGGAGAAGACATTTGATTGTGTTCCTCATGTGGTCCTGTGGGGGGTGCTCTGGGAGTATGGGGTCCAGAGCTCTTTGCTAAGGGCTGCCCGGTCCCTGTATGACCGAAGCAGGAGCTGTGTTTGCATTGTCGATAGTAAGTCGGACCTGTTTCCGGTGCATGTTGGACTCCGCCAGGGCTGCCCTTTGTCACCAGTTCTGTTCATTGTTTTTATGGACAGAATTTCTAGGTGCAGTCAGGGGCTGGAGGGGATTCGGTTTGGGGACCACAGGATCTCATCTCTGTTTGCAGATGATGTTGTCCTGATGGCTTCATTGGACCAGGACCTCCAACGTGCACTGGGGCGGTTTGCAGCCAAGTGTGAAGCGGCTGGAATGAGGATCAGGTCCTCCAAATCCGAGGCCATAGCTCCTGACCAGAAAAAGGTAGCTTGCCCTCTCCAGGTGGGTGGAGAGTCCCTGCCTCAAGTGGAGGAGTTCAAGTATGTCAGGGTCTTGTTCACGAGTGAGGGGAGGATAGAGCGTGAGATTGACAGGCGGATCGGTGCAGCGTCGGTAGTGATGTGGTCGCTGTACCGGACCGTATTGGTGAAGAAGGAGCTGAGCCGAAAGGCAAAGCTCTCGATTTACCGTCAATCTTTGTTCCTACCCTCACCTATGGTCATGAGCTTTGGGTAATGACAAAGGACAAGATCGCAGATACAAGCGGCCAAAATTAGTTTCCTCCGCAGAGTGGCTGGGCGCTCCCTTAGAGATAGGGTGAGGAGCTCAGTCACAAGGGAGGAGCTCGGAGTAGAGCCGCTGCTCCTCCACGTCGAGAGGAGCCAGCTGAGGTGGCTCGGGCATCTGTTCCGTATGCCTCCTGGACGTCTCCCTCAGGAGGTGTTCTGGGCATGTCCCACCGGGAGGAGGCCCCGGGAAAGACCCAGGACACGCTGGAGGGACTATGTCTTTTGGCTGGCCTGGAAATGTCCCCCCGGGGGAGTTGGAGGAAGTGTCTGGGGTGAAGGAAGTCTGGGAGTCCCTGCTTTGACTGTTGCCCCCGTGACCCAGCCCTGGATAAGAGGAAGAAAATAGATGGATGGATAGACTATTTTTTTATGTCATTGACCATTTACTATTTACTGATGTTTTGTGATTGAGTGTTCCAGTCTGAGTATGCTTCCAGGATAGATATTAATTTCAGTGTGTCACTTGGTTGAAACCAGTAGAAAGGGTTTCAAAAGGGAGGAATTCTAAGAGAATTTAAGTCATTTATCCTCCACGTTACATCTTTCAGTTTAACATTGACTTACAGGAGCTATAATAAGACGATCATCTTCCCTTGGCACACCATTGACATACCATTATCTAAACTGTGGCATATTGCAGTCTAACCCGTGCCTACTGGCCTTCAGAGTCTCACTAAATACTGACTAACTGGTGCCTACTGGATTTCAGAGTCTCACCACACTTGCTTTGTAAACCATCTCCTTTGGAAGCATAGTAAAGGGGCTTGAACACTCAAAGATCATACTATGTTCACTTTTGAAATCATCAGTCCCCCGGGCCCGTATTATTGATGGTAAATAAACTTCTCCTGCTTAAGACATCCAGTTGGTCTCCAGTCTTTTACTTCCACCCTTTCTTGGACAAGCTGAAAACAGTATAGATTAAACCCATCTATCACAAAGGAGATGAGCAGGTTACAGCCCTACACTACATTACAGTTCAGATTTGTGGAGGGGTGTTCCTATTCACAGAAGGAATTTCTTTTGAGCAAACACCTGTAATGAATAAATGGAGAGAAGGAGAGGAGATTCACAAATAAACCTTATACACACCAGCTCGGCTAGGCTGCTGACTTTTCAATAGTTTACACGTGTTGAAATTACACTAACAAGTTTTTGTGTTCAACATTCAAGCCATTTTTATTTGTCCAGACAGAAAAATACACTGAATGTTCTGCATGTTTTTTGTCATGAGGATATCACAAAGAACCATAAACCAGAACTAAAGATCTCAAGGTTCCCGAACGAACAAAATTTTCCAGGCTATTTTTCAATGTAAAAAGGCAAATTTAATATATATATATTGTGAGATTATTTTGTGAGATAGTTTTTTTTATTACTTATTTTTCTATTTGATTTTGACTTGTACATATATATTTATATAAAAAGGCCTTATTGACTCCCGTCTCTTGCTATTTATTTGCTACTTATTTAGAATATTATATTGTGATGTGTGAGCTGCAATGTCCAAGTAATTTCTTTTGTGGAACAACAAAGTTTGTGTAAGTTTAAAAGTGTGTGTGTGTGCCCAGTAGTGCTGCAACTAATGAATATTTTGCTAATTAATTAACCTAGTGATTAAGTGAATCAAATCTAATCCAGTAGTTGTTTACATTGCAAAAGGCTTGCGAATATGAGAAACAAAATGTACTCAGTTTAAGCCAAAGGAACGTCCTGGTGGAGTATATTTACAGACAAGGTTTTTTTTTTTTTTCATGAAAAACACAAATTTTAACACATTTCCTGTGTGATTCGGATTCAACTGCTGCTTTGTCTGAGTCATAAAACCTCTGCTCTCAGCACGTGACTCTCTCCAGTTAATAATAGTTGGCGGTTATCTAAAAAAATGTATTTGTTGCGATTAATCCTAAAGGTGCAGTGTGTAACCTTTCAGTTGGGGGTCCGTCGCTTGCTTGCTTGTTTCTGTGGATATGTCATTGCTCTGCCTGGAAGGTTTCACAGTATCACATTAAAGCGCTCTACCTACATTTATTCAATTACAGGTGGTTTTATAGCTCAAAAATTCCTAGAAAAACAGGCATTCTGACTGTGAGCGGGGTCGCCTCTCCACAGATCTGACCTGTAACTTGTTCTGGTTTGGTCTCCATGAAGATAAGAAAAGTTTAATGCCATACTGTGAAACATTCCAGACGAAGCAATAACATTTCCATAGGCAAAAGCATTTGATGGACCCTTCACCAGAAAAGTTACACAATGCACTTTTAATCTCAATCTAAAATTATTCTAGCTTTCATTTAGATTGAAGCACCATGATTTGCATATAGAATAAATATTATTATATATTTTGTTATTATTATGTTATTATATTTCATACAACATATCAGTTCATTTAACACAGCATTGCTGTGTATAATGTTATCTTGTGATTTCTTCAAACCAGTTAAAACCAAATCTCTCCATACAGTTAGGCTGAAATAAATGAGCAGTTTTTCCTTTTCTCTCGATGACGATCTCTTGCTGTGTGGGAACATTAGCGGCAGCTCAGCGTGTCAGCCATGTCAAGTGTTACAGTCCCCTTCCCGTTTCAGAGCGGAAAATATCTCCCCAGAAATGAATTCACATCCAAAGGGCTTGTCTTCCTAAAATGATTAACCCTTTGGAGAGCGCATTATTGAGATTTGAGTGGAGCCGCTGCTGTTCCGCGTGCCTTGATTGTCCCTGTGTTCGTCATTATAAAGAAAAGAAATGTTGAATAGGAGAGGCACATTTTCCCACAGGCACTCAGCTCAGAAAAATACCTCTTTGTGGCAGGTTCCCATCCCAAAACCAGGGTCCAGGGTCCACTATTGGCTCCGGCACAATGCTCTTATGAAGGACTGACCCCTCATTGACCAGCTACTAATCAGTGACAGCCAAGTTCAGCTGACAGGCAGTTTGTGTGGAATTTGTACTTGACCAAGAAGCCAGAACAGGAATTAGCACGATGTAATTTGGTTGTATCATGTACACAATAACATAAAACTTTAATTTATTTATTTATTTATTTTTTTTTCATAATTGCAAAGTATCTTAGGACTAAATATATGTTACATAAAACATATTCAGATATTAAGAGTATATATATATATATATATATATATATATATATATATATATATATATATATATATATATATATATATATATATAGAGAGAGAGAGAGAGAGAGAGAGAGAGAGAGAGAGAGAGAGAGAGAGAGAGATCGATAGATAGATAGATAGATAGATAGATAGATAGATAGATAGATATAGATTTAGATATATATAGATATATATAGATATAGATAGATAGAGATAGATAGATTTTTTTTATAGATTTTTTTTTATAGATTTTTTTTAATCTGGTTGCTAATGCTTTTCTGAATATTTTCAAGTTTGAGAAGGGCGTGTTTTTCTAACCTTACGCAGTGACGTGCATGACGGGAGACCCAATCAGCGCTCCACATTTTGTTTATGCGGAAGTGCTATGGCGGACGTGGTGAAGACGAGTGGAGACGCTGCAGCTCCAAACCAAAGCAGAAAAATGTCCGGTTTCAGGGACTGCGTGGCTGAGATGTTAAGAGAGTTAGCGGAATTTGGAAAAGAGGTTTGTCAACGTCGTTTAATCCACGTAGAACCGAGTACAACGCTATTTGTGGAAGATTTTGATCATCTGCTAACTGCACATGCTAATGTTTTTAGCATTCATCCCATTCATTTAGTATTAAATAGCAGCCGTTTAAACATGAACGCATTTTACTGACTGAAATGCTTATTAAATATTTGGTACGTTTTGATTGTATGTCTTATGTAGTAGTAACACGTGTTTTTAAAGTAACAGTGCCGTAGTTGGCATGCATGATCTTTGAGTTTAGTGAAGGCTTTGTATATACACTCTACTTTGTACAGAATAAAGTCAGTATGATTTTAAAAAGCAGTTTCTCTAAAATGTTGAAATAATCAAACTACCCTTTACCTTAATAACTTGATAACCACATCATGTGTATTTAGTTTTGAAGCACTCTATTACACTAAAAGAGACAATTTACTGCGCAAAGTAATAATACAAGCAGTAATAATACTCATGTAAATATAATAATAAAATAATCTTGTTTTTTATGTATAATATGTTTTGTACTTCATAAATACATTTCATGTGCTAAATTGTATTCCACAGCGATAGTTACTGAATGCATTTTATTTTTGTTTTAGCTCAAATTTGGAGACGCTGCTTTGAAAATTCATGTCCAGTCGAATGCAGTGGATCGTCAGTCCTATTCACCAGCTCATGTTTACAGCTGTTTACAACAGCACATCTCAAAACTGCAGGTAACAGTAGCACATCACAATTTATTTATTTTATAAATATATTTTTATTCAGTACTTGAATAGCTGCTGCAGTTTGCTCAGTTCATAAACATAATGTAATGTGAAAGGTGTTAATATTAATTAATATGCAAACAGTTTTGACATGATGAGGGAAAACATTTTTAAAAGAACTTCTAAATTATTTCTGTCTCTATTTCCTTTGCTTAATTTAGAAAGTATAGATTGCATTGTTTTGGTTCAACATTATATAAATTATTTTGCCCTAAAAAAAAAAAAAAGATCCAAATAGGCAAAAAACTATTCTCAGTGGAAGTATGTAAATCTGTATTATTGAATCCAATAATGTACAAAAAAAAATCTTAATCTGGGCTGATCATCGGGTTATCTTAAAAATAATGCAGACTTGAAGAACAAATGGTTGATTAATTATTATTGATTCGTATTCAAACATTTTTAAGTGACACATTATTGGTTAAAAATGTAATTGTTGACTTTATTCTCTTATAAACATTCTTCTATACTTGTTTTCACTTTCTAGGCTGTGTCCAAAAGCCTGAAGTCAATGCTGGACTCGGACAAAGCATCTGAAGACGGCATTACATCACTCCCACTTAAACCGCAGATTTCCTCTCGCTCGGATCCTCCCCTCTCCGTCGCCACGGAGAGCCAAAGCGATGATGTCATGGTCCAGATCCGAGCCGGGAAGTCGGAGGTGGGTGTCGTCTGCCCATCAGCTGTTCTGAAAAACCCCACTTTACTTTATGTCAAGCCAATGAATAATGGCTAGTAATTGCAGCAGAGGATGTGCACATGAGGAGACTGGGATCTGATAAGCCAAGTTGGGCATAGAATATAAGCAGTGCTCTGGTTGTGAGATGGGCCGAGCGGAGCATCGGTGGAGGGCTTTGAGAGAGAGCCAGGCCCTTGATGCATGATGAAGTGGATGCTCATTACTCTGAGATTGCATGTGGATGAAGGACAAGAGGCCCTATTCTGTTGTGCATTTATTTTGGTAGCCAAGCAAACAGTATTCATATTTGTCCCACGTGATGACAGCTTGCAATTCAACTTTTTTTGGCCACCTGTAAAAGTGCTGCTGTGACTGTGTGTCTCGTGGCGTTTAATGTAAATTGCTTTGTGGTGTTTGTCCCTGGCCATTATGATGAAGTGGCCCAAAACGCATGAATGCATTCTTGACACCTATCAGCAGGCCATCAGAGCATTACATCTTATTATGCCTGCTGTCTGTTCTTTGTAATCCCCAGATCGAGCGGAGAATATCTGCATTTATGGAGCGCAAGCAGATGGAGATCAATGAAAACAATGTACGAGAGTTTTGCAACGTGATCGACTGCAATCAGGGTGAGAATGGTGGGGGATGATGGGGGAGGAGGGGGAGGGCAGGGGGGCGCGCGGCTCAGATTGCCAATGTTTGGGAGAGAGCTGATTTCCACAGGCGAGAGGTCAGGCTGAACTGCTGCAGGAGTGGGCTGAAGGAGCTAACACTCTGGGCCTCAAAGCACCACCGGCTCCGTCCAGAAAAACAGGCGCGCTCACAGGCCTTTGAATCCCAGCTCTTAACACAGCCAGTAATAGAAATCAGGGCACGCTAATGGCAGCCCTCACAAGTGACATATATACATTTTTCCTAAATGCATTTAATTAGTCTTTTGCATCGGTCTGATTACATTTCAAATGTCTCCTCTTTAGAAAACAGCTGCGCCAGAACTGATGCTGTGTTCACGCCATATCCAGGATTTAAAAGCCACGTCAAAGGTAAGAAACACATGTTTGCTGAAAATGTCAATGTGACATTTTAGGCAGACTTGTTTTCACAATTGTGTTTCATCATTTTTAAAATTAGACATAATTATGACCAATCACAGGCCAGTAATACCACGTCTGATTACGAGGCTTAAGATATGCAGATTTAAAGGGATATTTATTATTGTCTAATGCAGTGTTTGGGCCTGGTCTGTTTGTTGTTTTTGATGAAAGGTTACTTTGGGCCAGAGTCCCATCCACTGCTTCTTATGTAGTCTCATGTAAAGGCCATGTAACTTTTTCCTTTGCACATTACATCAGTATTTACTTGTATAATAAATTTGTGGTTTGGTTTAGTTTATATAGATCCCCATTCGTCCCTGTCTGTGGTTCATGTAAAAGCAACCTCGTGCTGACCTTACACTTCTGTCCTCAGTGACTCGTGTGGTGAACAGTTATGGGCCACAGACTCTGATGGGCTCCAGTCCCACAGACCTGCGGCAGACTCAGGCCCCAGCTCTGCCTCAGGACTGTGGAAACGCTGCCATAGAAGAACGACTACAAAACATCGAGGAGCATCTCAAACTGCCTTCAGGTCAGTCAGGGCTGTCATCATGATCACTATATCAACTTCTCCATCAGTATGAAAGCTGGGATAATATATTTTAGAGCTCAGTATTGATCATAGGATTTGAGCCGTAGAGGGTTGAATAAATAACTCTTATGGCTTATTATTGCTTCAATCTGCTGTTTATTTGTTGCAGGTCAGTCATTTTAAAGGTCCTATATTACACAAATTGGACTCTTGTGACCTTTAAATCATGTTAGAATGTTGTTACCCCAAAAACATACTGGAATTGTGTTCTGTTTCATTCACACATGCTTGAGTAACCCTTTATTAGTAGTCTGTTGAAAGCATGAATGTTACTAGGCAGGGTAACCTTCACCTGTTCGCACCTACGCTATATTTAAAAGAATGTGTTGTAACCAGTACTTCTACCCTTTTCACCTCTGTTATATTTGGCTCACAAGGAAGTCAACAAAACTCCATATATGTAACACACTCTGGTTATTTTTTCCTCTCCAACATATATAAATACCGAACTTGACCTCCTAGATGCTTGATTTTTATCCATGCATGTACCGCAGCCTGCTTTGTAACTCCTGCTTCCCTTCATCTGATCAGATCATCTGAAGTCTCTTAATATTTTCCACCACGATTTCATCTGTCTACATCTCCAACGCTCAGAATTCTCTGTTCCACCTTGTGATATAATTTAGTGCTAGATTTCAAGTTCCTTTTACCTTTAGTTCAGTAGAGAAAATGCTGAAATGATGATCCAAATGATTCTAGTAAAGGTGTGTGGACTTTAAAAACACAGTGGAGCACTTTCTGTATTACCACCATGACATCACAAGGTGGAACAGAGTGTTTTCTGTTTGAGAGGAAAAACTCCTAATGTCTAAATCTGCAGGGTTTGTGTGTTGTGTGTGAATGCAACAAAACACAACTCCAGGTTTGTTTGTGATGATGAAACATTAGAACAAAGATCAGAAAATAGTGATATATGGGCCCTTTAATGGTGTCGTCATCTTTAAAAATGGTTTACTTGGATTGTTGTTGTGTCTGTAGCATAAAGTAGATTTGAATAGTAGCTTCAGCATTTATGACAGGGCTAAGGTCAGTACCAAACCTGCTCCACTCATTCTCCAGGCTCAGCGCTGTGGCCTAGTCATTTGGTTCATTAGATTAATTGCCATTGCATTATAAAGGAAGTGGTCTGAAATGAAACGGCTATTACAGCATGATTTTATGAACAATTTATCAGTAAGTATTTTAGACCTTGGATATGGTGGAGCAGGTGATGTGCCATTGGTTGTAAAGTGAATAGAAATGGAATCCACTAATGCTTCTGTTGTATTCAGGATTGAAGCACTTTTACAGTGCAAATATTAACAAATGAATGAAAGAAAAACTAGCTCCTAACTACTACTATACACAGACATATTTATTTGACACATAAAAGTACAAGAAAGCGCCTTTATTTTGTTGAAATAATGTTCAAAGTCTCAGAAAAATGTCTTTCTTACATGTAAATTGGATAGAATTCTCAATGTGTGACTCTAAAATAGAACTCTCTATTTCCTGCAATTTTCAACATATTTTTCAACTTTTCTTCGCAAATTGCTTCATGATTGGGGTAAAACTATCATTTATATTTATAATAGTTATTATCCCACCAGATTAAGTCAAAATTAGATTAGACATACACCAATGTGTCTGCGTACATTGGTGTATGAGTGTGTGTGGCAATGTGTAATCATTTGCCATTTACAATTAATACTTTTGAGAGCTTTAGCCACACCACCTTTTTTAAGAATTTCTTCAGTTGACTCAAGGGATGTAAGAATAATTGTGATGTCGTATTGTCAAAAGTCTCACAATAATATCGTGGGCCATCACAATATATCGACTTACAAGGTCTCTTTGCTTAAATTAATAGTCATGGTGAGGGACTGAGGGAACTACATAGACCATGATGCTTTGCTCCAGCATCAGTGCAGACTACATGACGAAATAACTGTTCCAAGCATTTTTTTTTTTAATCTTAGTTCTTTGGGTTAAGTCTTGCCAAGGCATATTAAGAGGAAAAAGTAGGATATTCACAGTTTTGTTACAGAATATATACAGCCATAATAAACAGTATCTCTGCTCCCTCTGCCCCTGCCCCTGCCCCTGCCCCTGCCTACAGCCGGCCCGGTACCTCTCAGTGTTTACCAGCGGATAAAGAAACTAGAGGACCGCATTCTGGAGCTTGAGGGCCTGTCTCCGGAGTACTTCCAGACCACGGTGAGAGAGAGAGGCTGCTCTGAAAAGGCAGCCATCTTAATTAACAACACGGCTCCACTGGCCACAAGTACCTTTTGGGGAAAATGTCAGATTATGGTTTGTTAAGAATTATTGGAGCACTTAAATGAAATGATTTCCTCTTACCTCAGGAACAAAGTCAAGTAATTGGGGAGTGTTTTTTGGCTGCAAGATAAAAATAGCAAAAGCGAAGGTGATGACCTAATTTTGAGCATAGTTTTGGATAATTTGGAAAGATTGGAGGAGATAAAAGTAGTAAGAGGAAGCTGACTTTGCTGTCTCAGAGGCTGATAGCGTTAAAATGGTTAAAAATGAGGGTGGTTACTTAAAATTTGCAGCTATCCAACTCCATTTGAAATTGCTGTGGTTCTGTTGGTGTAGTCCGCCCATTAACCCAAGGCTTCACAGTTTGATTTCCACCCACATCTAATGCATTGTGCTGTGAGTGTGTCCTTGAGCAAAACACTTCACCCACCCTCCATTTATTTATTTATTTATTTATTTATTTTTATTATTTGGAGGGTCTTGTTTTTGTTTTCTGCTTGTTTCTATGGATATGTCATTGCTTTGCCTGGAATGTTCCACAGTATGACATTAAACAGCTCTACTTTACATTTATTCACTTACAAGTTGTTTTTATAGCTCATAAATACCTAGAAAATCAGGCATCCAATTTCGATTGCTTTGTATGTCTTGCACATGTGAAGGAATTGACAAATAAAGGCAGTCATTCATTCATTCATTCATTCATTTATTCTGATTGTGAGCAGGGTCGCCTCTCCACAGATCTGACCTGTAACTCGGTCTGGTTTGGTCTCCATGAAGATAGAAAGGTTTAATGCCATACTGTGGAACATTCCAGACTAAGCAATAACATCTCCATGAAGAAAAGCAGGTGACAGACCCTCCACCAGGAATGTTGTGCTATGCACCTTTAAAGAACATGCCCTTTAACGTTGCACAATATTTGAAAAAATATCATATTAATTACTGTACTAAATGTATTCCCATCCTATCTGATATGGTGTGACCAGATTTGCAAAATTCAAAACTGGGGCACACCCGGGTTGCGACGGCTGGTATAAATAGAGCGTAACATTGTCCATTCTCCGCTCACTTTTGGGTCAGTAGAAGATCTGAGGGACTTCTGTAGGTGCAACTGACTGCATTTATTTGCCTTATGGTCATTTCCAAGCATGTTTTTATGTATTTTAGTTAAACAAATGACAGTATATTCCCCTCATTTGGTCAAAAATAGGGACACCTGGGACATTTCTTGTATAGTGGGACAAATCAACGATTTTGGATAAATCTACTGGGACAGATGGCACAGGGCTCAAAACTGGGACTGTCCTGGGTAAATAGGGACTAGCAGGACTAATCAGAGCTAGGTAACAATAGATGCATAATTAACTCCTTGTTTAGTGCGTACTTAAAGATCAGGGTAAAAATCAGGGCCTCTTTCTTTGTTTACGTTTGCAGGGATTAGTGTCCAGTTTTCGTGCCATTCAAATGTCAAGAGCAGGTGACAGTCAGTTCAAATCCCCACCACACGCAGCTGTGCTAAGTTAGTGTTAGCATTTTTCCCACGTAATTGGCCTCAAGTGTTTACAGAGTTGGTTAAACGTACATTAACTCTATACATACGTTTGTTGCTTGTCTTGCTACAGTTGACAACAGATTCTGAAAGCCAAAGTGAGACTAAGCAATACCCAAAGTGATAATACAAATGAAATGTAATAATAATAATAATAATAATAATAATAATAATTCTATGGATATGTCATTGCTCCGCCTGCAATGTTCCACAGTATGACATTAAACAGCTCTACTTTACATTTATTCAATTACAGGTGGTTTTAGAGCTCAAAAATATCTAGAAAAACAGACATTCTGACTGTGAGTGGGGTCGCCTCTCCACAGATCTGACCTGTAACTTGGTCTGGTTTGGTCTCCATGAAGATAGAAAGGTTTAATGCCATACTGTGAAACTTTCCAGACAAAGCAATAACATCTCCATGGAGAAAAGCCTTTGACGGACCCTCCACCAGAAATGTTACATAATGCAGCTTTAAATCACATCTGTGGAGAGGAGGGCTCACTTCCAGTAAAAATACATGTTTCCAAGGTATTTTTGTAGCTATAAAACACCTGTATTTGAATATATTGATTTTTTTTTTTTTTTTTTTTTTGTACTATGGAATATTCCAGGCAAAGCTATAAAATCACCATGGAGACAAGCAAGAAGGTACATTTAACTTGATTAATGTTTCAACTGCATGCATAGAGGTGATAATATTATGTTCAGACAATATTATGTTAAACATAAATGTGTTAAAACATGTCTTTATCTGTAGTTGAGGATTAAGTGTCAGACAAATGTGAAGTGATCTGAAATTTGGAAGTTGGAAATGGACTCTTGTGAGCTTTAAACCATGTTATAATGATGTTCCCTCCTCAAAAATATCCCTGGAGTTGTGTTTTGTTTCATTCACACATGTTTGAGTAACTCTTTATTATTAGTCTGTCTACATCTCCAAAGCTCAAAACACTCTATTCCACGTTGTGATGTCATGAAGTGTTAGTTTTCCTTTAGCTTTCCTTTAGTTCAGTAGAGATTGGCAATTCCAGGGCTGAGATTATCCAAATGATTCTATAATTGAAGGTGTATGGATTTTAAAAACCACCTGACATCACAAGGTGGAACAGAGTGTTTTTTTGAGTTTGAGGTCAGAACTCAGCCTAAATCTGCAGGGTTTGTGTTAAACATGTGTGAATGAAACAAAAAACACAACTCCAGGTCCGTTTGTGATGAAAACAACATTACAGTATAACATAGATCAGAAAATAGCGTAGTATGGGCCCTTTAATCATATAATCGGTTTAATTTGCTCACTTGTTGTTATCCCGCCATGTTTGGGTCACCTTCCTCTGACATCACACCTCTTGTTTTTAATCTCCATGATGATATTCCGCCCTCTCTCTCTCTGTAGTAGCAGCTCCGTCAGATGCTAGTCTCACGCACTGCACACACAAGGATAATTTGGATCAGAGAGGGTCCAGCGCTTGTTTACAGATGAGACTGAGGGTGCTTGAGTTATACATGCCTCTCCCTCTCTCTCTCTTTTACCCAGCATGCAGCTCTCCACACGCTTTTGACTTGGCACATTTTTGAGCAGAGGAAGTGGAGTGTCTTTGAATAAACTGATGGGGTCTTTTATATTCGGAGTGCCACTTTTTTTTCACCAGTCGCCTTTTTATCGCATTTTTTTTTTTATATATCAGAAATTCGAGTGTAGTTTTGTTGTGGTACGAGAGCACAGCACAGTTAGGATCACAATTCTAAAAGTGACGAGGAGTTTTAAAGGGTAAATCTTTGGATAAAATGATAAATACTCGACTGAAACTTGGGTGTGATACAGGTCAGAATATGACTTTAAAGGTCCTGTATTACGCAAAATGAATTTTTGTGAGCTTTAAGTCATGTTATAATGTTGTTTCCTCCTCAGAAACAGACCTGGAGTTGTGTTTTGTTTCATTCACATGTTTGAGTAACTCTTTATTATTAGTCTGTCTACATCTCCAAAGCTCAAAATGCTCTGTTCCACCTTGTGATGTCATGAAGTGGTAGTTTTCAAGTGAACAGCTCCTTTTACCTATAGTTTAGTAGAGATTGGCAATTTCAGGGCTGAAATCATCCAAATGATTCTCTTTGGCTTGCCATAAGCTCTGGAACGCTCTGCCCCCCATGTCCCAACAGCCCCACAGTGGAGTGTTTTAAGTCTCGTCTTAAAACCCACTTTTATTCTCTGGCTTTTAACACCGCGTGGGTCATGTGGTCCTCTGTGTCTTTTATTTATTTTATGTATTTATTGCTATTTTATTATTTTTATGGTTTTGCTTTTATTTGATTTTTACTGGTTTTATTGTTTTAGGACTGGTATAACCAGATTATTAGCAGTTTACCTTTTTGTTGTCTTCATTATAAGTGCAGCACTTTGGAAACTGCTTTGTTTGTAAACTGTGCTGTAGAAATAAAGTAGATTTGGATTTATTGAAAGTGTCTGGAGTTTAAAAACACAGTGGAGCATTTCCTGTATTATTATCGCATGACATCACAAGGAGTGTTTTCTGTTTGAGGTCCGTTTGTGATGAAAACAAACGGACCTCACACAGAAGAACTCAGCCTAAATCTGCAGGGTTTGTGTGTTAAACAGTGTGAATGAAACAAAATACAACTCCAGGTGTGTTTGTGGTGACAAATCACTATAACAGAAATCAGAAAATGGCATAATATGGGCCCTTTAAGTGACTGAAGTTCATGGGAATCAGAATTATCCACCAACTTGCTTTTCATCGTCTTCAAATTCTGTCAGTATGTTTTTACTTTACACCAGTTGTATCGCAAAATTGATGAACTATATGTATTTGTATTTCATAGTGTTTTTTTTTTTTTTTTTAAATAAAGGAATAAAATAAAGATAGAACCAGCTCCAAACGCGTGACTAAACCGGGACTATCCAAGGTCCAAACCCTTTCTCTGAACTAATCAATCTTATCATTACAACATTCCACCTGCGGAACATGTCGTATTATTTTCAGTTTCTTAAGGCCTGCTTCAATGGGCCTATTCATTTCTAAGTGTTTTTATGGCATTCCAGTGGGACTGTTGGTTCTTTGGGTTTGATAAAGTTCTTTTGACTGCCCTTGAGAGACTGAGTCCACACTGTGCAAATGCTTAAGGTCTCCTCTGCTCTTTTTTATAGAGTCACCTGCACAAGCGGCCCAAGCTCACACAGCCACAGGTGGGTACGATCTATATTATATTTTTATTATTATTAAATTAGACCAGGATGTGAGAGTAAGACCTGGTTTTAAATGGTTGTCCACTTAAAATTATCGGATGTGTTAATTTAATGAAAAAAGCATTGAAGCAGGTCTAAAGTAGAGTAAGGCTGCAATCCAATAGAAGCTGCCGGCATGAATCCTCCAAATCTCACTCTGGCCGTGGTCACGGTTGAGAACTCCCATAGAAACGAATGTTGTGGTCTTCAAAGAACAAACTTTATCTGAGTTTCAGAGATTGTTGCGCACTGGACTGTACACATTAGCAAAGACAGAAGGAAGCCTGAGCCTTTTACAGGATTTACAAAACTCTAGATTGACGAGAGAAGTGGATTTCTGCAGCTAAACGGGCTAGCAGCTACCACTAATCAGACTTTTTAATCAATTTCACATAATTTAAATTGTCAATATCAGTAGATGTTATATGTACAGGGCTTTATAGTAAAGTCTATTTTTCACAAACAAGGACCTTTTTTTGATGAAAAGTAAACCAGATGTCCAGATATAGCAGAATTAAGGCAAAATCTACACAATGTATTCTTTTTAAAATAACACCCGTGCCAGGTCAGGGTCACCACTGCCAACATGGCGTCCCTGTCAGATTTAGTCATGTGGGTGCAGGAGCTCTATAATGTCTTCCACTAGGGATGGGACAATAAGAATAATCATTCGTGTGACATTTTATATGATTATGATAATCGCCAACTAAGAAAATCTCCATAAACCACCAGAACGTGCAGAAAAAACATACTTTTCCATGTTGTTATCTTCTAGATCACTGTTTTAACTTTCACTAACAAAATACAAGACGATAGCAGTTGTTTAAATCTGGAACCTGTTCTATTCTACTTTATTTCTTTGTTTATATAGCACTTTTCACAGACATGTATGTCACAAAGACGCTTTACAGTTCATACAGTTCATTATTCATTCACTCCACACTCGGTGGTGGTAAGCTACTATTGTAGCCACAGCTGCCCTGGGGCAGACTGACGGAAGAACAGCTGCCAATCTGCACCATCGGCCCTCCAACCACCACCGTCACTCACGCACACTCCACTTTCATACTAGGCAATGTGGGTGAAGTGTGTCTTGCCTAAGGACACAATGACAGTTTTTGCCACTGGCGCCCCCCTGTGGCACCTGATTTTCCCAGTGTCTCCCATCCAAGTACTAACCAGACCCAGCCCTGCTGAGCTTCTGAGATCTGACGGGATCAGGCTTTGACAGTCCAGTATGGCCACCTGTCTGTTCTAACCTGTAATGTTCAAATGATCATTATTCATATCCATAACATTTTTTTAAATTGTCAGCAACTGTTATTAGCATAATTATCGTGATATTATCAATAATCGCAATTATTTCGGCCATGACAATTGTGGCACCAAATTTCTTCCACAAACAACAAAAACTGTTTACCCTGTAACCCTGTTTACAAATGTCCAAACCAACCAAATGTTGATAAAAATAGTAAAAACAAAATTCTATACAAATCTATTTCTATACAGATATGTCTATATCTACATATACATCTATACAAATTCATCATTAGTTGCCCATGTTTTAAAAAGGTTGAGATTAAAAACTTTCTTTGTGGAGTTAAATTGTGTTGGGTTTTTTTTATCATAGTTCTGCAGTTACTTTTGTGGTTGGATATTTTAATTACTTATTTTCTATTTCATTGTGACTGGTACATATACATTTATATAACTATACCTTATTTGACACCAGTCTCTTGCTATCTTTTTTGCTACTTTTTTAGAATTTATTATTACCTTTTTTATATTTTTTCTCTTTCTTATTATATTATATTGTGATGTGTGACCCGCTGTGTCCAAGTCATTTCCCTTGTGGATCAGTAAAGTTTGTCTAAGTCTAAGTTTCAGTTGTTGACGGTGTGTTTTTGGTTTGTTTTTCCCCTTAGTCCTGCAGTCTCACGGAGCTAGATGAGAAGATCAGTGCAGTGAAGGCGGCACTGCTGAAGAAAGTGAGTGATTTTGGGCCTGGATACGGCTCAGACTGTGCTCTGTGAGAGGCTCTGTGGAACTAAACCAAACCTACTGTGAAGAGTGATATTAATGGTCCTATATTACACACAATTGACTCTTGTGAGCTTTAAGTCATGTTCTAATGCTGTTACCTCAAAAACAGACCTAGAGTTGTGTTTTGTTTCATTCACACGTTTGAGCAATCCTTTATTATTAGTCTGTCTACATCTACGAAGCTCAGAATGCTCTGTTCCACCTTGTGATGTCATGAAGTGGTAGTTTTCAAGTGAACAGCTCCTTTTACCTTTAGTTCAGTAGAAATTGGCAATTCCAGATGATTCTAGTGAAGGTGTGTGGAGTTTAAAAACACAGTGGAGCACTTCCTGTATTACCAAATGACATCATAAGGTGGAACAGAGTGTTTTTTTCTGTTTGAGAGAAGAACTCAGCCTAAATCTGCAGGGTAAGTTTGTTAAACATGTGTGAATGAAACTACATGGATGTGATGAGGAAACTACATGGATCAGAAAATAGTGTAATATTTTTCTGTGTAACTGAAACATTAGTTGATTCCTACTTGGATTCGTAAATAAATATGATTTCTTTTGAATGCTTTGTCTTGGATTAGTTATCACACATTTTATTTTGTTTTATAGGATGATAATACAAAAAATGCCTAGGCATTATCTTCCAGCTCCTTTCGTTACTATAGCTTCCCCCATTGTTTTTAGAAAGATGTGTGACATCAATAGACTTTTTTTTATAATAGCCTCTTAGAAATATTAAAGGTGCATTGTGTAACAGTTCTGGTGGACGGTCATTAATTTGTGTCATGTAGAAACAGAGGGAGGAGCCAAAATGCAGGACTGCTGTTAAAGTTCTTTAATAACAAACAAAGAATGACCAAAATCCAAAAATCAAAACTGCCATGACGTGACGAGACACTGATCATGACAATGGACCGACAAAGGGCAGAGGAGAACACAGGGTATAAACACAGGTGTAACACAAGTGGGGAAAACAATTAACAGACAAGGAAGTAAAACTAGAAGTAACAAGCTGACAGGACAAATAAAACACTTAAGGGCACACTACACTTAAGGAATAAGATACACCAAAATATGCAAAAACAGTGACTATAAAACATGAACCATGACAATTTGTTAATTTAACTGCAAATAAAGAATGAATGAGATGTTTAGTTCAAGAACTGGGGGTGAGCGGTCCCTGTTGAGCTAAAGCATTCTCAGAAATGAATTTAAAGAGAGCCAGCCTGTCCTTTCTTCTATTCTAAAAGTAAATACATAATGAATGAATCTGAAAAAAACATGTTATTATTATTTATTTATTTATTTAAAAGGACAGTGCACAGAAAACATTAAACAGAGATAAAGATGCTCTGTGCCAGATTTAGCTACAAGCTCCTTTCCATCTGCAGACCTCAGGCAGGTACAAAATACATTAAAGAAACTATTTACATTAGACCAACTCTAACAACAACATTTCATCAGTAACAGTGTCTCCTTAAAATAATCACAATCCAATTCATTAAACATTTAAAACATTCAAAATTCATTAATTCTAATTTCCAAAAATTCAAGATTTCAGATTCATCATTATCTTCTAAAAATTTCATTGTCATCAATGTCCTCTAAAATGCACATTTACCAAATTCATCAGTATTATTACAATTAATCAACAACATGACCATCAAATGTCAAACACAACACGTTTACATGTACACAATACCTCTACAGTACAATCAGTCAGAATGTTTAAATGTTTGAAGAAGCCTAATGTTGACACGCCTGCTGCTCAGAAGACATTGTTTTAGTCCATGAGAGAAAGTGTGATAGTGCAAGTTTTAAGATCAGCTGGAAGCGTATTCCAGTTTTTTGCTGCTGTGTTTGAGAAAGCCGACTGTCCCATCACAGTCATTTTAAAGGGAATGGTCAGATCAGAATTTACAGATGAACTTGATGTTCTGGTCATCTGCTCTGATCTTAACTGGAAGAAGCCTCTTAAAGGAGGGGGAGCAGCATTGTGGAGAATTCTATGGAGCAGCCCCATCTCAGAATAAAAAAATATATTAAATATTGTCAAAGTTTAACAGGTTGTATCTGTTCAGTATGTCACAATAGTGAGAAGTCAATGATTTTTTATCAAAAACTTTGAGGGCTTGCTTAAAAAGAGTCTCAGTTGAGTTTTTTAAGGTCTTTCTTTATTTTAAACTTTATTTAGACGTTTAATTTATTTATCAAAGGATAGGGCCGAATCCAAATACAGGCCTAAATATTTCACTTCCTGTACATTATTAATAATTTGTCCTTGAACACCAAGTTGCAGACCACAGATTTGCTTCTTGTTAAAATACATTGTAATAGTTTTTTTAGTGTTTAGAGTGAGGCATGAAGCTTTTACCCATTTGGCTATACTATCTGATGCTAGTGCAAGTTTGTCAGCCACCTCTGTCATGTTTCTCCCATGGGTATAAGTGACCGTATGGTCAGCGTACATTTGTATTTCCACATCTACACAAACTGCGAGTAAGTCATTGATGTATAGGCAGAACAACAATAGCCCCAAGATAGAGCCCTGTGGAATTCCTGTTGTACAGGGCTTTGAGGACGAGAGTTTGTAGTTAATATTTGTTTGTTTATACTGAAATTTTGTTCAAAATGAGAGAGACAACTCATAATTTAAGAGGGTATGGAAATTTCAAATTGCTCAGTGTTTGAACCAAAGTTTCTCTGTGTCTATATGTGGTCTAAAACTCTGGAAAGGTCCGAATACACATCTCAAACAATGCCAGAATATCCATAAGTTGTAAGTTGTTATACATATGGTCTGGTTGCAGTATATAGAGCGAGGGTCTTAATTTTAGAACAGTACTGCCTTACCATTACCATTACTTGTATCCGCTGTCTGGTGGTATCTTTAATTTCCTCACCATTGTTGGTATCCTTTTGTATTATTGCAATATGATTATAGCCGAGTTACCAAACCAAGCTCTAACAGTTACTCATTGTCCTCACTAATGTAAAAATGTCTAAAGAATGCAAAAGAAAGCTCATTATGTTAAATTAGAAGAGGGGGTGGGGTTAAATAAGTTTTCTTCTTCCCACTCCTTTCTGGGCACATTTTCTGTTGTTATTTTGTTTCTGTTATGATTGCACTAATGTCAGTATGGATAATAATACAAGTAAGTATTATTATTTGGGCAAGTACTTACTTGCCCAAAATAAAAACATAAATGAATGGATGAAATAAATGTTTCTTTCATGTGGATAAACTCAGTAATTACAGAGACATTAACCATAAACCAGGTCAAATCTGGACTCTGACAGTTACACAACGTTATCAGGTTAACCAGTGTTGCATAAAAAGGAGCCAGCTGAAGTCCTTGCAGCCACTGTCCACTCTCTGCTCTTTTAAAACTCCATTACCCACTGAACTCCTCTTTTCTATGCTTTGTGCTCGTACAGACAGACTTTTCCCATGATGCCTCAGTGTTCAGGTTAACTCATAATTGCCTTTGTGCGCGTGTCACGGTGTCAAACGCAGCGGTGGCTCATTTGGCGCTGGTTTGTTGGGTCTCCGGCGTGTTTTCCAAACAGAGCTTCAGTAATCAGGTCATTTGTGATAATGACAGACATTAGAGATGATCACAGCACAGTGAGCGGGCAAGCAAATCAGGTGCTGCTCCCACACACACACACACACACACACACACACACACACACACACACACACACACACATATATACAAACAGATACACACACTGCTCCAAGCGTCTCAGACACACACACACACACACACACACACCTACACACACACACACACACACACACACACATATATACAAACAGATAAACACACACACACACACACACACAGACACACATACACAGACACATATATACACACACAGATACATACACTGCTCCGAGCATCACAGACAGATATACACAGACACACACAGATACACGCTGACACACATACACACACACACACACACACGCACACACACACACACACACACACACATACACACAGACACAGTCACACACACACATACACACATTAGACAGTGTGGAAGTGACGAGAGCAGACAAAGAAAGTATGTTTATATAACACTGAAAAGACGAGTGGAAAAAGTTGTGTTTTGTATATTTGTGTGTCTCTGATGGAGGGTCCACCACTTGTTTGTATCCACTGATCTTACCGTTTTGTCTAAAATGTTCCACAGAGGGCATTAAACACTCATAGTGCGATAGTTTGCTTTTCAGAAACATATATAACAGTTAAATAAAATGTAGGTCTTGTGGTCATTAGTTCCATGGAGCTGATTAACCCTGAGCTTTCTTTTAATAATTTTGAATTTTTTTGTAAAGTCTATGAGAAAAGTGAATGATAATCTGGGGGTGAGTGGTCCCTGTTGAGCTAATGCATTCTCAAAACTGAATTTCAAGAGAGCCAGCCAAACCTGCCTTCTATTCTGAAATCAGAAGCGTTTCGAAATTCTCGTTAGAAATTGTGTGTTTTGGTGTTTTCTAGTAAAGGGGTACTCTACAAAAAGTAATATACTGCTTTGTCTAAAACTACATTTAAAAAGTTGATTGGAAAATACAAAAAAAAACAAAAAAAAAATTAACTTTTCTGGTGGATGTGTGGCATTAAACCTTTCTATCTTCTTCTATGGAGACCAAAACAGACAAAGTTACAGGTCAGATCTGTGGAGAGGCGACCCCGCACACAGAAATTTTTTTATTTTTCTAGGTATTTTTGAGCTATAAAACCATCTTTAATTGAATAAATGTAAAGGTAGAGCTGTTTAATGTCATACTGTGGAACATTCCAGGCAGAGGAATGACACCTCCATAGAAACAAGCAAGTGACGGAGCCCATAAAAGTTACACAGTGCACTTTTAACGATTCTCACCTTTACTGACCCCGATCTAGTCTGATTTTATTTCTTAACACACTGTAGTGACTATAGGCGCCCACACCAAAGATTCCGTATTGACTTGTTTTGAAAGAACCAAAAGACCACCATAGAGACCACCACAGAGACTGCATTATCTCGGTCTCCAAAAATACATCAGCCCGAAATGGCAGCCGCCCAAACCGCCGTATCTGTTAGCGTCGAGCAGCAGGTGCTTCGACAATGAGACCCAGGATGTATTTTTCCAGTCATTTCGCTCCGGCTTTAGCCAAAACCGCTCATAACAGGGAAACGTAGTCTTTCTCACGCTTTGTAAAATTACTGTAATTCCCGTTTCTTTTTGGGGCACAAGCGCTCATTGTACGCCATGTCAAGATTTATTTCAGAGGTGATTGATTGAGTGACCTGAATACAATAGCAGACATTGCATTGTGTTTTTTTTTTTTTTTCTTTTTTTGCCAAAGATATTTCGTTCTCTGGAAATTGGGCTTCGCTTCCGTTCCGTCTGTGTGTGTGTGTTTTTTTTTTTTCTCCAGGTGTAGCTCTCTCTCCCTCCAGCCTCCGTCCGTCTGTGGATGGTAGAATTGGAGCCAACAAGAAGCACAATGCAGCGGGGAAGGGACCACTTGAGCTGTAAATCGGAATGAGGGTTAGCTGCATTGTTAGCGGCTAGCTTTTGTCTCAGCTACAGCCTCCTCCCGAAGGTTAATAGGGACAAATTGCAGCGAGTGTAACAAACGCATTATAGAGGAGCACAAAAGCTTGTATTTCAGGGCTGTGGATCCTCCCATCCTCGGCCCATTGAAGGCAGAGCTGGGCTGGCGTTGCTCTCAAGTGGAACTCTAAATCTCTCATTATCTTTACCCAGGACTAAACCGGGACTAAACCAGGACTGAACCATGATTAACCAGGACTAAACCAGGACTGAACCACAATTAACCAGGACTAAACCAGGCCTAAACCGGAACTAAACCAGGACTAAACCACGATTAACCAGGACTAAACCACGATTAACCAGGACTAAAGCAAAACGACGTCAGGACAAAACCGAGATTAAACCTGGACTAATCCAAGGCTGAACCACGATTAACCAGGACTAATTAAACCAGGACTGAACCAAAACAAAACTAAGAATAAAACAGAACTTAACAGTACTAAACAAGGGCTAAACCAGGACTAAAGAAAAACTAAATCAGGACTAAACCGGGACTAAACCTGGACTGAACCACGATTAACCAGGACTAAAGCAGAACAAAGTCAGGACAAAACCGAGACTAAACCTGGACTAAAGCAGGACTAAACAGGGACTAATCCAAGATTGAGCTACGATTAACCAGGACTAATTAAACCAGGATGGAACCAGGACAAAACCAAGAATAAAACAGAACTTAACAGTACTAAACAAGAGCTAAACCAGGACTAAAGTAAAACTAAATCAGGACTAAACCGGGACTAAACCAGGACTGAACCACAATTAACCAGGACTAAACTAGGATTGAGGATCTAAGGCTGCGGGAGGGCTCGTACGGGGTTAAAAGTTCTGTAACTTGGTGCAAGACATAAATGAGCTTTAAAAGCGATCAGTAAAATCTTAAACTCTATTCTAAAACACACAAAGGTGCATTGTGTAACTCTTCTGGTTAATCAATCAATCAGCAGCTTTATTAATCCCAAAGGGCAGTTCTGTTTGCATCTCTGGTCGTGCACAAACCATTAAAAAATAACCAAAAAAAAAAAAAAAAACATGTACATACAACACACACGATACACACAAGCTCAGTGCATCAAGGGACACACTAACAAATTTACTTTCCATTTAAAAGTTTTATGACAGAAGGAATCAAAGACGCAGCGTAGCGGTTGGTCTTTGTTGTTTTTGTTGTGGAATGAGCTGCCTTTGCACATTAGACAGGCCTTTTTAATTGTTTTTATTTAATTATGTTCTGTAGCACTTCGGTCAACCTGTGTTGTTTTTAAAGTGCGTTATAAATAAAGTTGCAGTTGTTGCTGCTGTTGTTGGTTGTTGGAGAGTCCGCCACCTGCTTGTCTCCATTGAGATGTTATTATTATCCCTTATTATTCTAAGGTATGGAAATAAACTTGGCAGTCACAATGGAGACACGTTAATGGTCAGATCTATGGCAAAGCGAGCCTGCGCATGTTAAGAATTCATGTTTTGAGGGAGGTATTTTTGAGCTATAAAACAGCTGTAATTGAACAAATGCAATGGAGATATGTTTAATGCCCTACTGTGGAACATTCAAGGTATTGAAATAACATCTCCATGGAGACAAGCAAGTAGTGGACCTTTACTTTTAGGATCATGGTATCTGTACTTTCTACTTCACTACATTTTTGAACTGGACTGAAAAGTAAAAGTATTTTAATTATTGTTTGAAACCCGCTGAAAAGACTCTGGGGTTACTTCTGATCCAACTCCTAAAGTGTGCAAACAAAACTAAAAAACAAATATTAATTCAATTGTTTATGTTGAACAAAATTCAGCAAATGTTCAAAATCACTACGTTTGAAGATTTATTATAGATCCTAGAATTTGTGCGAAATACCTTTACCTATATTGTAGTTTTTTTTCTCTGGTATCTGTACTTTTACTTAACAGCGCATTGTGTAACTTTCTGGTGAAGGGTCTATCAAATGCTTTTCTCTTTTAAACCTTTCTATCTTCATGGAGACCAAACCTGACTAAGTTACAGGTCAGATCTGTGGAGAGGCGACCCCACTCACAGTCAGAATGCTTGTTTTTCTAGGTATTTTTGTACTGTAATTGAATAAATGTAAGTACCACAAAACTAAACCAGTAATAAAGCAGACCTAAACCAGGAGTAAACCACGAGTAAACCAAGAATAAAACAGGACTTAGACAGTACTAAGGTAGATCTGTTTAATGTCACACTGTGGAACATTCCAGGCAGAGCAATGACATATCCATAGAAACAAGCAGGTGACGGACCCCCAACCAAAAAGTTACACAATACACCTTTAAGTAACAAAACTGAGTACTTCTTCGACCGCTGCCGAGGGAAATTGTAGTTGAGTCTGGAACAAATCACACAAAATACGTACATTTGTGAATATAGTGAAACAAAACAATACAACTCTTGAAATATTAGCCTATAATTCTTTACATTTTTCTAATTCAAATATAACTTTTTATCTTGTAAGAACAGCTCAACTTTTGCCAGTGTCTGAAGTCTCCCAAACTCTCCCAGACTCTCCCACAGCCGCCCTTGCTCCTGTTCAGATTCTGTTTTTCTGAAGTCAGTTTGTCAGTGTCATTGCTGGAGGTTGGGTGGCCATCGTGTACCTTTTCAGCCCTCACAAAAGCCCACTTCCTCATTGACTCTTTCTAATTCCTTCCTGTCAATCAAACCGCGCTAATTTCATCCAGTGTTTTCTCCTTTCTTTCAATCTTGGGAACCCCCCGCTCCCTCCTCCTCGTTCTCTCCCCCTCTTTCCATCCTTTTCCCAAAAAAGTCCAGGTTTCTTGTCTTTGGCGTATTTTGTCACTAGGGTCGGATAGACAAGATTCATATACCATTCATATCTGGGAGAGGGTCTTTAATGGGCTCTTTTGCTGTGACTAGCTAGCTCCTGCCTTTCTTCTAGCTAGCTCCGTGTCAGGGGAAAAGTGTTCCTCGTTTGTGTCTTGGACAATGACACACAGCGCTACATCTCGACGCGCTAACAAAAGCTAGCAAATACGCTATTCACTCCCGCAGAACATTAAATTCTCACACATTTTGCACTGTTTTTTTCCGTTTTTCTCCCTCTCCCTGTGTGCTGGTTGTGTCTGAGTGCTGCCAAGGCTTATAGGTCTCGTAAAAGGGACCACCTGTTGCCACCAAGCCTGTTCTTCATTACCGGTGTGGAGTCCATTATCGCAGGATGACGAGTAGTGAGCGGGCTAACTTTGAGAAGTTAACCCCGAGCTACTCACTGCTAAGCAAAAAAGGTTCTGTTTGTGTGGTTTTATTCATGCAGAGGAGAAGCTAGCGGAGTATGTAGAAAGATTTAATGGACGTGAAAAGGACAACGAAAAAAGGAAGAGAGAGACTGTAATTACAAGTCAAGTACAGTGTGCTTTGGCAGTGATTAAAGCTGTTATAGAATTATAGAATGTATAAGGATGACTTTCTGAGCCCAAGATACGATTTACTGACTAATAATGCAGAGATTTGAGGACTAAGACTAAACCAGGGGAAACTACCCAGTAGTCCGAGGGTCCACTAGTCCGAGGGTCCACTAGTCCGAGGGTCCACTAGTCCGAGGGTCCACTAGTCCGAGGCTCCACTAGTCCGAGGGTCCACTAGTCCGAGGGTCCACTAGTCCGAGGGTCCACTAGTCCGAGGCTCCACTAGTCTGAGGGTCCACTAGTCCGAGCTTTTGGCTGTATATTTCGAGAGTAATAGATGTTATGAAACGTACCAAGAGTTGTTTTGATGTCTTGGTCTTATTTGAACAGGGATTTATTGGCCTCAGTATACTCCTGTCACATTACGTGGCTTTCATGGGACCTGCGCTCTTCGAGTGCCCTTCTAGTTATTCTTGGCATTGACTCCGTGGCCATGAATCTGTGTTTATGAATCCGCAATCTGAATTTAGTCCACCAGGGTATCAATCTGTTTTTAGTGTCTACTTACCTTGATCTATCCCCTTTAAACACCTTTAAAACTCGGACTAGTGGACCCTCGGACTAGTGGACCCTCGGACTAGTGGACCCTCGGACTAGTGGATCCTACCCAAACCAGGTCTAAAGCGGGACTAAACCAAGAATAAAACTGAACTTAACAGTACTAAACAAGGACTAAACCAGGACTAAAGCAGGACTAAACAGAAACTAAACCAGGACTAACCAGGACTAAACCAAGAATAAAACAGAATTTAACAGTACTAAACAAGGACGAAACCAGGACGAAACCAGGACTTAACCAGGACTAAAGAAGGACTAAACCAGGACTATTCCGAGACTAAACCAGGACTAACCAGGACTAAACCAGGACTATACCGGGATGAAACCAAGAATAAAACAGAACTTAACAGTCCTAAACAAGGACCAAACCAGGACTTAACCAGGACTAAAGCAGAACTAAACCAGGACTGAACCAGAACTAAACCAAAACTAAACCAGGACTAAACCAAGACTAAAGCAGAACTAAACCAAGATTAACCCAGGTCTAAACCGGGACTAAACCAGGATGAAACTAGAACTAAAGCCAAACTAAACCAGGTCTAAACCAAGACTTAATCACAATGTTCAATTTAAGAATTGTATATTACTTGGCTGTTAGCATTTATGATAGTTTTAGCCCAGATGTTTATGTCAATAAACCAGGGTAAACTTAATTGCCAAGACGGCCCTGGATTTTCAAAATCTGTGATATTAAAGTCGAGATCAGTGCCAGCACTTGTACTAGATTCAATCCACCAACTTCTCTCTTAAAGGGCACATATTGCACTATTTTCTGATCTCTGTTCTAATGTTTAACACACAAACCCTGCAGAGTTCTTCTCTCAAACTGAAAAAAACCCCCACTCTATTCCACCTTGTGATGTCATGTAATACAAGACATGCTCTACTGTGTTTTTAAACTCCACACACCTTCACTAGAATCATTTGGATGATTTCAGCCCTGGAATTGCCAATCTTTACTGAACTAAAGGTAAAAGGAGCTGTTAATGTGAAAACTACCACTTCATGACATCACAAGGTGGAACAGAGCATTTTGAGCTTTGGAGATGTAGACAGACTAATAATAAAGAGTTACTCAAACATGTGAATGAAACAAAACACAACTCCAGGTCTGTTTTTGAGGAGGTAACAACATTATAACATTGCTTAAAGATCACACTTTTATGTAAATATAGGACCTTTTTCTGGTGGAGACTCCGTCATATACTCTTCTCCATAGAGATGTTATTCCTTTGTGTGGAGTGTTCCACAGTATGGCATTAAACCTTTCTATCTTCTTGGAGACCAAACCAGACCAAGTTACAGGTCAGATCTGTGGAGAGGTGACCCCGCTCACAGTCAGAATGTCTGTTTTTCTTTCTCTTTTTTGAGCTGTAAAATCACCTGTAATTGAATACATGTAAAGTAGAGCTGTTTAAAGTTATACTGTGGAACATTCCAGGCAGAGCAATGACATATCCATAGAAACAAGCAGGTGACAGACCCTGAACCAAAAAGTTACACAGTGTGCTTTTAAACCAGTCCCATAACAGTCCCATCACACGCTAACATTGGCCAACAGTTTGTTCAGTTTGTTCTCACCTCACCAAAAGTTATTACAACCAAAAACAGCATTTTTTCCAAATTTTGAACCACACTGTCGGTTTTTCATGTGAGGAAACAGGTCCAAAACACACCGTGCCCTCGTCTGTTTGTCATTTTGATCTGGTTTTGGATGGAGAGCTTTCGAGTTTAAGAGCGGCCACTTCATTGTCACTCACAAATGTCACCAACAAAAGCGTGGGGGGCGTGCCGAGAGTGCTTTGTAACTACTTGATTTGCACCAAAAAATTCAAATGTATTGTAACAGGAAAACACAAACACTGGCTTCATATTTGTCCAATTATTCCAAACGCGTGGAGAGATTTCAAATGGCTCCAATCTGGCTTCGAAAGAAAACGTGTGGATATTAACATAACTACAGCATAATGACTTCACAGCTACTTTCATGTAATTACACTTGGACACTTCCTTCCCATTATTCCCATTACAGACTTATGGATGGGATTGGTTTAAGAAGATTTTCCTGCATTTCCATATCCATGTTTACGGAATTATTTCTCGTACAAAACACTCGAGTGGGCGTCTGATTCAGAAGTGAAGAGTAGCCGCATCTTAATTTGAAAAAATGAGAAACGAAATCAAACTTTTTGGACAACTTGTTCATTATTACAGGTTAAAAGAGAAATACAGAGGTGGAAATGCTCATGTTAAAGTGTCCATACTAGGCTATTCTCTGGTCTCTGTTCTAATGTCGTTTCCTCATCACAAACAGACCTGGAGTTGTGTTTTGTTTCATTCACATGTTTAACACACAAACCCTGCAGATTTAGGATGAGTTCTTCTCTCAAACAGAAAACACTCTGTTCCACCTTGTGATGTCATGTGGTAATACAGGAAGTGCTCCACTGTGTGAGAGGGAGGGGGACAGAGAGAAGGAGAAGGAGAGGAAGGGAGACAGAGAAAGAGTGAGACAGGGAGAGGGAGACATAGACAGAGGGAGACATAGAGAGAGAGAGACAGGGAGAGGGAGACAGAGAGCGAGGGAGACACAGAGAGACGGAGACACAGAGAGAGGGAGACATAGAGAGAGGGAGACAGAGAGAGAGGGAGACATAGAGAGAGGGAGACAGATTGAGAGGGAGACATAGAGAGAGGGAGACAGATTGAGAGGGAGACATAGAGAGAGGGAGACATAGAGAGAGAGAGGGAGGCATAGAGAGAGGGAGACAGAGAGAGAGGGAGACATAGAGAGAGGGAGACATAGAGAGAGAGAGGGAGACATAGAGAGAGGGAGACATAGAGAGAGAGAGGGAGACAAAGAGAGAGGGAGGCATAGAGAGAGGGAGACAGAGAGAGAGGGAGACATAGAGAGGGAGACAGAAAGAGGGAGACAGAGAGAGAGGGAGACATAGAGAGGGAGACAGAGAGAGGGAGACAGAGAGAGAGGGAGACATAGAGAGGGAGACAGAGAGAGGGAGACAGAAGTCTTATCTGGCTTTCTAGACCCCCTCTCTTGCTTTCTATTACTTTCCTTGTCCTCTTTTTCTCCTCTTTCACTCTCTATCTCCCCACCACCTCTCTCTCTTCACTCTCCTCTCCCTGTCTCCTCTCTCTCTCTCTCTCTCTCTCTCTCTCTCTCTCTCTCTCTCTCTCTCTCTCTGTCTTTATTTGTTCTCCCTCTCTTACACTTGTTCATTATTACAGGTTAAAAGAGAAATTCAGAGGTGGAAGTATTCATGTCTAAAGGGCCCATATTACACTATTTTCTCATCTGTCGTTTCTTCATCACAAACACACCTGGAGTTGTGTTTTGTTTCATTCACACATGTTTAACACACAAACCCTGCAGATTTAGGCTGAGTTCTTCTCACAAACAGAAAACACTTTGTTCCACCTTGTGATGTCATGTGGTAATACAGGAAGGGCTCCACTGTGTTTTTTAAACTCCACACACCTTCACTAGATTCACTTTGCTCTGGAATTTCCCATCTCTACTAAACAAGGGTAGCTGTTAATTTGAAAACTACTGCTTCATGACATCACAAGGTGGAACAGAGCATTTTGAGTTTTGGAGATGTAGACAGACTAATAATAATAATAATAATAATAATAATAATAATAATAATAATAATAAATGTGCTCATATTTTAAACACAATAGAAAATGAAGGGAAAGAATGTGGGGGTTTTTAAAGGTCCATTGCATAACTTGTCTTATTGTTTTGTTGGAATGTTCCACAGTATTTCATTAACCTTATCTCCATGGAGACCAGCAGGAGACCACTAGGTCAAGTTACAGGTCAGATCTGTGGAGAAGCAATCCTACTTAATAAACCCAATAAAATCGCCTACATGCGTTTATTCAGATTTAACTGTAATCCCTACAAGTAGACTGTGAAACCCCAACTGGAAAAGTTACATAGTGAGCTTTAATTGTGAAAGTTTGCGCCACTTGTATTTATTCACTGCTCTGCACCTCTCCTCTAAACCAACTTACCCCAAAGTTTTGCCCCAAATCCATCTCCTCATCTCTACACCTCCCGATCTCTCCATCTAACAATCTCTACATCTCTACATCTCTCCCTCTCCCCAGCTCTCCCTCTCCTCATCTCTCCATCTACCCATCCCCCATCTCTCCATTTCCCCATCTCCTTCACTTGATCTCTCCATCTCCCCATTTCCCTCTTCTTTCCCCCTTCCAAGCTCTCCCGCTCTCCCTCTCTCCCTCTCTCCATCTCTTCATACCTCCACTGCCTGCTCTTCTCTCTGCCCCGGCCTGCAGAGTGGGGGTCCCCGCACCTGTTCTACTCCCCTCCCCCCAAAAACAGACATCAGAGCCCCCCATCCCAACAAGCACAGACCCCCAGCTCAAGTACTCTCCCTCACCTGCTCTCCTCCCTCCCTCTCTCCCTCCTTCCTCCTCCCCCTCTCTCTGGCCTTGGCGAGAGTTAAATATGGCTGCCGGTAGTGCCAGGAGGGAGCAGCGGGAGTTGAATTCAGGCAATTACAATCAAGTCGGGGCGTAGTTAGTTTGTGCGTGGGCTCTGGCTCACACCTGAGGCAAATGCTGATGAGACACTTAGCCCTGAAAGTCTCTGGGCCGATGGAGAGAGGAAGAAGGAGAGAGGGAGAGAGGGAGGAGGAGGGAGAGGGGGAGAAAGAGACAGAGAGAAAGAGATAGAGAGGAAGAACAGAGAGAGATGGAGAGAGACAGACAGACAGAGAGAGAGGGAGACAGAAAGAGAGAGAGCAGGAGGGAGAGAGGAAGAAGGAGGGAGAGAGAGAGACAGAAGGGGGGGGGCAGAAAGAGAAGGTAAGAGGGAGAGAGGAGGGGACAGAGAGAGAGGAAGGGAGAGAAGGCGATAGCAAGCAAGGAAGAGAGGGAGAGAGCGAGAGGGAGGGACAGAGAGAGGAAGAAGGAGTGAGACAGAGAAAGAGTTTGTATATCTCTTTCCCCACTGTCTCGTCTGACTTCCTAGACCCCCTACTTTCTCATTGCTCCCGCTTTCTCTTTTGCTTTCTATTACTTTCCTTGCCCTCTTTTTATCCTCTTCCACTCTCTCTATCTCCCCATCACCTCTCTCTCGCCATTCTCCTCTCCCTGTCTCTTCTCTCTCTCTGTCCTTGTTTGCTCTCCCTCTCTTACACTCTCTCTCCCTCTTCCTCTCTCTATCCCTCAATCTCTACTTCTTTGACTCTCCATGGATACTTCTCCTACTACTACTTCTCCCTCTCTATCTCTTACTTCCCCTCTGTCTGTCTCTCTCTCTCTCTTTCTCCCTCCATATCCCTCTGCTCTTCTCTCTCTCACTCTCTCTCTTCCTCTCTCCCCCCTCACCTTTCACCCCCTCCTCACCCTCTCCTCTCCCTCCGTCCACTTTTTCTCTCGCTTTCTCACCCCCTTTCGCACTCCCCTCCCTTCTTCTGCCAACTCGCCTTCTCTCTGCTCCTTCTTCTCTCTGTCTCGCTCTTTCTCTCCTTCCATCTTCTTCCCCTTTCTCCCCTCTCCTCTCCCTCTTTTCTCAAACTCTCTTTTTCTCACCTGCCTACCACTCTCTACCACCTCAACACTTTTGGTCCCTCCATCCACCCTTCTCCTCTCACTTCTCTCTCTTTGTCTTTCTCTCTCTCACCCTCCTATCTCCATCTGTCTCTCCTCTCTCACCCTTCTACCATTCCCCCCCTCTCTTTCTCTCTCTCTCTTCTTCTGCCCACTCGCCTTCTCTCTGCCCCTTCTCATTCTCTTCCTCTGTCTCTCCTTCCATCTTCATTCCCTCTCTCCTCTCTCCCCCTCCTCCCTCTTTCTCCTACCCTCCTACCACTCTCCCCTCCTTTTTTCTCTCTCCCTCTCTCTCTCCTACCCTCCTACCACTCTCCCTCTCCCCTCTTTCTCTCTCCCTCTCTCTCCTACCCTCCTACCACTTTTCTGCTACCTCTTTCTGTCTTCCTCTCTCTCTACTACCACTCTCCCCTCCCTCTTTCTGTCTCCCCATCTCTCTCCCCCTCCTACCACTCCCTCTCCCTCTTTCTCTCTCCCTCTCTCGCCTACCACTCTCCCCTCCCTCTTTCTCTCTCTCTCTCTCTCTCTCTCCTTTCTACCAACCCCACCTCTTTCTTTTTGTCTTTCTCTCTCTCACCCTCACCCTCCTATTTCACTCTGTCTCTCCTCTCTCCCCCTCCTACCACTCTCCCCCTCCCTCTCTCTCTCTCCCTCTCTCTCTCCTACCCTCCTTCCACTCTCTTTCTCTCCCTCTTTCTCTCTCTCCTTCTTTATATAGGTGGTGTGGAGGACTGGCCTCTCAATCACACTTGATTCATTGGCTCAGTTGTGTAATGGGACTTGAGTCTGCTCTGGTTTGTGCTTTGTGGATTGAGGCTCTGAGCGGTGAGCGTCGTGCATAGAGAGGCCAGAGGAACATGTGAAGTCTCCGGTCTGCCTCTAAATAACAGCAGGTAAAATGTACAAGAGTCTCCTCGTGTAAAGGACTCACCATAGACGGCCATTCAGGACACACAGCGCACTGGGGTTTAGCTGTGGTGGGCATCTGGTCTTTTTCTGTATATTACATTTCTGTATCTTCATTTCTGTGTATTTTTTTTCTTATGGTAAATGGTTCTATTTTTACACAGCGCGTTTCCACCTTCAAAGAACTTGAAGCGCTTTACATCAAGGAACCTCTCACCAGTTCACACGCTCACACTAGTGTACTCAGACGCTGGGGGCGAGGTGGGTTAAGTGTCTTGCCCAAGGACACAACAGCAGCATTCATCTGTGGGAGCTGGAATCGCACTGCTAACCTGTGGCTCAGTGGATCTGACCGTTCAACCAATGATGTTTATGTTAAGAGTGGGATTTGAAACGCCAACCTTCGGACCAGCGGACAAACACTCACACACCAACTGAGCTCCTGTAATGAAAGGCCTGAAACTCTTTTCTCCGCTGCCGATGGCGTTTCATTACTTCAGTTTTGACAGACAGAGGTAAATATTTGTTTTGACCACATGGAAATTTAGATCAACTTTATTTTGCAGTTGGCAATTAGAATTAAACCTGGGACTTTCTGGCTGTGAGCTGCACTTTCTTTTATCTTTATTCTTCATTTTATTTATGATGCATAAGATACATTTTTTTTTAAATACATGGAACTTAAAGGTGCACTTTCGTGTAGCTTTTCGGTTGGGGGTCCGTCACCTACTTGTTTCTATGAAGATGTCACTCTCTGTCAGAAATGTTCCACATTATGACATTAAACAGTTCTACCTTACCTTTATTCCATTACAGGTGGTTTTACAGCTCAAAAATACCTAGAAAAACAGACATTCTGACTGACTGGGGTCGCCTCGCCACAGATCTGACCTGTAACATGGTCTCCATGAAGATAGAAAGGTTTAATACCGTACTGTGAAACATTCCAGGCAAAGTAATAACATTTCCATGGAGAAAAGCATTTTATGACAGACCCTCCACCAGAAAAGTTACACAATGCAGCTTTAATTATAAGCAATGGATCTAAGTTCACATTTCCACTTGTGCAGCTGATCTGTTTAAAGATGCACCTCCTCCATAAGCTCCATGTCTAACTTCAGCCCTACGCCACGCTCTTTACATCCACTATAATGTGTGTGTGTGTGTGTGTGTGTGTGTGTGTGTGTGTGTGTGTGTGTGTGTGTGTGTGTGTGTGTGTGGAGCTGCTGCGTCTGAGTCTGTACTATAGACTTTACCACAACCAAAGCCCTTTTCCCCATAAGTCCCACTCAACCCGCCCCCTCCTCCCTCGCTTCCCTCTCCTTCATCAGTCTCTCCACCCCCTCGTCTCTCTCTCCTTCTCTTCTCTCTCTCCTCTATCTTTCTTCCCTTTTCTTCTCTGTCTTCTGCCGTCTCTCTTTTTTCCAACGCCTCTCCTCCCTCTCTCTGTCTCCCTCCACTTCTTCTCTCTCTCTTTCTTCTCCTGCTTCTATACCTCTCTCTACCTCTCTTCTCTTTCCTCTCTCTCCTCCCTCTTCGCCATCTATACCTCTCTCTAACAGTCGTCTTTCTCTTTCATTCTCTTTTATTGCCTCCCTCTCCCCCTTCTTTCTCTCCTCCCTCCCTCTCTTCCCCTCCTCTCCTCACTCTCTCTTTCTCCCTCCACCCCCTCCCGTCTCGCTATCCTGCCTCTTTACCTCTCTCTACCTCTGTTCTCTTTCCTCCCGCTCTCCCTCCTTCCCTCTCCTGACTCTATACCTCTCTGTACCACTCATCTTTCTCTCTCCCTCTGTTTTATCACCTCCATCTCCCCCTCCTCTCTCCTCCCCCTCTCTTCTTTTCTCCCTCTCTCCTCCTTCTCCTTCCCCTCTCTTCATTCCTCCTTTCCTTCCCCTCTCTACTTTCCTCACTCTTTCCTCCCCCTCGCTCATTCCCGCTCTCTCCATTTCTCCTCTCCATTCTCCCTCTCCTGTCCTCACTCTCCTGTCCTCAGCAGCACACTTTACTCAAGTATCATTAGAACGGTAAAGGCCAGGTTGCCATAGCGCTGTAGATAGCTTCAAACCTATAGAGTTAAGATGGAGCCACCATATTTGGAATGTAAAGATCCAAGTATGCTTCCTAATATAAGAGGCTGCCCCAGTGCGTAGACAAGACTAGGTTGGTGCTTCTTTCTTTTTTTTTTCCTTTTCATTTTACACATGCATCTTTCATGTCTTGCGTTAGCATGCTGTTTGGCAAGATTGCTAGCTTTCGCCCCTCAATCCACTTCCCGCCGTACGTGCAGCGCTTGTTAGCCGGCCGCGGGGGCGTAGTTGAGCTGGAAAGGTAGTGAGTACAGGAGTGGCAGAGTCTTGCTTTGGTTGTAATGGGTGTCTTTCTGATTTTTGCTTCTTTGGAAAGCACCAGGGATTGTTTCTGTGAAAATTATTCCATTCTGGCGAGCGAGAAAGAAAATGGCTGGCGTGGATCTTGTTGGTGTCCTGGGGGGGCGGCGGCGGTTTTATTATCAGGGCAGAGAGACAGGTGGCAAAGAAGCAATCATTCTAGACCTGCGCTGGACAAAACACTCGAAGAGGAGAGAGGACAGGAGAGGAGAGGAGAGGAGAGGAAAGAGGAGGGAGAGGAGGAGAGGAGAGGGAGAGGAGGAGGGAGAGGAAAGAGGAGAGGAGGAGGGGAGAGAGGAGACAAAAGAGGAGAGAGGACAGGAGAGGAAAGAGGAGAGGAGAGGAGAGGAGAGGAGGAGGGAGAGGAGGAGAGGAGAGGGAGAGGAGGAGGGGGAGAGGAGGAGGGAGAGGAAAGAGGAGAGGAGGAGGGGAGAGGAGGAGGGAGAGGAAAGAGGAGAGGAGAGGGAGAGGAGGAGGGAGAGGAAAGGGGAGAGGAGAGGAGGAGGGAAGAGAGGAGACAAAAGAGGAGAGAGGAGAGGGAGAGGAGAGGAGGAGGAAAGAGGAGGGAGGACAGGAGAGGGAGAGGAGAGGAGAGAGAGGAGAAGAAAGAGGAGAGGAGGAGGGAGAGAGGAGAGGAAAAAGGAGAGGAGAGGGAGGAAAAATGAAAGAGGAAAGGAGGAGAGAGAAGAGGAGAGAGAGGAAAAACAAGAGACGAGAGAGAGGAGATAGAGGAAAGTGGAGAGAAGAGAGAGAGGAGGGGAGAGAGAAGAAGAAAAGAGATGAAACAGGAGTGAGGAGAGGAAGAGAGAGAGAGGAAAGAGAGGAGAATGGAGGAGAGAGTAAAGAGAAAGGGGAGAAAGAGTAGGAGAGAGCGGAAAATGAGAGAGGAAAGAGGAGAGAGGAGAGAGAAGAGGAGAGAAATAGGAGGTGAGAGAGAAGAGGGGAGAGGAGAGAAAGAAAAAACGAGAGAGGAGGGGAGAGAGGAGAAATGAGGAGAGAGGAGAGAGAGAAAAGAGGAGAGAGGGGAGAGAAGAGGAGCGAGGGTGAATCACAGTACAATAACGTAGAGGTCTGGACCAGCAGCTGGGCCCGTGGACAGACACACTCACAGCTGTCTGGCACAAAAGCACAAAAACAGCACCTGCAGTGGTTGGACGGCAGGAGGAGGGAGTGTGAGGTGGGGCTGGACTCTGGAGCTCTCCTCTGGCCCTAATCTGCTGCCGTCTGTTTACTCGGGGCCAATGGAACAATGTAGAAAGTGTTTGTACAACTTCTTAGTGTTGTAATTCTTGTTCTGTGTTTTGTATTTTCACATGTGTTAAGATCAGGCTTTAGTCTGAGTGAAACGAATCAAATAAATACTTATACTTATTGATAGTGATGTAACAATAACCGATATATTATGATCTCATATCGTTAAAGGTCTCACAGTAATATCGTGGGCCATCACAATATATCAAATTGCAAGTCTTTTTGCTTAAATTCATTGTTTATGGTGCAGCAGTAGCTAAAAAACAGAGGGAACTACATAGACCATGATCCTTTGCCCCGTTTCAGTGCAGATAACATGAAGAAATAACTGTTCTAAGCACTTTTAAATCTTAGTTCTTTGGATTAAGTCTTAAAGTGGAAAAAGTAGCGTATTCACAGGGTACTGGGGGTGTTTTACATGTATCTTTAATATATTGACAGAATGTGCAGCAGTTACCATGGTGACACAATGTAAACATTAGGAATCACACAGACTAAGTTTTAAAGATCGTCTGAAAACTCAAACAAAATGGATTTAAAGAGCGCATTTTCAGGAGCCTGTGATCAGTACGAGTGGATCCCAGGAAAGTGCAAAGATACTGCTTTATTTATTGGGTAACCATTAGAAGCAAATTTAATTTTAAGCATATAAAATTTGCTTTTTATTACAGAGAATTCTAGTTTACAAATAGATTAGAAAGCTGCTTGAGTGGGTAGATCAAGTGTTAGATTAATACTGCACTGACACTGACTGCATTCAAAGTCCAGTTTTCATTTTAGTTGTTTAAAAATGCTAGTTTACATTCCGTCTATAGACTGTACATATAAATGGACATAGCTAACACACTAGATGCTGCGTTCCAAACAGGAAATGAGCCTGGAGGCTCTTTCGGCTCAGTTGACACTGGCTCCAATTCACTTTACATTGAGAAACTGTGGTCCCTCTCTCTGTAACTGCTACTGTGAGCCTTGTCATTTTGGTCTTGAAATATTCACATTAACTCACTCTACATGATCCTAGGGTTTTTATTTCGCTACTTTGTCAGTAAATCAATACCAGTTACTAATATGGAACTCAGCTCCAAATTCACTCCTAACCTCATGAGCTTCATTTGACTGGAGCCAAGTCTCTTTGCTTAAATGAATAGTAATGATGCAGCAATAGCTAAAAAGAAAAACAGGAAGTGAGCATGGAGGCTGTTTTGACTCCATTGACTCTGGTTCTAATTCACTTTACACTGAGAAATTGTGACCCCTCTCTGAGCCTTATCATTTTGGCCTTAAAATGTTCAAATTAACCCACTCTACATGTTCCTGGTGTTTGTATTTCACAATTGTGCTTGTAAATCAATACTTATTACTAATATGGAACTCCAAAGTCTCTCCTATAACTGCAAGCCTCAATGAGCTTCATTTGACTGGAGCCGAACGCTGCAGGTGACGTCACACTCTCTTACTCCACTTCTTTATACTGTTTATGCTAGTGCTAATACCTGCCACATCTGGGCCCATCTGCCCTGAGGCGTGCACGGCCTCTGCGTGCTGTTAGCGGCTAACCTTATTCCCGCTCACATGCGGCGTGTCAGTGCATTTCTGCGGCAGCGCCAGGGTTTTCACAACAAGGGTTTGTGCTAATTTGCTTTTGGAAGACCCACTTGAGCCTTGCCTCTCACAACAAATTAATCCTCCCCGAGCTTTTTACTTCATTGGATTTTTCATGTATCGCTATGACGACCTGCCGTGCACCCATAATGTACATCAGCGTGCGCACACTCGCCTTCGCCATCCAATCTGGCCTCTAATCTTCCACGAGTAATAGCCCCGCGCACTGACCCGCTGTATGGAATAAGTCAGGAAATAGCAGCTCTCTGATTATGCATGTGATGTATGTCAACGCGGCACTGCAAAAACACACGCGCACGCTTAAAAAGGTTAAGTTCACCTTAAACAAATATATTCGTCATCATAATAATACATTTTATTTATATAGCTCTTTTCAGAACACATATTACAACAGTCAAAAGAGCAAATAATACAGGAAAGATAAAAACAACACGTGAATCATACTGAGAAAAGTGAAGTTAAACATTTAAAGTACTATATTACGTCAGAACCTAAGCAAGTAATTAAATGAACTACTTAAAACATATGTGTTAATTTAACATAGAAGATTTCAATTGAAAAAGCTTACATATATTTATTTATTTAATGAAAAATGTTAAGTTTCATTGAGTTTTGAAGTGTTTGTTTGTAAGGTTATTGTTTTTATTGGGTCATATTTTGGTGTAGTATTTCTGACTGGTTTCCTGTTTTGTTTTGTTTTTCTTTGATCTTGCAAAGTAAAGTAAAGCAAAAAATATAACATTTATTGTCTTTTAATGGGGAATTTACAGTGTCAGAGTTCAAACACAGGAGTAGAATGATAATGAACTGAAAATATAGGAAGTTATTGATTTATTGAAATAATAAAAATGTAAAACTTCTAATGCCAAAATTTTTACATTTTTATTCTTAATGCAAATCTACTGCAGTGGCTCAGTGGTTGGAGCGTTCACCCATAAACTTAAGAGTTGGCAGTTCAATTCCAGCTCGGACCACTGAAAGGCTGCCATTGTGCTTTTAAACAAGACACTTCCCTCACCTTGCATCTGTAAGTGTGTGAGTTTGTGATTGGCGATGGCACAGATTTCAGTTTCTCAGAGCAGTTGAGGCTACAAAGTGTACAAACCCGTCACCAGTGAATAATGCACGAAATTGTAAATAGTTATGTAACACAAATGCAAATTTGTTAAGTTAAAGATACTAAATTAAAGGTGCAATGTGTAACTTTTCTGGTGGAGGGTCCGTCAAATGCTTTACTCCATGGAAATGTTGGTGCTTTGCCTGGAGTGTTTCACAGTCTTCATGGAGATCAAACCAGACCAAGTTACAGGTCAGATCTGTGGAGAGGCGACTGTAAAACCACCTGTAATTGAATAAATGTAAAGTAGAGCTGTTTAATGTCATACTGTGGAACATTCCAGGCAGAGCATTGGCATATTCATAGAAACAAGTAAGTTACACAGTGCACCTTTAACATTTAGTAGATTTCTTAATTCAAGTCATTTTAACTAAGACAGGCATTCCTTTTTTTTTTTTGCAGTGCACGAGTTGAGAGATGGATTTGTTGTGAAGGAGAGGAGAGGGAGGAGGTGGCTCGGGGAGAGGGAGGGCGATTTGGGTGGAGGGGGGAGGAGGGGGTGGGGGTTCGTCTCCTCTGGATTGCACCGTAATCACAGACCCCAGAGTCTAACATGGCAGCGCTCACAAGTGGTGTCAGCTGGCCTCTTCTTCTGTTTGCTAATAGCAGGGGGTCGAGGTGCGTTTGATCCCCAGGTATGGGACACAGCAGCCGGGAGGAGATAGTGCTGAATACTAAAAGGGAGCGAGTTTTATGCCTGCTTATCTCCCTGTTTGATTTCCTAATGGGGTCTGTACTTCAAAGCCTAGTGGGCTTAAAAGAGGGCTCCCATGTCCAAATTTTAGCTTTGGAATATTGAAATACAACCAAATGTTACTGTAGAGACAGGAATCACTCTCTAAGCCTTAGAATAAAGTACGAACAGATACAATAAAATCACGTCATGCCACTTCTTACCACTAGATGGAGTCATGAGCTGATATTTTTTCCACACTTTTACGCGCAAGAATCTGTACCATAGTGCTGATCATAAGTTAACTAGAATAGTGTACTACTGCAAACCAAATAACCAACACTAACCACTAGATGGAGTCAAGTGCAGCTATAATTTTGATAACCTAAAATCTATGCATATTTATTTAGTGTTACTAATATGCATATATGTTTATCCTGTCTCAAAAACTGTACCACTAGAGGGAGTGCAACAATTTCAAATTATTTTTGACAGTTTTGAAGACCATAGCAGAGTTATAATAATAATGCATTAGTCTAATACAGCACTTTTCCAAACGCTTAAAGTCACTTCATACTTTTGTGCTTTATTCATTCACTCCATACTCAGCGTTGGTGAGATACTGTAGCCACAGCTGCCCTGGGGCTGACAAGCTGCACCACTGACTCCTCCCACCACCAGCACTCACACAGATACAATATTCACTCCAGGTTATGGGGCAACAGTAACTTAGTTTGTAGAGTGATCAGATCCACTGACTCATAGGTCGGCGGTGCAATTCCTGTTCTCGCAGATGAATGCTGTCGTTTTGTCCTTTGGCAAGACACTTAACCCTCGCTCCTAGTGTCTGGGTCCACTGGTGTGGTGTGTGTGTGTGTGTGAATGGGTGAGTGGTTTCTTCATGTAAAGTGCTTTGAGTGATTGCCTTGAAGGTGGAAAAGCGCTATATAAAAATGTGACCATTTTCCATGTGGTGTTTTGCCTAAGGACACAACAGTTCCACCAGAGTCACTGTTAACCCACTGTGGTGCCTCCTATTCTCAGTGCTCTCCCATCCAAGAGCTGACCAGCTCCAGCCCTGCTTAGCTTCTGAGATCATGTGAGATCTTTGACCAGGAAGTTTGGCCACACTGAAAACCATTTCGGTAATCTAGTGATGGTAACTTCCTTCAGGAGCTCCAATCCTCCAGCTCAGTCCTAACTCCAACTCAGTCTCTGGAGAAGGGTCCCTGGGTACCGCATAGAGGCCACCCACTGCTCCTGACTGGGTTAACCTTGGCAGACGGATGGGTCAAATGCAGAGGACAAGTCACAATAACCTTAATCTATTTTTTGAGTTTCAGAATCAACTTTACAACTTCCCATGTCCTATATCTCTGTGTCTCAAACCAAAGTAAGAAAAAAAAAGTTCAATTTTATCTAGTGGGGCCAGAAATCAATCTCATGTCTCTTTAGTTAATCCGCCGAGGCTTTCTTTGGATCCCACACTAATAAGGTATTGAGCAGGTGAGGCCAGAGACTCCGAGATACACAAGCCCCAGTCTGCCACCGCCGAGAGGGGCTGGCATCTTTCCAGCGCAATTATCCTGCTCGTGTATGGAGAGAGAGAAAGATGGAGGAGAGGGGGAGGAGAAGGGGAGGAGAGGGGGGAGAGGGCTAAAAATCGATCCCATCTGTGGTATGATGGTTAATTAAAGGCGCTCTTGAGCAAGCCCGGGATGAGAGGCTTGGCTGGGCTCCGGCAGGCACTGTGCTCCTGATTACTGCACAGAAAAGATGGATTCTGAATGGAGAAGACGGAGAGAATACAAGACCAAACCAGGACTAAAGAGGGGCTGGACTAGGTCTAGACTATAGGACCAAACCAGGACTACAGAGGGGCTGGACTAGGTCTAGACTATAGGACCAAACCAGGACTACAGAGGGGCTGGACTAGGTCTAGACTATAGGACCAAACCAGGACTCAAGAGGGGCTGGACTAGGTCTAGACTATAGGAACCAAACCGGGACTAAAGAGGGGCTGGACCAGGTTTAGACTATAGGACTAAACAGGACTAAAGAAGGGCTGGACTAGGTCTAAACAATAGGACTATATACAAGACTGCAGGGCTAAAACCAGGTCTAAACTAGAACTGGTGAAATATGGGACTACACCAGGATTAAAGAAGGGCTGGACTAGGTCTAGACTAGGACAATATACAAGACCATAGGCTAAACCAGGTCTAGACTAGGACTATATAATGGACTATAGGACTATACCATATCTAGACTGGTGACAGTGGAACTAAACCAGGACTAAAGAGGGACTCAACCAGGTCTAGGACTAAAACAGGACTAAAGCTGAACCAGATCTAAACCAGAACTATATGCAAGACTACAAGGCTCAAACTATGGGTGTGGCCGGACATTGAGACTGGGACCAGGTCTATACTGGACAATAGTGATGTCCTTTCCAGACCGGTCCAAGCCTTTCACAGAGCCACACTGTCATCATCATTTATCCACAAATACCTGTCCTGGGGCAGACTGGAGAAACTGAGGCTGCCATAATCTGCACCATCCATCCCTCCGACCACCACTAATCACTCACCACACTGATACTAGGCGAGGTGGGAGTGTCTTGCCTAAGGATGCAACAACAGAAAGCGCTTTAACCACTGAGTCGTCGTCATCTCTATTATGAATAAAGACTAAAGCAGTTCTGAAGTCATCTGGGATTATGACAAAACCAGAACTTGTTCAGGACTGTTTAGCTGTGCGTATGACTGAAAGGTTTTCATTCTGCACTCTTCTCTTTCATTTAATGTCTCTCTGTCTTTATTTTGATTTTTAATACATGTCTTATTCTGTAAAGCTCTTCGTATATATACTGTGCTCTACAAATAAACTTGTATTGCCCTGCCAACTAAACTAAATCCAAATCAGGACCACTTCTCAGAGAAAAGATGGAAAATATTAAAGGCTCAGTATTTAGGCAATTATTAACCATAAACCAGGTGACTAATGTCTGATTTATCTCAGGGCAAAGTCACTTTAGTCACTTCATTAATCGGCAAAATACAAATTAAAAACAGTTACAGTGTATGTTTTTAGTTTTGCTTTTTCCCTGTAAATGAATGAATCCATAAGTTTAATGTCATTCCAGGCAATTCCACAGTATAGACGTCCAACCAGAAACGTTCCACAGTGCAACTTTAAAGAGATCACGGGTCAAAGCTGCAGTTTAACCCTCCTCACATTCGCATTGGCAGCGCTCCTATTCCAGACAGTGTTATTTCACAGTATCTTTTGGTAATAATCATCTCTCTAATATCTCTCCCTGTTCCACTGTACGGAGGTGACGAGGCGCCATGCTCCATCAATTTCCCTTCAGTCATTAGAGTTTCATCTCATCTCAGCCTCTGCTCCATTACCCACAAGCCCTTGCAGCACCTCCTCCTCCCCTTTTTCTCCTCCTCCTCCTCCTCCTCTCATCACATCCAGGGCTTGTTTATGGAGAGGCCAAGGCACAGTGGCACTTTGGTGTGACCCTACCCCCCGATGGTGAGAGGAGGAATTGCATAATTTTGAAATGAAAGAGAAAGAAAATGTCACTGTTTTTGCATATTTACATAACATGAATCATTTTACTGCTTTGACATATTAAACATAGCTGAACAATTTGCACTCTAAAGTACTTTTATTGAGAAAGTTAACACATGGTTTATACATTGGCTTAAAGATGCATTATGAAACTTTTCTGTTTGGGGTTCTGCTACCTCCTTGTCTCCATGGAGATGTTAATGCATTGCCTGGAGTTTCCACAGTATGGTATTAAACTGATCTAACTTGTATTTATTCAATTACAGATATTTTTATTGCCAAAGAAATACCCTGAAAACATTCTCACTAGCAGGGTTGCCTCTCCACAGATCAGACCTGTAAGTTCTGGAGACATCATGCTTGTCTGTATCAGTTTTTTGGATCGAGTATTCAATTCAATTCAATTCAATCTTTATTAAGAACACATTATATCTGGTTCATAGTAAATAAATAATAAATAAATAATAAATAAATAAATAAATAAATATACAATGCATGTTATAATATATACAGACAATACAGTGTCTCCACAGCTTAGAGGCGACTCTGACAGAGCTCCTCACAAGACACACTAGAGCTTCAATGATTTGATTGTTCAGATTCATGGCTCTACACAGAAATGAATAAATACAATATCTAATCGTGGCAAGACAGGATCTCACACCACAGTTTACAGACATTTCACTGGCACTACAGAACCTCGGCACTTTCACTAATATTCTCAAAGAGTCATTATAGGCCACTGTCAAACTGCAAACTCTTTTTCTTGGTGTGCAGTGTACAGGGCGAGCAGAAACATTTGAAAAGTGCAATTTTGACATCACTGGAGCACATGGAGAACTTCTGGACAAGCATATTTCCCTGGCCATAAAGCTTACACTGCTCCCTACACATGTCTCTGTCATCTGAGAGACACTGGTGACATAATGTCCAAGATATTTGATCTCATCTGTCAGTTGGATGGTATTCCTGCACAGAGAGAAAACAGGAAAAGATAGCTTTTACTTGAGTAACTTTTTAAATAAAATTGTACTTGTCATTTTCAGTTTACTGTACTTTTTACTCTAAAGTCTGAAGTGACAAAAGCTTTATGTGACAATATGAAATGATATGAACATCTGTGTTTCTTGCAGTGTTCCTTCAGATATGATTTAGTTTGTCTAATGTTTGTGTCTGTCCTTTGAAAACACCAAATTTTGTGCATTATTTAAAGCCACAATATGTAACTTTTTTTGTATTTCATTTGTGTTATGTTTACTTGGAAAAACCTGTGTCCTTACTGTGAGCGCTTTTGCATCTCCACAAACCTGATCTTCCAGAGTCTGGTATAAAACTGATATATCTCTGTGGAAAATGTTCCAAAATGTGGCTTTAACTTTCTATTTCCGTGGAATCATGCAGGTGACAGACCACCTCCAGAAAGTTACACTGTGGCTTTAATGTTATGTCCTATTGACATGGAACTTAAAATGATAAATCAGATGTTACCTCCAGTAAAGTAGTCTTACAGTGTACTCTTAGTTGATAATTCAGCAAATACTTTTTTTACTCTGACTTGAGACATTTCTTGAATCACTACTTTGTAATTCTACTCAAGTACCATTATTTTGAAGTAACAGTACTTTTACTTAAGTATGATTTTCTGATTCTCTCCCACCTCAATCCATGTTTCTGTAGGACTAATACAAAAGAAGGCTCTAAATTTCATCCATTTTATTTAATTCTCTATGTGCAATTGTAAAGGCGCACTGTGTAACTTTTTGGTTGGGGGTCCATCTCCTGCTTGTTTCTATGGATATGTCATTGCTTTCCCTGGAATGTTTCACAGTATGACATTAAATGGCTCTACTTTACATTTATTCAATTGCAGGTGGTTTTATATCTCAAAAATACCTAGAAAAACAGACATTCTGACTGTGAGCGGGGTCGCCTTTCCACAGATCTGACCTGTAACTTAACCTGGTGGCATCATCTGCTTGTCTCAGTAATGACAGATAAATTCAATGCCAAATTGTGGAACATTTCAGGCAGAACAATTGCATCTCCATGAAGATAAGCAGGTGGCGGAATCTACACCAGAAAAGTTACAGAGTGCACCTTTAACTAATACAAAGGTTAAAGGTGCACTGTGTAACTTTTTGGTTGGGGGTCCATCACCTGCTTGTTTCCATGGATATGTCATTGTACCACAGTATGACATTAAACAGCTCTACTTTACATTTATTCAGTTATAGAAAAACTAGAAAAAAAAACAAAAAAAAATGAAAAACAGCCATTCTGACTGTGAGCGGGGTCGCCTCTCCAGAGATCTGACCTGGAACTTGGTCTGGTTTGTTCTCCGTAAAGATAGAAAGGTTTAATACCACACTGTGAAACATTCCAGACAAAGCAATAACATCTTCATGAAGAAAAGCTTTTGATGCATCCTCCACCAGAAAAGTTACACAATGCACCTTTAAGTCTGTCTACGTCCAGTCTTAACTTTATAAAGCGTGTCTCTTCTCCCAAATGTGTGTGTGCGGATGACACTATGAGTTCTGAAGAGTCAATCCCCTCCTATTTTGACAAAGTTGACGCTGCATACTATAATCAAACTCTCACATTTAGAGAGTGTCTATAATAATCTATGGAGCTGTATGAATTATGTATACGCGGCCTGTGATTGGGACGAGACAGGCGCCGGCAGAGGAGCGGGCGGGCGCTGATTGCCTGGCGGGTTTGGGGGGTCAGGGAGCTGCCGGCGATAATTGGTTTGGGGGCAGAGGAAATGAGAAGATTGCAAGGTTTGTTGTGAGCAGGTGCAGTTCGGATAGAGGACTGTTTAAAATGGCTGTCTGCGGAGGAGAGGAAAGAGGAGAGGAAAGAGGAGCACGGAGGACTGTGTTTAAAGGGAGAGGAAGTTTGGAGAGTTGAAGATGCACTGTGTAACTTTTTGGTTGGGGGTCCGTCACCTGCTTGGCTCCATCAAAGAGCTATCGCTTTGCCTGGAATGTTTGAACATTAAACAGCTCTACTTTACATTTATTCAATTACAGGTGGTTTTATGTCTCAAAAATACCAAGAAAAACAGACATTCTGACTGTGTGTGAGTAATTAAGTACTTAAAGTTGCTTAAAGTTGCATTGTGTAACTTTTCTGGTGGAGGTTCTGTCACCTGCTTGTTTCTATGATATGGCATTGCTCTGCCTGGAATGTTCCAGAGTATGACATTAAACAGCTGCACCTTTATGCAAAGTTATAAAGTACTTCATTACTTTTCACCACTGTCTTGTCATGTAATAAAACCTCAGTGATTGCATGTATATTTATAGGGTGCATCCATTTTATCTTTAACTTTCCAAAGTTCCTCTGCCGTTAAAGGTGCATTGTGTAACTTTTCTGGTGGAGAGTCCGTCAGATGCTTTTCTCCATGGAGATGTTATTGCTTTGTCTGGAATGTTTCACAGTATGGCATTAAACCTTTTAATTATCATAGAGACCAAACCAGAGAAGTTGCAGGTCAGATCTGTGGAGAGGCGACCCCGCTCACAGTCAGAATGTCTGTTTTTCTAGGTATTTTTGAGATGTAAAACCACCTGTAATTGAATAAAGGTAAGATAGAGCTGTATAGATAGACCAGAAAAACACCAGAAAAGTTACATACTGTATGTGTAAATGCATTGCCTAAAAAGTGAATGCATTTTTATTTTTTATTTTTTTATTTTTTTTTTACAAGTGATTACAATTACAATTGATATATTGTGATCTAGAGTAGTGTCTTTACTTTCTTGTCATATACACTTCACTATTTTCTGATCTCTGTTCTAATGTCGTTTCCTCGTCACAAACAGACCTGGAGTTGTGTTTTGTTTCATTCACATGTTTAACACACAAACCCTGCAGATTTAGGCTGAGTTCAACACTTCAAGTGTTTTCTTTTTGAGAGAAGAGCTCTGTTTGAGGAACTCTGTTCCACCTTGTGATGTCATCATGTAGTAATACAGGAAGTGCTCCACTGTGTTTTTAAACTCCACACACCTTCACTAGAATCATTTGGATCATTTCAGCCTTGGAATTGCCAGTTTCTACTGAACTAAAGGTAAAAGGAGCTGTTCACTTGAAAACTACCACTTCATGACATCACAAGGTGGAACAGAGCATTTGGAGCTTTGGAGATGTAGACAGACTAATAATAAAGTGTTACTCAAACATGTGTGAATGAAACAAAACACAACTCCAGGTCTGTTTTTGAGGAGAATACAACATTATAAAGCTCAAAAAGTAATTTAACCATAGGTGCTTGCCTCTTTAATTTCATAGGCCTACTGCAGAACATTCCAGGCAAAGCAGCACCATCTCCATGGAGACAAGCAGGTACAGCCCATTCACAAGAAAAGTTACACACTGATTATTTATAGGTCAACTCTGCGTCTGTGTGCGTGTGTTTTTTTTTCACCTCACAATCACCTCTTCACTTCATTATATCTACACAATGCTCTCCCACTTCTCAATCACTTCGTATACTCCATCTGATCACTACAACTTTATTTAATCAGATTTTCCATCACCTTTTCGACAGGTATTTGATCTTTAACGGCATTCAAAGCTGTCTGCAATAATTCACCAGCATTCCTCCCCTCCCGAACCTCACCCACTCGCAAATAAACAACAATGTGGACCAAATGACTCACGCTCTCTCCCACTTAAACCCCTTTGTGCCTGTAGTCCTGTCTCTTTCTCTCTCTTTGCTTGCAATCTTGAACAAACGGAATTAGCTGCTTGTGCGTAGCTGCTTTTGTTTCGCTATCAGTTGTTTAAATAGGCCTGCATGGCATTGGCGTGGTCAGCTAGTGCGCTACTTTGAAGGAATGGACACAGGTTTGACCCCAAGATGCAAAGTCACCAGTGTGAAATGAGTTGGTTTAAAGGCGTGGTTTTGCACAGGGAAAGTTTGCCCAAGTGGTTTAATATTAGTCTTATCAGATATGGCCTCTGCTGTGTTAATGGTTAATAGATGGTGCAGAGTAATAGTACTACAGATTAGAAAATACTTGAAGCTGCACTGTGTAACTTTTCTGGTTGTGGGTCTGTCACCTGCCTTGTTTCTATGGATACGTCATTGCTCTGCCTGGAATGTTCCACAGTGTGACATTAAACAGCTCTACTTTACATTTATTCCATTACAGGTGGTTTTAGAGCTCAAAAATACCTAGAAAAACAGACATTCTGACTGTGATCTCCACAGATCTTCTTTCTTCCTCTTCCTTCTCTTCTTCCTCCTCTTCCTGCTCCTCCTCTTCCCCTTCCTCTTCCTCCTCCTTGTCCTCCTCCTGTACTATCTCCTCCTCTTCCTCCTCCTTTTCCTTTTTCACCTCTTCCTCCTCCTCTCCTACTTGTCCTCCTCCTCCTTCCTTCTCTCCTTCCTCATCTTCCCCCTTTAAACTTAGACAAACTTTATTGATCCACAAGGGAAATTATTCTGACACAGTAGCTCATTAATCCCTCCTCCCTTTTCCTGTACCTCCTCTCCCTCTTACTCCTCTTCTTTCTCCTCTTCCCCCTGTCCCTCCTCTTCCTCCTCCTGTATCTCCTCCTGTAACTTAGTCTGGTCTGGTCTCCATGGAGATAGAAAGGTTTAATGCCATACTGTGAAACATTCCAGACAAAGCAATAACATCTTCATGGAGAAAAGCATTTGAAGGACCCTTAACCAGAAAAGTTACACAGTGCATCTTTAAAGACATATACGGACCTTCACAAATTTCTTCAATCTAGAGGTCAAATGATGATTTTTTACAGATCTGTAGTGTGGTTTTGACAAAGCCTCTGTATATTTTGCATGATTTGAGCTGTAATCTCGGGCTTTTCTAACAAGTGCAGTTTGTGGAGCGAGAGCCGGACTTCCCTTCAGACCAAGCGGACGTCTATGAAACATGGAGTTATTTCTGTCCTATTACCTCACACACACACAGGCCTTTAACAAAGTATTAAAGACCATTAAAATCCATTAGGTCGAATCTAAACTCCACCCGGGCACTTTTTAGCCCTTATTTTCTTAAAATTGCACTTAGTCCCAAGATGTTTTGGGGAGCAGGCCCATTACGAGGGGGGGTGGGGGTCAGGGGGGTGGAGGGGGGGTGTTTGGGGGGGGGGGGGGGGGGGGGGGGGTAATGTGTGGTGCATTAAACAGAGTCAACATCACAGCCCCTCCTCACTGGGTTACACTGTACACTGATTTAAGAGCCTCTATCCTCTATGTGCCCAGAGCACTCAGCCCTCAGCTCACGTGCACTCTCTCAACGTGCACTCTCTCAACGTGCACTCTCTCACCGTACACTCTTTTAATGTGCACTATTTTCACATGCACTCTCTCAACGTGCACTCTTTTAATGTGCACTATTTTCACATGCACTCTCTCAACGTGCACTCTTTTAATGTGCACTATTTTCACATGCACTCTCTCAACGTGCACTCTCTGAACATGCACTATTTTGTTATTATTATTATTTTTATTATTATTTATTATTTTATATTTTATGTTTATTTATTAAATACAGACAGTGCACATTAATCAGCATGTGTTAGTCCCACTGTAAATGTGCCAGAGTTTGCCGTGCACGCTCAGGTTCATCTGTTGTCCCATCAGCAGGACCATGGCAGGATAAAAAGGACACAGGTTTAATAACATAAGATCACTGAATATTAACTGTAGACATATTAAACTGGTCTGTTTCCCTGGAGACAAGTAACTTCTTCAATGTCATTTTTAGTACAGTACACCTGTAATTGAATAAATGCAAGATAGATCAGTGCAATAAAAATATCCATAATGAAAAAACAGGCTTTTATTTGAGTTTATTTATTAGTTTATTCTATATTCCAAATTGTGGTTTAAAGACTATTACTAAAGTGGTACCAAAGCTTATTGATTCTAAGTTCTGCATTTTTATAGAGCTGAAGAGAGAGAGGGAAAACACAAATAAAACCAGAACAAAACAATTCAACACAAGTCGCATATGTTGGAGTGATTCATGTTTGAGTCATCTTTAATCACTTATTTTCAAGGCACCATTTTGTAGATCTACCCATTTTCAGCTCCATCGGTACACGCCCACTGCGACGTACAGGCCCACTGCGACGTACACGCCCACTGCGACGTACACGCCCACTGCGACGTACACGCCCACTGCGACGTCCACGCTTCCTTCTCCAGTTTGATGTTCTTAATGGGTGATACTCGTAGGATTGGGCAGCGTCGCCTCATCATTTTGGTCCAAATGTAAAAAAATGCTCTGCTCTAGTGTCATGTGCAGTTGTCTTGTCTCGTTTACGGCCACGTCAGCTCCATTGGACACCACAGTTTTCTAACGTGGAGGTCAGCGCACTTGTTTCTTTTATGAAGTTGTTTTAGAGCAATATTGTGATTTAAAATGTCACAATTATAGAGATTATAATAAATCAGACACAAGCATTATAAATCTCCTTTAAGCTGCCAGTTGCTCCTCACTGGTTTCATGGAAGAATGGGTCAAATGCAACAACAGACCCCATTAATATCGTAACCTACTTTTACCTAATGAAACATCTGGAATACACCATCTCATCTGGTACCTGACCCTGCTTTAAGTCTCCTTGCTCTTGTTCTAATGGCACTTTTTTTTTTTTACATCATCCTTTCTTCTCCTCTCCTCTCTCTCTTTCTCTCTTTTTCTTTCTCTCCTCCCTCCTCTCCTTTTTCTCTCCCCCTCTCCTCCACCTCTCTTTCTCTACCTTACTTTCCTCTTCTCCTCTCATCTCATCTCTCTCCTCCTCCTCTCCTCCTTTCCTCCTCCCCCCTTCTCCCCCCTTGCCTCCTCCTTTCTCCCTCTCTCTCTCTCTCTTTCTTGCTCTTTCTCTTTCCCTCCTCCCTCCTCTCCCCCTCTCCTCCACCTCTCTTCCTCTCCTTTACCTTCTTCTTCTCCTCCTCTCCTCTCATCTCTCTCCTGTCTCTCTTTTTCTCTCCTCCTCCGCCATCCTCCCCTTTTCCTCTCCCTCTCTCCTCCTTCTTTCTCCCTCTCTCTTCTCTCTTCCTCCTCTCCTCTCCTCTCCTCCTCCTTTTCCTTTTCCTCTCCCCTTCTCCTCCAGCTCGCTTCCTCTCCCTTACCTTCCTCTTCTCCCAATACCTCCACTTCTCTTCCTCTTTCTTGCCTTCCTCTTCTCCTCCTCCTCTCCATCTCTCTTCTCTCTCCTCTCCTCTTCTCCTCCTCCCTCTCCTCCACCTCTTTTCCTCTCCCTTACCTTTCTCTTCTCCTCCTCCTCTTCATCTCTCTCCTCTCCTCTTCTCCTCCTCTCCTCTCTCCTCTCGTCAGATCCCAGTTCAGACTCAGATCTCCTGCAGTTCACAGTAAATACAGACTAATGGCATTTGATTAAACCACAAGCTCTCATCGGCCGAAGAAATGACCCACATCCCTCTATTCCTCTTTTTTTTCTCCCTCTCTCTTTCTCTGTCTTGCCTCTCGTTCTCCCTCTCTCTCTGTATCCTCTACCTCCTCTCTCCTTCCTTCTCTCTCCCCTCTCTGTCTCCATCTCCATCACTCACTAACATTTCTCTTTCATTCTTCTTAATCTCTCCTTCTCTTTCTCCTTTTTCCTCCCTCTCTCTGCATATCTCATTCACCCTCTCTTTTACTCTGTCTTTCTTTCTCTCTCCCGCTGCTTCACTCTCTTCATTCATTTTTGCCTTTCTATCCTCCCTTTGGCACACTCAAACTATTCTCTCTTTCTCATCATCTTTGTACTCTTTCTGTCAATTAAACCTGTTGCTAACGCTAACGGCTAACGGGCGCGACCACGGGGAAGGGAGGCATCTGATTGGTCTGTTATTAACGTTCAGATCTTGATTTACAGAAGAAAATAGTGAAATAAAAACACCAGGATCATGTAGAGTGGGTTCAAACCAACATTTTAAGACCGAAATAACAGTTACAGAGAGAGAGGGGACAGTTTTTTTTACAATATAAAGTGAATTGGAGCCAGTGGAGCCAGAAGCGCGCCCATACTCACTTCCTGTTTGGAACGTTGCGGCTAGCAGGTTAGCTATATCCATTTATATATACAGGCTCTTTCCTCTCTACATCTCTTCTTTCTTTTTTCCACTCTCAACTCTTCACTCTCTTCTCCTTGTTCCTCTCTGTATCTTTTTCTCTCCCTCTGTCTTTCTTTCTTTCTTTCTTTCTTTCTTTCTCCACACCCCCTTCCATCCCTCACTCTCCCTCTTTTTCTGTTCTCTTTCTCTTTCCAACCTTCTCCTTGTTCCTCTCTGTATCTTTTCCTCTCCCTCTGTCTTTCTTTCTTTCTCCACACCCCCTCCATCCCTCTCTCTCCCTCTTTTTTCTACTCTCCACTCTCTTTCCAGCCTTCCCCTTGCTCCTCTCTCTTTTTCTTTCCCTCTGTCTTTCTCTTTCTTTCTTTCTTTCTTTCTCCACACCCCCCCCACCTTCTCTTTCCCTCTTTTTTTCTACTCTCTTTCTCTTTCCAGCCTTCTCACCATTCCTCTCTGTATCTTTTTCTCTCCCTCTGTCTTTCTTTCTCCACAACCCCCTCCATCCCTCTCTCCTTCTCTCCCTCTCTCCCTCCATCCTCACCTCATTTTCTCAGCTTTTGATTGTGAATTAAAAGGGATTGCAAATGCTACTCCGTCGGTTGGCCCCCTGATTGCCATATTTGATTAAGAAATGTCAGTAATTCCCGCGTGTATTTTTTCCTCTCTCGGTTCTTGTTCCAGCCACACAATGCCTTCTCCGCACTCAGACACCAATACTCGGCCTAATCAAATACATTCTTTGCGTATTTGCAGGCTGCTTTTTCGGGGTTTGGAGCGTTCCCCAGTTTCAATGGGTTTTGTATCAGCTGTGAGACAGACCAACAAGAGCTGAATCACACAATTAAAGTGTATTGAAGAAGACACAGGTACAGGAGGAAGAGGAGGAGAGAGAGAGAGGAGGAAGAGGGAGAGGAAGAGAAGGAAGAGGTGTTATAGGAGCAGGGAGAGGAGGAGGAGGAGGAGGAGAGAGAGGTAGAAGAGGGAGAGGAAGAGGAGGAGGAGGTGGTATAGGAGGAGGGAGAGGAGAAAGAGGAGGAGAAGGAGGAGAGAGAGGAGGAAGAGGAGGAGGTATAGGAGGGGGGAGAGGAGGAGGAAGAGGGGGGGAAGAGGAGGAGGAGGGAGAGGAGGAAGAGGAAGAGAAGGAGGGAGAGTTCTGAATTGTCATGGTAAATTGTGCAATGCAAAAAGGAAACTTTTAATACACAATAATGCAAGTTTACCAGATACATGCTGTGGAACATTCCATTTAGTCCTTTAGTCCTGGTTCAGACCTGGTTCAGTCCTGCTTTAGTCCTGATTTAGTTGTGTAGAAGTGTGAAGGCAGTCTCAGTGACACAGGGAGGGCATCCAGAGTAGACTGACCTCTTGACCCTGCTCTGTGCGTCCTTCATCCCTCACAAAAGCACTGCAAGATTTCACTGACAGAGGAATTCTAAAGAATATGAAGTCACTTCACAAACACAGATGAGACGAGCAGAAGAGAAGAAGCTTCACAGTGCAGATTGTTCAGCTGGTCCTTATGTGTAACTACATTTGAACACATCAAACTGTATTATTATTGAACAATACAATGAACTCCACAGTCAAACTTTGTCAATATTGTCAGTCACTTTGTCAAAAGTATCAAAACCCTGATACTGATACCAAATCTAGTATAAAAACTCACTTGAGCAGGTAACAACATTAAAAAGTCCCATTGACAGGACAGAGCAGAACCTTTCCTGAATGTCTTTAGAATGATGTTGATCTGTATCAGAACAAGTATAAGAGCACATAGACTAGTATACACCCATGGACCACTATGGAACCTACAGGACCACTGAGGATTACACACATATAAGACACATGGGGATAGAAAAGAAAATACTACCATTTAATGTTGAAAATCACAGTATATTGTCTAAAGAAAGAGAGTTTTTATTATCATTGTGGAATCAGAAATACCAGAATCAGCACTGAGTCTCTTCCTTAGTATCAAAATCGAGTTTGAAATTTGACTATCATGACAGCCCTATTCTGATCAGTGTAGAATGCTAAACTTCACATCATATGTTTTTTTCTGAATTACATTTCTGGCATCTATGCTACGCTATAAGTACCAAACTATGTATTAAAAACTATACATGTTATATCACATGTTTGTTTGAAAATAATTTAAACATTCATTTACAAGCTGTCCGTGCATGGATAGGTGACTAAACTCAAAAAAGTTAAGACGTTTAAGGTGCAGGTAATCTTTCTGTTGAGTGTCTGTCACCTGCATTCCTTGCCTATATGTTCCACAGTATGGCTTTAAACTTAGGTTTACCTTCACATTTATTTTTCTTGTTCAGAAGTCCTTCAAGACATGTGTTCTTATTATGTGTTGGTTCACCTCTGTACAGATGTGATCTGTGACTTGATCTGGTGGTGTCTTCTATTTCTGTCCATGGAGATAGATAGGTTTAATGCCATTACATAGGACATTCTAGGCAAAAAAAAAAAAAAAAAAAAAAAAAATCAACTCCATGGAGACTAGCAGGTGGCAAACCCACCAACATAAAAGTGACATAATGCCCCCTGGTACTCAAGTAGAAAAACTGTATTCACTTTGTCTTTTAGACACGCACGTACAATGAGAGCTGTACATACATGTGGGGTATGGACTAGTGTGCACGAGGCGACAAATGTGCACAAGGCTGACAAGCGTGTACGTGAGCTCCATACTGTTCCATGTCCATCCGTGCACGCTCCCCAAGCAGAAGACATGCTTAATGCCTGTCACCCGGTCACCTCGAGTGTGTACAAAGGAGAATTGATTCCTTTGAAAAACAGAATCCTACCAAGGACAGTTTTCCCATTTGCCACAGGTAAGAAGGGAGCGAGGAACGAGGAGGGAGGAGGGAAAGAGAGGGACAGAACCGCTCCAAGCTGCCCACCTCAGAAAAAATGTGTTGATCTTTTGAGATGAAAAGCCCTACTTTCACAATCTGCAAAAAGGAGGCGGCCAAGGCTGTCCCCAGAGCTCGCTTTTGTTCACGTCCATCTCCAGCAGAGGCCCAAGAGGAGGCGAGAGGAGGGGGGAGGTCTGACCCAGGAGAGGTGGTTGGTACTGGGTGCCTGGGTTAGCACTCGGGGAGGTTTGATGTGGAGGTGGAGGTGAGCAGGGTTAGAGCTGAAGGAGGAGTGCTAATATAAAGGCTGAAAGCAGCAGAGGAGACAGCCAAAAGGGACCAGACCCCAGACATTATAGTGTTGACTCGGATCCAGGAGGAACTAATGATGTAAAGAATGGAGGAAGAGAGGGAGGGAGAGAGAAAAGAAGAGAGAGAAGGCAGACTGAGGGAAAGTACTGATGTATAAAGGATTAAATGGATTTTAATTGGAAATACATTTAAATTCATTTAGAAATATGGTTTGCCACTTTTTCAAGTAAAGTTGATAAGCAAATTCAGCCAAACTGAAACTGGTAAGCTATTGATACTTTACAGTGACATCACAATGGGGTGTTCTACATGTATCTCTATGATGGAATGTTCAGCACTTACTATAGTGGCACAATGCACACATTAATAAACACTGACAAAAAACTAAAAATCAGTCAGCTCTTTCTGGTCAGATTGTGTTAAAATGACTAACAGAGTTTCTAACAGAGCAGTGCTTACAGTTAGCATCGCACCCCTAGAGACTATTAATGACATCAGATGCAAAGCATCCTTATCCATGAGTTTCTGAATGATGACAAATGGGGCTGTTGCTGTAGCGATTGACAATTTAAAACTAAATACTAAAACCTTTGAATAGGAAAAAGTTTTTATTGACCTAAAACGTGCAATCTGGCTGTGAGTGGGCTCTCATTTCCACAAATCTGACATTACTTGGCCCTGGTGACTCCGTAGAGATAAATAAGTGTAATGCCATACTGTGGAACATTTCAGGCAACATCTCCATGGAGAGAAGCTCAGTGACGGACCCTCAACCAGAAAAGTGACACAGCGCAGCTTTAAACACAGACATGCTATTAGGCCCACACAGACGGCTGACTGTGACTCATAAAATTCGTGTTCAATTCCATTTCATATCCTTAAGTTCATGGACCTACCAGGATCTGCAGGCATCAGAGCCGTTCCAGTGTGTGAGCTGTTCTTCACACCTCCAGGACCTGAGTGTGTGTTGCACTGGGCATGAGTGTCACGAGTACACAAGGAGGCTCCATTCAAAGCCACAGTGTTGCAGAGTCTATAGAGAAGGTGTGGAGTATGTGTCCAGTGTGAATGCTGAGGAGTCTATAGCACTCACGCCCAGTCCACTCCAACGCAAGCACCTCTCCTCTCAAGAGTCTCCACACGGACATCTCCCTCTTCCTCTCCTCCACTCTCTCTGTCTCTCTCTGTCTCTCCATCTCCCTCTCTTTATTGATACTCTGCAGCTGATGTCATCAACATTACCCGGGGGTGTGATGCTAACTGGAGGCTCTCCTCTGTTACTAAACTTAGACTTTAATCTGAGTTTTGTTTTAGCACAATCTGACCATAAAGAACAGACTTAGATTGTGCCATTAAACAAGTCTCTCACACATAAAAATAAAGTCGCACGCTAGCTAGCATTAGCATTAGCATTAGCATTAGCCAAGAGTTTTTCAGCGAGTCGCTCTCCTAAACAGGACCATGAACGCTCAGACTGATCACAGGCTCCTGAAAATGTGCTCTTTAAATCCATTTTTGTATTTTTTTCTTGAGTTTTAGGACAGTGTTAAAAAATGTCAGTGTTTGCTAATATGTGCATTGTGTCACCATGGTAACTGCACTGAACTTTCCATCATAAACATACAGGCAGAACACTCCGAGTATGATGTCACTGCAAAGTATCAATATTCTTCTCTTTGTCTCTCTGTCTCTTCTCTTTCTCTCCTTCTCTGTCTGTGTCTCTCTCTTTCACTCTTTTAAAAACCATGCCTCTTCCTTCTTGTTTCCATGGAAATGTTGTTCTTTTGGTGAACAGTGAGAACACGGTGAATGTTCTTAAGTATGGCTTTAACTATTTCCATTGAATCATGCAGGTGACGCTCCACCTCCAGGTATATACTATACTTTTAAATATATCATGTTTTACTGTAGGTTTTATTGAAATCAGTCCTCTACTTGTCTCACATTTTATTCTTATTCAGGGGCAGTCTTAGGCAGGGCCGACAGGAGCAGCATGAACGCTTGAAAAAAAAAAAAGAAAACTAGAAAAGCACTCAGAGAGCGCAGACCTCCGCCAAGCAGCTCAGTTTTCAAAGTGATCCAGAATCCAGGATTTCTTCTGGATCATCACCAAAATTTAATCATCTGTTGGATTTACCATTAGGAACATTTCCTGAAAATTTCATCAAGATCCGTCCATAACTTTTTGAGTTATCTTGCTAACTAACAAACAAACAAACAAACAAACAAATAAACAAACAAACAAACAGACAAACTCAGGCGAAAACATTACCTCCTTGGCGGAGGTAAAAAAGAAGAGCCCCTTCCTGGTTGTAGGCACCCTTGTGGGCCCCGGGGAGTAAAATCAGTGTAGGACCGCCACTGTTCTTATTAGTTGAGTTTATGCTGGAGCAGGAGAGGCGCCCCCTAGTGTGTCCTGCGGGATGTGCCTGGACCCTCCTGCCCTCACCTCTGTTGCTCCACTGTGTTTTTAAACTCTATACACCTTCACTAGAATCATTTGGATAATTTCAGCTCTGGAATTGCCGATCTCTAGTGAACTAAAGGTAACTGTCAAACTTGAAAACTACCATTTCTTGACATCACAAGGTGGAGCAGAGCATTTTGAGCTTTGGAGATGTAGACAGACTAATAATAAAGTGTTACTCAAACATGTGAATGAAACAAAACACAACTCCAGGTCTGTTTTTGAGGAGGAAACAACAATCCTAACAGCTCACAAGTATCAGTTTGGTATAATATAGGACCTTTAAGTTGCTAAAAAAAAAAAAAAAGTATATATTGTAAATGACGAGATGAAAGTTCAAAGTGCCTTGTTGTTCTTATTAACCCCATATCTCCCAGTGTCTCCCCTCTACCTCCAAACGCTCCAGTGTTTAAACCTGATCTGGGGGTATATCTCTGTAACCTGTGTAATCACGCATTAATCAGGCTCCACTGCATCGCTTCATGTCTTAATTATTATTTTTGCATTTTGATGGAGGGGGGAGGGGGTGGGTGATTGTGCCTTATCACCTATCTCCAAGGATAAAAGACTAGCCAATTACTTTGTTTGGATGCTAATCACTGAATTTCATTAGTAGCCGCTCTCAGCCCTCCTCACCCAGTAAATGGATGAATATGCTATAATTTCAATTATTGGATTATGAAAATTGCGTTTAAAAAAGACGTGTGTGCGGTGTCATCAGCACTCACAGTGACATAATGCTGTTTAATTTGTATAATAGTTTTAATTGTCAGTGTCCCGTCGAGCTTTAATCATTTAATTGTATTGTCTTTTGAAGGGAGCAAACACCTACACACCCAGACGCTCACGCACTCGCAGAAAAGAGACGCACAATCAGAGAAAGACGAGAGGAGCGGCGGAAAAGGAGGAAAGATACTAGTTTAATAATGGAGGAGTTTGGAAGGAAAGAGAATTACATGGAGGTAGAAGGCCAGAATTCAGTCAGTTACATTTGTGCATTATATTTACTTTTGGAAGACATCGAACATACACTGAATATTTTGGAGTAACTCTAGGCTAACTGTGACTTGGTCTATCCACCTTATTCCAGAAGTTGCCGTGGGCGCCACCATCATCATTCAGGTTGTATTATTTTGGATGGGGCTGTAAATTAGTTAAATATGGATGAAAGCGGCTTTAAAGCCTCCAGAGAATCAGTGCAGTGTGACTTGTTGGTGCACATGAAAATTGAACATTTTACACAAATGAACCGACTTTCTTTCCCAAATTCTCCGTGAATGGGATCCCCATTTAAGCAGAAGTGCCACCACAAAAAAGTGGGCAGAGCGGAATATGGTGAATAAGTGACACAAGCTGTTCACAATGCGGCTCTTGTGTTCTGCTACTTGCATCTATGCACATTTTATTGGAGGATCCACCACCTGCATGTATCCATGGAGATGTTTTTAGTTTTCCTGGAATGTTCCATACTTATCTGATTTTCTATCCAGCAGGTGAGTTGGTGTAGTTAGTATGGAACCTTTCTGTTTGTCTCCATTTCATCAGTTTGTCTATAAAATGTTCCATATGGTGATTAATGGGGAGGTGAAAACAGAAACAGGCCGTTAAGCCTTAATGCTCGGCAAGACAAGATTTCCCATCAATCGAAAGAGCAGCTAATAATGAGGGAACACCTTTATAACGCGACGTCTCCTTAAAGATCACATATTGTGCTTGAGCCTGCTATATAGTTATAATCCACGACAGCCATGGATCTTTATGTTATAATGTACACATTTTAAATCACAATATTCATATAAAAAGACCTCCTCTTTAGACAGACGGATGTGTTAAGGATTTGTTGGGGCCGGTGTGTAAATGGTTCATACCGCGCACCCCACAGAAACGTGCCCTCTGCAGACAGACGCACAGGCATCTGTCTCAGGGCCTCTGGGGGCCACTGTCTAAATAAAATGTAAACATTCTTCTGTGGCTTTCTTTCTGTCCTGTCTTAAGTGGAGATGTGGATTTACGCACTGTTCTGCCCTAAAGGAAAGCAGAGGAGAGGAGAGTAAAGTTTGTCTATATGCCACCCATAGAGAGTATTTCATGTCTTAATTGGAGTCAATGCAAACGGGCCGTGATCAGCCTGGAGCAGCGCACTTACCGCTACATTCACACTAAAACACACTGACATGCCACTTTGCCTCATATGTACCTCAGGGATGATTTAATAAAATGAAACACACTCAAAAGAACCACAGATACCACGTTTAAAACAAAATATTAGGTTTATTAAAGTCCATGCAAGGCCACGCCACCAACAGATCCATAACACCGGCAACTGAATGAATGAATGAATGAATGAATGAATTACTCCAAATAGAACTTCAGAGGGTCAGAGAGAAGGGGGAGCCGCTATGACACGATTAAAAGCTCTGAAAAGTCAGTTTTGCAGAATAGATCTGCTTTAAAGTGACTCTTTTAAAGGCTGATATGACTTTTTCTTTTTTCTTTTTTTTTTTAATCTTTTTTTTAACAAAATATTTTATTCCAACTTTTATTGGTTTATTTTTTTGTTTGTTTTTCTATACAAATGTTTATTTTAAGATGAGAGATGGACTGATGGTTAAACTGGGAGCTAAATCAGACCAGATGAAACGTACTGACCTGTAAAAAGTCACACACACACACACACACACACACACACACACACACACACACACACACACACACACACACACACACACACACACACACACTGAACTCAATGGAGCATTTCCGTGTTAGTTTTGTTACACTGGGTTTAATTGAGCTGGACATAAAGCAGCATTTCCACCGTCACAGTCAGATGTTTGTGATTCTCGTCAGCTGTCAGTCTGCCCTCGCTGAAAACCCCAAACGCTCCAATTCAGCGCGTCTAATGAGAGGGGTCAGAGGTCACGGGCACTGAGGAGGTGTTTGGAGACGAGTGACTGGACATAATCAGGCAGAGCGGCACTTTGTGTGGAGAGGAGGGGGAGTGCAGGTGAAACACCAGGTTATAGGCGTATTTTAACATTCATTCAGCTCATTACGCTGGAGTGATTTGGGCTGGGTGATTCTGGCCGTTACACAGACACCTCACGCAGACAAAGGGTTAAACAGGACAAAGTAATTATTTAAATGAAGAAATCAACAGTCAGGACAATGAGGGAAATTGGACAGAAAACAGGTAATTTCCTTTAGATCGATAAATTCTTGTCAATAGAGTCTTACAATCTTTTTGACTCCTAAATAAAGGCAAGATTGTTTTAATTTTTCCTGATTTTTGCAAGAAAAAAAAAAGTACTAAATCATTTATTTAAAGGTGCATTGTGTAACGTTTCTGCTTTTCTCCATGGAGACATAATGGCTTTGTCTGGAATGTTTCACAGTATGGAACCTTTCTATCTCCATGGAGACCAAACCAAACCAAGTTACAGGTCAGATCTGTGGAGAGGCGACCCCGCTCACAGTCAGAATGTCTGTTTTTCAAGGTATTTTTGAGCTCTAAAACCACCTGTAATTGAATAAATGTAAAGTAGAGCTGTTTAATGTCATACTGTGGAACATTCCAGGCAGAGCAATAACATATCCATAGAAACAAGGAGGTGACAGAGCCCCAAACAGAAAAGTTACACAATGCACCTTTAAAAATGTGAATATATACTCATGGTTTTCAGCTTCCTGCAAAGAGAAAGATATAATATTTAGTTTGAAATAGTTAATTGCTATGGCGACAATCCTAATTTCTCATAATTCTGAAACCTTTTGCATGTTGTTGAAATAAGTGTCATATTGGCCCTTTAAAAACAAAATAAAAAAAATAATAATAATAAAAAAAAATCTGGGCAGGTTAAAAATGAATTAAAGAACATTCAACTTCATTTGAGTAAATTCAACTTAACAAGTAAAATACGTGAGTTTTTCTGAATTCAAGCAACATAAGGTTTTGTTTCTTATTTTAACTGCAAAGATGTGTTGGTATTTTGTTTGTTTTGTTTTGTTTTTCATACACTTTGGTGTATGAATGTGTGTGCGATTGTGTGATTGGTTCCTTGATGTAAAGAGCTTTGAGCCCTTAAGGTGGAAAAGCGCTGTATAAAAATGTGACCATTTACTTACGACCTCTTGTATATAGCTGTGATATTTTTATTACTTACTTTCTGTATATATTTATATAATTATGCCTTATTTGATTAGTATCAGATTTGTATTATGTTTGTCTTTATTTTCTGGTGGTTTTGGCTCGTTTCTTTTTCCTGCAGAGTGAGTGATGTCTTGAAGCATCTCTCCAAACTCCTCCAAAGCTCCAGAGCAGAGGGTCAAGAGCAGCTCATGCAGAACGCACCGCCAAGCCTGTTACACGCACCGCCATCTTGGATCCCGGGGACTGACTCACCGCTGGTACGCTGCTAAAACAGAACTACTCCAGTGACTTTAAAGTGCCTGTGACGGTTTGGACTACCCGTTTTACCAAAGGTGCACTGTTTTTGGTTGGGGCTCCGTCACCTGCACAGTGTGACATTCAACAGCTCGACTTTACATTTGTTCAATTACAGGTGGTTTTAGAGCTCAGAAATACCTAGAAAAACAACATTCTGACTGTGAATGTGACTGTGGGTTGCCTCTCTACAGATCTGACCTGTAACTTGGTCTGGTTTGGTTTCCATGAAGATAGAAAGGTTTAATACCATACTGTGAAACATTCCAGACAAAGCAATAACATCTCCAATGAGAAGCATTTCATGGACCCTCCACCAGAAAATTTTATATATACATTATTATATACATTATATTTAAAATTTTACAAGAAAAAAATGTACATCTCTTTTTTCGAATTTGGCCATTTTTTTGGTTTAAAATTTTACTTCCTGGTTGTAAATCATGTAAATCATGCTGGGGAATTCCATCACTGTTACTTAGCAACCATTTTGTAACTCCAAATAAACTCAAATATACACAGAAATTATGATTTGACAAATAAGAATATATGAAAATACCATAATTTAGTTGAAATAATGTTTAAAGTATCAGAAAAATGTGTTTCTTTTGTGTAAATTATGATGAACTTTCGGACTGAATTCTCCCAGTGTGATGTCATCAGTGTGGGACTCTCTAAAACAAAACCTTCCTGTAATTTTCAACATATTTTTCAACTTTTCTTCACTAATTGCTTCTTGATCAATGTAAAACTATTATATCTATTTACAAGAGCTATTATCCCAACAGATCCACCAGATTAAAGTGTGTTTTGATGATTCTGATTCTCTATTCTCTTTTTGCTTAATTCAGTAGAATAAAAGTTTTACACCAATCAAGATGCAATTTGCCAAGAAAAGTTAAAATACGGCTGTGTGTCTCATTTCTATTTCCTCACTTCCTTCTCCTTGATTCTCCTCGATTCTGCAGGAAATGGGTGAGGAAGTCCCGCCCACAGAGGAGACACAGGGAGGACAGAGGATCTAAACTCCTCACTGAGACCAAGAAAGTTTGATTCTTTTCTCTGGTGTTGCTCCTGAAGCCTCCCTCAGGTTCACTCCTTCATTCTGTGGTTTTCTTTGGGAAAACACAATATGACACATTTGACTGACAACTGAAAAATGGCGGGTCAAGGTGAGGAATCAATTAGAAGGAAATGAGATGCGGCCCTCGTCTGATAATCAGGAAGTGCTCGTGTCACCTTCCTGTTTTCATGGAGATGGATATATATTTTTTATTATTATTTTATTTTGATCATTTTGAACACTTAAAAATACACACAAAGTATATATAATGATATTTTTTTGTTCATAAAGGAGGTGAGGCTGTATCTGAACTAAATAAAAGACGTCTGCGGAGATAAATACATTTAAAGTCATAGTGTGGAACATTTGAGCTAAAGCAATTACATCTCCGTGGCGACATGCAGGTGTTGATCTCTGTTCTAATGTCGTTTCCTCATCACAAACACACCTGGAGTTGTGTTTTGTTTCATTCACACGTTTAACAGACAAACCCTGCAGATTTAGGCTGAATTCTTCTCTCAAACTGAAAACACTCTGTTCCACCTTGTGATGTCATCAGTTAATACATGAAGTGCTCCACTGTGTTTTTAAACTCAACACACCTTCACTAGAATCATTTGGATCATTACAGCCTTGGAATTCCAACTAAATCTCGACTAAACTAAACGTAAAAGGAGCTGTTCACTTGAAAACTACCACTTCATGACATCACAAGGTGGAACTGAGCAATCTGAGCTTTGGAAATGTAGAGAGACTAACAATAACGAGTTAGTCAAACATGTGAATGAAACAAAACACAACTCCAGGTCTGTTTTTGAGGAGAAAACAACATTAGAACATGGTTTAAAGCTCACAAGAGTCAGTTTTGTGTAAATACGTGTCCCACCACGTTAACATTACAGAAGCCACTCAAGAAAAAAGGACATATAGAACAATTTACAAAAAGTAACCTGTACTTTTTTTTTTTTTTTTTTTCCCGAGGACGTGCAAAAAAGACGTGAAAAGGCGCGTGTGGAGCTTCGAGATCTTAATGGTAAAATCGAATTAAACGTGTGGACAAAAAGTGCCCTTGGTTTAGAAGTTTGCGTTATACGACGTGCTTTAAATGTAAGGACGTGACATAAGAACGCGCCCGTAATACACTTGTATGTATTTATCAAGCGCGTGGAGAGCAGTCCGTGACATTTTTTGACGAGGGGTCGAGAGGGCTCCCACGCAGCGCGAGGACAGACGCACCAGCCGCTACACAATGGTGCCACCTTCTGGACAAAGGGGGAAATGGATCAAGGCCAATGCAGAATCAGACATAGGCCAAGATTACATACTGTAGAAGATTGCGTTGAATAATTCTCCTGCTGTATGGCCTTGCATTTGGTTAAACTGGAAAAAATATAGATAAGAAATCAAAATTATTTCAAATAACAATAATAAGACTCAAACTTTATATATTAATAACAGCAGCTCAATTAAAATAAAACAAAAATATAAAAAATCTCCAAAAATAGTCAGTCTTCCATCTGAAATTCTAGAACTCGATTGTGCATGTTTTGGGTTGATGGGGGAAACCTATTTATTTTTTATCATTAACTTTTTGAGTTTTTGAAAGCTCGATAGAGGATAAAAGTTGTAATAATGAGCATCAAATAATTTACAATTGCAGGAGTTATTCAAATATTTAAAGGTACAGTATGTAACTTTCTGGAGTTGTTAGTCACCTGCAGGATTCCATAGAAATAGTTAATACGATACTGTGACCTTCCATCAGAAAAGTTACACAGTGCACCTTTACTAATAAAACAAAACTACATTGCAAAAAACCCTTTATACTGTACTATACTATACTTTTATTCTCCTTTCTGTATGGCGGTCCACAGGGTCAAGACAGTCGGCCGTGAATATCGGGGTTGCACACTGTTTTTCAAAACAAATGGTATTTTGTATGCATGCTTTCAGGGCCCTTCACCCCACTTGTATCCGCGAGCTAAGATGCTTTACCAAACCACTTCTCTCCGGCTAATTTTTGCTACGTGAACATCAGACAGAGAAAATCATTATCTGTAGCATCCACCCGCATATGCATCTCCTCTTCTCCTTTTTGTACTCCAGTCTGAGCCGGATCCATTACCAAATAATGTATGGGGCTCTCACGTAATGCACGGGCCCCTCTCTGCGGCTATCAGCTCATCAGAAATATACTGTGTACTTTTGTAATGAAGGAGCTGCCAGTATAGGTTTACAGTGGGATGTCTTGTGTGAGAATGTAAAATATAAAGAGTATAAGGACTAAAACAGTACTAAAACAGGGCTAAAACACGGCTAAAACACGGCTAAAACAGGACTAAAACAGGACTAAAACAGGGCTAAAACAGGGCTATAACAGGACTAAAACAGGACTAAAACAGGACTAAAACACGGCTAAAACAGGGCTAAAACAGGACTAAAACAGCACTAAAACAGAACTAAAACAGGGTTAAAACAGGACTAAAACAGGACTAAAACAGGACTAAAACAGAACTAAAACAGAACTAAAACAGGACTAAAACAGGACTAAAACAGGACTAAAACAGAACTAAAACAGGGCTAAAACAGGCCTAAAACAGGGCTAAAACAGGACTAAAACAGGGCTAAAACAGGGCTAAAACACAGCTAAAACACAGCTAAAACAGGACTAAAACAGGACTAAAACAGGGCTAAAACAGGGCTATAACAGGACTAAAACAGGACTAAAACAGAACTAAAACAGGACTAAAACACGGCTAAAACAGGACTAAAACAGGGCTAAAACAGGACTAAAACAGGACTAAAACACGGCTAAAACAGGACTAAAACAGGGCTAAAACAGGACTAAAACAGGACTAAAACAGCACTAAAACAGAACTAAAACAGGGTTAAAACAGGACTAAAACAGGACTAAAACACGGCTAAAACAGGACTAAAACAGGGCTAAAACAGGACTAAAACAGCACTAAAACAGCACTAAAACAGAACTAAAACAGGGCTAAAACAGGGCTAAAACAGGACTAAAACAGAACTAAAACACGGCTAAAACAGGACTAAAACAGCACTAAAACAGAACTAAAACAGGGTTAAAACAGGACTAAAACAGGACTAAAACAGAACTAAAACAGAACTAAAACAGGGCTAAAACAGGACTAAAACAGATCTAAAACAGGACTAAAACAGGACTAAAACAGGACTAAAACAGAACTAAAACGGGGCTAAAACAGAACTAAAACAGGACTAAAACAGAACTAAAACAGGGCTAAAACACAGCTAAAACAGGACTAAAACAGGGCTAAAACAGGGTTAAAACAGGACTAAAACAGAAATAAAACGGGGCTAAAACAGAACTAAAACAGGGCTAAAACAGGCCTAAAACAGGGCTAAAACAGGACTAAAACAGGACTAAAACAGGGCTAAAACACAGCTAAAACAGGACTAAAACAGGGCTAAAACAGGGCTAAAACAGGACTAAAACAGGACTAAAACAGAACTAAAACAGAACTAAAACAGGGCTAAAACACGGCTAAAACACAGCTAAAACAGGGTTAAAACAGCACTAAAACAGAACTAAAACAGGCCTAAAACAGAACTAAAACAGGGCTAAAACACGGCTAAAACACAGCTAAAACAGGACTAAAACAGGACTAAAACAGGGCTAAAACAGGGCTATAACAGGACTAAAACAGGACTAAAACACGGCTAAAACAGGACTAAAACAGGACTAAAACAGGGCTAAAACAGGACTAAAACAGGGTTAAAACAGGACTAAAACAGGACTAAAACAGAACTAAAACAGAACTAAAACAGAACTAAAACAGGGCTAAAACAGGACTAAAACAGAACTAAAACAGGACTAAAACAGAACTAAAACAGGGCTAAAACAGGACTAAAACAGAACTAAAACGGGGCTAAAACAGAACTAAAACAGGACTAAAACAGAACTAAAACAGGGCTAAAACAGGCCTAAAACAGGGCTAAAACAGGACTAAAACAGGACTAAAACAGGGCTAAAACAGGGCTAAAACAGGACTAAAACAGGGCTAAAACAGAACTAAAACAGGGCTAAAACAGGACTAAAACAGAACTAAAACGGGGCTAAAACAGAACTAAAACAGGACTAAAACAGAACTAAAACAGGGCTAAAACAGGCCTAAAACAGGGCTAAAACAGGACTAAAACAGGACTAAAACAGGGCTAAAACACAGCTAAAACAGGACTAAAACAGGGCTAAAACAGGGCTAAAACAGGACTAAAACAGGACTAAAACAGAACTAAAACAGAACTAAAACAGGGCTAAAACAGGCCTAAAACAGGGCTAAAACAGGACTAACACAAAACTAAAACAGGCCTAAAACAGGGCTAAAACAGGACTAAAACAAAACTAAAACAAAACTAAGACAAAACTAAAACTAAACTGATTTAGGATTATATCAGGACTAAACTAGGGGCAAACCAGGACTAAACCAGGACTAAAACAGGACTAAAACAGGGCTAAAACAGGGTTAAACCAGGACTAGACCTCGACTGACTTAGGACCATATCAGGACTAAACCAGAACTAAACCAGGGCTAAACCAACACTGACTTACGACTATATCAAGACTAAGCCAGGACTAAACCAGGGCTAAACCAGGACAAAACCAGGACTAAACCAGGACTGATTTAGGACCATATTGGGACTAAACCAGGACTAAACCAGGTCTGAACCAGAACTAAATCAGGACTAAACCAAGACTGATTTAGGACCATATCAGGACTAAACCAGGTCTAAACTGAGACTAAGCCAGGACTGACTTAGGACCGTATCAGGACTAAACAAAGACTAAACCAGGACTAAAACAGGACTAAAACAGGACTGATTTAGGACCATATCGGGACTAAACCAGGACAAAACCAGGACCAGACTGTGTAGTCCAGATTACGATAATTCAAACACTAAACCAGTGGACGATTACCTTAATTATTGATTAGTTGCGATTAATCAGTTCTTTTGTTTCAGCTCTACAGTAAACATTCATATATTTGCAGCCTGTTTCATTTAATCTCACAGTGAAATACAAAACCTGAATATTGTACTAATACTAATACTTCTTTGTGTTGACGAGTGATTGTGTGTAATTAGAGCGGCTCCTGTAGCTTCACCTTCAAAGCCCCGTGTGACTGTTCCACGCTTTGTTCTGATCAAAGCTCGACTCTTGTTTTCAGGTTTTCAGGTCAGAATCATGGGACAGAAATGCTTTTATTCATGTACAGTACTTCAGAGCAACTTCACTTTGCCTGTTTTCAATGTAAAAGGTCAAATTTTGTGTAAAAATAAAAAAATTAAGTCATGTAATGTAAAAAGTGTGATTTTATGGGGATACATGGTAAATTAATACTTTCTATAGTAATAATTTAACTCATTGGAATGGTTTACTATGATGTTTTAAGTGGTTCTGGTTTAGTTTTGGTTTAGTCCAGATTTAGTCCTGGTTTAGTTCTAGATTGGTCCTGAGTCGGTTTTATTTTGGTTTAGCACCGGTTTATCCCTGGTTTAGTCCTGGTTTAGCCCTGGTTTAATCCTAATGTGGTCCTAAATCAGTCTTGGTTTAGCCCTGGTTTAGTCCTGGTTTAGTCCTGGTTTAGTCCTGATATGGTCCTAAATCAGTCTTGGTTTAGCCCTGGTTTAGTCCTGGTTTAGTCCTGGTTTAGTCCTTGTTTAATTCTGGTTTAGTCCTGAGAAGGTCCTAAGTCAGTCCCAGTTTAGTCTAGGTTTAGTATTGTTTTTAATCCTGTTTTTTCCTTTATTAAATATACAGAAAGTGGAATTAAGACAACAGTTATTAAAATGCAAAATGAAAATTCCATGGTCATATGAACCCTGGATTTTTTTTCTAACCCCCTCCACCCTCTTCTCATCCAAAAGGGAAGTTTGCAAGGGGCTCGTCCCTGAGCTGGTTTAGTCCTGATTTAGTCCTGGTTTAGTCCTGGTTTATCTTTGGTTTATCCCTGATTTAGTCCTGGTTTGTATATTATTATTTCTGACCTCTCTGTCCCTCCACTTGATCTCACTGGGGCAGATCCTCTCCCCCCTCTCCCATCTCATGCCCCCCTCCTGGACATTCCTGGGGGCACCACTGGTCAGCTCATGGGTGGGCTTCTGCTGGGACCCCAATGGGAGGGGACGATGTCTTAATAATTGACTGGGCGTTCTGAGCTGAGTGCAGGAATTTAAGAGGGGAGGGGGGTCAGGAGAGAGGGAGGAGGAGGAGAGGACGGGGGAGGGGGGTCAGGAGAGAGGGAGGAAGAGGAGAGGGACTGATAGAACAGAGGAGGAGGATGAGAAGGAGAAGGAAGAGGTGAGGGTGAGAGAAGGAGATGGGAGAGGAGGAGGAGAGAAAGAGGGGAGAGAGGAGCAGGTGAGAGGAGGAGATGGGAGAGGAGGAGGAGAGAGAGAAAGAGAAGAGAGGGTGAGAGAAAGATGACAGGAAAGAGTGGAAGGAGAAGTAAGAGAGGATGAGAAGAGGACATGGGAGAGGAGGAGGAGAGAGAGAGAAGTGATGAGGGGAAAGGGGAGATAAACAGAAGAGGAGAGTGAAGGACAGGGAGAGGAGAGGAGGAGAAGAGAAGTAGAGCTTGGGAGAAGAGGAGGGGGAGGGAGAGAGGCAGGATGAGAAGTTGCTCTGACCTGTAACTTGGTCTGGTTTGGTCTCCATGGAGATAGAAAGGTTTAATACCATAAAACCACCAGAAAAGTTACACAATGCACCTTTAACTTTCCCATTTAAAAATCAAGTCTAGTTTTTGTCAGTCCGTATGTGGGAGTCCCCCTGATGATGTTGTTTCGTTTGGAGGAGGACAGAGTTGGTAGATGTTGGTGGGTTGTGGGGTCAGGCTGGTGGTCTCCTCTCCCCATGTGGTCTACTCCAGATGCCCTCCCTCTCTTCTCCTCTAAATGTGCCCTCTTCAGGCCTAATGGACCGGGCTTTGTTCAGTCAGAGTCAGTAAAGTCAGAGCCTCAAGTCTGAGCTGCTTCCCACAGACTCCGGTCTCCATGACGACACAGACCTCCCCCCTCCCCCCTTGGACTCTTTCTCCCCCTCTCTCCTCTCCTTCACTCTCTCTATCTCTCTGTTTTCCTTCTCTCTCAACTGTCTCTCTCCCCCTCCATTTCCTTTCTTTTTATCCATCACCTCTCACCCACTCTCCCTCATTCTTTTACCCCTTCTTGTTCTCTCTCTGTCTCTCTTCCCCCCCTCTCTCTCTGTCTCTCTTCTCCTCCACCTCTTCATGTTTGCCTTTCTCCCTCCTTCAACTCACTGTGTTTTATCCTCTTCTCTCTTCTCTCTCTCTGTCTATCTATCTATCTATGCTTTGCTATCCTCCCTCCACCTTTTTAAATTAATAAATCCCCCCTCCCTCTCTGTCTGTCCCTCCCTCTCTCCCTGTTCCCCTCCCCCCTTCTCTCTCTCCCTTTCTCCTCCTCTCTCCTTCCCTCTCTCCATCCCTCTCTCTTGTCAGGGGAACACACATATTTGGAATTTCTCAGTGACATAAACAGACTCCGTCTCTGTTGACCCTGCTGTATCTTTAGGCTGTTCTCCTTCTTTTTCTGATGTTTCTTCAGGTCTAAACTGAGGGACTGAACCCAGGACCTTCTCACTGTTCCTCACTGTTTGCTCACTCTGCAGTGCACTGAAGGTATGAGCGATATATCGCTTCCAATATCAGTGTCAGTGATGTCGAAGGCCTTTCCATATTGGTCCAATGAGCTGTTACCACAATCGATTTTGTGCTCTTTGCAAAAGAAGTACTCAGTATTGTTACTTAAGTAAAAGTATTGATACTGGAGCAAAAAATACTCAAGTAAAAGTAAAAGTACAGATACAGGAGCAAAAATATTTAAGTAAAAGTATCACATAAAAAAAAAAAAAAAAACTTCTCCGTTGTAATTAAAGTACCCATTTACAATGTTGAAGTATTTTGCTCAGATTTTCAGATCTAATAAAGCTTCAAAATCAGAGAATTTGATGCTGAATTTTGTTCAGCAGAATTAAACAACTGAATTGATCATTTTTTCCTTTGCTCAAACTCAGCCTTTTCAGCCGGTCTCAAACTATAATAATAGATTAAAAAAAAATACAGTTCAAAAATACAGAGTAGAAGGTACAGATACCTGCTCTCAAATGTAGTGTAAGTAAAAATAAAAAGTATCCATTTTAAAAACTTTAAAAACTTTTATTTTTTTATTTTTTTATTTTTTTTATTTATTTATTCATTTATTTAGTACAGTATTTTACTACTTTTACTTACCTTTGTTAGGTGAGTGCAAAATGGAGGGCAGAGTTTTTTTTGGTGAGAAGCTAAAGCTAACGTGAGCGCTACATGCTAATAACTCACAGTATGAAAATGAGTAAAATCGTCACAAAAAGGTGGAGCTGTAAATAATGTGGTGAAACGTCCCGTCATGTCTCCATCTTGTTTTGGCTGCATCCATCAAACTGAGACCAGCCCCAGTCGTGCCCTGTGACCCCGAGGTTTCCTGTTCTTTATCCCCCAGGACAAAGATACACAGACAGGGAGGGTCCAGAGGAGGAGCAGAGGAGGAGCAGAGGAGGAGCAGAGGAGGAGCAGAGGATGGAGAGAGGAGGTGCAGAGGAGGTCCAGAGGAGGTCCAGAGGAGGAGCAGAGGATGGAGAGAGGAGGTGCAGAGGAGGTCCAGAGGAGGAGCAGAGGAGGAGCAGAGGACGGAGAGAGGAGGTCCAGAGGAGGAGCAGAGGATGGAGAGAGGAGGTGCAGAGGAGGTCCAGAGGAGGAGCAGAGGACGGAGAGAGGAGGTGCAGAGGAGGTCCAGTGGAGGAGCAGAGGAGGTCCAGAGGAGGTGCAGAGGAGGTCCAGAGGAGGAGCAGAGGATGGAGAGAGGAGGTGCAGAGGAGGTCCAGAGGAGGAGCAGAGGACGGAGAGAGGAGGTGCAGAGGAGGTCCAGTGGAGGAGCAGAGGAGGTCCAGAGGAGGTGCAGAGGAGGTCCAGAGGAGGTCCAGTGGAGGTGAAAAAGAGGAGCAGAGGAGGTGAAAAAGAGGAGCAGAGGAGGGATAGAGAAGATGAAGAGGTGACAAAGAGGAGGGATAAAGGAGAAGCTGAGGAGAGATAGAAGAGGTCTAGAGGAAGGATAGAGGAGGAATAGAGGAGGTGAAGAGGAGGGATAAAGGTCGTGAAGAGGTGAGATAGAGGCGGTGCAGAGAAGGGATCGAGGAGAGATAGAGAAGAGATAGAGGAGGTACAGAGGAGGGATAGAGGAGAGATAGAGGAGGGGCAGAGGAGGGATTGAGGAGAGATAGAGGAGGGATAGAGGAGGTGCAGAGGAGGAATAGAGGAGAGATAGAGGAGGGATAGAGGAGGTGCAGAGGAGGAATAGAGGAGAGATAGAGGAGGGATAGAGGAGGAATAGAGGAGGTGCAGAGCAGGGATAGAGGAGGAATAGAGGTGTAGAAGAGGAATAGAGGAGCGATAGAGGAGGGATAGAGGAGGTGCAGAGGAGGAATAGAGGAGAGATAGAGGAGGGATAGAGGAGGTGCAGAGGAGGAATAGAGGAGAGATAGAGGAGGGATAGAGGAGGTGCAGAGGAGGAATAGAGGAGAGATAGAGGAGGGATAGAGGAGGAATAGAGGAGGTGCAGAGCAGGGATAGAGGAGGAATAGAGGAGGTGTAGAAGAGGAATAGAGGAGCGATAGAGGAGGGATAGAGGAGGTGCAGAGGAGGAATAGAGGAGAGATAGAGGAGGGATAGAGGAGGTGCAGAGGAGGGATAGAGGAGAGATAGAGGAGGGATAGAGGAGGTGCAGAGGAGGAATAGAGGAGAGATAGCGGAAGGATAGAGGAGGTGCAGAGGAGGGATAGAGAAGGTGCAAAGGAAAAAATAATTCACTGGAAAAAAAAAAACAAGTAGAAAAGCTTGAAACTCCATAAATGTAATAAATATTTTGAGCAAAATGACGTGCACGTGTGTAAAGGTGCATTACAGTCACTTTTCTGCTAGAATGTCCACTACACTTACTTGTCTCCATGGAGATGTGATTGCTATGCCTTAAAAGTTACATCATATGGCATTAAACCTACCTTACATTTAAAATATGCATTTGAGTGCGGGATTGCCTCTCCACAGTTAATTTTAATATATTCTGTGGAACTGTGGAACATTCCAGAGAAAATTAGAACATCTCCACGGAAACAAGCAGGCAGCAGAAAAGTTACATAGTGCACGTTTAACTAACACAGACATTTCTTTAGCCAAGTGTTTCATTAGGTCCTGTCTCCCTCTTCTCCCTATTTTTCTCCTTCCTCTCCCTCTTTCTCTCCCTCTTCTTCCTCTTCTTCTCCCTCTTCTTCCTCTTCTTCTCCCTCTTCTTCTCTTTCTTTCTCTTCTTCTTCCTCTCTTTAGGCTCTGAATGAGGCCTGAAGTGGGACCTCATCTTTGTCCCAGCTCCAGAGACCAGAGACCAGAGGACGGACTCTCCACGCTTTTGTCCTGAACTTTAAAGGAAGTTTAGTTCTGTTCCTGTGAGAATGAGAAGGTTGAAAGGTCAGGGGCTGAAGGTGCTACGCCTCAGACAATTAAAAATATTATCTAATTGCAGTTTTTTTACACCTAAGAGTTGTGACGAACTCAAGATAATTATCCAATTAGAAAGCAGTTGAGCTCCTCACTTTGGGTTGCCAGATCCTACAGCTTAAACCAGCGCAATGAATCAAAAAGATAAGAGTGTCTCAGGTTTAGTTGTGATAATATTCCTTTTTTACTGTTATAACTCATAATATACCTTTAAATTACACTTTCTTTTTAACAAACACTGACAAGCCTGCCTTCCTCTGATCAGTTCGTTTGTGTAGCCTCGTCCTTGGGCCTGGTTTAACATACGAGAATAACACGTGGATTATAAGGAGAAGAATACACGTCCTTGCTACACGGTGAATTCAAATCAATATTGAGGCATTGATCGCGGTCGCATTAAAACCATGTGAGTCTGAATGGTCTTTTGTGTTGTGTTTGTGGAGATTTTTGCTGGAGGAAAGAGGAGAGCTGGTAATCTGGAGGAGCAGAGAGAGGAGCCGAGTGGATAAAGACGTAATTGGTTTGAATGGGCGCAGTGATAATGAAGGCTGTTAGGATAATGTTAAAGTGCAATCAAAACTCTGATTGTGGCGAATCAAAATGACCAAAAATACAAATAATATTTTTGTGAATACGGTCAAAATGGGTGCATATTTAAAGGGCTCATATTACACTATTTTCAGATCTCTGTTCTAAAGAAGTTTTCTCGTCACAAACACACCTGGAGTTGTGTTTTGTTTCATTCACACATGTTTAACACACAAACTCTGCAGATTTAAGATGAGTTCTTCTCTCAAACTGAGAACACTCTGTTCCACCTTGTGATGTCATGTGGTAATACAGAAGTGCTCCACTGTGTTTTTAAACTCCACACACCTTCACTAGAATCATTTGGATCATTTCAGACCTGGAATTGCCAATCTGTACTGAACTAAAGGTAAAAGGAGGTGTTAATGTGAACACTACCACTGCATCACAAGGTGGAACAGAGCGTTTGGAGCTTTGGAGATGCAGACAGACTAATAATAAAGTGTTACTCAAACATGTGTGAATGAAACAAAACACAACTCCAGGTGTGTTTTTGAGGAGAATACAACATTAGAACACGACTTAAAGCTGAAAAGAGTCAGTTTTGTGTAATACTTTTGGTGAAGGATATGCCACTTGCTTGTCTCCATGGAAATGTTATTGCTTTGCCTGGAAAAATCCACAGTACTGCATTAAACTTAACTATCTCCATATAGAGACCAGAGGATGACGCCGCCATGCAGGCAAAGTTAGAGAACTGATCTGTGTAGAGGCGAGCTGTAACTAACATTGTTTTACACTTCTATTTCACTCCACTTTTTCAATTAAAACACTTTTTTTTTTTTTATTTTTTTTTTTTTTTTGTCCTCCCCATAGCTTAAAGTCACTGTACTTGATTAAAAAAAAATCTGAAACAGTTTGCAGTGGTCCAAAGTTCTTCCTCACTTACCTATACATTTCTAACATGTTTATATAAATGGACATAGCTAACCCACCAGCCGTCGCGTTCCAAACAGGAAGTGAGCATGGGGACGCTTCTGGCTCCATCGACTTTACATTGAAAAGCTGTCAACCATCTCTCTGTAACACCTGCTGTGAGACTCGTCATTTTGGTTTTAAAATGTTCGTATTATATTATTATTATATTTTGCTAGCCTCAGTGAGTTTCATTTGACTGGAGCCGAACGCTGTGGGTGACATCACACTCCCTCAGTCCACTTCTTTATACAGTCTGTGGCTGAGACACGCTTTGCACGGCTCTCAGACACCAGAGCAGAGTTTTGCCGTCATGGTAAAGCTAACAACAACTAGCAGGCTAACATGCACTTTCTGATTATCTAACATTAAAACAAGACACATTTTACTCAAACACATGGAAATAAATGAGGTCCAGGGCTTTTAAATGTCTCTCTCTGATCTCAGACCCGTGTTTCCTTTTGGCCTGTGACTCTTTATGGAGCGATTTTTTGTCCCTCGTATTTGCAATTCTAATGAGGAGGAGGCAGCTGGAGAGAAGAGAGACGGAGAGAAGAGGATGAAGAAGAGGGAGGGAGAACCAGAGGAGAGGGACAGAGAAGAGGGAGGGAGGGAGACAGGCAGGGGGGAGAGGAGGGAGAGAGAAAGAGATGAGAGGGAGGGAGAGAGAGAGGAGAGAAGGGGGGCAAATAGAACAGAGAGGGAGAAAGAAGAGGGAGGGAGAGAGAAGAGAGAGGGAGAGAGAAGAGAAAGGGAGAGATAATAGAGAAAACAGAGCAGAGAGGGAGAGAGAAGAGGGAGGGAGGAGAGGTGAGGAGAGGAGAGGGAGGGAGAGAAGGAGGGAGGAGAGGAGGGGAGAGGACAGGAGAGGGAGGGAGAGAGGTAGGGAGGAAAGAGAAAAAGATGAGAGAGAAGGAGGGCAAATAGAGCAGAGAGAGAGAAGAGGGAGGGAGGAGGGGAGAAGAGAGCGAGAAAGAGAGGAGAGGGGAATAGGAGAGAGAGCGAGGGGGCAAATAGAGCAGAGAGAGAGCAAGAGAGAGAAAGAGGAAAAGACAGAGGGGGTGAGAGAGAGAGAGGAAGAGGGAGAGAAAGGTGGGGCGAAGAGCGATGAGACAGGAACAGAATGAGGAGAGAGGGAGGAGAGAGAGAGAAAGAAAAGGAAAAAATGAACAGAGAGAGGGATGGGGAGAGAGAAAGAGGATTAGTAAGAGAGGCAGTGAGAGAGAAATAGAGGATGGCACAGTGAAGAGAGGGAAGAGAAGGAAAGAGAGGGAGGGGAGAGAGAGAGAGAGAGAGAGAGAGAGAGAAACAAGACTGAAATAAAAGTGCAGAATAAATGGGCCTCCCTATTATCCTTTGGCCTTGTTCGGATCTCAAGAGCTTCAGATTTCAATACAAAAAAATCCTTTCAAGCCAAGAAGAAAGACGCTGATCAGATCCGACCGGATACCGACGCAAACGAACACAAATTAAACCGCAAATGAAGTTTGGTGAAAGTGCGCTTGATAAAAACTAGAAATACTCGTCCCAGATACTTCATTACGTATGTAGAGGCTATGCTGATTACTGTGTCTGTAGTACTAGTACAAGTATTGTCTCGGTACTACAAACCCACTACTACAGCTATATGGTAATTGATATGCCCTCATAGGAAGTAGTATTAATTTAACCTGAGTCTCTGCAGCAGCTCTATTATTCTGAACAGGGGATGAGATGTTTTCATTAAGGGAGAGATACACAAAACTACAGGCGTGCTTGGTGTTGTTTGTTTGGATGTTAACGTTACAGATCCGAAGTGCACAGAAGAAAGAGACAGTTGGGTCGTACGGTACAGGAAAAATGTAATCTATGAGAAACTGTTGAAGAGGGTAAGTTCTGTTTTTATCATTTCGCATAAAGGTTGTGTCAGATGTTGCATATAGAAGATGGAGGTTGCAATAAAACTTGAATTTCCCTCAGGATTAATAAAGTATCTGTCTGTCTTCGTCCTCTTCTCCATCTGTAGCTCTCCTCTGCTCTTCTGACCCGCTCCTCTGCATCTTCTGTTCTATCTGACCCTCTCCTCTGCATCCTCTTCCCCATCTGTAGCTCTCCTCTGCATCCTATGGTCCACTCCTCTGTTCCTCTGTTCCTCTGCTCCTCTCTTCTGCATCGTCTCATTTGCTCCTCTGCTTCCTTTGCTCCTCTCCTCTGCTCCTCTGATCCTTTCCTCTGCTCCTTTGCTCCTCTAATCCTCTCCTCTTCTTCCATTTGTAGCTCTCTTCTCCTCTGACCTTGTCCTCTGCTCCTTTGACTCACTCCTCTGCTCCTCTGACCTTCTCCTCTGCTCTTCTGACACTCCTCTCTGCCCCTCTGTTCCTCTGACCCTCTCCTCTGCCCCTCTGTTCCTCTGTTCCTCTCCTCTGCCCCTCTGTTCCTCTGACCCTCTCCTCTGCCCCTCTGTTCCTCTCCTCTGCCCCTCTGTTCCTCTGACCCTCTCCTCTGCCCCTCTGCCCCTCTCCTCTGTTCCTCTCCTCTGCCCCTCTGTTCCTCTGACCCTCTCCTCTGCCCCTCTGTTCCTCTGCCCCTCTGTTCCTCTGACCCTCTGTTCCTCTGACCCTCTCCTCTGCTCCTCTGTTCCTCTGACCCTCTTGATTGTCTGTAAAATATTATACACTATTTGATTCCAAAGTAAGAACTTTAATTTCAATTAAAAATGCAATACTGGAAAATGCTCAAAAAAATAACTCTTGCAAATTTTCACCAAACTTTCATGTTTCACTGCAACATCTTTTACTTTAAAAACAGGTTTGATTGGAGAGACACAGATGGTGGAACTGAGTATTTTATAAACGAAATTTACGGCATTTCAAAACAAAAAAACACTCAAAACTGCCCAAAATTCTACAAATTTTGCTTTGAAAATCATTTTAGTTTCACCAATCTTTTATCCATTATTAAAGGTGCACTTTGTAACTTTTCTGGCAGAGGGTTTGCCACCTTCTCGTCTCTATGTAGATGTTATTACTTTGTCTGAAATGTTCAGCAGTATGCCAGTACGTATCATTATTATCCTCAATGATACAGGTGTATTATTGCTCAAAAACACACATTCTTACTGTGAGCGGGCGGGTCCACCTCTCCACAGATCTGACCTGTAACATGCCTGGTTGCTTCTCCTGCTGGTTACGGTGGACATAGTTCAAATGATAGCTGTTTCTCCACCAGACTCCACTTTTAAGACACCTTTAAAGGTCCTATACTACGTGAGACCTGGAGTTGTTTGAGTAACACTTTATTATTAGTCTGTCTACATTTCCAAAGCTCAAAACGCTCTGTTCCACCTTGTGATGTCATGAAGCACTAGTTTTCCAATTTAACAGCTCTTTTTTACCTTTAGTTAGTTCAGTAGAGATTGGCAATTCCAGGTCTGAAATAATCCAAATGATTCTAGTGTGAAGGTGCATGGAGTTTAAAAACACAATGGAGCAAGTTGAAAAAGAGTGTTTTCAGTTTGAGAGACGAACTCAGGAAACTTTAGACCAGAGCTCAGGAAAACAGTGTAACATGTCCCCTTTAAAATCCAGTAATATCCCTTTAACAGTGCTATAATTATCTGCAGTTAAAATATCTTGTCACGTTGTACAAAGCAGGTCAGATCTCGCTGTCTTTCTCTCTTTCTCTCCTCCCGAGTTCTTTTTTAACGAAATGAAATGACCCAGAAACAAATCCGAAAGTGTGCGGCGGAGGGAGGGGCCCGGGGTAGATTACAATTTAGGATCGACTGATTGTTAAAAAGTAGTTACATGTTTCAGTTAGCTAATCCTTTCTCCGGGGCCAGTACATCTTTATATAGACTCTGATCCCCGGCTCTGTGAATAGGGGAATTAGCTGGGAGCGCTACCCAGGCAAGACCCTCCACCCCTGGAACAAAGTGCGAAGCGAGGGGGGGTCCGGAGCTCCATAAAGGACATATGGGACGAACAGGACCGGGACAAAAGGAGGGACAAAGGGGGACAGGGGAGAGGGAAGGGAGGAGATTACAAAATGTAGATTTGTAAGATAAATGTCCAGCTTGTGTGGGGGAGAGCTGAATAAACATCTGGGATTCTGGGGCTTCAGGGCAAGAGAAAACAGGAATTTGATCTTTTTGAAATTTGGTGAGTGAAGCAACTTTAAACCAGATCTAAACCAGGACCAAACCAGGACTAAATCAGGACCAAACCAGGACCAAACCAGGACAAAAACAAGGACTAAACCAGGTCTAAAGCAAGACTAAACCAGGACTAAACTAGGACTAAATCAGGACTAAACCAGGACTAAACTAGGACTAAACCAGGATTAAACCAGGTTTAAACCAAGACTAAACCAGGTGCAAACCAGGACCAAACCAAGATTAAACCAGGACCAAACCAGGACTAGGTCTAAACCAAGATTAAACCAGGACCAAAATAGGACTAAAGCAGCTCTGAACCAGGATTAAATTAGACTAAATCAGATCTAAACCAGGCCTAAACCAGGACTAAACCAAGACCAAACAGGTGTAAACCAGAACTCCATAATTAGGTCTAAACTAGTTGCCTGGGACTACATAAGGCCTAAACTAGGACTAAACAGGGACTCTAAATTTGGACTAAAACTAGGACTTCAATAAAACTAAAACCAGCATTTGAACAGAATTAACATCTTAAAAAAGCAAAACTAAACCAGGACTAAATCAGGTCCCCGCCCCACAGTTTGAGAAGCACTTGTGTTAATAGAACAAGTATTTAAAGACACAGGCTAGACAAAAGAACCGGCTCAAAGAGAGAGAGCTGACGAGAGCCCCCCACCGAGACTCACTGAGGGCCTCTGTGTGGGCTCTCAAACACAGACACACCTCTCTTTCCCTCTCTCCTTCTCACATTCTTTCTCTCCCTCTCTCTCTCTACATTCTCTCTCGCTCCTTCTCACACTCTTTCTCTTTCTCTCTCTCTCTACATCTCTGTCTCTCTTCACACTCTTTCTCTCCTTCTCACTCTCTTCTCTCCCTCTCTCTCTCTACATCTCTGTCTCTCCTCACACTCTTTCTCTCCCTCTCTATACATCTGTTTCTCTCCTTCTCATGCTCATTCTCTCCCTCTCTCTACACACTTTTCTCTACTTCTCACATTCTTTCTCTTTCTCTCCCTCTCTCTACATCCCTTACTCTCTTTCTCACGCTCTCTCTCTCTCTCTCTCGCTCTCCCTCTTTGACCTTCTCAACCTCTTCCTCTTTCTTCCCCTCTCTTGTTCTTTGTGTCCCGGTTTGATCCCAGGCCTATCTGTGTGAAGATTGCATGTTCTGCCTGTGTCTGTGTGGGTTTTCAACCCCAAAAATGTTCTGTAGTTATCATTATAGTGACTCCAGGGGGCAGTAAAGAGCACCTGGACATCAGGCACAGTGAGCTCATCATAAAGAGTGCACTTATTTAGGTCAGAGAACGTTCACAAACTCCACAATTTCAAGTTTTATTAAAAAAGAAAAAACAAAACAACTGTGGTTTGTTGAACTCTGTTCTGAAATGCACTGAATTTTCTCTTAGTTTCCTCTGAAAAGAATCCTACTTTTTAACCATAAATTGCAAATCAAACTGCAATCACAAAACAATAGCACTAATCTGTGGCTCACTCACCTCCTCCGCCTTTTCCAACACTGTAAAAAGTCCAACTTGCATTTTGTGAACAGAATTTACAGTTACACATTTTTAACCTGCTGAAAGTTGAGTCAATGCATAATAACCATTCAGTTCAGCTATTGCTGTGTTTGTCAATGGATGAATGATGATACGTTGAGAGAATCTTATTTTATCTTAACAGGCCCTATTCACGCTTACCGGAAGACGTTTGGAAACATGTGGATGACGACTGATAAAACCGAGGATTCAGCAGCAGTGTCTCCACAACCTGCCAAAGCTTTCCATGAGGACGGGACCCTAATCGTGTCTTCACCGTCACTACAGACAGCTGGTCGGAACTGTTGATCTGTTGAACATAACGGAAATTTTTTTTTTTTAAATTAGACAAATTATAACAAATGAATAGCCTATTTATAAAATGACAAAAAATACAATGACATCTAGATGAAGAAAACTGGGACATTTTCACAGTTTTTCCAGATTTTGTCAGAGTTACTATCACTAACAGAAGCCAGAGGAAGTCGTCATCCGCATGCTTCCAAACGTCTTTTTTGAGCCCATTCTCTAGCTGAAAGCTAGAGTTTCCTCACGGCAGCCATGGTGATGAAGACATGTGGCACTTCAACTAGATGGATTTTCTGTTGTTTTATGTCAAAATGAGCTTGAGATAACCGGGGTATGTTTTATAAACACACCAGTCATTAAGATGCGTGTAGAATCCCTCAGTCGTCCAGGTAGAATCCATAGCAAAAGGAGAAATTTAATTTGTCAACTGGACAGAGTTTATTTGGTCGAATACGTTTCGCAGCTCATCCAAGCTGCTTCTTCAGTTCTGGTCAGATGCTGGTGGACACTGCTTTATATCTGCCTGAAGGGAGGAGCTTAATTACAATGAAAATTACTCTGAGACTACCACACCATTTGTTTACAGTTTCTGTTAGTTAGGTGTGTCTATTCAATATGGAGTGGGAGTGGGGGAGTAGTTAGCATATCCATTCAGGGCCATGATGGTGTTTTCACACCTCTGGACATGTCCTGGCTAGTCCCATTGTTTTCCCAGTTTGTTTTGATTTAGGTTTGAGGATAGAGTTATAGATGGGAGACAAATGATGTCTGAGACCCCCATTTCTGTTCAAGGAAGGATTCTCTTTCTTGACAAAAATAGCTTCTTTAACTCCCCTCTCAAACCAGTTCTTTTCTCTGGCCAAGATCTGGACCTCGCTGTCCTCAAAGGAGTGGCCTGTGGCTTTTAGGTGGAGATGTACGGCAGATTGCGGCCCACCCTGGTTTTCCCGTCCGCAGTGTCCACCAGCATCTGACCAGAACTGAGGAAGCAGCTTGGATGAGCTGCGAAACGTATTCGACCAAATAAACTCTGTTCAGTTGACAAATTAAATTTCTCCTTTTGCTACACACCAGTCATATAAAGCACTTTTCAGATGCTCAAAGTCACTGTGCAGTTTTGGTCTTTATTCATTCACTTCACACTTGGAGGTGGTAAGTTATTGTAGCCACAGCTGCCTCAGGACAGAATGATGGAAGCGAGGCTGCCAATCTGTGCCGGTGCCCCCTCTCACCCACACTCACACTCACACTCACTCTCACTCTCACTCTCACTCTCACTCATCTCATTCATTTACATTTATCTGTTGACCTTCCTTTAACTGGTTTTAGCTTGATTTTATTACTTATTTATTTTTATTCTCTTTTATTAATGTATTTATTATAATTAATTGAATTGTTTGCATCATTATCTGTTTTTGTATGTTTTCTGGATACTATTTTTATTGTTCTTTGCTGCTTGTACAGCACTTTGTAAACCTTGTGTTTAAAAGTGCTTCATAAATAAAGATTTATTATTATTATTATTCATACATATTTATTCAATTACAGGTACTCCAGAATACTGCGACACCTCTCCACAGATCTGACCTGTAAGTTGGCCTGGTGACGTCATCTGCTTGTATTCACGGAGGAAAGTTTAATGTCACACTGTGGAACATTTCAGACAAAGCAATAACATCTCCATAGAGACCAGCAGGTGGCTCAGTCTCCTTCAGTAAAGTTGCACAGTGCATCTTTACATAACGGACCCTAAATGAAATGTTTGTTTAGTGAAAAGAACTGAACACTTTTATTACAGCGTCTTTGTCTGAGCCACACAATCAAGTACTTTTACTGCACACTATAACATGGAGTCTCCAGAGTTCACTAACCAAAGTTCATCTTGGTGGGTCTCTCTGAGTTATTAAGCAAAGAAAGGTCTGGGGTTCGATTCCCAGACTGTGTGGGGCCTCTCTGTGTGGAGTTTGCTCGTTCTCCCTGTGTCTGGGAGGGTGCTCGGGTTCCTCATATCAACTTGCACATTTGTAATCCTCCATTGACACTTTGCAGGTGAGGTCAACAACAACCAACATTCCTTGGTGTGTGATGCTAACTGTAGGCACTGCTCTGTCTGAAGCTCTGTCCGGCCATAAAGAACTGACTTGGTTGGAACTACAACAGGTGAGCTGATTTGTGCTGTTAAACAAGTTTCTCTCAGAAAACATTACACTCACACGCTAGCTAGCATTAGCATTAACATTAGCCAACAGTTTTATAGTCACTTTCACCTTTTAGTTGAAAATCCATCTCCTAAACAGGAGATGAACCATGAAACCATGAACACTGGGTCTGATCACAGGCTCCTGAAAATGTGTGAAAATGTGAGAACGTCTTTTTGGCATTGTTTGCTGATGTGTGCATTGTATAAACTGACCAATGTGATCTTCAGCAGGAGGCAGACTCACAAAACGTTCCTTTCACCCAAAATGTATTCATACTTGGTACCGTGGTATCGTGGCAAAAATAATACACATTTACAAAAAATAACTGTGCTCAAATTAGACAAAAGCAACAGAAATTGACAAGACTAAGAAAAACCCACATGTACCCAGCTACAATGTTGTGACCCTCCCGAGAGGCGAAGCTGGACTGTTTTTACAGCTCCCCCGCAGGAAGGACCTCCCTCCAGGTATGTACAACCTTCTCCTACAGGTCAGATGTAAAGGTCACTACTCTTTACTCTGAAGTTAACCACTAGTGCCTACGTCACCTTTAAATGGAAGTGTTTAACAGAAACTATAAACACTAAAATATAAAAATAAAATATACAAAATCCATAAAACAAAAAGGAACTGAAACCACATGGTCTGGTCCAGTACCTCCCCCAGAGACTTTAAATATGGCCGTCCTCTTTTGTCTGGACCATGTGGAGGAACAGTGGGTGAATTAACTGAAATGTGTAACTAAATTGAATAGATTTAATCAAATAAAATATATTTAAAGTAACTTGAGTGTGCTGTGTTTAACTTAAAGGAACTAAACAAAGACTAAATCAAACAAACCTGGGATAGTTACATTTGGTAGTTTAGTTGGTTATGGAGAAATTAACAAATGTGAAATGAAATTAAGGTGAATATAAAGGGACAAAGGCCCTCTTTGTCACAAACACCCCCAGCAAGATGTCACTGCAAAGTATCACTAGGTCCTCCTGATCAAACCCTGTGCAGTGTTTAACAGAGAAACTCCACCCTGGGGCAGACATTGGTTCTTCTTCTGCTCAGGTCCTCCTCCCTTGAGCTTCTATGGATCGTATTTATACAACCTGTAGTGTTGTTTGTACAGAGGGCCCAGAATTTTGTGCCCACTTATCCCTTTACACGCTTGACTTAAGATGGGTCAAATGCAGAGGACAGTGCAGTGTACCCACCATCTCCTGCTGTTGCCTCTGCCTTGTTTAGGTCACTGTACATAGGCTCTAGTCACACTTACGTCACAAACCAGGAAGACGTTTGCAAACATGCAGTGAGACTTCCGGTGTAGTTCCCAACACGTGATAAAACCATGGATTTTATTAGAGTTCTATGGATAAAACCCACTGAAGTGTCATCAGCAGTAAAATGAAGACTGCGTACGTATGTGCTATTTGGAATCATCTTGAATTTGTCACCCTCGTCTCTTCTAATCGCATGAACCCAGCGCACTCGGAGTTGTGCGTCAGTGGGGAAATGATGAAAACTGAGGGATGGTTGTAATTGTTGATTAGCCGAACATAACGGAACACTACAATGACATGGAGATGAAGAAAACTGGGGCATTTTCTAATTTTTCCTAGATTTTGTCTGCCTTACTACCGCAAACAGAGCCCGTCGGAAGTCGCCATGTTTCCAAACATCTTCCTGGTTTGTGACGTAAGCGTGAACAGAACCTATTGGCCCAGTTTCTTTTACAATCAGCCCTTTTTTTTCATTGGCTCTAACAGTCCATCATCTTTCCCTCTCCTTTCTCTCCTCCTCTTCCTCTCTGTCTCCTCTCTCTCCTCCTCCTCTCTTTCTCCTCCTCCTCCTCTCTCAGTCTGTGGGGTAAGAGGAGTGGTGGTGGTGGTGGTGGTGGTGGGGACAGTGATGGAGCCTGAACACAAATGGGTTTGTCTCTGATCTGACTGGTGCCCAGCTGCCCCCGGGATAATTGGAGAGGCTCAAGAGGAGAGACAGAGAGGGAGGGAGAGAAAGAGAGGGAGCGGGAAGCAGAGGAGGAAAGAGAGGGAAAGAAAGCGGGAGAGAGAGAGTAAGAGAGCGAGGGAGAAAGCGAGGGGAGAGAGAGAGGGAGAGAGAGGCAGACGGTGAGAGACAGTGAGAGAGGAAGAGAGAGAAAGCGATAGAGGGAGAAAGAGAGAGAGAGAAAGAGAGCCAGAGATTGAGGGAGAAAAAAGAAAAAGTGAGAGAGGGAGACAGACATAAACAGAGAGGGAGAAAGAAACAGGGAAATTTAAAAGATGGGAGATGAGGAGGGGAAAGCGGACAGAAGAGGAGAAGAAAGTGCGAGAGAGAGAGAAAAGAGAAAGAGAGCAAAGAGAGAGAGAGAGCAGAGTGACTTGTGGATGAAGCTGAGAATATTACGGTCCAAGAGGAAACACTAGAGAAAACAGGAGTGGTGTTTTTGAGTGGAGGGCAAAAGGGGCGGGGCTTTTGGTTTATCCCAGATTAAAGAGTCTGACATTCTGATGAAGCCAAAAGTAAAAACGATTAAAAAATAAAAGTATAAAGATTTATTAATGGTCCTAAATTACACAGATCTGACTGTTATGAGCTTTAAATCATGTTCTAATGTTGTTTCCTCCTTAAAAACAGACCTGGAGTTGTGTTTTGTTTCATTCACACGTTTGCGTAATCCTTTATTATTAATCTGTCTACATCGCCAAAGCTTAAAATGCTCTGTTCCACATTGTGATGTCATGAAGTAGTAGGTTTCAAGTGAACAGCTCCTTTAGTTCAGTAGAGATCGGCAATTCCAGGTTTGAAATGATCCAAATGATTCTAGTGAAGGTGTGTGGAGTTTAAAAACACAGTGGAGCACTTCCTGTATTACCACATGACATCACAAGGTGTAGTACAGTGTTTACAGTTTGAGAGAACTCAGCCTAAATATACAACTCCAGCTCTGTTTGTGATGAGAAAATAGTGTAATATGAACCCTTTAAATGAAATGTTAGTCTCTTTGAATTTTAAATTATTTATGTAATGGACAAAGTTTGGAGATACTTTCTGAACAGTGAATCCAGACTTCATCCTAATTAATTTGATTTTATTTGATTTAAACCAAGACCTGGAGTCCTGTCAATAAGTACTAGTACAATTACCCACAATTGTATTTTTTTCAAATGTGAGAAAGCTTTAAGGAAACTACAGTGATTATTATTATATTTTGAAAGTTTCAAAATTAAATTTGTAAAGCGTACATTGATGTTGTCAGGTGGAAAATATGAAAAAAAAACATGACAAATATAACACTTTCAGAGACAAACTTTCAAACTTTATTTTGAAAACACAAATTTCTCTTTCATTTGGTTTAAATGCATTAAAGAAGCACAAACTCTAGTCCTGCTAGACACAAAACATTCATCTCTATCGGGAAAACCAGGTCTGAATCAGGACTAAAAGTGAAATAAATGCACAGCACACTCAGATGGCCCATGTCCAAAAGATTTTTTTTTATTTTAAAATTACATTTTGGCAAAAAGCCTTCGTCAAATTATTTCTGTTGCTTTGGACCACAGTATGGAACCAGGACTAAACCAGATCTAAACCAGGTCTGGACCGGGGCTAAACCAGATCTAAACCAGGTCTGAAACAGGACTAAACAAGGGCTAGACCAGGTCTGGACCAGGACTAAACCAGATCTAAACCAGGTCTGGACCAGGACTAAACCAGATCTAAACCAGGTCTGGACTGGGACTAAACCAGATCTAAACCAGGTCTGAAACAGGACTAAACAAGGGCTAGACCAGGTCTGGACCAGGACTAAACCAGATCTAAACCAGGTCTGGACCAGGACTAAACCAGATCTAAACCAGGTCTGGACTGGGACTAAACCAGATCTAAACCAGGTCTGAATCGGGACTAAACCAGGGGTGAACCGGGACTAAACAGGGACTAAACGAGGTCTAAACTGGGACTAAACAAGGACTAAACCAAGACTAAACCAGCTCTGGACTGGGACTAAACCAAGACTAAACCAGGTCTGAACCAGGACTAAACCAGGAGTAAACAAAAACTAAACCCGGTCATAATTAGGTCTAAATCAGATTTAAACCAGGTCTAAACCCGGTCTGAATAAGGTCTAAACTGAGGCTGGATCATGACTAAACAAGGACTAAACTAGATCTAAACCAGGTCTAAACAAGGACTAAACCAGATCTAAACCAGGTCTAAACAAGGACTAAACCAGATCTAAATCAGGTCTAAACAAGGACTAAACCAGGACTAAACTCCTGCATATGGGAAACTTAAACCATGAGGGTAAATGTGCATGCTGGAGTCCTGTGTGGCAGAGTGTGATACAACATCGCCACCTGCAGGACGATGAGTCCCATTATAATGCATTTATTACAGTTTGTACTCTATAGAAGCTGGTCTGTGTCACTTTGAGGGAAAACAGGTCAAAATATTTAGACTTTTTTAACCCTTTATTCAGTTTTTTTGTTTTGTTTTTTTTTCAGTTTGTTTTTTTGTAAATAATTTTGAATTTTGGCTTACAATAAAATTACATTCAACAGATCTAAACCAGGTCTGAACCAGGACTAAACAAGGACAAAACCAGGTCTGGACCGGGACTAAACCAGATTTAAACCAGGTCTGAACCGGGACTAAACGACAAAACCAGGTCTGTGCACCAGACCCAGACCCCCTATGAACCCCTCTGCAGGTGGTGAGCCCACAGGAGGGAGGAATTCCTTGACGGTCCTTGATTGTAAACTGTTCATAGGGGTGTTGCATGTTTTTGGTTGATGGGGGGAAACCGGAGTACCCAGAGGAAACCCATCCAGACACGGGGAGGCCCGGGCAACCCGGGGATCGACCGTGCCGCAACATAACATGGATTAATTTACCTTTTCAATACAAAATTTCACACATTCTTTGACATTTTTCAAAACAAAAAGATACAAAAAAAATCAAGCTACATTTCAAAATTTTGCAATTATCCCTCAAAGTTGCAAAGACGAGCTTCAGAGCCTTAAAGGTCCTATATTACGCAAAACTGACTCTGCGCTTTAAGCCATGTTATAATGCTGTTGTTGTGTTTGGTTTCATTCACATGTTTGAGTAACTCTTTATTATTAGTCTGTCTACATCTCCAAAGCTCAAAATGCTCTGTTCCACCTTGTGATGTCATAAATGGTCATTTTTAAGTCAACAGCTCCTTTTACTTTTTGCGTAATATGGGCCCTTTAAGTCTTCAATCTATGGAATATTGTACAGATAATTCATACATTTAACAATAGCAATATAACACAATATTTTCAGCACAAAAAGACAAGATTTTAGCAACAAATTTAAGCCATTTTATTGAAACTACAAATGATTCACAGTGAGTTAAAAGAACCAGGAAGTCGTGTTGTCTAAGGCGCAAATCTGTTTGGAAATAACACAATTTAAACATAAAAAAACACAGATTTGCATGTTTAGAATAAAAGCGAGTGCAAAATTCTGCCCTTAAAATTTCAAAGGGAAAAGCTGCTACAGTACTGAGATCCACAGAGTACAACAGTGCACGTCCCCCATGTAAATATATAGGCAATTTTCCCCATTTCTCAGACCACTACTTTGTACTTCTGCTTTAGTAATATAGTGATGTACTCTAACTTAAGGGTGCATTGTGTAACTTTTCTGGTGGGTCTGTGAAATGCTTTGTCTTGAATTTTTCACAGTATGGCATTAAACCTTTCTATCTTCATGGAGACCAAACCAGATCAAGTTCCAGGTCAGATCTGTGAAGAGGCGACTCCGCTCACAGTCAGAATGCCTGTTTTTCTAGGTATTTTTGAGCTATAAAACCATCTGTAATTAAATAAATGTAAAGTAGAGCTGTTTAATGTCATACTGTGGAACATTCCAGACGGAACAATGACATCTCCATAGAAACAAGCAGGTGACAAACCTTCCACCAGAAAAGTTACACAGTGTACCAAAGATTTCTTAAACAATGAAACCACACTACTTTCAAAATGTAAATGGAAAAATGAATGGAAAATTGGACTTTATAATTTGCAGAGTGGCCGTCCATTTTGATCTTAATGTAAAAATATAATTGTAAAAACACTATAAAGACAAAAACATACAAGACTTACAGAAATATTTGAATTATGGGACAAAATCATCGCTATACTGGACTTCATGAGACTGACCTTTATAATACAATCTTCACTCGTATTTTTAAAGCAATGCATAGTCAAAAAGGTGGTCAACTTACTATGATTATCTAGCTTTCTATAAAGGTGCACTACGTAACCTTTCTGGTGCTTGTCTCCATGGAGATTAGAAGTTATTGCTTTACCTGGAATGTTCCACTGTTTGGCATTAAACTTGTCTATTTTGCATTTATTCTATGGAATGTTTTTAGTGCTCAGAACTATCTTCTGTCTAAAACATGCATTTTTACTGTGAGCGGGGTCGCCTCTCCACAGATCTGGCTTGTTTAACTTGACCAGGTTGTCGCCATGGAGATAGATATGCAGTGTTTCCCAATATTTGGAGATTAAAGTGGCCTCCCATAATCTAAAACTAATCAGAACAAAAAAAAAAAATGCAAAAAAGGAATGATACTTTAACTCCATGGAGATGTTATTGCTTTGTCTGGAATGTTCCATGATATGATATTTCCATCAAGCATTTATTCATTACAGGTGTTTCTGTTGTTCAAAAATACAGTGAACAGGGGCGCCTCTCCACAGATCTGACCTGTAATGTAGCCTAGTGCTGTAACCTGCTTGTCTCCCTCGTGATAGAAATGTTTAATCTATACTGTGGAACATTCTAGACAAAGCAATAACGTTTCCATGGAGACAAGCAGGTGGCAGACTCTAGAAAACCTAGAAACCCTTTTAAAAAAGCAGCAACAGCACTTTTGGCACTCGATATGAACCAGATCCAAACCAGGACTACGAGTAAGAGAAGGTCATTTTGAGCTGTTGATACTTTGCAGTTGGTGTCACCAACATTCCCTGGGTGTGTGACGCTAACTGTAAGCACTGCTCTGTCTGAAGCTTTATTAAACTTTTATTTTAACACAATCTGACCAAAAAGAACTGACTTAGCCGACAACAGAGCTGATTCATGTTGTTAAACAAGTCTCTCAAACAGAAAATGACAGTCACAAGCTAGCTACTTCAAAATTAGGACTAAATCAGGACTAGACCTGGACCAAACCAGACCAGAACTAAACCAGGACTACAACTGGACCAAACCAAGTTTACATAAAGAGTAAACAAAAACTAAACCAAGGCTAGAACAAGACTAAACTGGAAGTACAATGTCTTCTGAGCAGCAGGCGTGTCAACATTAGGCTTCTTCAAACGTTTAAACGTTCGGACTGATTGTTGTTGATACATGTGTTGTGTAGAGGTTGTTGATGTTGAATTGTATTTTAGCAGGTAATAATACTGATGAATTTGAAAGTACATTTTAGAAGATTTTATTGAATGACAAGAGAGCACCTTTTCTCTCTGAGATTAATGTTTTCTGTGCATTGTCCTTGTTTTAAATAAATAAATAAAAAATAAAAAAAACTACATCACACACACATGTAGAACCCCACCAGCATGATGTCACTGCAAAGTATCAACACAAACACCTGTAATGGAATAAATGCCAGACAGATAAATGTAATGCCATACTGTGGAGCATTTTAGAGACAGCAATAACATCTCTATGGATACAAGTAAGTGGTATACTCTTCACTACAAATGTTACATACTGTGTCTTTAACAAGTACAGCACCCTAGTTGTATGTATCTTAAAATATAATTCATATTTTAGGTCTGATATGATCGTCTTTGCAAATAATAATAATGCTGTAATAATATTTTTTTATATTTTGAGAGCGAAAAAACTGGCGATTTGGCAGATTTTACATCAGATGCCCTTCCAAACACGTTCAAAATGATCCTTGCAAAAGCTCAAGGGAAGCACAAAACCAAAGGTGCGACCGAGTTTCAATATATTCTCATCTATAAGTGCTATTTTGAAACTACAACAATTACAGTGGTCTAAACATTAAAGCCTTATTCTGTAACATTGCTGCAAAGTCTAAAGTAGAGTCTAAAGTAAATGCAAAAGCGCTCACAGTACGGATGCATGATTTTCAACGTATTTCTGAGCAATAAAAACACCTGTATTGAAATAAAGGCTTTTATTTGAGTTTATTTATTGGGTGAAATGTTCCACAGTGGGGGTTTAACCAACCACAATAACGTACAAAGCTGAATTTAAGTAAAATGCATAGTTTTAAACATGAGCCCACCTAAGGTCAAAACACAAAAAAAGGCTGTGTTCACACATCACCTCAAAACTGGACTATCAGGACTAAACCAGGACTAGATCTGGACCAAACCAAGTCTACATCAGGACTAAACAAAGACTAAACCGGAACTACATCAGGACTAAACCAGAACTAAACCAGGACTAAAATGGGAATACATCAGGACTAAACCAGAGCTAAAACAGGACTAGAACAGCACTGAACTGGGACTACAGCAGGACTAAACCAGGACTACAGCAGCACTAAACCAGAACCAAACCAGGACTAGAACAGAACTGAACTGGGACTACAGCAGGACTAAACGGGGACTATATCAGGACTAAACCGGGAACTAAACCAGGACTACATCAGAACTAAACCAGGACTAGAATAGGCAGCGTAGAAACATTTTGTGCATGTTTGCGAGAAAATAAAAAAAGCAGCAGCTACAATGAATTCAAAGCTTTGGTTCAAATTTTGAGTTTTCAGTGGAAGAAAATAGAGAAGTTAAAACAGGGATCCTTCAAAACAGGGACATAAAAGTAGAAATAGACAATCCTGCAACACAAAAACACTGCCAAAGATTAAGATTTTATTTTCTATTTTATTTATCTATTTTTTATCATTTAAGGAACAGTGTGATTGGGCTAACAGGCAACCACACTTCAAACTCTGCCCCCTACAGTGAGGTGTTTGTAATTAGAAACACCTGTCTGTAATCAGGGCAGTGCTGTGTGATGTAACATAGTACTTGAAATCACAGAGGCCACTGGAGGCAGCACAAACTCAGATTTTGGGATTTTTGAAGAGCAATTTGAGCTAGTTTGCATTAAAGTTGACAAAAATGACTAGGAAAAGTATATAATGCTATGAAAACAACATATAAACAGTTTAGTAGTGAAGATGGTAGATTTAGTATTTAATTCCACTTTAAAGGGATTAAATTAATGTATTCTGTAGGGAAAAGTAATTATTATGATTTTTTTTTTTTTTTTTTTGCTTGAAATGAATGATGTTTTTGCCAAATGTTATAATATTTCATTGTATTTCCACAACAGATCAGTGGTTCAACGCCTGCTTTTTAAACTACGACTGTTTAATTATTAATTATTTTACCCTCCGATAATCAGGAAGTGTACTGTTAGCATGTTAGTTGTTGTTAGCTTTACAGTGATGCCAAAACTCTGCTCTGGTCTCAGAGTTGTGAAAAGCTCTTATACTCTTCTCCCATCCCTACTAACAGGCTGTGTACACAGTAGCACGCTGGCGAACTCACTGTGTCTCAAAGCTAACAGTCACTTTTATAAAAATCAGAAAATATAAAATAAACAATCTATTAAAATAAAATTTGAATGAATTAAAATAAAGACTACCCAGTTGTATTTATATGTAGAATACTTCAGTTTGTGGCGCTGTTAATTTTTATTATGACTCAGCATTAGCATTAGCATTAGCGTTAGCACTGAGACACAAACATCTCTCTTTCTAAACATACAAGTGTCCTCCAGTAAAGTATTCATTTTATTTCTGTACTTTTTAACACCCACAGCTCCCTGTTCACTGCCTTATCTTTTATTTTTTAGCACAATTTTTAGCACAGTTTGTCAAAAACCTCAGAGACAAAACTAGACAGGAAGTAGTGACGCTAACAGTGAGGCTAACAGTGCTAATGTGCACAGAGCCTATTAACTCAGTTGTAATGATACAGGGACAATGTATGTTATGATTAATATACTCCCTCAAATGAAGAATCTCTGGTTTAAACATGTTTTAGCTGAAAAGTGATGAGACAAATTCTAGACAAAGCTCTTTAGTACAAAACTCTTTACTAGGTACACATGTTAGCATTAGCAAAAGCAGCTAGCAAAACACTTTTAACAAAAAACTTTGACTACTTCAGTCTACTCCAGACCTTTAAAACCAACGGGGAAAACTGCACCGTAACTGTAAAGAGGTTTGTAGTACTATGCTACAGTTACTAAAGTACATTTATTGACTAACTTTGCATAAAAATAAAAAAAATACTAGTTCAGAAGCAATATTTTTTATTCCTACTATAGTGTAACAGTACTCAGTAAAAAGCCTTATGTCGACAAAAGTACATGATCTGAACATTTGAACATTGTTTAAATAACAGATTTTTGGTACACTTATTTTATCTTATTCAAAATCACGTCTAGTTCCAGTAATGTTTTATTGTAAAGGAGTAAAAATGTTATCTCCCAGTGACGTCCTAACATTGTAAAGTGATGTGCAGTCTCATTATAGTCGTGTGTTCAGAACAAAGCTGCTCTAAAAATAGCTGCTGTGTTGGGTCAAGTCCCCGCGGCTGCTCCCGTCCCATATGTGAGGAAATAACATTGGACTGGATCTGAAAATACTGTTTATGAACGATATGTAATATGAGACATCACGGCTATCACTAAAAACAAGGACTCTAAGTTATAGTGGTTTTCTGACATGTATAAATGCCTAGAGGCTATATTTGAGAATCTGAAACTGGTCACATAAAGAACCAAGACTAAACCAGGTCTAACTCGGTCTAAACCAGGACTAAAACTGGACTAAACCAGGTCTAACTAGGTCTAAACCAGACTGAAACCAACTATTTAACATGCCGAAAATACGCCCAAACCCACTGCACGACAGAACCAGGTCTAAGACAGGGCTAAACCAGGGTTAAAGCTGGATCTAAACCAGGACTAAACCAGGTTTAACTGGGTCTAAACCAGACTAAAAGCAACTATTTAACATGCCGAAAATACGCCCAAAGCCACTGCAGGATAAAACCAAATGTAAACCAAGACTAAACCAGGGTTAAACCAGGGTTTAAGCTGGATAAGGATGGGTAATGCAGAGGATAATTTCCCTACAGGATAATAAATGACTAAACTAGGACTACTTTAGTCCTAAACTAGGACTAAACCAGGACTGAAATGGGACTGAACCAGGACTAAACCAGGACCAAATCAGGGCTAAATCAGGACTAAACCAGGACTGAAAAAGAACTAAACCAGGACTAAACCAGATGTAAGACTAGACTAAACCAGATTTTAAAGGTGCCTATGTAACTTTTTTGGTGGAGCTTGCTTATCAGCATGGAGATGCTACTACTACCTGGAATGTTCCACAATGCAAATTTATTAAAATTATCCATCCCCATGGACACAAGTTGGGGACATCACCAAACAAAATTACAGGTCAGATCTGTGGAGAGGCAAGTCCACTTACAGTAAGACTGCATTTTTTCAGGGTATTTTGGACCAATAAAAATGCGTAAATGAATACATCCAAGATAGATAGACTTAATGCCATACTGAGGGACGTTGTTCTTGTAGTTGTTGAGGAACATTTCAGAAAAGCAATAAAATCTCCATGGAGACAAGCAGGTAGTGCACCCTCCGCCAGCAATGTTAAGTAGAGCACCAGGATTAACACCAGATGTACTTTATATTACTACAAATGAGGTCTAAACCAGGTCTAAAGCAGGAATAAAGTGGCTCCAAGCCAGGTCTAAACCAGAACTAAACCAGGACTAAACAAGGGCTAAACCGGGACTAATCCAGAACTAAACCAGGACGAGAGAGGGCACTAAAACATAAATTAGAGGAATCTACCTGAGTACTGCCAAAAGAACCCTGCATACCACATTTTGAGAACCATTGGCCTTTATCAGTCTGCTGCAAAAGTCTTAAAGGTGCTTTGTGTAACTTTTCTGGTGGCGGGTTTGTCAAATGCTTTTCTCCATGGAGATGTTACAGGTTAGATCTGTGGAGAGGTGACCCCGCTCACAGTCAGAATGCCTGTTTTTCTCTGTATTTTTGAGCTCTAAAACCACCTGTAATTGAATAAATGTAAGGTAAAACTGTTAATGTCATACTGTGGAACATTCCAGAGCTCCGTAACCACAGAAACAAGCAGGTGACAGTCCCTCCACCAGAAAAGTTACACAATGCACCTTAAAACCTAAAAGCTGCATTTCTACTGAAGCATGACAGTGACAAGTACTTACAAAAACCCAATACACAAACAATAAAACACCTCTTAAACTCTACACGACAGGTATTCTCTTTTCTCTCAGGACCATAAATAAATTAATAATAATAATAATATTGATATAGCTTATTATAAAAAACAAAATCTTTAAAATTCACATATAAATACACTCAAACTTGCACAGACTTCCCACTAAAAGGAGTGGACCCAAGACTGCATAACTACGATTTTCCTTTTTTGACGTAAACACACGACTTTTCCCTTTAGACAACAGACAAAGCGGACGCCATTTTGGCTCTGTGTCAAAAGATGGCAGCAGCCCTTAAAATATCGCTGTTACATAAAGCCCCGCTCAAACATAATTCCCGGGAAAATGCCAGAGCAAGGATCCCCGTTCACACACGCACCAGCTCCAGAGCATTTCCAGGTCACTTATCAGTTACTTGGAACGAAGCTTTAACCTGGAATTTGCTGGAATTTGGCTTTGTTGTTCCCTAATTTCAGTCAGAGCCAAATCTGCATCAAAATCTGATCTGCATATACCCAGAGTTTATCATTTCTTTAAATGTGTTTATTTTAAGTGAAATCTGAGCTCAGTGTTGGTCTTAACAGCACATTTAAGTGTTAAAAAGCTTGAGCGAAACAGACGAATGCAGAGAAACATAGAGCCAGCTGATCTGAGTGTTTCATGTGTTTGTGATTACAGCCAGACGGGATTTGACCAGTGTTTTTATCCAAATAAATCTTACCAAACTTTCTTTGTGAACTTCACTTAAATGAGGGGGAACTAAGGTTGCAACAGACACATTTTTAACAGTTTCTGGACTAAAATAATGAAAATTTACTTATTATTGACTAGCATGATTGACGTAAAATCGTCAAATGACTCAAACAGGCTCTCTGCATTCTCATACATAGCAACGTGCTGCTGCATCATTTAAATTGAATGAGAAGGGGACCAGTAACCAGGAAACCACGCTCGTAACTACGGAAACCAAGCTCGTAACCAGGGAAATCAAGATCATAACCAGGAGACCAAGATAATAACCAGGAAACCAAGCTCGTAACCAGGGAAATCAAGCTTGTAACTAGGGAAATCAAGCTTGTAACTAAGGAAATCAAGATCATAACCAGGAAAGCAAGATCGTAACCAGGAAAACCAAGCTTGTAACCACGAAAACCAAGCTCGTAACCAGGAAAACATACTCGTCACCAGGGAAACCAAGATCATAAAGGAAACAAACCTCGTAACTAGGGAAACTAAGCGTGGAACCAGGCAATTTTCTAGCTTTATTCACACATACGTCTGACTCGTTCACACATGAATCCTGTTCTGGCAAAATGCAGGTAAATTCCCGGGTAAGGCTGAATGTGTGAATGGGGCTTATATCAGTATATTATGTGTATTTTTCCCAATTTTTGGACAACATTGACAGCACAAACCTCCCTGAAAACACATTTCAGATGTTACGACAAAGAAAGCAAATTATTGGCTATTGCTAACGATGATTGTTGAGGTTACAGCCATTGCTTTCGTTGCATGCTTTGGCGTTCCCATGCAGATACCATGCAATTATTCAGCCAAAGGGATAAAACAGGCAACTTTTCAAAACTCCGCAAAAATATTCTCATATCTTTTTCTTTATCTTTTTTTTGCTTTCTGCCTTCGTTCATTGTCCCTCTGTAAAGTGGAAGGCAGGGGGCGCTGGTATATTTCCGTCCGAGCTTAGCGCCAGAGGAGTGTTTATGGGTGTGGTCAGAGGTGTGGCTGGCTGTGTGTTGCTATTGTTACTGTTGCTATGGAGATTGTGTGCGTCGCCATCTTGGAAGTGCTTCTCATGTGACTGCGAGGAGGAGGAGGAGGAGTGCGTGGACTCGCTGGAGCTGCTGCGTGTCTCTGTGCTGGTGCTCGTTTTCTTCATCTTTCGGCGTTTGGCCAAAGGAGCTTTATCTACCGTTTGTAACCGGAAGCCCTCCCGTTTACACTTGTTAAAGGCCTGTGACAAAACAACATACAAAACATTTTCAATGTAAATAAATAAAAGTAAAAATAAAACACGTATAAATAAATAAATGTGTAAATAAATACATGTACAAATGAAAAAAATTGTGTTAAAAAAAAGTAAATAAATACTTGTAGAACTAAATATATTTTAAAAATAAATAAATGTTAATAAATACATGTATAAATGAATAAATTTGTAAAATAATAATAATAATAATAACTGTAAAAATAAATATATAAAAAAATATCCAAATAAATACAAGTAAACATGTATAAATTAATACAAAAATGTACAAATGTACAAATTTTATCTTTTTAATCCCTCAGAATTGACTCACTATTTAAGTTAATACTTTGTTCTATTATTTATTTTTAATTATGTCATTTTTGGTCCTCCATAATGTGTGAGCTACTACTTTTACTAAATTACTACTTGTTAATGCAATTTGACATATTCTCTGTTTTGAATAATAAAATGGATGTATTTGGTTCTTAAAGGTGCACTACGTAACTTTTTGGTTTGGGGTCCGTCACCTGTTTGTTTCTATGAATATGTCACTGCTCTGCCTGGAATGTTCCACAGTGTGACATTAAACAGCTCTACTTTACATTTATTCAATTACAGGTGGTTTAATAGCTCAAAAATATCTAGAAAAACAGACGTTCTGATTGTGAGCGGAGTCGCCTCTCCACAGATCTGACCTGTAACTTGGTCTGGTTTGGTCTCCATGAAGATAGAAAGTTTTAATGCCATACTGTGGAACATTCCAGACAAAGCAATAACATCTCCATGGAGAAAAGCATTTGACGGGCCCTCCAGCAGTAATGTTACACAGTGCACCTTTAATTATGCAAAACTGATTCTTGTGAGGTTTAAGCCATGTTATAACACTGTTACCTCCTCAAAAACAAACGCTTATGTAATAAATAACCCTATGTCATGCCTAAGGTAAGTCTAAATCAATATACTGCATCATAACACATAGCATTGTGAGGAAAAGGGACCTCATGCAGTAAAAACTAGTACAAACCACTGCAGACGGACATTTTTAAACATTGTGAACTACATTAAATTGGGCCGTGTAGTAAGGTTACATATATGGTGAGACAAGACACGATATCCACAAGATACAAGATCAACAAGACGGAGACAAGAAAGAAGACCAAAAATTCTGACATAAATTATAATCAATACATTGCACAATCCAGTGCACAATTTTGACCACACAATTTATTTTTATTTATATTGTTGCTGTCATTGCAGGACTGCTTTTTGGAACTTCAAATAATGTAACTCACCAACACTATATTACGGTATTTTCAGACCAGTTTCCTCATTACAGGCATACCTGGAGTTGTGTTTTATTTCTTTTCTATTTCTATTTCATAATATTTAACGCAGAAATATATGCATATTTAACTTTTAGTTCTTCTCTCAAACAGAAAACACTCTGTTCCACCCTGTGATGTCATGTGGTAATACAGGAAGTGCTCCACTGTGTTTTTAAACTCCACACACCTTCACTAGAATCATTTGGATAATTTCAGCAGTGAAATTGCCAATCTCTATTGAACTAAAGGTAAAAGGAGCTTGAAAACTACCACTACATGACATCACAAGGTGGAACAGAGCCTTTTGAGCTTTGGAGATGTAGACAGACTAATAATAAAGTGTTACTCAAACATGTGTGAATGAAACAAAACACAACCCCAGGTCTGCTTTTGACAAGGTAACACTATTCTAACATGTCTTAAAGCTCAGTGCGTAATATCAGACCTTTAACCCTTATTCTGTCCAATCCAAATGTAAAAACTTGAGGAAAAAAATCTCACAAGATCATTTTTCTCATGTGTACACAGTCTAGTCCCATCCCCACTTCCATATATTTCTTTCTTACATTGAAGGTTGCTTTGACGTAGGTGTGCACAGAGGCGGTGGAGGAGCCCAGGATGTCAGGGGTCATCAGGGGGTTTGAGGAGAGCTGAGAATCGTCCTGGAGCCATGTGTTGTACCTCAGACCACACATCTTTATGCGCTTGTTTGGGTCCACTGTCAACAGCTCTGGAAACAGGGAAGGGAAAAAATGTGAACAGCTTTATAAAATGTAGGTCAAAAGATGGAAACAAAAAAAAACAACTGAGTGGATTACAGAGAGATTACAAGCATTTGTTATCAGTTATTCATTTATAGGTTTGGGACATAAGGCAAATGCAAAATTATGTCTCTGTATTTTTTTATACAGAGGGATATCAGTCGTGTCTTGAGCCAGAACCATGATCATGCAATCATTAAAGGTCCTATATTACACAAAATTGGGCTTTGTTATTGTTATTTGTTGTTCCCTCCTCAAAAACAGACATGGTTGTGTTTTGTTTCATTCACATGTTTGAGTAACTCTTTATTATTAGTCTGTCTACATCTCCAAAGCTGAAAATGCTCTGTTCCACCTTGTGATGTCATGAAGCAGTTGATTTCAAGTTAACACCTTCTTTTACCTTTTGTTTAGTAGAGATTGTAAATTCCAGGGCTGAAAATCATCTAAATGATTCTAGTGAAGGTGTGTGGAGTTTAAAAACACAGTGCAGTACCTCTTCTTCTATTACCACATGACATCACAAGGTGGAACAGAGTGTTTTCAGTTTGAGAGACTCAGCCTAAATCTGCAGGTGAATGAAACAAAACAAAATACAACTCCAGGTGTGTTTGTGATGAAGAAACTACATTGGAATACAGATCAGAAAATAGCGCAATATGGGATCTTTAAGAGTATTCCTCTGTGTGTGCGTGTGCGTGTGCGTGTGCGTGTGTGTGTGTGTGTGCGTGTGTGTGTGCGGCGTACCCTGGATGAGGTCCTTGGCTTGTTGGGACACATTCCTCCAGGCCTCCCCCTCGAACGAGAAGTCTCCATGTTTGATCTTCTTCATGATCTCCTCTGCGCTGGTGTGAGTCAGGCTCTTCTCCTCACACTGGAACGGCACCTGCCCCGAAAGCATCGTGTACTGAGGAGACAGGGGCAAATCAGACAGGGGCAAATTAAGACAGGGAGCAGGGAACATGGGAGAAAATAAACTGTTTTTTATGATAAATATTAAGACATAATTTGCTATTTATGTTTATTCTGTGTTCACACGTGTTCACACAACACAAAATTTGAACTTAACTAGGACTAAATCTGTAAGAAAAACAAATCTAGACTAGACAAGAATTAAACCAGGACTAGATCTGGAGACAATTAAGAGCAACTGTTGATACTAAAATTTCAATACTGAAGAAAAAAATCTTAATAGTTGATACCACAATTCTTAGAAAAATTACATTATTTTGACAATTTAGTCTAGGGGCATTAGCATTTGAGAGAAAACTGAAATATAAACTGATAAACTGATAGTATCATTCCAGACCATGTTTGTAGAGGTCTAAATTACAGGGTCAGTTGGTTTTTAAGATCTCATTAAAATTACTGGATTTGTTTCACAATTCCAATGTTTGCTCTTACAAAATCACCTGAAATTATTATTAACTTAATGTGATCAGCAAACCACAAAATGTGACTTAACATTGTAGTTTAGACCTCTACAAACATGTTCTGAAATATATTGGATTTGTTAATCAGTTCATGTTTCAGTCGTCTCTCTTTTCCTAGACACGTTAAAAGGCCCATCTATTATATCTATTTATTATTTTAGGTGTAGTTCTTCTCTCAAGTAGAAAACACTCTGTTCCACCTTGTGATGTCATGCGGTAATACAGGAAGTGCTCCACTGTGTTTTTTAAACCCCATATACATTTGCTAGAATCATTTGGATGATTTCAGCCCTGGAATTGCCAAACTCTACTGAACTAAAGGTAGAAAGTAGCTGTTAATTTGACATGACATCACAAGGTGGAACAGAGCATTTTGAGCTTAGGAGATGTAGACAAACTAATAATAAAGGATTACTCAAACATGTGAATGAAACAAAACACAACCTGGTCTGTTTTTCTGGCAAATAGAGAGATTTTCCCCAAAATGTTGAGCTGTATTAGGCAATGGGCTTGTTGTAGCTTTCGTTATTATTTTCAATGACTGTTTTCTGCCCCCATTTTTCTGCCCATTATTACACAAATGGACCACAATAAACAACCATAAGAGAAGAGCCCTTAACCGATCACAGCTGCCCACATTTGTACGTGTTTTTTGTAGATCACGGACAAATTTTCAATGGGCTCGATGAAGTGGGTTTAAATGATCTGAACAGTCTGGCTCCTTTCACCTTCACCCTCGTATTCAACACAATAAACGCAGTGGGTCTGGTGAGGTGCACATTACACTGGTAGTATGTTTCTGATGTTCTAATGTAGTTTCCTCATCAAACAGACCTGGAGTTGTGTTTAGTTTCATTTACACATGTTTAACGCACAAACTCTACATATTTAGGCTCTCTCTAACAAACAGAAAACACTCTGTTCCTCCTTGTGATGTCATATGGTGAAACAGAAAGTGCTCCACTGTGTTTTAAAACTCCATACACCTTCACTAGAATCATTTGGATGATTTCAACCCTGGAATCTCTGTCCTCTACTGAACAAAAGGTAAAAGGTAACGGTTCACTTGAAAACTACCACTTTATGACATCACAAGGTGCAACAGAGCATTTTGAGTTTTGGAGTTGTAGACAGAATAATAATAAAGTGTTACTCAAACATGTGAATGAAGCAAAACACAACCTGGTCTGTTTTTGAGGAGGAAACAACATTATAACATGACTTAAAGCTCACAAGAGTCAGTTTTGCGTAATATAGGGCCATTTTATTTGACTACTTGAAAACTACCGCTTCATGACATCACAAAGTGGAACAGAGCATTTGGAGATTTGGATGGTAACAGGGATTTCATTAATCAAATTTATGTTATGCAGCATGATCCGTATGATTCAGAAAACCTTTGGTGAGCTGCTTGGAAGGGGGTGAAGAACTACTGTAGCTAATGTAGTTTAGTCCTGCTTTAGACCTGGTATAGTCTTGACTAAGTTCTGGTTTTGGATTCTGATCGACAGACAAAATCATAATCATAAAAAGTGTTTTGCGTGTAAACTGGAGGTATAGGAAGAACAAGAAACCAATGAAAGATGAAAACATATGCAAGGACATATCTTTTAGGTCAAGTTTTGTATTGGTTTAAACTGTTTTCTCTCTCTCTCCCCTCACTTTTCTCTTCTCTTCCTCTCCCCTTCTCTCCCTCTGTTTCCCTGTCTCTTAGTCTACCCCTGTCCCTCTTTCTCTCTCTACACCCCCTGTCTCTGTCCCTCTTTCGCTCTCTACAGCACCCTCTTTCCCTGTCTCTTTGTCCCCGTCACTCTGTGTGTCTCTCTCTCTCTCTCGCTCTATCCCCCTCCCCTCTCTCTCTGTGTCTCTCTTTGTCTCTCGCTCTCCCTGTCTCTCTCTCGGTCTCTCTGTCTCTCTCGCTATACACCCCTCTCAGTTCTTTCTCTCCCTATCTACCCTCCTCCCCCTCTCCTCTTTTTGTGTCGCTTTCTCTTCTCTCTCTTTATTAAGCCTATCTCTCTCTCTGTCCATCTCTCTTTCTGACCTATGGAACGCACCTTGTCAGGAGCCATTTCATCAGTTGTACACAAAAAACACTACTCATGTTTAGCCGCAGGGGGCAACGGCGCAGAAAAACACTTGTACACCATTTTATACGGATGAATGAGTCTGACACAACCAATACAGCAGGAACCAACCCTTTAATCACTGCTGCTTTTGCATTAGAAATAGGGCTGTCAAAAGTATTGAAAATCAGATACTAATCGATACTAAAACTGTAAAATAAGATACTCATTTGAGCAGGTATCGATACTAAAAAAGTTCACAGGACAAAAATTAACCTTTCCTGAATGATGTTGATCTGTATCAGAACAAGTACAAGAGCACATAGACTAGTATACACCCATGGACCACTATGGAACCTACAGGACCACTGAGGATTACACACATATAAGGACACATGGGGATAGAAAAGAAAATACTACCATTTAATGTTGAAAATCACAGGATATTGTCTAAAGAAATAGTGCTTTTAATACCACTGCGGTATCAGAATCTGTATTGAGTATCGAGTCTATTCCTTATCAAAAATCCGAGTTTGAAATTTTTGTATCGTGCCAACACAAGCGCAGGCTCACCTCTCCGCAGACCTGACCTGTAACTCTGCCTAGTGCTGTTGTCATGTGTATGTCTCCAAGGAAAAAAACAAGTTTATGGAAAGATATAACATTTCCATGGAGACAAAGAAAGAAAGATATAATGCAAATATGTCACTATTAATAAATCAAAAGTCATCAGTAGTAGCAGTAACATGTTTTTTTCTAGGCCTGTAGTCGACTAAAGAAGTGTGCTGCCCATTGACTGGTTGACTAAAAGGGGGCGTGACCAAAACTCTCAAAACTCTTCTGTATCTGACCCAAAGTGCGCTCACAAGACTACACCTGCATGGGGAGCTCATGCAAAAACTACAATTATATATGCAGACAAAAGTACCAGGAAACAGTGTATTTATATTTAGACTAAATTTAAAGGGCCCAAAGTACACTACTGAGCTTTAAGTTTCATTCACACATGTTTAACACACAAACCCTGCACATTTAGACTGAGTTCTTCTCTCAAACAGAAAACACTCTGTTCCACCCTGTGATGTCATGTGGCAATACAGGAAGTGCTCCACTGTGTTTTTAAACTCCACACACCTTCACTAGAATCATTTGGATCATTTCAAACATGGAATTGTGAATCTCTACTGAACTAAAGGTAAAAGGAGCTGTTCACTTGAAAACTACCACTTCATGACATCACAAGGTGGATCAGAGCATTTTGAGCTTTGGAGATGTAGACAGACTAATAATAAAGTGTTACTCAAACATGTGAATGAAACAAAACACAATGTATGTTTTTGAAGAGGTAACAACATTATAACATGGCTTAAAGCTCAAGAGTGAATTGTGAGTAATATAGGACCTTTAACTTTAATCAAATACCAAAAACACCAAATCTTCAGCTCACTCACCCTTTTTAATTTTCATCTAAATAAAAGAATTAATCACGTAATACAAACAGCGGTCAACCGATTAATCGACTTAATGATAAAGGGCCTACATGTAGCCCTACTTTTTCCTCATCCTCCAAAGCATGACTGAGACATATACAAACAAAGAGGCCTGATTGCAGAACATATTTGAGCCATGTAGAGCTCCTGATTAAATTATACTCAGTGAAAGGCAGTGTTTTTTCAAAAGACTTATTTTCCTTTATCAATAATCAGGTCATTGGTCTTTGAAAAGTCTCTCTGAGCCCATGGAGCCTCTTTCACTGCAGTCACAAACATGGAGGGAGTGAATAGGACTAATCAGAAATGGGTTTGAAAATCTGATTTCCAAAAGGTAAAAGCAACCAAAAATCTTGATATTAAAATTACATATTCGTGCCATGTTCCTAAAGAGAATATAAAATGTTGGAGGAAGAAACACTGGGCATCTGATCTTACCTAAGCTTAAAATGGTAAGTCAATTAAAGGTCCTGTATTACACAAAATGGACTCTAGCTTTAAGACATGTGATAATGTTGTTACAGCCTTTTGTTTCATTCACACGTTTGAGTAACTCTTTATTATTAGTCTGTCTACATCTCCAAAGCTCAAAGTGCTCTGTTCCACCTTGTGATGTCATGAAGTGGTAGTTTTCAAGTTTTATCTTTAGGTCAGTAGAGATTGGCAATTCCAGGGCTGAAATTATCCAAATGAATGAATGAATTTTGATTGTTTTAAATGTTTCATGATGAATTGGACAGTGGTTTTTTTAAGTAGAAGCTGTTACTGATGAAATGTTGTTGTTAGAGTTGGTCTAATGTAAATATAGTTTCTTTAATGTATTTTGTACCTGCCCGAGGACTGCAGTTGGAAAGTAGTTTGTAGCTAAATCTGGCACAGAGCATCTTTTCTCTCTGAGTTTAATGTTTTCTGTGCACTGTCCTTGTTTTGAATAAATACATTTTAGTAGTGAAGATGTATGGAGTTTAAAAACACAGTGGAGCACATCACAAGGTGGAACAGAGTGCGTTCTGTTTAAGAGAAGAACTCAGCCTAAATCTGTAGGGTTTGTGTGTTAAACATGTGTGAATGAAACAAAACACAACTCCAGGTAACATTACAACACATCAGAAAACAGAGTAATAAGCGCTCTTTATTGCCACAACACCAAATACCGTCCCGCTTTCTCTCTCTCCATTTTTTCTCCCGTTTCCCACATCTCTCTCTCTTTCTCCGTACTCCCCCTGTTGTCCACTCACCAGAATGACTCCCAGGCTCCACAGGTCACATGACTCATCGTAGCCGTCGTACTTGAGGATTTCTGGTGCGGCGTACTGCAGAGTGAAGCATGGAGTCTTCAGCAGCTGATTGTCTGGAGGTTTAAGACGGGCAAATCCAAAGTCTATGATTTTGATCTCCAAATTCTCGCTCTCGTCGGTGAAGAGCAGGTTCTGTGGAGCAATTTGAAAACACATACACACGGTGATCATTTCTTTCTGGGGAGCATTTTGTGACCAGACGAAATTGGACGTGAAGGCTGGGAGGAGATGGTAGTTTTGACCCTCCATGATGGGGTCAGACGAGGCAATTCTGAGATACTGTTCCCTGAGGAGTGACTGTGAAAATGGAAGTTCAGTAAAATACAATGATTTGGTTTGAAAGCCGCTTGTTCACAGCGCAGGTATAAGCTTTACAATTGGACACTTTGGAAAATCAAATTCAGGACTTTTTAAGACGTAAAACTTTGGGGACTGGGTCAAATAACTCGTATTATTCATTAGTTACAATGAAAAATGTTCTTTGAGGCAAAAAGTATATTTTTAGTTGTCAGAAAATCACACAGTTATTATGATTCTTAATAGAAAGGTTGTAAAGCTTTCTCTATAAAAAATGAAACTCAGAAGGCAGATTCTGTTTTAAGCTTGCAAGCATGGGGATCGTAGCGCTTGTTACAGCTCGTCCTACTACCCCAGAGCTGATTCTCCCCTTGCTTGCTTTTTATTACAAGACAAAAGGGCAAAAGGGCAAAAGGGCAAAAGGCGGTCACATACTACAACATAACACCCATAAAAATAGAAATAGAAAACAGGATGTGTGCGGTGGTGTGAACACTAAAGCAGACACTGGGTGTCAGACAGTGTCGTAAAACAGAAGTATACTTTGATAAAATATAAAATAAACATTATAAAATATAAAATCCTTTACATTAGTCTAATGATATGAGTAGAGATTTGCATGACTTAAAAGGTGCACTATGTAACTTTCATTGCTCTGCCTGGAATGTTCCACAGTATGACATTAAACAGCTCTGCTTTACATTTATTCAATTACAGGTGGTTTTAGAGCTCAAAAATACCTAGAAAAAAGCCTGTCCACAGATCTGACCTGTAACTTGGTCTGGTCTGGTCTCCATGTAGATAGAAAGGTTTAATGCCATACTGTGAAACATTCCAGACAAAGCAATAACATCTCCATGGAGAAAAGCATTAGACGGAGCCTCAACCAGAAAAGTTACACAATGCATATGACAGGTTTTGATGATTCTTTAATTTCTACTTAATTTTTATATATAAATATAAATTATAGTTTCACACAAATCAAGAAGCTGTTTGTGAAGAAAAGTTGGAAAACATGTTGAAAATGACAGAAGTGGAGAGTTCTATTTTAGAGTGTCACACACTGTTGACACTGGGAGAATTCTATAAAAATGTCGCTATAATTTATACTTATAAAACACATTTTTCTGATACTTTAAAGGTGATTTCAACAAAATAAAGGTGTTTTCTTATATTTTTGTCTAATAATAATGTTTGTGTACATTAAAGAGAGGGAGGAGAGAGGTGAGAGAGGGTGAGGGAGGAGAGAGGGAGAAGAGAAAGGGAAAGAGGAGAGAGGGAGGAGAGAGAGGGGGAGGAGAGAGAGGGGAGAGGGAAACAATGGGAGGAGAGAAAAAGAGAGGAGAGAGGCAGAGAGAAGGGGAGAAAACAAAATAAAGGTGTTTTCTTATATTTTTATTGGTCAAATAATAATCTCTGTGTACATAGAGTTTTGGCCTACTCTACATCACGGATGCCACGTAACAGTTATGCAATTCCCTAATGCGATGTCATGATTTTCAACCAGGAAGTAAAATTTGAAACCTAAAAAATGGCCAAAGAAAGAGTATAGTTTGTTGTCCAACCTGTCATAGGCACTTTAAAAATGTACGTAACTTTTCCAAGGAGATGTTATTGCTTTGCCTAGAATGTTCCACGGTAGGCTATTTAACTTTTCTATCTCCATGGAGACAAGCAAGTGTCGGCACCAGCGCAATACAGGTCAGGTCGGTGGAGAGGCGACCCCGCTCAGAGTAAGAATGCGTGTTTTTCAGTGCATTTTTAAGCAATAAAAACACCTGTAATTGAATGAATGCCAAATAGGTTTAATGCCTAAGACAGAAAAATAACAGACTTAGACAAACTTTATTGATCCACAAAGGAAATGACTTGGACACAGCAGCTCACAGATCACAATATAATATAATAACAACGAGTAAAACAATATAAATGGTAATAATAAATAAGTAGCAAAAATAGCAAGGAATAGCAACATCTCCATGGAAACAAGCAAGTGGCAAACCCTCCACCAGAAAAGTTACATAATGAACCTTTAAAAGACAGTGAGTTGAACATTGTGTGTGTATTGGGGCAAAACCAAGCAAACAACAGGTATTAAACCTGCAAGCGACAATGAAGGCCCTGAACATTACATATGTATGGTAATACTTTGATACACGACACCTGTTTGTCTCCATTGAGATGTTATTTGATATCAAGTCAATTTACTTTCGTAAGACAGATTAATATAAAAGATTCACATAAAACATTATTACATTTTGTTACTGCTTTGCCTGGAATGTTCCACAGTATGGCATTAAACTTGTCTATTGTTATGTAGAGGTTACAGGTTAAAGAACACCTGTAATACAGTGGAGGAAATAAGTATTTGATCCCTTGCTGATTTTGTAGGTTTGACCACTGACAAAGAAATGAACAGTCTATAATTTTAATGGTAGGTTTATTTTAACATTGAGAAATAGAATATGAAAAAGAAAATCCAGAAAATAACGTTAAAGAAAATATGTAAATTGATTTGCATTTCATTGAGTCAAATAAGTATTTGAACCCTCTAGCCAAAAACACTTAGTACTTGGTGGAAAAACCCTTGTTTGCAGCACAGAGGTCAGACGTTTCTTGTAGTTGATGACCAGGTTTGTGCACATATCAGAAGGAGTTTTGGTCCACTCTTCTTTGCAGATCATCTCTAAATCATTAAGGTTTCGTGGCTGTCGCTTGGCGACTCGGAGCTTCAGCTCCTCCATAGGTTTTCTATAGGGTTAAGGTCTGGAGACTGGCTGGGCCACTCCATGACCTTAATGTGCTTCTTCTTGAGTCACTCCTTTGTTGCCTTGACTGTATGTTTTAGGTCATTGTCGTGTTGGAAGACTCGTCCACGACACATTTTCAGTATCCTGGTGGAGGGAATAGGTTTTTAAATGGTACATGGCTCCATCCATCCTCCCGTTGATGGGGTGAAGTTGTCATGTGCCCTTGGCAAAAAAACACCCCCAAAGCCTAATGTTTCCACCTCCATGCTTGACGCTGGGGGGATTTTGGTCTCATCTGATCACAGCACCTTCTCCCAATCACTTAAGGTGTTCATTAACTTCAGGCAGGCCTGCACATGTTCCTTCTTAAGCAGGAGGACCTTGTGAGCACTGCAGGATTTTAATTCATTGCGGCGTAAAGTGTTCCCAATGGATTTCTTAGTGACTGTGGTCCCAGCTGCCTTCAGATCATTGACTAGCTCCTCCCGTGTAGTTCTAGGCTGATTTCTCACTGTTCTCATGATCACTGAAACCCCACGAGGTGAGATCTTGTGTGGAGCCCCAGACTGAGGTCGACTGATGGTCATTTTGTATTTCTTAAATTTTCAAACAATTGCACCAACAGTTGTCTCCTTAACACCAGCTTCTTGCTTATGGTTTTGTAGCCCATTCCAGCCTTGTGCAGGTCTACAGTCTTGTCCCTGACGTCCTTTGACAGCTTTTTGGTCTTTCCCATGTTGGACAGTTTGAAGTCTGATGGATTGACTGATTCTGTGGACAGGTGTCTTTTACACAGGTGACTAGTTAAAACAGGGGTCTGATTTAGGTGACGAGTTGATTAGGAGAGTCTAACTGGTCTGTGGGAGCAGAACTCTTAATGGTTGGTAGGGGATCAAATACTTATTTCACACAATGAAATGCAAATCATTTAATATATTTTCTATAATGTGATTTTCTTTTTGATATTCTATCTCTTAATGTTAAAATAAACCTACCATTAAAATTATAGACTGTTTAAATCTTTGTCAGTGGGCAAACAAACAAAATCAGTAAGGGATCAAATACTTATTTCTTCCACTGTAAGTTCAAGTTCAAGTTCAAAGTTTATTGTCAATTCTTCATACATAGATCATACAAAGAACCGAAATTATGTTTCTGACTATCCCGTCAATATTAAATAAATAATAAATAGGAAATTGTGCAAAAGTGCAAAAAGCATAAAGTGCAAGGCACAAGACAGTCTTTTTTGGGGGAGTCAGGCAGGGTCTGAGTCCAAGTGTTCTTTCGGGAGTTCTGTTCTTGGGGAGAAACAGATTCCAAGCTTCCTGGCAGCCTGGTGGGTAGAGAGAGGAGAGAGTTCAGAATCCTAACAGCCTGGTGGATGAAGCTGTTTGTGAGTCTGGTGGTGCAGGAACAGAGGCTCCTGTACCTCCTCCCAGAGGGCAGGAGGCTGAACAGATTGTGTGTGGGGTGACTTGCATCATTTACAATTGTGATCGCTTTGCGGGTGAGGCGGGTGGTGTATATACACATATGCATATGGTGCACTGATGATCTTCCTGGCTGTGCTCACTATGCACTGCAGGGCTCTCCTGTTGTGGTCAGTGCAGCTTCCATCCCACACAGTGATGCAGCTGGAAAGGATGCTCTCAATGGTTCCTCTGTAGAATGTGGTTATGATGGGTGGTGAGACACTTGCCCGCTTGAGTTTTCGCAGGAAGTAGAGGCGCTGCTGGGCTTTCATCACCAGTGATGCAGGGTCCAGGAGTGGTCCTCACTGATGGAATTTTGAGGAATTTTGCGCTGCTCACTCTCTCCGCAGTAGCACCATCGATGGTCAGTGGCGGTTGTTTGGTGTGGCCTCTCTGAAAGTTGACAACAATCTCCTTAGTCTTGCTGACATTCAGCTGAAGGTTATTGTCTCTGCACCACATGGTCAGAAGGTCTACCTCTTTCCTGTAGTGAGTCTCGTCGCCCTTGGTGATGAGAGTTGTGTCACCTGCGAACTTCACAAGGTGGTTGGTGCTGTAGGTTGTTGTGCTGTCATGTGTCAGCAGGGTGAAAAGCAGAGCAGAGTGATGGTGCTTGAGGTATTGTTACCAACACGTACTGCTTGTGGTCTATAGCTGAGGAAGTCTAGCAGCCAGTTGCAGAGGGAGGTGCTGAGACCCAGCTTGTCGAGTTTAATAAAAATATATAATAATAAAAATCAATATTACATAAAAAGATAAGTCTAATGCAATACTGTGGAACATTTCATGCAAAGCAGTAACACTCCCATGGAGACAAGCAGATTTGAGGTGCCCCACTAGAAAAAGCTGCACTGTGGAATTTAACACGTACCTCTGGTTTTAGGTCCCGGTGCACCACTCCCACGTCGTGCATGTGGCTGACGGCAGACACCAGTTTCCTCATGATTCGACTGGCCTCGGTTTCACTGAAATGCTGCTTCCTCCTGATCCTCTCCAACAGCTCTCCTCCACCCAACAGCTCCAGGACCAAGTACGTGTGGAGCTACAGAAGAGGACATAGAATACAATAAGGTTTCCCCCACACAACAGCTCCAGGACCAGGTATGTGTGCAGCTACAGACAGAGACAATAGAATATAGTAATACAATAAAGTAAGGACTATACTGTAAGGATAATAATGTAACTTCTCCTCTACCCAACAGCTCCAGGACCAGGTATGTGTGTAGCTACAGACAGAGACAATACATTGACTAACACTGGAATATTGTGGCCCCTCTCTCTGTAACTGCTGCTGTCAGGCTCCTCATTTGGTCTTAAAATGTTCATATTAACCCGCGCTACATGATCCTGGGGTTATTTAGTTATATTGACAGTTAAAAATTCTATTCATAATAGCCAAACGTTATGGGTGACGTCACATTGACTTAGTGCACTTCTTTATACAGTCTACAGTCCCTGACAAAAGTCTTGTCGCTTATCCATTTTGTAGAAACAAAAGCTTATAACCTTACTTTAAATTAATCGATTGGTTTTAGAAATGTCTCATATGAAAGCTAAAACCCTCCCAAATTATGCTCAATATACTAAAATAAATTTGCTTCACTGAAGAAAGATTGATCATTTAATGAACACAGAAAGGTCAGATTTTGGCAAGACAAAAGTCTTGTCGCCTTGTCATATGATGCACCCAATCCTAGATTACAGCCTCACCTCTGATCAGTTACTGATCAATCAATTAGTGGGTGTGTATAAAAAGAACCCCAGCACACCAGACCTTCACATCAACTGCAACTTGACCTCTGACAACATGCCTAAGGTCCACCCTGAGACCAAAGCGTTAATTATCAAGAGGCTGAACACCAGATCCACTGCTGAGGTGGCTGACACCTTCAATGTGTCTCAGCGTCAAGTACAAAGAATAAGAAAAAGATCTGAAAAGACTGGAGATGTTTTTGACAAGCCCAGGTCCGGCAGACCCCGCAAGACAACTGCTCGGGAGGACCGTTTGTTGATTCAAAAATCCAAGGCCAGCCCCTTTTCCACTGCAGCAGAGCTCCACCAGGCCTGGTCACCTCAAGTCCCTGTGTCAACCAGAACAGTTTGTAGAATTCTGTCTCGAAATGGCCTCCATGGTCGAATCAGTGCACAGAAACCAGCACTAAACAAAAGGCAATTAAAAAACCGTGTGGCATTTGCCAAGGCCCACAGCCTGCTAAAAGGATGGACACTGGAAAAGTGGCAGAAGGTGGATTTCTCAGATGAATCCTAAGTTGAATTACATCACAGCCGCCGCAAATATTGCAGGAGACCTACTGGAGCCCGCATGGATCCAAGATTCACCCAGAAAACAGTTAAGTTTGGTGGCGGAAAAATCATGGTCTGAGGTTACATCCAGTATGGGGGTGTGCGAGACATTTGCAGGGTGGAAGGCAATATCAATAGCCTAAAATATCAAGAAGTATTAGCTACCTCTTACATTCCCAACCATAAAAGGGGTCAAATTTTGCAGCAGGATGGTGCTCCATCGCATACTTCTATCTCTACATCAAAGTTCCTCAAGGCGAAGAAGATCAAGGTGCTCCAGGACTGGCCAGCCCAGTCACCAGACATGAACATCATTGAGCATGTCTGGGGTAGAATGAAAGAGGAAGCATGGAAGGCAAAACCAAAGAATCTTGATGAACTCTGGGAGGCATGTAAGACTGCTTTCTTTGCTATTCCTGATGACTTCATCAACAAATTGTATGAATCATTGTCGAACCGCATGGATGCAGTCCTTCAAGCTCATGGAAGTCATACAAGATATTAAATATGGATCTCACAACACCACTACTTAATTCACTGACGTTATGCAACATATTTTTGTATTTGAAGTAAATTATTTGTTCAGTTTTCTGTAGGCGACAAGACTTTTGTCTTGCCAAAATCTGACCTTTCTGTGTTCATTAAATGATCAATCTTTCTTCAGTGAAGCAAATTTATTTTAGTATATTGAGCATAATTTGGGAGGGTTTTAGCTTTCATATGAGACATTTCTAAAACCAATCGATTAATTTAAAGTCAGGTTATAAGCTTTTGTTTCTACAAAATGGATAAGCGACAAGACTTTTGTCAGGGACTGTATACTGCAGCTACAGACAGGGACAATAGTATACAGTAATACAATACAGTAAGGATAATAATGTAAGATCTTCTCCTGTGTGCAGCTACAGGGAAGCACAATGCATAGATATATATTTTTTCAGAGTCAGAGTCTCATTAAAAGTCATGACTGAGTTTTTAAACCCTTTTATTTTAGACCATAATCATTAGCATAACATTAGCATATAAATGATGAATGCAGAAAATTGCATTATTTTCAGGATCAATTAAAGCTGCACTGCGAAACTTCCTGGTGGAGGGTCTGCAACCTGCTTGTCGCCATGGAAATGTTATTGCTTTGTCTAGAATGTCTCATAGTATGGCATTAAACTCCAGGCCAAGTTACATGTCAGATCTGTGGGAACCCAAGCTCATTCACTGTAGTAAAGCAGGTTTTTCAATGTATTTTTGAGCACTAAAACACCTGTCATTGAATAAACACGACATAAATGAGTTTAATGCCATACTGTGAAACCTTTCAGGCAAACCAATAATATCGCTATGGAAACAAATTTGTCACAGACCCCCCTACCAGAAAAGTTACACAGTGCACCTTTAAGTATTTATCTATCTACCTAAAAATGTCATCTGAGCTAACGGCTGAGCAAAATTTAGTTCAGATTTCTACACTTGTGTGATTCTGGTGAGCACATCCAGCATAACTATCATGAAATAAAAATGTTATGTACTTTATTATGGGGATTGTATGGAAGATCATTTGTTTCATCAGATTTTGAATTTTTAAATGCTGTTGAATTTTTCAACTCTAAAAAAAATGTTTTAATTATTTCTATTCTGAATTTTAGTTGCTGAAATTTTAAGTGTACATTTTCAAAGTGTTTAAAATTTAATATACAAAAATCACCTTTTAAATATTCAGCACTTAAATTTGAGGGCTTGAAAATATATGTGCTGAATATTTAAAAGGTGAAATTTGTATTTTGAATTTGAAACATATTGAAAAAGTATACTTGAAATTTCAGCAACTAAAATTCAGAATAAAAATAATTACATATTTTAATAACATTTTTTCAGAGTTGAAAAATTCAACGGCATTTAAAAATTAAAAATCTAATGGAACAAATCATCTTCCAATGTAACTCCGGGTAGCAAAAGCATATATTATGGCCTTCTCCAACCATTTATTTTATTTATTTATTTGTTTATTTCATTCATAAAGTATAAAAAGACATTGTCCTAACATTAAACATACAAGAAATGAATGAAAAGAAGCAAAAAAGAAGAGTCATCTTATGTTATTTGCCCTCTTCCCTTTTCCAGACAATACATTATCACTGAGAGTTACTTTAAAACATTTCAAATCAATACATTTCATTTCAACCACAAATATTAATCAACTGGAAACAGAAATCTTCACTTTTATTTTAATATGTAAATTCAGAATAATGACTAGAGTTCAGTGCAATTATTCAAAACATAATCAAATATGTCATAACTGTCTATAAATGAGAAAACCATTCATCTAAACCACTCCAGCGCTATAATTTCTAATAACATTCAGGCCATTTTCTACAATATACTTTAATCTAATTTCCCATGTATGTTTAAAAGGACGGCAGCCTTCACTGTGGTAAAAACAGGAATTTAATCTCCATCTTTTTGTACCATCTTTTTATGAGAGACTGAACTTGTGATATAAAAGTGTCTGGGTTAGATTCTCATTAGTGTCAGGTCAAAGGGAACAAAGGCAGCCCTGGGTCGAGATCTGGGTCACAGTCTGGACTTTGTTTAGACCTCGTTTAGACCTTGTTTAGACCTGATCCGGACTAAAGAGGTAGTTTAAATCCTCCAGTTGTGCGGGTTCCGGTGGTCATGTGAGCCACGAGTAATTTGCATCGGCAATTATTGGTATTCTCTGTATATTTGAAGCGTTGTATATGATTTATTGATTTTGCATGAAAGCTATTGTCCGTGCTCACCTTTTGGCACCTGACGTATTAGCCATTTAAGAGTGGAATAGTGTAAATAAGCTTTCCAATGGGTGTTATGTAATGTGGGAGGGGCAAATGGGGGTATATAGGTGCGCTCTGCAGCTCTGCCATCAGTATTGTCCTGGTTACAGTGGAGGTAACGTGCGCTGTGTGAGTGAGAGAGCGTCTGAAAGATTTAAAGGAGAAGTCTTCTAAAAACTGTTTTTTTTTGCCTGCCTCTAAATTGAACTTTAACGCAGAAACTATCACTGTACCACTGTAAATATTTTTTCACGCATGTTTGGCACCTTTTTTGTGCACTGTGGAATAGCACAATAAACCACCCAAAAAATGCATATCCCGACTAAGCCCAAGGTTCTTGAAGAATCCCGCCACAGAGGTGCTTTGGTACTTGGAAAACCAGGACTAATGAACCAGGCGAGATCATAAAAATGTACGTTTATGAGATGCAAACTGTAACAGGAAGGGTATAATTGATACTTTAAAGGTGCACTGTGTACCTTTTATTATGGAGGGTCTGCTACTTGCTTGTCTCCATGGAGATGTGATTTCTTTGGATGGAGTGTTCCACAGTATGGCATTAACCAGATCTGCCTTGCATTTATCAAAGTACAGCTGTTTTATAGCTCAAAAATACCTTGAAAAACATGAATTGTTATATGTGCAGGCTTGCTTCACATCTATTTTTTAAAGTTGCAAAAGAGCTAAAACAAGTAACATTTCAGTGTAAGTCATATTTTTGCATTTTAGTAAGTAACGGTGCATTACACAACTTCTAAGGTGGAAGGTCCGGCCAATAGTTGTCTCCATGGAGATGTTATTGCTTGCCTAGAATGTTCCACAGGAGGGCATAAACTTATCTACGAATAAGCAGGTGGCACCACTAGGCCATGTTACAGGTCAGATCTGTGAAGAGGCAACCCCATACACAGGAAGAAAGTTTTTCAAGCTATCTTGAGCACTAAGTGGAATTGAATACAACAAAATAGAACAGTTCAACGCCATACTGTGGCAAAGCAACAACATCTCCATGGAGACAAGGAGGTCTTTATTTTACAATGCTTGTTAACTACATTTATAATTGACTGTAGAAATATAAATCCATTATTATCAGGATAATTAAAAGACCTTTATGGTAGAAATTGTTGAGTTAAAACACAAATCTGTAAACCCGGGCTAAGTTAAGATTCAAAAACATTATATATGCAATAACTCCCTTTTGTGTATATATAAAACTAAATCAATTCAATACTAATTTAAAGGTGCACTATACTTATTGTTTGGGGGTCTGTCACCTGCTTGTTTCTATGGATATTAGGGGTGGAACGAGACACAGTTTCCACAAAATAAGATGAGAAACGAGATTGGATCATAACAAATAAATGTTGTGATTCAGGTCATAATTAATTTTGGCCTCAACATTTAGGATTTACTTTACTTAATATTTTTATGTCATTGTAGTGCAGTTTTTGGTACAACAGTTTCTCAAGAAATTTAACTTGCAGCACTTAACCCTTTTTTGTCCAATCCAAATGTAAAAACACAGGAGTACAATCTCACAAGGTCATTTTTATCACGTGTGCACAATCTTGTTACAATTTTGTTTCGCAAGATCTTGTGCTATGAGACCTTGTCCTACCCCTAATGGAGATGTCATTGCACTGCCTGGAATTTTCCACAGTATGACATTAAAGGTTGTATAGAGGATTTTCCAAGGAAAGCCTTCTCCTTATGCTGGAAATCATGCTTGTTTACAGCCAGTGCGCATTCAGGATTGCTGTTGAAGTTACCTATCCAGAAGTAATTCAGCGACCAACACGTCAGTCTTTAGACCCTTCATCCTTCAGTGCACGCCATCGCTAGAAGAAATCTCCAAGAATCACCTTAGTTTGGCTTCGCTCCTTTACTTCTTCTCTTCTTCATTTTCTTTTGCGGCTAACTGGTAGTGGATTCCTGTCCGCCATTGCAACAACCTTTGTTCTAACTGAAAGGATGCTACAGTTCGAAAAAGCTGCTAAGAACCGCTGCGTTGGTTGAGTAAACAGCGTCTTGCATATGTGGAATGCGTGAGAGGTGCACGTAAACCACATAATCCCAGAGCGTCGGCAAGTCAGTTAGAAGCTACCTAGAAGCACAGGGAGTTTGATTGACAACCTAACAGCCAATATGTGTAGAATCCCTCAGTCGTCCAGTAAGAATCCATAGCAAAAGGAGAAATTTAATTTGTCAACTGGACAGAGTTTATTTAGTCGAATACGTTTCACAGCGGACACTGCTTTATATCTGCTTGAAGGGAGGAGCTTAATTACAATGAAAATTACTCTGAGATAACACCTATTTGTTTACAGTTTCTGTTAGTCAGGTGTGTCTATTCAATATGGAGTGGGAGTGGGGGAGTAGTTAGCATATCCATTCAGGGCCATGATGGGTGTTTTCACACCTCTGGACATGTCCTGGCTAGTCCCATTGTTTTCCCAGTTTGTTTTGATTTAGGTTTGAGGATAGAGTTATAGATGGGAGACAAATGATGTCTGAGACCTCCATTTCTGTTCAAGGAAGGATTCTCTTTCTTGACAAAAATAGCTTCTTTAACTCCCCTCTCAAACCAGTTCTTTTCTCTGGCCAAGATCTGGACCTCGCTGTCCTCAAAGGAGTGGCCCGTGGCTTTTAGGTGGAGATGTACGGCAGATTGCGGCCCACCCTGGTTTTCCCGTCTGTGTTGATACATCCTTTTGTGAAGTGGCTGTTTTGTTTCTCCAATGTAGCGCTCACTGCAGTCTTCACTACACTGAATGGAGTAGACCACATTGCTTTGTTTGTGGCTCGGTGTTTTGTCCTTAGGATGGACCAGTTTTTGTCTTAAAGTGTTTGTGGGTTTGAAATAGACTGGGATTTCATGTTGTCTGAAGATCCTCTGTAGTTTTTCGGAAACGCCAGCCAGGTAAGGAATAATTACACCCTTTCTCCTGGGTTCTGGTTCTCTGTTGTCCTGTTTCTTTGCTCTCTTCGTTTTATTGAAAGCCCATTTAGGATATCCACAAACGGAGAGGGCTTTCTCCACGTGTTGTTCTTCTTTCTCCTTTCCCTCTGTGCTTGTAGGAACCACTTGGGCCCTGTGTTGTAATGTCCGAATGACTCCCAGTTTGTGCTGCAGTGGGTGGTGTGAATCAAAAAGCAGATATTGGTCGGTGTGTGTGGGCTTCCTGAAGACCTCTACCTGGAGTTGCCGGTCTTCTCTTATCATTACTGCACAATCTAAGAAGGCCAATGTGTTGTCCTTGGCATCTTCATGTGTGAATTTGATGTTCGGATCTACAGAATTGATATGTGCAGTAAAGGGTTCCAAATCTTGAATTTTGATTTTTGAAAAATTATCATCAACAAAGCGATACCAGTGCGTGGGTGGAGTGCCTGGATATGAGGCCAGGACACTCTGTTCAAATTGTTCCATGTATAAGTTCGCAATGATAGGGGAGACTGGTGAGCCCATTGCACAGACGTGGATTTGCCTGTAGAAGTTTCCTCTGAACTGGAAATAGGTGGTACTTAAAAAAAATCTCCAGCAGTTGGCAGATTTGGTCGGGTGAAAGTTTGGTTCTCTCTTCTAGTTTAGTATCCTCCAGTAGTCTCCTCCTTGCTGCCTCCAACGCTACCGATGTAGGGATACAAGTGAAAAGAGAGGTCAAAGGAAACCATCGTCTCATCCAGGTCAAACTGGAGATGCTTGATTTTGTTCACAAATTCGGCTGTGTTCTCAATGTGGTGCTCCGTGTTACCCACCAGCGGAGCCAAGATGGTTTTTAGGTGTTTGGCCACATTGTACGTGATGGAGTCTGTGCTGCATACAATGGGTCTGAGTGGTACTCCTTGTTTGTGGATCTTTGGGAGGCCATAGATGCCAGGGATACAGGGTACAGTCTGTAATATAGCTGTCGATCAATGACTTCTTCCTTCTCCAGCTTCTGCAAGCAATCAATGATCTTCTTTTTGTACACATTGGTGGGGTCCCGTTTTAGTAATTCGTAGGTTGTGGTGTCACTGAGTAGGCTGTTAACCTTAGCCTCATAATTAGCTGAGGTCAGGATCACAGTGCATCTCCCTTTGTCAGCTGGGAGGATGTTGATGCTGTGGTCCTTCTCCAGAGCAGCGATGGCCTTCCTTAACAGCTGCACTGAGCAATGCCAAACCTCCACCCTCCAATGTAACACACCCAATCCATATTGAATAGACACACCCCCACTCCCACTCCATATTGAATAGACTCACCTGACTAACAGAAACTGTATACAAATATGTGCTGTCTCAGAGTACTTTTCATTGTAATTAAGCTCCTCCCTTCAGGCAGATACAAAGCAGTGTCCACCAGCATCTGACCAGAACTGAAGAAGCAGCTTGGATGAGCTGCGAAACGTATTCGACCAAATAAACTTTGTCCAGTTGACAAATTAAATTTCTCCTTTTGCTAACAGCCAATAGATAACGAGGTAGCCTCGTTATCTATAGCTAATGCTTCATTCTTTTTTTTCTTTTTTTTTTTTGGTCACTATAATTACAAGGCTGCTGCACCTCTATAATGCAATTTTGAACTTTCATTGCCAATTTGAAACTAAAAAAATCCTCCATACAACCATTAAGATAAGATATGCCTTTATTAGTCCCACAGTGGGGAAATTCCAGTGTTGCAAAGCATAGTTCAAGAACAGCAGGAAAATGGTAACATGCAATAAAAACAAGATAATAGATAATGGCTTAAAAATAATTTAAAAATAGACTTAAAAATAGACTCTAATGTAACACAGCTCTATCTTATATTTATTCAATTACAGGTGGTTTTAGAGCTCAAAAACACCTAGAAAAACAGACATTCTGACTGTGAGCCTCTCTACAGATCTGACCTGTAACTTGGTCTGGTTTGGTTTCCATGATAGAAATGTTTAATACCATACTGTGAAACATTCCAGACAAAATAATAACATCTCCACGGAGAAAAGAATTTCACGGACTCTACAAGAAAAGTTACACAATGCACCTTTTTTTTTAAGTGCACACTTCCAGTTTATTCTTGTATCTCAGTTGTAAAAGTACTATTTCCAGGTCAGTTGGTGGTTTTCTCAGCTGCAGTTTAAAAATATACAGGTCTGAAGTTTTGAGCACAGACTTTATTTATGACCCAAAATGAGGAACAACAGGAAGGAATGAGACTGTTCAAAATAAGTCTGCTCTGCTCTATTTTACGACTTAATAAGGCTATAACACTGAGGCCAAACACACAAGCTGAAGTCAGTACAAAATGGATTTAAAGAACACATATTAGGCTAAATCAACTTTTTCAGCTCTTGGATGGTGTTTCCTGTGTATATAGGTTCTGTATTGATTCACAAAAGCTCAATTTAAACCATATAGTATTTGCAAAGATATCTTTATATCTTTTTAGACAACTTTCAATTCCGGCTCAGATACGTCGTTTTCATTTTCTCCAATCTGTTACGTCACTGAATTTCAGAGGAAATCTCCTTAAAAGGCAATACAAGTTCAATAACTTCCATCTAATTGCTCTCTGAGTCCGCCATCTTGTTTTTGGTTTGTAGTCCAAGCGCAACATAAGGAAGAAAGTGCGCATTAATAAAGCTAGGTGTTGTTGGTTGTATTAACCAAAACATATCGTTATACCGACCTCCAGCCACTGAGCCAGAGAACTACTTGGACTACTTTTATTTTTCGGAGTAATGTGCCTACAAACATGCCCAAGATGTTCTGTATGTGCTAACCACTTCACAGAGGAATGCTTCACAAACCTGTGCCAGTACAGCAAGGGATTTGCTGAAAGGCTCCATTTAATAGAGGGATCATTTCCTTCTATCTATTCAACTAATGCGGTAAGTCAAAAATTACCCCAAACTAGTTAGAAAAGCTGTGTGTCCTTTGTTACTTCCGTTTTTTGTGTTCATTACGCAAATGATAATTTTGTATTACCATTTTGTTATCTTCCACCTAAAAGTGCTCCAAGGTTAGTTAGCTGTAGCATCTAGCACACTAAGCTAGTCGCTTATTTACAGGATGTGCGCAGGCTGCTAGTTGGTCACAGAGGTGGATTTGGGTGATATGTGACTGTGGGTCTTCTCAAACTAGTGTTAAAGTTTAGCGTTATGTTCCAACCACTACCAAGAATGAACACTGTGGTCTTTATCACAGTTATCGCAGGCTGGTGGAAAACATCTGATGCATTTTCAGTGGTGGAGCTAGTAATGCGAAGAGTAGCTACACAAACATGTAAATATTCCTAATAGAGAGTGTCTTTGCAAATGACAACCAAGCGACCACATGTGAGCTGTAAGAAGATATCAGCTGCTGTATCAGATGTTTAGCTCAAATACTTAGTTCAGTTGTGTTTAGTGTCTAGTAATGACAGCATAGGCAGGAAACTTTTGGTTTATTCATGTTTTGATGTCACGACGAAGAAGTGAATAATGTTAAATATATTAGATAATGAACACAGAATACCTAATGGCTACTAAGGGGATACTGCTTATTGATTATATATTGTACAATTAACATGTCATTGTTGATTAGGGGACTTCCAGTGCTCACCAGCCATCGTTTGAAACGGGCTGCCAGACAGAAATGCACAACTGGGACAAAGCTCTATCAAAACCCTCCAGTCTCATTTCAGAAGTATGGGTACATAAACAGTGCACTGATGTTGATGTTAGTATGTCCTCTGTTGGCTTTGTGCTACAAAATCAACTGGAGAGCTCATGTACAGGCTGTTTTACCCCAAAGTATAAAAAGGAGAAGGCATCGCAAGGCCCAACAAAACTAAGGCTACCTTTCGTAAGTAATTAATGCCAAAAATTACCATCAAACTATACAGTACTTTGTCATATCTACAGTATTTTAATGACAGCTATGCAAAACAATGAATATCTTATGTTACAAATAACTTATAAAGTAATAATAAAAAAATCTCTCTACCAAAAATAAAATTTAGTTCTGTAATCCTGACTGCACTCTACTGCCCCTCTTCATCTGGGAACTTATGGTGTATTCAGAGGACAACACAAGATGGCAGAACCACACAAACTCTCCGACACAGCCATCCCCAGCACCATGGCACAAAACATGTGTAGGCACAGTACCTACGTATAATGACTGAAGCACATATAGAACTGATTAGACAGTGTGCAATAATTATTCATGTATTACCTATTTATGTTTGCGTTTTTGCACTTGTTTCTTGGGTGTGCTTGCAGTGAAACAGAAGTGAAAAAAAAGTTATACAGTATACAATAACATATTTATTCTATTTATTTGTTTGTGTTTTTAGTTATTTCTTCCTAGAGTTATGCTTGCAGACTAAAGTATATATATATATATATATATATATATATATATATATATATATATATATATATATATATATATATATATATATATATATATATATATATACACACTGTATAGTTACCATATATTTTTGTGTTTTTTATTTGGTGTGCTTGCAGTGAGACTAAAGTAAAAAAGAAGTTATACAGTGTGCAATACTTATTGTGAAATATTTTTGTATTTGTCTGTGTTTGCAGTGTCAGTAAAATACTTGCGAATTTATTGATACAGTGAACATACCATATTTTTTATTTGATTCTACTTTTACACATTCAATGAAGTACGCACTTGTCAACAAACTACGTATACAAACATGTTTATGGCGGACCTTTACAGTTTTTTGTATCACTTTTAATCGTATCTGATTAAACAGTATAATATAGTGTTGACGCGATTATTCGACGTAGTCGACGTAATCGAATATGAAAATTAGTCGAACACAATTTTTGTGGTCGAATATTCGCCTATTTATTTTTGGTCTCAAACGGCAACCTTAAATACTCAAAGAGCCATTTGGACCGTCTCCCACAGAGCAACATAAATAAAGTGCATGAGTGAAATAAAGAACTGCGCTGCACACGTACGACCTGCACACGTATAATCTCTGAAAAGTTTAACATGAACCATCTCCAACACGATAGAAGCGCAGAACAGACTCACCATAGGCAGAACATCCCTCAGTCACAGAAAGAACACGCATATTCCACTGAGTCCTGCCCTTTAGTCCGACAGAAGCTGACCGCATCAGCGGCACAAGGAGCAGCTGTTTTTTCAGCGCTTCTAGTTTGCACAGAATCAAACATTGGCTTGAAAACATATGGACAAACTTTGCTGATGATTTCATTTGTACTAACATGCATCATCCATACATCGTTCATTGATGCACTAGGCTATACCCAACACTGAGCAGTGTTTAAAACTAAACCATTTATTTCGAGCTGGCTACAAATGCACCTTTGTTAGGATACAATTACAAGTTAACCAACTAACCAAGTCTAGATTCCAAAAGTCCGTCATGTTCGACATCTTCGTGCTCCGGGTCAGATTCTGGTTTAGACATGTAGGGTTGGACGGTAAACTCTTCTGGCTGTGCCATTCTTAATCCGTAGTTAAAAAGTGAACTAATTTCAGCAAAACTTCAACACCGCGCAATTCCGTTATGTAGTACACTAGAACAATGGCTGCCGGGGATGTTGCGCAGGTAAAGAAACACTCCCAGGTGCGGGAGGGGGATGGAGTGTGAAGGATCTCATTTGCATTTAAAGGAGCCAGCGCAAAACGAGTCATCTGCTGTCAGTGTCAGTGCTCTGAGAAAGGGCAGGAGAATGGACTCTGGAGCACTATAGGATCTAATATTACAGTTATTATACCATACATACATACATGTTTTGGTATTTTATAAAACCATAATATTTGTTCTTTAAACCGCACATTTTTTTCCTTACCTTTCTATGGAGATGTCATTGCTCTGCCTGGAATGTTTCACAGTACAACTTTAAACAGCTCTACTTTACATTTATTCAATTACAGGTGGTTTTACAGCTCAGAAATCCATAGAAAAACAGACATTCTGACTGTGAGCGAGGTCGCCTCTCCACTGATCTGACCTGTAACTTGTCTGGTTTGGTCTCCATGATGATAGAAAGGTTTAATACCATACTGTGAAACATTTCTGACAAACTACTGCCCTCCACCAGAAAAGTTACACAATGCAGCTTTAAGGCCAATGAAAGGCCAATATGAAAACAAGACACAAAAACACAAACATAAAACGACAATGCTCCCTACCCCTAATAATAATAATAATAATAATAATAATAATAATAATAATAATAATAATAATAATAATAATTATAATAATAATAGTGGAGCATAACCAATAACCATACAGGTTTTCAGGAGTTTGATTTTCAGCAAAAAGGTGAGAGTGAGGGTGACAGTAGCTCACAATAAAACTTAGTTTAATAAGTTTGGTCTGCAACAACTGAAAACCACGCTGGACCACGCCTATAGCAGGATATGAGGAGTTTTTTTATGTGAGTGAGGCGTACCTGGTCGTGGTAGAGCTCATGTAGCTTGACGATGTTTGGGTGGCCATCACAAAGTTTCAGAGCAGCGATTTCTCGCTGTGTCTGAGCCTCCATCCTAAAACCAGACAGAGGAGAAGGAATGCTTAATTACCACAGTCTAAAAGAGATTAATACTGGCACAGAGACAGACGCAGACTACAGCAGAGGATTGTGGGTCTATCCTTAAAAAATATCACATTTTGAGCATTATTTGAAAAGCCCATATTACGCTGTCTTCTGATCTATGTTCTAATGTTGTTTCCTCATCAAATACAGTCCTGGAGTTGTGTTTTGTTTCATTCACACATGTTTAACACACAAACCTACATATTTAGGTAGGCTGAGGTCGTTTCTCAAACTGAAAACACTGTGTTCCACCTTGTGATGTCATGTGGTAATACAGGAAGTGCACCACTATGACTTTAAACTCCACACACCTTCAGTAGAATCATTTGGATCATTTCAGCCCTGGAATTGCCAATTTCTATTGATAAAAAAGGTAAAAGGAGCTTTAACTTAACTTTAACTGAGGAGGAAACAACATTATAGCATGGTTTAAAGCTCACAAGAGTTAAATGTTTTGTCCTTCAAATAAAATTTACTTCAAATTATAAAATGTTGTGTTTGATCCTGACAGTTACACTTTAAATTACTTTAGCAGTACACCTTTAATTAACACAGAACTTAGAAAAATCCACCCTAAACTGCAGAAGATGGGCCCATTTTGAGAACCATGTGAGTGAAGTACTAATTAAAACTTTTCACTTGTGTTTTTCACTGTTAAACACATCTGTTCTTTTTATAGTCACAAACTTGAGTTTGTATCACACTTTACTATCAGTGACTTTTCTATCTCTAGTTTAACTTCCTACTTCATACAGTGTGAAAGCGAGCTTCTGTTTTTAGACTTTACACCAAGAAACAGATGGACATGGTGCAAAAAAACTACAAAATGATGCCAAAAGTGTGAATAGTCGTGTTATGTCTCAAATTACAGTGTAAAATTATGTTTAGATCATCAAACACTGCATAGTTAAGTAATACTTTGCAGCTGATGTCATCAACATTCCCTGGGGGTGTGATGCTAACTGTAGGCTCTGCTCTGTCTGAAACGCTCTTACTCAAGTTAGACTTTAATCTGAGCTTTGTTTTAACGCAATCTGATCACAAAGAAGTGACATAGCTGAACTACAACAGGTGAGCTGATTTGTGCTGTTAAACAAGTCAGTTAGTCACGCTCACCTTTAGCTGAAAAACTCCTAAACAGGACCATGAACACTCGTATTGATCATACAGACTCTTGAAAATGACAACAAGCAACTAACATGCTAACAGTGCACTTCCTGATTCTCTGACAAAAACGATTTATAAGTACATACAGAGAGTAGACAGTGGACCTTTTTTTTTTTTACCTCAAGAGCTGCTTATACAATATATCTCTACCGGGAAAAGGCTCATTTTGCTCATATACATGGACATAAATCGAGTGCAGGTCCTTTAAAGTTCCTGTACTACACCAAATTGACTTCTGTGAGCTTTAAGACATGTTATAATGTTGCTGGAGTTGTGTTTTGTTTCATTCAGGTACGTTTGAGTAACCCTTTATTATTAGTCTGTCTATATCTCCAAAGCTCAAAAATGCTCTGTTCCACTTTGTGATGTCATGAGGTGATAATTCTCAAGTGAACTCCTTTTACCTTTAGTTCAGTAGAGATCAGCAATTCCAGGGCTATGATTCTAGTGAAGGTGTGTGGAGTTTATAAACAAAGTGAAGGACTTCCTGTATTAGCACATGACATCACAAGGTGGAACAGAGGGTTTTTTGTTTGAGAGAAGAACTCAGCCTAAATCTGCAGGGTTTGTGTGTTAAACATGTGTGAATGAAACAAAACACAACTCCAGGTCTGTTTGTGATGAGGAAACGACAGTAGAACAGATCAGAAAAAGTGTAATATGGCCCTTTTATCTAAAATCTCTGTCTCACCTCTTGCTGACGATCTTGACGGCAAACTGTTGTCCTGTTTTCTTGTGAGTGCAGCGTCTGCAGATGGAAAAACTGCCCTCTCCCAAAGCAGCGTCCTTCAGATCCATCTCATACGACATGTAGAACGGAGAGTCCTGGAAAATGAAGGAAAGAATAAATATTAATCCGGTTCTCGTCAAAACATTTGGAAAGATGGTAGAACTGTTATAATATTGTAAACCACACTAAACAATACAGGTGGAAGATTTTACTGATACTTTATAGCTGATGTCATCAACATTCTCTGAAGGTGTGACGCTAACTGGAGGCACTACTCTGTTAGAAGCTCTGTTACTCAAGTTAGACTTTATTCAGAGTTTTATTTTAACAGAATCTGACCATAAAGACATATCTGAACTGAACAGGTGAGTTGATTTGTGCTGTTAAACAAGTCTCTCTCACATAAAATTACAGTCATAAGCTAACTAGCATTAGCCAACAGTTTTTCAGTGAGTCACTCTCACCTTTCAGTTAAAAATGAAACTTCTAAACAGGGCCATAAACGTTCGCACTGATCACAGGAAAATGAAAATGTGCTCTTTAAAACCATTTTGTATTTTTTCCAGATTCTTTTTCAGAATCTTACAGCTAATTGTAAGGAGGGTTTGAATAGGGCCTGTGAGAGATCGCTAAATTACTTAAACATTCATGGATGACATCTAAAACCTCTTCAGGCATGTTTATGATTAGGGAACAACCTTGTAACGTAGCAGAAAGCTCAAAAAAATATTAATTTTCTTTAATAATGTAACCACTACTACTGTAATAAGACTTTGAACTTAAAGGTCCTATATTAGACAAAATTGAGCTTTAAGTCATGTTATAATGTTGTTACCTCTTCAAAAACAGATCTGGAGTTGTGTTTGGTTTCATTCACATGTTTGAGTAACTCTTTATTATTAGTCTGTCGACATCACCAAAGATCAAAATGCTCTGTTCCACCTTGTGATGTCATTAAGTGGTAGTTTTCAAGTCAATAGCTCCTTTTACCTTTAATTCAGTAGAGCTCTTTAATTCAGACCTGAAATTATCCAAATGATTTTAGTGAAGGTGTATGGAGTTTAAAAACAAAATGGAGCACTTCCTGTATTACCACATGACATCACAAGGTGGAACAGAGTGTTTTCTGTTTGAGAGACAAGCTCAGCCTAAATATGCAGGATGTGTGTGTTAAAACATGTGTGAATGAAACAAAACACAACAGCCCCCTGCCCTCCCATCATGTTTATAACCATAAACATCATCTTCTTCACTGACTGCAAGATTCACAGTTGACCTATGACCTTTATGGTTTTGATGGATAATAATATATTCTTTATAAGGGTAAGGTTCACTGTGACCTCTGACCTTCATCATAGCGCTGCGGGCGACAGCAGCAGAGCGAGGTCGGTCTGAGGCTCCACACAGCTCCACGGGATCATCCATCACAACGTTCCTCTTAAACAGGATCGAAGGAGCCATGAATGAGTAGCCCTGAAATACACAGGAAAAGTATTACTAAACAATGAGTACGTTTACATACCGGTTACATGTGCACATAGAAACCAGAATACTCCTGTGAGGAATCAAGAGTATCGTGGATATTTAGAGTGGTTGCTATGGTAACTGTGGCACAGATATGGCAAGGGGCTAAACATATAGTAACTTAAGGCATGTTAACAGGTTTCTAAACACAAAGACATACATTCAAGTAAGAAGATGAGACTGTGAAGCTCTGTCACAGCTTCAGTCAAAAGTTTTTACCAGATGAAAAATACAAGTGTTAAACAGTAGACTGCTTTATTTTGTATAAGTATAAAATATTATTACTTAAAAAGTACCGGTAGGAGTTTGAGTTGTTTTGGGAAAGTAACCGCTCCCACCGTATCTGCTACTTGAGTTCGCACATGCTCAGTACAGCTCCAGTTTTGAGAAATCAGGATACTGCATCTACAGTATCCTGAATACTATCAGAAAAACCCAGTGAGAGTCTCCTGGTTTCTCAAAATCGGGAGACTGACATAGTCAGGAGACTGAAATCAGGACACTGTGTTTACATGGACACTCACAAAACCAGGATACTCAAAAAACCCGACCATAACCCGGATACTCGAGCGCATTGTAATTGGTAAATTTTCATACAGCGCTTTTCCACCTGCAAAGCACTCAAAGCGCTTTACAACAAGGAACCACTCACCCGTTCACACACACACTCATACACCAGCGTACGCAGACACTAAGGGCGAGGTGGGTTAAGGACACGACGACATCACGACCTTCTCCGAAAAAGCCTTGGATATCAGAAAGGACACTTGACATCATCGACCGCCGGCGCGAGGCCCAACTCCTGGGCGACCTGTCGGAGTATCGGCGGCTGAACCACCTGCGCAATGTGGCTATAGTCAAGGACCGTGAAAGGTTCTGGAAGGCAGAAGCTGAACACCTAGAGTCCGCGGCCAACAACAACATGTGCCGGGTCTTTAGTCTGCTGCGCCAAGCCCGTAATGGTCCACGCATTAAGACAGCCCTGGTGAAAGATTCTAATGGCCACCTCTTAACAACTGAGGCAACCTGTCTCGAACGCTGGAAAGAGCACTTCAGCCTCCTCCTGCAGCACAGCTCCATCCCGGCTGATCTCATCACCCCAGCCACTGCAAATGTTGCATCCACCAGCAACGCTTGCAGCACAGATCCTGTCACCCCAGAAGAAGTCAGAGCTGCTCTGAATAAAATCAACAACAGGAAGGCCCCCGGCGTCTGCGCCATAACCGCTGAGATGCTGAAATCTGGTGGTGACGGCATTGTCGAGTGGCTCACCCACATATTCAATCAAGTGTGGGAGACAGAGAGGCTTCCCAGTGACTGGACCAGAGGGGTCATCCTACCCTTCTGGAAACGCAAGGGTGACAGGCTAGACTGCTGCAACCACAGAGGCATTACCCTTCTCTCCATCCCCGGCAAGCTCTTTACCAGGATCTTGCTCACCCGTGCTCTCCCAGCCATCAGAAGCAGTCGCCGTCCCCAGCAGGCTGGCTTCATGCCTAACCGCTCCACAACAGACCACATCTCCGCTGTTTGTCTGCTGATAGAGAAGACCTATGAATTCCGTAAAGACCGACATCTCTACATCGGGTTCATAGATCTGAAGGCTGCCTTTGACACCGTCTGCCATGCTTCACTGTGGAGTATCCTACAGGCCCTTGGAGCACCACCCAAGATCGTCGCCCTACTCAAGCTGCTTTACAGCAACGCACAGAGCTGTGTCCGCGTTAACGGCAAAGACTCTGACTGGTTTCCCATCTCCAGTGGCGTCCGTCAGGGCTGCGTGGCTGCTCCTGACCTCTTCAACTGCATCATTGACCACCTGATGCTCAAGGTCTGTGAGCGGGTCCCCGGAGTGTCCTTTGGCGACTACCACCTGACTGACCTGGAGTACGCTGACGACACCACTCTGTTCAGCACATCCTACAGCCAGCTGAGAGATCCTCTGGGCATATACAGTGAAAAGGCAGGGAAGCTTAGCCTCCAAGTGAGCTGGGCTAAGACCAAATTTATGCATGTCGGTGATGGGCCGGATCCACCCCCCTTGCAGCTTGGCAATGATATTGTAGAGCCTGTCAAGTGCTTTGTGTACCTGGGGTCCATAGTGACCGACAACGGAGACCTAAATCCAGAGATCAACCGCAGAAGAGCCCTGGCAGCATCAGCCCTGCAGTCCCTCTGGAAACCACTCTGGCGACATTCTACCATCTCACGCAAGACGAAGCTCCGGATATACAATTCCGCCGTACTCTCCATCCTGCTGTATGGCTCGGAGACATGGCCCCTGAACAAGACTCTGGCTGCCAGAGTAGATGGCTTCGACAGCAGAGCTCTCCGCACCATCGAAAACATCAGGTGGCCCCAGCGAGTTTCCAACCAGGTGCTCAGAGCTCGCACGCGCCAGCCCAGAGCATCTTGCCTGGCTGCACAACGCCGCACCCGCTGGTTTGGTCATGTCCTCCGCCTTCCTGCTGATCATCCCACGAGAGCCATCCTCCAGTTTGATCCGAAGGCAGCAGGCTGGAAACGACCACGAGGCAAGCCCCGCACCCGATGGCTTGACGTCACTGCGGGCGACCTCCAACAGCTTGGAGTCACCGTGGAGGACGCAGAGCAGCTGGCCCAAGACCGCCAGCACTGGAAACTGAAAAAAATTATTATTATTATTAATAGTAGTAGTTATTATTATTATTAGTTTTAATGGAGTCTTACTTGTGTTCATATTCTGTGGTTTGTGTTTTTAATATGTTTTCATTTGTCTACTTGAATGTGTGTATGAAAGTAGTGCACTCCAGGCCTCTTTTTCCAATGTGGCTTTTATACAGCAAATGGAAAATAAACTGAACTGAACTAAAATGAACTTGGCCGAACTTTTATTTATTAATTTTTTTTTTTTTTTTTTTACAGAAATTCAGTCTGCCTTCCTTTTAGAGATTTGGGTTACATTGGTAAACTGAGTAAACTGACCAAAAATATATAAATTACTTCAACAAATATAAGGGCCAAGACCCCTCAGCTGATATTATAGTATGTTTTATGTTGCAATGCCATGCACGTACAATAAAGCTCCTTCAGTTGTTCATTAGCAAGAAATGTTTCAGTTTTTACAAATGTATTTTTTTTAGGTTTCAGAAGTTCAGTGGTGACTTGTAAATCCAGTTTACAAAATATATTTTAATATGCATTTGCAATTTTTGCAGTGTATGCCTTTAATTTTATGTTTACAAGAAATTAGGGGTGGGACAATACACAATTTTCAAAAGATGAGACCACGAGATTAGCGCCACGAGAACGAGACAAGACGAGATTCTGGCATAATTTGTAATAAATAAGTAGTGCAATCCATTCTACAATTTTGGCTTCACTATTTTTATTCTCTATTTTTATAGTAGTACTGCATATTTTTTTGAACTACAGCTTCTCAAACTGTATAACTCACCAGCTCTTAACTCTTTTTTGTCCAAGCCAAAGGTAAATTCAGGGAAGAAAAAATCTCATGAGATCCCATTTTTCTTATGTGTGCACGATCTTATGGCAATTTTGTCTCACAAGATCTTGTGGCACGAGATCTTGTACCGTCCCTACAAAAAATATTTACATTTTGGAAAGGATTAATTTGTATTGGATGATAATGGACAATAGAGAACAGGCCTTTTTAAAAAGACTGTTGAACCAAACAGACAAAATCTACATTAGTTTATTTTCATATAATCACAACATTTAAAAACAGCTTTCAAACAGCAGTCCCTGACCCACACCTTGAGATCCCTCGTCCTCACATCCTCCTTTACATCTGTTTGAACTCGTGTTTAGTTTTAACTCCGTATTGTTCAATGTTGACATGTCTCTTAAACCCTGTCTCTGCATCTTTCCATCTTTGTCTAGTGTCTATATTTGACACACTCCACGGCAATCCAAGTAATCAAGTCTAGTTTCCAAAGCCCTCAAAAGGCTGCTGTAAGTCAACACGAGCTGGTCTGTGTGCGTTCCCATTTGAATCCACTATAAAGGACCTCGTTATTGGCGTAATTACCTCCATATGCAGCCCTCATTGAAGTAACAGATGCGAATGACTATTTTTGATGTCTCTTTCAAGCATAATCTGAGCTCCAAACGCACTATGGCAGCTGATGTCTGTCTCTTTATATTGCGTGAAGTCTTGATTGCTTGCTGGATGCTTAAGCTGCACTATAGATCAATACCTCCCATTTAACAGTCTTCACTCAAGGGAGAAAAGCAGATACTTGGCGTGTATAGCTACGCCAGGCAGGGTTACGCCTCCCAGCTTTGATTGCCAACTTCTTCTCATGCACTTTTCACAGGCTAAAATTTGCTGGGGCTTTATAATTTCACCCAATCTTGCAAGCGTTCATGTTGGGGTTTTTTTCCTCCTTTTTTTTCCCCCCTCCAACTCTCGGCTTTCGCATCCTCGCCGTTAACATACAAAACAAAATTAAAATTGCATTAGAAGATGTAATTTCGTAGTCGCAATCAGAAATTCTCGGTAATTCAGGGGCAGTGCTTTCATTGAAATGCAGCTTCCGTCCATCGCACCACACAGATGTTAGTATGTGTAAATTATGGGTCTTCTTCCGTAGAGAATGCAGGAGGTAGTGGAGGTTAAATTGACAGTTTACAACAATAGATGCAGCTGGACCAGTGTTGTCAATCAAATTTGGACAATGTGGCTTTTGTGGAGCTGACAGGCTTTCGGATAGACAAGAGATATAAATAGAAAGGAGAATACAGACTTTATTTAAATCAGCAGAATATGTGACTTCCGGAAATTATAAATAAAAATGGAACACATTACGTACTGGGTTTCAAAACATGGACTAATAATACAGACATAGTGCCTTTAAAGGTCCTATATTACACAAAATTGACTCTTGTGAGGTTTAAACAGGTTTAAAAAGGTTTTGTTGTTTCCTCATCACAAACATACCTGGAGTTGTGTTTTTTGATTCGCACATGCCCAAAACTCAAAATGCTCTGTTCCACCTTGTGATGTCATGTAGTGGTAGTTAAGTTCATTAGTTTCAGGGCTGAAATTATCCCAATGATTCTAATGAAAGTATAGAGTTTAAAAACATAGCACTAATAATACACTTCCTGTATTACTGCATGACATCACAAGTTGGAACAGTGTTTTCTGTTTGAGAGAAGAACTCAGCCTAAATCTGCAGGGTTTCTGTGTTAAACATGTGTGAATGAAACTACATTAGAATACAGAACTGAAAATCTCTACTGAAAAAAACATAAAAAATAGGTGTTAACTTGAAAACTACAGCTTCATGACATCACAAACTCCAGGTGTGTTTCTGAGGAGGGAACAACATTATAACATGACTTTTTTTTTCAAAAGGTAAAATGAGGAACACATCACTGGGTTTCACAAAATGGTACAATTAATCATATTTTAGTCAAGAGTAATACAATAATTTAACAAATAACAAATATTACGTGAGATCCACCTTGTGATGTCATTAAGTGTTAGTTTTAACATGGCTTAAAGCTTACAAGAGTCAGTTTGTGTAATATAGGACTTTTAATATCGACCTAGTCCAGTGCACATTGGAGGTCCCAGTCTGATGAACCCATCAGGACAACATCATTTGCAAACAGCAGAGATGAGATCCTGTGGTCCCCAAACCGGATCCCCTCCGGCCCCTGAAATTCTGTCCATAAATACAATGAACAGAACTGGTGACAAAGGGCAGCCCTGACAGAGTCCGGCATGCACCGGAAACAGGTCCGACTTACTGACGGCAATGCGAACACAACTCCTGCTCCGGTCATACAGGGACCGGGCAGCCCTTAGCAAAGAGCCCCAGATCCCATACTCCCAGAGCACTCCCCACAAGACGCCACGAGGGACATGGTTGAATGTCTTCTCCAGATCCACAAAGCACATGTGGACTGGTTGGGTAAACTCCCATGAACCCTCGAGCACTCGATGGAGAGTATAGAGCTGGTCCAGTGTTCCACGGCCGGGACAAAAACCACACTGCTCCTCCTGCCCTCACCTATGGTCATGAGCTTTGGGTAATGACCGAAAGGACGAGATCGCGGATACAAGCAACTGAAATGAGATTCCTCCGCAGAGTGGCTGGGCTCTCCTTTAGAGATAAGGTGAGGAGCTCAGTCACACGGGAGGAGCTCGGAGTAGAGCCGCTGCTCCTCCAGGTCGCGAGGAGCAGCTGAGGTGGCTCGGGCATCTGTTCTGGATGCCTCTTGGACGCCTCCCTCGGGAGGTGTTCCAGGCATGTCCCACCGGGAGGACGCCCCAGGGAAGACCCAGAACACACTGGAGATAGTCCATGTCTCTCGGCTGGCCTGGGAACACCTTGGGGTCCCCCCGGAGGAGCTGGAGGAAGTGTCTGGGATGAAGGAAGTCTGGGAGCCCCTGCTTAGACTGTTGCCCCTGTGACCCAGCCCCGTATAAGCGAAAGAAACTGGATGGATGGATTTTTTACTATTATTATTATTATTATTATTATTATTATTATTATTATTATTATTATTATTATTATTATTATTATTATTATTTCAAAATAATAATTACAAATCAAAAAATGTGTCCAAAAGGTAAAATAAGGGAAAGGGGGAGAGTGTGAGTCATATGACCTTTTCAAATTGAGGGAAACTATTTGTGCTTCTCCATCCCCACCGCTCCTCCTTCTCTTCCTCCTCCTTTTCCCCCTGTATCTGCTGCTGTGAGGAGACAAAGTGTTCATCTATTCTTCCCCGAGTCAAACAAAAGACTGACGCAGAGCTCATAAAAAGAGACTTGTGTTTGGTGTGGAGCAGAGGAGGGCAAATGCAGGGTACAAGAAAATATCCAACTGGTTGTTTTGAAGGATGCAACATTATAACATATTGTAATAAAAGATCCATAGTGAAAACATATATTAAGGTAAGAGAGTTGGTAAAAATTAAAGGTCCTATATAATGCAAAATTTCCTATTGTGAGCTTTAAGACATGTTAGAATGTTGTTGTTTCCTGAAAAAAACATACCTGAAGTTTTGTGTAACCCTTTATTACGAGTACGTCCACATCTCCAAAGCTCAAAACACTCCACTTCCACTTTGTGATGTCATGAAGCAGTAGTTTTCTTCAAGTGATCAGCTCCTTTTACCTTTAGTTCAGTGGAGATTGGCAATTCCAGGGCTGAAATGATCCAAATGATTCTCGTGAAGCAGTATGGAGTTTAAAAACGCAGTGGAGCAATTCTTGTAACTATTTGTAACTCTCAGTGTTAATGTATTGTCTGGAAAAGGGAAGAGGGAGCAGATAACATAAGATTATTACTCTTCTTTCTGCTCCTTTTCATTAATTTCTTGTATGTTTAATGTTAAGCCCCTGTTAATTTCTTTTTATACTTTATGAATGAAATAAACAAATAATTCCATCCATCCATTTTCTTCCTGTTATCCAAGGCCAGGTCGCAGGGGCTGCAGTCTAATCAGGGACTCCCAGACTTCCTCACCCCAGACACTTCCTCCAGCTCCTCCGGGGGGACCCCGAGGTGTTTCTAGGCCAGCCAAGAGACATAGTCCCTCCAGCGTGTCCTGGGTCTTCACCGAGGCCTCCTTCCAGTGAGACGTGCTCGGAACACCTCCCAAGGGAGGCGCCCAGGAGGCATCCGGAACAGATGCCCAAGCCACCTCAGCTGGCTCCTCTCAACGTGGAGGAGCAGCGGCTCTACTCCAAGCTCCTCCCGTGTGCCTCAAGTGGAGGACAAATGAATAAATAAATTCTAATATTATTGCATGACATCACAAGGTGGAACAGAGTGTTTCAGTCTGAGAGAAGAACTCAGCCTTTATACAAAGGGTTTGTGTGTCAAACATGTTTGTGATGAGGAAACAACATTAGAACAGATCAAGAAATGGCGTAATCTGGGCTCTTTAAACTTTGAACCCTGCTTTGAAAAACATTGCTCCCTTTTGTCCCTTATGCCCGCCTGTAGTTTGACACCCACCTGGAAGATCTTGTCACAGTTTTGTGGCAGGGCTGCTGGGGAGTAGGTGGGGTCCATCTCTGTGAATTCCTCTGCAAAGTTACTAACATCCAGCTCGTCTCGTATCACGGGTTTGAACGGAGCAGGGACCCTCTTCGCTGCCAAGTCCTCCCAGTTAATTTTCTAAAGAGAGAGAAAATAAGAGAAGTCAAAGTCATTAATTTTGTTCTATAAAGATCACTTTAATAGCCCTGTCTGCTTTGTTTTTGTTGCACTGTTGGTTTAAGTGGTGTGATTAATGGAACAGTCTGAGACAGCTTTTGTTTTTTGCTTTAATTTCAGTAAAAGGTTTGCCAAACAATACATATAATTTTCTTATTTCTAATTTATCATGTTTAGTTGCTTATTTCCATCTTTTTATCAGCTTCATCTGCCTTTTGTTCTGTCCCATTATCTTTTTGTGTTTCGGGCACATATTTGTAATGAGGAAACAACATTATAACATAGATCAGAAAATAGCGTAATATGGGCCCTTGTAAAAAGCATGCATTTTGTGCTCTACTGCTAACATTTACACAATAATAGACTTTTTACTGTTTAATAAAACAAATGTAAGATATTGCTGCAGAGAATGTGTGTTTAAAATCTGGTACCTGGTAAAAAGGATGTTTCTTGACGTTCTCAGCCCCGCTCGGCCCTGACCCCAGCCTGGTCTTTGGGTCTTTGATCAGGAGTCTCTGGATCACGTCTTTGGCCAAAGGTCCCATGTCTTTGGGGAACGGAGGGTCCTTTTTACAGATCCTCCTGAGAGCGGCCAGAGACAGGATTTTAATATTTTGCAGTAGTGCGTATATACTGCCTATAAACCAACAGTCCTAATTACTACAACAGACAGAAACATTGTTAGTATACACCAAGGATACTAGACTAACCCAATAAAGAGAGATGATGGAAAAGTCTATGGGCAAACTCACACTTGGACTTTAGGACCATGCCGTGCTCAAGTACTACTGCAGTGGGTTCTATGTCCCACACTCACACCTGCATAACCTGAGGCACTGCCTGTTGACATCATCACACAGCGCTGTTTGTTTACATGTCACGCAGCAGAAAATAAGTCTAGCGGCAGAAATATCCAATATATACTAATATTTACTTTATGAATTAAACAACAGCACGGAGCAGAGAGGAAAACAGGAGGCAAGGCTTAAAAACTTCTGTCTCAGTCACATTCTTTATGGAAGGTGAGCGAGGATTCGCTGTGAGTTTTAGAGCAGAGTTCATTCACATTTTCCCCTTATCCTCTCTTCTCTCCACGCACACAGATAAGGCTCACAAATATAAATAGTGCGTGTAGGTGTTTGGCCCACCTCCTCCTTTGGGCTAAAGACTGACCGGTGCTGTGACCGGGCAGTGTTCTGATTGTGCTCACACTGGACAAAGGTACCACTCTTTAGGGGCTCTCTGTGATGGGTACAGTTTAGTTGGACAAGTGTGAGTCTTATTATGTTGTCATGACACTAAAATTTCAAACTTGATATCGATACTAAGAAAAACATACACTCAATACATATTTTGACACTACAATACTAACAGTAAACTGTCATTTTCAACACAAATTTACAGTTTCTATTATATAATCATTTGGTACTACTCCGATATAGATGAGGAGATGAGATGAGTTCCAATAAGTACCTAGTTACGATACTAATTCGAGTATCAAAACAGAAGCAAGAAATAACACTGAAATTCAAATGTGATTAAGCCAGAAGAATGTAAGATAGCGTCATTATTTTTAGAAATAAACAAATGAGTGAAGGTCTCACTTGGCGATGTCTGTGTGTGAGTTCTCATCTCCATCCACAGTAAAGGGGGATCCTCCCGTCAACAGCTCATACATCAGGACCCCCAGACTCCACCAGTCCACAGCCTACAAACATTCACAAAAACATGTAGATATAATGTACAATATTGAAAGAATTAAAGAATATTATCCATAATACTACCTTGTCATGCCCCGACTCTCCTCCTTCTACTATTTCTGGAGCCATGTATTCGATGGTTCCACACACAGAGAAAGCCCTTTCCAACTGAAAAAAAACAGAAACACACTGTACTATATACATGCTTAAATCAGACCGATTCTGCAAAATCGACTTTTAACCATGTTCTAATTGTTTCCTACTTATTTAAGGTCTCAAAATTGTAGGAAACAATTGTAGTGATTCATGTATGAGTCATCTTTAATCAATTATTTTTAAGATGCCATTTTGCAGACGAGTACGTAAATCCACATCTTCTCTTCAGACAGGGCAAAAAGGAAGTCACAGAAGAACGCTTATAGTTACTGGACGGTCTTCTGTGCGTGTGCAATATGAGCCATTTACACTTTGCCCCCAACAGATCCGCAACACTGACTCTCTGTTGTGATGACATTTACAGCGATGTCAGCTCCCATTGGACACCACAGTTTTCAAACGCGGAAGTCAGCGCACTTGTTTCCTTTAGTAAGTCGTTTTATAGCAATATTATAATTTAAATGTCCAAATTATAACAGAATGATCCACAGGTGTCAGAAATTATAGCTCTTGCTGGGTCTCAGACGACATCACACGATTCTATAGATTTCATCAGATTTTGAACTTTAAATACTGCTGAATTTCTCACTCTGAATTTTCTAAATCTGAAAAAACATGTTGGAATGATATTTATTCTGAAGTATACATTTTCAACGTTTTAAAAATTAAAAATAGAAAATTCACCTTTTAAAGTTTCAGTATAAATATTTTCAAGCTCCCAAATTCAAAAGTCAAAATTCTGAGTGTAAAATTCGCAGTGAAAAAATTCACAGCAAAGATCCAAGATGCCAAGACACAAGCAATCGATCATGCGTGAGTGAGGAGGACAGAGGCTGTTTCCTATTGGCCGTTCTTATCTGTGGGCGGGGTTTACACGAATGCATTTCCTGCTTGTTACTAAGTTAGATTGACTCACTTGGGATCGATTGCTTTTGCCTTGGCATTTTGGATCTTTGCTGTGAATTTTTTTCACTGGAAATTTTACACTCTGAATTTGAGAACTTGAAAATATATATGGTGAATATTTAAAAGGTGATTTGTTTTATTTTTAGTAAATAGTAAAATAGTAAAATTTCATCAACTGAAATTCAGATTAAAAATTATTTAAACTAATTTTTCAGAGTTAAAAAATTCAAAGTGAGAAATTCAACAGCATTTAAAATTCAAAATCTGATGAAACAAATTATTCCATAACCTCGCCCCCCATACGGGAATATGATCTCATCACATTCTCGAATCTAAAAACTACCAATAGAGCACACACAAGCACAATATGTTTTCTGTAAAGGTGCACTATCTAACTTTTTGGTGGAGGTTACGCCACATGCTTGTCTCCATGGAGAAGTTACTGATTTGCCTAGAAAATTCCACAGTATGGCATTTAACTCATCTATGTCCACAGAGACAAGCAGGTGACACCAAAATTACAAGTTACATTAGTGGAGAGGAGACGTTTTTTTAAGCAGTAAAAACACGTGTAATTAGATAAATGCAAAATAAGTACGTTTAATGCCATACTGTGGAACATTCCAATAATACATCAATAGAGACAAGCAGGTGGTGAACCCTGGACCAGAAAAGCTACAGACTGCAGTTTTAAATAGAACAGAAATACAGTAAACTTTTAAATATTAAATCAATTATTTATTTGTAATTCTAAGTTTCAGCAAAATAAGCAAAAACAAGAAAAAAAAAATAGTATAATAACACTGTATAAAAGTACTTTGCCATGACAAATTTTAGCATTATGTGACTACATTACAAGAAAAAATTTATGAAAATAAGGATAAAGGAGAATAAATCATACCTGATCAAACTCTTTACTGAGCCCAAAATCTGTGAGGACAATATGCCCACTGGAATCCAATAAAATATTTTCTAACTTTAGGTCCCGGTACACAATTCCCAGCTGCAAAAAAAAAAAAAAATCAAAAAGACACATTATAGATTTGAAACTATGCAAAAGTATATTATAATTTGAAGTGGTAGAATTATAACTGGATTCTCAGTACCTTGTGTAAATGCTCTAGTGCCAGTACGATCTCTCCACTGTACAGCGCCACCTCCTGTTCCTTAAATCGAACTCTTTGCACTAAATGTGTGAAAAGCTCTCCTCCATTGACATAATCTGAAAAAAAAAAAAAGGTTTAGTTTCACCTTACTTAATTCGTGCATTTTGGGGTTAAAGGGCCAATATTATGTTCTAATGTCATTTCCTCATCACAAATAGACCTGGAGTTGTGTTGTGTTTTGTTTCATTCACATGTTTAACACACAAACCCTGCATATTTAGGCTGAGTCCTTCTCTCAAACTGAAAACACTCTGTTCCACCTTGTGATGTCATGTGGTGATACAGGAAGTGCTCCTCTGTGTTTTTTAAACTCCACACACCTTCACTAGAATCATTTGGATAATTTCAGCCCTGGAATTGCAAACTGAACTACTGAACTAAAGGTAAAAGGAGCTGTTCACTTGAAACTACCGCTTCATGACATCACAAGGTGGAACAGAGCATTTTGAGCTTTGGAGATGTAGACAGACTCATAAAAAAACGTTACTCAAAACTCCAGGTATGTTTTTCAGGAGATAACAACATTCTAACATAACAACAGTCCATTTTGCGTAATATAAGACCTTTAATTTTTACCAGTTCTCTTACCTTAATATATGTTTTCGCAATAGATCTTATATTACAATATGTTATAATGTTGCATCCTTCAAAACAACTATTTGGATATTTTCTTGTACCCTGCGTTCGCCCTCCTCTGCTCCACACCAAACACAAGTCTCTTTTTATGAGCTCTGCGTCAGTCCTTCTCTAGAATCATTTGGATGATTTCTGCCCTTGTCTATTTGTTAACTACCACTTCATGACATCACAAGATGGAAATGAGCATTTTGAGCTTTGGAGATGTAGCCAGACTGATAATAAAGTGTTACTCAAACATGTGTGAATGAAACAAAACACAACTCCAGCTTTGTTTTTGAGGAGGACAATACATTATAACATGGTTTAAAGCTCACAAGAGTCAGTGTTGTGTAACATAGGACCCTCCCTCTATATCCAAATCAAGTTACAGGTTAGATCTGTGGAGAAGTGACCGCACTCACAGTTTCAACAATAAATTCAATTGAATAAAAGCAAAATACATGTTAAAGATACTGTGGCATTTTCTATACAAAGCATATCCTCTCCCTTTAGATAAGCAGGTGGTGTACCTTCTCCCAAAAAAGTCACATAGTGCATCTTTAAAATAGCCTCCAAGCAAGTTATAGTGATAAAAGCACTAAATTAATGATATAAACAGATTATTAGTATCAGGAAAATCTGTGCACATAGAAAATAATCTGGGTTATTGTATATATAAAGTCAAGCACAGACTGTTATTGATTTGCCTTGAAAGTTCCACAGTATGGCATTTAAGTCATCTACTGTATGTCCACAGAGACAAGCAGGTGACACCAAAATGCAAAATTATAAGTCACATTTGTAAAGAGGAGTTTTTAAGCAGTAAAAACACGTGTGGATACAAAATAAGTAATTTTAATGCCATACTGTGGAACATTCCAATAATGTGTCAGTGGAGACAAGCAGGTAGTGAACCCTGTACCAGAAAAATTACACACTGCACCTTTAAACAGAACAGAAATAGAAATACAGTAAACATTTGAATAATAAATCAATTATTTCTTTGTAATTTTAAGTTAGCGAAAGCAAAAATAAAAATTGTATAAAAGTACTTTGCCATGACATTTTTTCGCATTATCTGGCAAGTTCATGTTTAAAGTGGTTTTGCCGCAAAAGTTCCGTGCATTCAGTGCCTGTTCAGACAGGACCAGAGCTGTTTGTTCTGGATTATGTCTCCTTTTTAAGTTTAAACCCCTGAGAATTCTGGGAAACAAATCCCTGTGGATCTGTTGTTTCGTTTACTTATTTTGGGTTCATGGAGAGATCATGGAATAAAAATGAGCCAAAAAAGAAGTTGCTGTATTAATTTTGTATCATGTCCTTTCAAAAGACCTTTGTGCCTGTGCATTTCATTAAAAGGTCTGAGTTGCAATGAATTAATGGCAGAAGCAAACTTGGATCTATAATAAAAACTGGACAAGGCATTCCCCTTCTGTACCAGCTCAAAACCGACTAGTGGCCCCTCAAGGTACTGCAGCTCCCAGGAACTTGGGCCCAGAAAGAATTCTCCCATAAAGCGCAATGCATTTTGGGAATTTAAACCGCCCAAGTTCGGCTGACAAGACATCCACAACTTTAACGAAGGTTGGATTTTTTAGGATTCTTTTCTATTATCACAACATAAACTTTTTTTTTTAATTTTTAAACTCTCAAAGCGCCTAAAAGCCCCGCTCTGAGCCCGCTCTGAGGCTGCTCTGAGCCCGCTCTGAGCCCGCACTAGCTCCGCTCTAGCAGCTCTTGCTCTGATTGGTCCAAACGTTCCACGCCGTGCACGTACAGATGTTACACGGGTAGGAGCAGCTCGCCCGTATTGAGGAAGTAATGCGGAAGAGAAAATTATTTTTGGGCCCATGCACCAATGAGCAAAACAATATGACGCCATCTTGGGTTCACCATCAGATTTTATTATAGTTCTATGGAATCAACCAATAATTAGCCACAGCAGTTATTTTTTCTACTCTCTACAGCTCAGATCTTACATTGATGCATAAAAAACAAAACAAAAACCTTCCCACTATTGCAAAGAAAAATCACACAAGATAAATACTGAGACCCAAAATATACTCTTCAGCTTTCATATATAGAACAACAAGTCAATAGAATAATTATCATGACAGGCCTAAAATGTTAGGGACATAAACATTAAAGGTGCATTGTGCAACTTTTCTGGTGGAGGATCCTTTACCTGCTTGTTTCCATGGAAATTATTAGTTATTGCTTGGTCAAGAACGTTCCACAATAGAGATTAAACCTATCTACCTCAAGGGAGACCACTTTAGGCTACATTACTGGTCAGATCTGTGGAGAGGCGCCCCATTCACTGAGAGAATTATTGTATTTTTGAGTAACAGAAACACAGATAATGAATAAATGCTAGATAGATGTGTTTAATGTCATACCATGGAACATTTCAGGCAAAGCAATAACATCTCCATGGAGACGAAGCAGGTGATGGAGCCTCTACCAGAAAAGTTGTGTAATGTATGTAAGATCATTTGTTTCATCAGATTTCTGAATTTTAAATGCCATTTGAATTTCTCACTTTGAATTTTTTAACTCTGAAAAAACATGTTTGAAATTATATGTATAAGAGTTTAAAATTCAATATAAAAAAACACCTTTTAAATATTCAGCACAAATGTTTTCAAGCCCTAAAATTCAAATATCAAAATTCAGAGTGTAAAATTTGCAGTGAAAAAAATTCTCAGCAAAGATCCAAGATGCCATGGCAGAAGCAGCTGATCCAAAGTGATCCGATCTAATTTAGTAACAAGCAGGAAATGGTGATGTGAACCGGTCTGATCTTGGTCAGTTTTAGCCTCATCAAAACTTCATCTCTTTGCTGTGAATTTTTTTACTGAAAATTTTACGCTCTCACACTGAATTTTGAGTGTTGAGGACTTGAAAATACATGTGCTGAATATTTAAAAGGTGATTTTTTTTTTAGTTTCAACTTGAAAAATACTGAAAAAAGTACACTTAAAATTTTAGCAACTAAAATTCAGAATAAAAATAATTCAAACATATTTTTTCAGAGTTAAAAAATAAAAAAATTAAAAAGTGAGAAATTCAGCAGTTTAAATTTCATAATCTAATGGAATAAATGATCTTCCATAGTAATGCACCTTTAGATTTGTGTGCTGCTAACACAGTTCCTCATTATGATTCCGTACCGAGTATGAGGTGGAGCTTGGTGTCGGTCTGAAAGGCGTAGTGCAGCGTGACGAGGAAAGGGGACTGGCGGATGTGCTCCAGGACCTGCCTCTCCGTCCTCGTGTGCTCCGCCGTCTTCGCCTTCTGAACGATTGTCGCCTTCTTCAAAACCTTCATCGCGTAAAGTTTCCCCGCATCATGGCCGCTCACCTTACGCACCAAGAACACCTTTCCATAGGCTAAGGGAGAGGGAGAGAGATGAGGAGGAGAGAGGAAGAGAGAGAAACAAGAGGGTGAGAGAGAGAGAGACGAGAGGGTGAGGAGGGAGAGAGAGAGAGAGAGAGAGAGACGAAAGGGTGAAGAGGGAGAGAGAGACGAGAGCATGAGAGGGGAGCAAAAGACACGAGAGGGTGAGAGGGGAAAGAGAGACACGAGAGGGTGAGAGGGGAAAGAGAGAGAGAGAGACAAGAGGGTGAGGGTGGAGAGAGAGAGACAAGAGGGTGAGAGGAGAGAGAGAGAGGATGAGAGGAGAGAGAGACGAGAGGGTGAGAGGGGAGAGAGACCAGAGGGTGAGAGGGGAGAGAGACCAGAGGGTGAGAGGAGAGAGAGAGACGAGGGTGAGAGGAGAGAGAGATGAGAGGGTGAGAGGGGAGAGAGAGAGAGACAAGAGGGTGAGAGGGAGGGAAAGAGACAAGAGGGAGAGGGGGGAGGGAGAGACAGAGAGATGAGAGGGTGGGGGGAGGGAGAGAGACAAGAGACGAGAGGGGGAGGGAGAGAGAGATAAGAGGGGGAGGGAAGAGAGGGAGAGGGGAGAGGCAGGGAGACGAGAGGGAGAGAGAGACAAGAGGATGAGGGCAAGAGGGAGAGAGAGATGAGAGAGGGGAGGGAGAGAGAGACAAGAGAGAAATGAGAGGGGAGGGAGCGAGAGAGACGAGAGAGAGAGATGAGAGAGGGGAGGGAGAGAGAGAGAGATGAGAGGGTGAGAGGGGAGAGAAAGTAGGGGTTTGTCAGTTTTCTCTGTAATCATATTTCACTCAGTCATGACGAATGTTATGCAAAGAAAAAAGGACTGTTTAATACAAATTACATCATATTCAAGTAAAAAGCTGTAAATTAGAACTTTTTTTGTAGAACGTCAGATTCTGTAGCACCAAATGATGGAATGATGGCCACTCCACAGACCGTATAAAGAAGTGGATTAAGTGAGTGTGACGTCACCCACAGCGTCCAGCTCCAGTCAAATGAAGCTCACGAGGCTAGCCGTTATAAGAGTGAATTTGGAGTCGAGTTCCATATCAGGAATAAGAATTTACGGACAAAACAGTGAAACAAAAACACCAGGATCTTGTAGAGCGGGTTAATACGAACATTTTACTGTTTGTTTTTGTATGTATTTTAACTGCTGCTTTTAACTGGCTAATGTGTACTGTACTTGTTGTAAGGCGACCTTGAGTGTCCAGAAAGGCGCCTAATAAATAAAATGTAGTATTATTATTATTATTATTATTATTATTATTATTATTATTATTATTATTATTATTTTAAGACCAAAATGGCAATGCTCACAGCAGCAGCTACAGAGAGAGGGGTGATGATTTTTCAATACAAAGTGAACTGGAGCCAGAGTCGAAGGAGCCAAAGCACGCCGATGCTCACTTACTGTTTGGAACATGGCAGCTAGTGAGTTAGCTATGTCCATTTATATAAACAGTGTATAGGCCGCCCCCTCACAGACAAACAGACCCCTGCTTCACACCGCAGTCTGTCATTCTTATCACCATGATTAATATCAGTGTCACAGAAACACGCAAACACCATCTGCACCACCATCTTTAAGACACATACTGCACTGTGGAACTTTCTGATGAAGGGTCAGCTGTCTCCATGGAGATAGGTAAGTTTAAAGGTCCCATATTATGCAAAATTGACTCTTGTGAACTTTAAGTCATGTTAGACTGACCTTCTCAGAAACAGACCTGGAGTTGTGTTTTGTTTCATTCACACATGTTTGAGTAACACTTTATTATTAGTCTGTCTACATCTCCAAACTCAAAATGCTCTGTTCCACCTTGTGATGTCATGTAGTGGTACTTTTCAAATTAACAGCTACTTTTAACCTTAAGTTCTTTTTAGCTTTTGTTTAGTACAGATTTGCAATTTCCAGGACTGAAATTATCCAAACGATTCTAGTGAAGGTGTATGGAGTTTAAAAACACAATGGAGCACTTCCTGTATTACAAGTTGGTTTGTGTGTTAAACATGTGTGAATGAAACAAAACACCAGTCTTCAAGGTACGTTTTTGATGAGGAAACAACATTATAACAGATCAGAAAATGGCGTACTATGGGCCCTTAAAAGTCATATTGTGGAACATCTTTAAGGCAATGAGAAATTGTTATAAACGTCAGTCTAGTCTTTGTTTATCCCTTGTCAGAAACAATTTTTAGCTGTAAGATGGCTGTTGCATTTTGAGACTATTTCCGTTGGTTGTAAAAATGTCTTCCTTGAACTGGGCCCCACGTTTCAGAGAGGCCTGTGTTCTGAGATAAGCCTGTTTTCTCGTCATTTATTTCCCAGAGTTGATTTTACTCAGAAGCATTTATCATGAAGTGTTTTGTGTTCAGACTCACCTCCGGTCCCAAGCACCTTTAGCAGCTCAAAGTTCTCGATGCCGACCCGCTCCACGTGCCCCGTCAGGTTGGCTGTGGAGAACCCAATGCATTTATAAGAAACTGATACAAGCGAGTTTGAACAATGAGAAAAACATGTGAGGAAAAGAATCAGGTTAGAAAGCTGAGTGTTTTTTAAAATAGTAGTAGTAGTAGTTTTGTTATTTTGATGGGAAATTGTGATTTTGGTGGGAAATTCAGTGCCTTAAAGGTGCATTGTGTAACTTTTTGCTTGGGGGTCTGTCACCTGCTTGTTTCTATGGAGATGTCACTGCTCTGCTTCAAATGTTCCACAGTATGACATTAAACAGCTCTATCTTACATTTGTTAAATTATAGCTGGTGATACTTTTCCTTTTTCTTGAGTATTCTTTTGCTTTTTGAAGATAAACTCAGCTCTGTGGAGCCTGATCTCTCCATAACATTATGAAGCTTGAGTGGTTCCAGCCCACACTGTCAAGAGTCTTTACCTCCAGCTGACCGCGCTCATCCCTCTGTACTGTAAAACATCAAATCTACACAAGAATGTATTGAATGTAGGGTTCGAATCCTCTCAACATAAACATCTTTGGTTAAGAGGTCAGATTGGCTGGTGTGATTCCAGCTCCCACAGATGGATGTTGTTGTGTCCTTGGGCAAGATACTTAACCCACCTCGCCCCCAGTGTCTGTGTACACTGGTGTGTGACTGGGTGACTGGTTCCTTGATGTAAAGAGCTTTGACCCTTGAAGGTGGAAAAGAGCTGTATAAAAATGTGACCATTTATTTATGGTGTGTACGTTTGCTTTACAATACTGTGAAATTTTGGTTATCCTTTGTCGATATGATCAGACTTAAACCGTAAAAGAACTGAACTGAGTTGAATTATTAACTTCTACTAAAGGGTTTCACTTTGCTGTTTATCTATGGTAGTTTCAGTTGGGGTTCAGTTCTGGTTCAGTTCTCGTTTAGTTCTGGTTTAGTTGGGGCTTAGTTCTGGTTCAGTTCTGGTTCAGTTCTGGCTAGTCCTGGTTTAGTTCTGGTTTAGTTCTGTTTCAGTTCTGGTTCAGTTGAGGTTGAGTTGGGGTTCAGTCCTGGTTTAGTTCTGGTTCTAAAATCTCCATGGAGAAAAGCATTTGACGGACTCTCCACCAGAAAAGTTACACAATTCATCTTTAATATTAGCAAAAACATTAAAATCTAATAGGTAGTCTAACAAAATATGTTTTTTTGCAGTGTACATCATTGTAGTGAGTGCGTCCCTTCAGTCTCACGCTCCAAAAATAGGAACAAATTATGTCAGGCGGATTTCATCTTTTCCTTTTCGCTCTGGTTTGAAACGCGAATAAAATGCCGAGAGCCACTTTCCGAGCGTTTCAGTATCAGAGGTCAGGGGCACGTTATATAATACAGTAAACACAAGAGGAGGACAAGACGTGAGTGTCTGACTGATGCTTTGGTACTTTAGATGCATTTGTGTGGATTAGGGTGTGTCTGAATGTCTCCCCCAGCCCTTAACACCTCTTTCGCTACAGGCCTGTGACTCTGGTGTCTTTTTGCAGTTTGCACCATATATTTTTTGTTTGTAAAGAATCAGAGGTTTAAGCTTTAAAGTTAATTCTTGGTGAAAAAAGTCTAAACTCTGATAAGACTTGATTTCTGTGTTAAGGCTCTTTGAATAGCTGGAGCTAAATTGGCTAATGCTAGCACTGCAAGCACCGCTAACACCATAAGGGTTTATTTAAGTGTGTTTTATTCAGAATCAGGATCAGAGCCATAAACCAGAGCTTCATCTGCTTCATTCACAAGTGTTGTGTCCAGTTAAACACCTGTCTCTGTCTGCTGTTATTTTTACGATTCTCCCAATGCTTTGTGGTCCTGGTTCAGTTCTGGTTCAGTTCTGGTTTAGTCCTGGTTTAGTCCTGGTTTAGTCCTGGTTTAGTCCTGGTTCAGTCCTGGTTCAGTCCTGGTTCAGTCTTGGTTCAGTCCTGGTTAAGTCCTGGTTCAGTCCTGGTTCAGTCCTGGTTCAGTCCTGGTTCAGTCCTGGTTCAGTCCTGGTTTAGTCTTGGTTTAGTCCTTCTTCAGCGGACATTGTTTACATTACATAACTCTTGTAGTGACCAGTTTGCGGTGTCCAGGAGGAGGCGGAGTTTGATTCTGGAGTTATTATTAGAGTGTGAGGACAGAGTTGCACTGACAACACAAACCCACTGACCTGAAGAACGAGAAGGATCTGGAACTCACATGTGTTTAGTCCTCGTGTAGACCTGGTTTAGTCCTGGTTTAGCCCTGTTCTAGTCCGGGTTTAGTTCCTGGTTTAGTCCCAATCTGTAACAGTTTTAAGTGTGAACGCACCCTTAGACAATAATGAGAAGCTGAGGAAGTAAAATCTCTTCTAACTGTAGTGGCGACATAGCAACTATTATTACTACTACTACTACTGCAACTGCAACTACTACTACAACTACTAAATTCAAAGTCAAATTTTTATAGTTGTTGGTACTTTATATTTTTGCTCCACCGGAACAGTGTGTTACATTAGAGTCTATTTTTAAGTCTATTTTTAAATTATTTTTAAGCCATTATCTATTATCTTGTTTTATTGCATGTTCCATTTTCCTGCTGTTCTTGAACTGTGCGTTGCAACACTGGAATTTCCCCACTGTGGGACTAATAAAGGCATATCTTATCTTATCTTATACAGCGCTTTTCCATCTTCAGGGCTCAAAGCTTACATCAAGGAATCACTCACCCATTCTCACACACACACACACACACACACACACACACACACACACACACACACCAGTGTACACATACAGACACTGACAGTGAGGTGGGTTAAGTGTCTTGCCCAAGGACACAACAACATTATTGATTTGTGGGATCTGGAATTGCATTACTGCTGCTTATTTATCCTTTACAGACAGAGGCATTGTCCATCATATTTTCTACCTGCAGATATGCAAAGTTCTGTTTTGTTTATTCCTCATGTAGTTAGACAAAGAAATATGTCTAACTACTAGGGATGCAACAATACTCGATATAATATCGAATCGTTCGATACTAGTCTCACGATTCAATACACGTGTTCCATCGATATGCACGTCCCTTCATACTCTCTGTGTTGTCATTTATTTTGCTCCGAAAGAGAAATAGTTATCACGGCGTCGTTCTCAGAAGCAGCAAGAAAACAGCTCTACAGAGATTTACAGCTGAAATATAGAGGTGGGTTTTATTGTTCAGTCACTTTTTATTTTACGTTGATAGATCCAGGAATGACAGAGATATTAACTTTTAAATGTTTTAGAATCACTTTTGGCTTTACATCGGCTTTAATCAAATGCGCTCATATACGCACACCCAACGCGACACGCGATATACAAGATCTTTTTCTCAGACTCTATCTCTCAAGTTTTAATCAGAAAACGGTCCATTGAGACATTTCTATGTAATATAACATAGTTTTAGTGTCCAGAAAGAGGATGGGAGAGCTGTGTGTCTGTTAAGAGCACAGACTGTAGCAGGGCAGTGTGGGAGGAGCTACGTACTGTCTCTGCTGGAGGAGGCAGAGCCACGGACACGGGTAAGAGGACTCGGGAGGAAAAGAAATCATCAAATCATCATCAAAGAAGGAAAAGTCTGATAGTGTAACTCCCCTACCGCTCTATATTGAGACTGGCTATATTATAAAATATAAAATAGCCTGAGAAAGCTCTGTTCTTATTTTCACTGAATACAAATTCTGAGCTGTAAATCATTGAACCAAATGAACTAAAACACGGCTTTACAGTAGTTGTACTGTAATGTATTGTATGTAATGTTTTGTTTCGTTAACATCATAGTGTTATTATATTATGCTCATTAGCAGAAAAAATTACATGAGATTTTTTTTTGCATCTTAAAACATATTGAAATATGTATTGAATCGTGGGAAAACCATATTGTTGCATCCCTAGTAACTACAGTGTATCCAGTCACTGCATTACTCAATATAAGCTAATAGTAAACTCCAGTCATAACTTGTGGCAGTGGCAATAACTCTTAAAATAAATCTCTAATTGACAGATATAAACAGCACTTTCACTCATGCATTCAACTTGGTTTATTCACAGCCTTCAGTTGATCCAGGAGATTAAAGCCTCCACATGCTGTTTTAACTAGTACTGACAGGACCAGGACTAGACTGACTGCATATTTACCACATGAACAGGGTGAATTGTCCCAACCTGTTTCACTAAACTTAGTGAAAACTCAACAACGCTTGATAAGTAACCAATGCAGGTTTGGAGTTTTATGGTAAATAACGCTGTGTAATGAATCGAATAGAAATCAAGATCACTTTCAGTCATTAATAATCAGCTATTGCTGATGAGCTCCAAAGCCAGTCCTCAAAGAATACAAATATATATTATTTAATGCATCTTTCTGAAGGTCACCTGCTTGATTCCATGGAAATAGAAAGTTAAAATCGAAATATTCTCCATGGAGATAGATACGATTTATGTCACACTGTGGAATATTATAGCCAAATGAACAACATTCCCATGGAAACAAGCAAGACCAAATAAGAGTCAGATCTGTGGAGATGCAAGCCCTCTTAGAGTACAGCCAATGCAATAAACAGAAACAAAATGAAAAAAAAAAAAAAACAACAACACACTTTTATTTAAGTCTATGTTTTATATATTATACATTTTATTCACAGAGAGATTCAGACTCTGCTCACTACATGCAGGTCGTGTGAATCTGGATTTGGGTGAAAAAGTCTAAAGACTAAACTCTCTTATTTCTGTCATAAATAATGGTTAAATCAGACAGGGACAGTGTTTATGGATTAATAATAATCATACTGGTTTAGTTCTGGTTTAGTTCTATTTTGGCTAAAAAGTGACAAGCTGTTGCTTTAAGTTCAGAAACATACTAACATTTTTTTGTTTTTAATAAGGCAAAACTATTTAATAAAAAAGTGTGATTAATTTTTTTCAGCAATAACAACAAATGTTGTTTATTCTCTTGTTGGTTTCTTGTAGAGTTACACAGGTGCACTCTGGGTAACACTGGTCCTCCAGGGCAGGTGGTTGTAAGTCAGTAAAAGTTCTACTGAGGAATTCCTGAACAGCGTAAATAAACTGAGCTAAGCAGCGTATGCTAGCCCTCGTTGCACGCACGATTTTATGGATGTTTTCACTTTTCTTTTTTTGTTTTTGCCTCTAAGGTGGTTACTGTGATTCAACAGCATCCACACGTCCATGCATTAAAGCTGCATTGTGTAACTTTTCTGGTGAAGGGTCCATCAAATGCTTTTCTCCATGGAGATATTATTGCTTTGTCTGGAATGTTTCACAGTATGGCATTAAATCTTTCTATCTGCATGGAGACCAAACCAGACAAGTTACAGGTCAGATCTGTGGAGAGGCGACCCCGCTCACAGTCAGAATGTCTGTTTTTCTAGGTATTTTTGAGCTCTAAAACCACCTGTAATTGAAAAAATGTAGAGCTGTTTAATGTCACACTGTGGAACATTCTTGGCAGAGCAATGACATATCCATTTTGTGTAATATAAGAAAGAAAAAATACAAGAGAGAGCGAATTCTTTTAGTCGTCTTAAGCCCTGTTAAAGATGCATTATGTAACTTTTCAGGTAGAGGGTCTGCCACTTGATTACCTCCATAGAGATGCTATTTCAAGAATGTCCCACAGTATGGCATTTAACTTCTATCTTCATGGAGATAAAGAGATAGAACACAGCAGGTTTTCAGGTTTAGGTTGTAATTGATTAAAAAATAAGTTAACTGCCATAATGTGGAAACCTCCAGGCAAAGCATTAACTTGTGAAACGGGCTTATAAACTCGTCAAGGTGATTAATGAGGACGCTCTGAATGTACAAGGTAAGTGAGGAAGAACTTTGGACCATTGCAAATGGTTTACAATGAACTAGTTCTGTTTTTCACATTTCAAGAAAGTGAAAATCAGGTACAGACACTTTAGAATCAAGGAAACCATTTACAAATGAGATAATGGGGTAATTATTATTCAAATAAATTACAGATTAACAGGCTTTTGTGTTGGAGGTTCTTAACTTCTAAGGCAGTATTAATGTGAATTGGAAAAAGGTGCAGTTACTTACAGTATCCTTACATAAGAAAGCTCTTATATCTGAACATTGTTTGGTTTTGAAAAAAGAAACAGCCAACAATAATAATCTCATTCAATTATTAATCTGGAAATGAGCCTGAACATTGCAACGAAAACAATGCCGTCTTATGTAACAAAGCCCATTTGTCAGAACACTACCCAAGCTGTCTTGCTTTGAGTAACTGCAACTGAACCTTTCTTGACCCTTGTGGGCTTCGGTAATTGTCCATTAAACAAGAAAAACAATACAAGTTCATGCTTTCAACCAGTGTCATGGCAAAGAGAGGACATCTGACAACATACTGAGACTTTGCATCTGATGACATTAACATTCCCTGGGGGTGTGTTGCTAACTGGAGGCACTACTCTGTCTGAAGCTCTCTTACTCAAATTAGACTTTAATCTGACCATAAAGAACAGACTTAGCTTGAACTACAACAGGTGAGCTGATTTGTGTTCTTAAAGGTCCATTGTGTAACTTTTCTGTTTCTGTTTCCCTCACCTGCTTGTTTCTATGGATACGTCATTGCTCTGCCTGGAATGTTCCACAGTGTGACATTAAACAACTCTACCTTACATTTATTCAATTACAGGTGGTTTTATAGCTCAAAAATACCTAGAAAAACAGGCATTCTGACTGTGAGAATTCTGGAGAACTTTTCTGACGGACCCTCCATCAGAAAAGTTACACAGTGGATCTTTAAATAATAGCAGAAAAAAGTATATTCGCATTTTAAGTAAAAGTTGAGCACTACATGAGTTACTGATATGATTAGAAGTACAGTATGTAACCTTCTGGAGGTGGCATGTCACTTGTAGCACAGCATTTCCGTGGAAACAAGCAGGAAGAAGGCCTCTCCCAGGTTAAGTAAGAGTCAGGTTTGTGGAGATGCAAGCCCCGCTCACAGTACGAACAGTCAGTGCAGTAAACACAACCAGCATGACCAACGTGTTTTTATTTTAATCTATTATTTGCCTAAAAGTTGAATAGTGTGGCTTTAAAGCATAGTTTGTTTACATACATTAAAGGGCCCGTATTACACTTTTTTCTGATCTGTGTTCTAATATCATTTCCTCATCACAAACACACCTGGAGTTGTGTTTTGTTTCATTCACACATGTTTAACACACAAACCCTGCAGATTTAGTAATCCAAAAACGTTCATTTTGTCTTCTTATGTACATTAACTTCTTGGGTTCTTTTTAAAGACAAAAAACAAACATGTCAACAAGGTAAATACACCTCCTACAGTACTGTCTTTAAAAAGTACCCAAGAAATTAGCCTGCAGATTTAGGCTGAGTTCTTCTCTCAAAAAGAAAACACTCTGTTCCACCTGGTGATGTCATGTGGTAATACAGGAAGTGCTCCACTCCATACAACTTCAACAGAATCATGTGGATGATTTCAACCCTGGAATTGCCATCTTCACGAAACGTAAAAGGAGCAGTTAACTTGAAAACTAACACTTCATGACATCACAAGGTGGAACAGAGCATTTTGAGCTTTGGAGATGTAGACAGAATAATAATAAACGATTACTCAAACATGTGTGAATGAAACAAAACACAACCCCAGGTCTGTTTTTGAGGTAACAACATTGTAACATGAATTAAAGCTCACAAGAGTCAATTTTGCGTAATATAGGACCTTTAAATGACATTGATTGATTGATTTGTTTTTATTTTGAGTTTGTAAGAGAGAAACAATAATCATACACATACTACATATACATAAACAACAGAAAATTTCTCGAAAAGGAGTGGGGAGAAGATAAATTTATATTAACCCACCCATGTTCATGACATAGTTTCAAAAATGATGTTGTTACTTATGTAGATTGTTCACAAAACTTTACAAATATTTACATATAGCTAAATAAATTACACACTATGCATATTAAATATAATTTTAACCCAGTTTCTTTCTTTTCTTTTTTTTTCTTTTTTTTAATTTTTATATTTTTTTTTATTTTATCTGTATACTTTTTTTTTATTGTACAGTATGATGTTTTTGATGTTTTACAGTTATTATTTTATCTGTATACTTTTTTTTTTTTTTAATAATTGCGATAGTAGCGTGGTTTGACAGTTCTGCAGACGTCTAGTGCAAAGCAGAAGTTGGCTCTCTCCACAATTACAACATCATTAAACGCAATGCAAACTACTTTTCCCCTCTAGTATCATAAGTTTCACGGGTGCCAAGTTCCTGAGACTGTCTATAGACTTTGGAGCGGTTTTAACCCAGTTCACAACAGGCTTAAGCTAATTTTATTCTACTGCTGCTGCTTTTACCCGCAGTGTCTGACCTGCACTCCTAAAGCTAGCGTGTCAAGATGGTTAGATAACATTAGTTTGCATAAGTTAAAAGTCGTATTCCAAGTAACAAGGCCAGTGGGTGAACCATAGCCCTCCTCCTGCCATATTTGGGTTGCAAAATGTTATGGCTAGCCCTATATACAAACGCCCATTGACTGCAGGTTTACAAGCTAGCGGCTAACATATGCAATGACACGTGTCTGTAAGTAGAGAATAACACGAGGTAAAGCTGTGTATTGTGAGTGCAAACAGGTCGCGTATTACTTACCATTTTTGAGCTCATGTTTCACAGTAAACAGGTCACCATCTCTGGAAGATCCCTCCATCGGGGAAGGCATCGTAATTTCCACTATGTTTAATGATGCTTTGCGGACAAGGCAGCGCTTAACTCCTTATTTTTGCTACGTATCAACAACAGATACGTCCATGTTGCAAGCTGGAGGCGGCACGCATGGTGGACAGGCGTAAAACGTGACAGATTTGTAGAAAAATGTTGTTAAATGAGGTAAAAAGGGAAGAGTTGGCTTCTCTTCTCCGGCGCACACCACTACACTACCTCCGCAACCAGGCAGCCCCTCAACGCTGATTGGATGGAGATTGGAGGAGCTCTTCGCTGATTGGTTAGCCCCGGGTTGGTGCCCTTAAGACCCGCCCTCTCTACGCTCCCCTCTCAAAGCGGTGTGGGGGACCTGTCATACTGTACTTGCAAGTGATATTCTGTGTCATTTCAACTTTGTGTTCATTTAGGAAGTGGGTAAAGTGTCACTGAATCACCAATAAATACATAATTTGCATACCAGCAAATTAAATTATTGAAAGCTTCCATTTTAGACTTACACAGACTTTATTGATACACCAGGGAAATGACTCGGACACTAATATATTAGAATAACAAAGAGTAAAAAATATAAATGGTAATAATGCATTCTAAATAAGTAGCAAAAAAAAAAAAAAAAAAAACTGACTGGTGTCAAATAAGGCGTAATTATATACATGTAAATATATGCATGAGTAAAAATAAAATAGAAAAATAAGTAATAAAAAATCTCAGTTATATACAAGAGGTCAAAAGGAAAACAGTGCAAAGAAGCTATGATGATTGACAGGACAGAGGGTTATCTGTTACATAAGAGTGAGTTGTTGTACAGTTGTAGGGAGTATTATCTGTTACATAAGGGTGAGTTGTTGTACAGTTGTAGGGAGTATTATCTGTTACATAAGGGTGAGTTGTTGTACAGTTGTGGGAGTATTATCTGTTACATAAGGGTGAGTTGTTGTGCAGTTGTAGGGAGTATTATCTGTTACATAAGGGTGAGTTGTTGTACAGTTGTAGGGAGTATTATCTGTTACATAAGGGTGAGTTGTTGTGCAGTTGTAGGGAGTATTATCTGTTACATAAGGGTGAGTTGTTGTACAGTTGTAGGGAGTATTATCTGTTACATAAGGGTGAGTTGTTGTGCAGTTGTAGGGAGTATTATCTGTTACATAAGGGTGAGTTGTTGTGCAGTTGTAGGGAGTATTATCTGTTACATAAGGGTGAGTTTTACAGTTGTAGGGAGTATTATCTGTTACATAAGGGTGAGTTGTTGTACAGTTGTATGGAGTATGGTATGAATGAATTTTAGACTTAGACAGATTTTATTGATCCACAAGAGAAATGGCTTGGACACAGCAGCTCACACATCACAATATATTGCAATAACAAAGAGTAAAATTTAAAAAATTGTAATAAACTCCTAAATAACTAGCAATAAAAATAACAAGACACTGGTATCAATAAGTCATAAATTAATATAATGTATGTACAGTAAGTAAAAAAACAAATATTGTAATATAAAAACAATATATCACTGTTATATACAAGAGGTCGTGAGGAAACAGTGCAAAGATGATCTGATGATTGACAGAAACACAGGCTTATCTGTTTTCTGATCAATGTTATAATGCTGTTTCCTCTGAGTTCTTCTCTCACACAGAAAACACTCTGTACCACCTTGTGATGTCATGTTTTTATTTATTTATTTATTTATTTGATTATAATACATCTATACAATAGATAGAATACAAACACATAAAGCAGACATTTTAATTCATAACATATGACAGAAAAAGAACAAGAAAGATAAAATAAAATACGATGAAATAAAATAAAGTAAAGCAAAACTAATAAAGGAAACTGAATGAATACATAAGCATTCCTAACTTAATTCCTTGTGATGTCAGGTGGTAATACAGGAAGTGCTCGACTGTATTTTTAAACTCCGTACACTTCCACTAGAATCATTTGGATCATTTCAGTCCAGGAACTGCCAATCTCTGCTGAACTAAAGGTAAAAGGAGCTGTTAAAATGAAAACTGCTGCTGACATCACAAGAGATGTAGACAGACTAATAATAAAGTGTTACTCAAACATGTGTGAATGAAACAAAACACAACTCCAGGTCTGTTTCTGAGGAGGAAACAACATCATAACATCAGCTCACAAATCAATTTTCTATAATCTAAGAAATAAAAAAATATGAGATAGAATTATTTTAGTTGTCTTAAGCCCTGTTAAAGATGCACTATGTAACTTTTCAAGTTAAGGGTCTTAAGGGCTTGATTACCTCCATAGAGATGCTTTTTCAAGAATGTCCCACAGTATGGCATTTAGCTTCTATTTCCATAGAAACAGAAGAAAAGGATACAACAAGTTTTCAGGTTTCCAAAACACAAGTTTAATGCCACATTGTGGAACACTCTAAGCAAAGCATTAACATCACCATGGGGCAAGCAAGTAAGCAGCCCCGTCACCAGAAAAGTTACATAGTGCATCTTTATACTGCTACTATAACACAGTCACTAAAGACCATTATTTTGTATTTGTTGACTTTTCGTTCCTGCAGAGATATTTTCCCCTGCATTTGACCCATCATGTTGCTGGGTTATCTGCACCCAGGGGATTGTGGAAAGTGTAGCTTACATAAATACGTATTGTTTTTATATTTGATCTATTTTTAAAGAAGGGGTATTATGGTATTTTTTTTTTTAGATTGCCATGTTCCTTTTATTGTTATTCAGATCTTGAGACAGAATCAAGGTCACATTTTCCTTTTTATGTACTACATAATTCGAAGTCATTTTTAGAACTGTTATAGCACCAAACAAAAATAGACCCACACCTACATAGAGCTTCTTGGAACAATACAAATTAAGTCAAAAGTGTCTTGATGCCTGAAATGGAAATGTGCTAACTTAGAAACTTAGAACTTAGCCTATAGCTTTTAAAGAATGTAAAAGTAAGAAACCACATAATTTGCAACCAAAGTTACGATGAACATAAAAATAATCAAAAACCAATACCTGCAATTATCAACAGCTTTTAATCGTCCACACTCTGTCCTGTTTTACTTTAACTTGGGGGTTTTGTTGTTTTTCACTTCACTTTTCTCTAGATTTAAACTCATTTCTTGCTACTGTTATGAATATTTTAAGACACAGCAAAACTAAAAATTGTGCAACAGCCACACATATCAGTTCCTGTTATAGGAAGTGTTCAACAGATTATATGATTAAAGCATAAACCTTGAAAACTTGAAATATGCAGTAGTTTCGTTTTGCAACTTCATGAGCATATTTGAGATACAGGACACTTGATAAAATTAATGAATTTTTGTGATTTATTCATGTTTTATAACAATATTTCATTTAAACAGAGAGTGATCCCTACTTTAACTCTCCCCTTCATGGTTTAAAGAGATGTAGGAGAATAAATACATACATTGTAACATTAAGAACTGAGTAGAAAAATAATGAAAATACTGTATAGATTGATAGATAATATTGACTACGGGTCTTGGTTGGTTTTGATCATGGAAATCATGGAAATACTGTATAAATACTGGTCTAAGGATATACTAGAATAAAATATATTGTTTAATGTTTAATACATTATTCCAGATAATGCTGATAGTGTAAGAATATTTTTTTAACTTTGGCTCCGCCTTGTGGTGATAAAATGCAATAGACCGTTACCTAAATTTTACAAAAATATCAGTGGAAATATATTATCCACCAAAGCAGATAAAGCTATGTATGTATTTATTCTATTTATTATTTAAAATGTACAGATAAATACAAAAACGTAAATGTTCTTTGTAAAAAAAACAAAAACAATGAAAGTCCACAATCTCACACGTCAGCCAATAGGAAACGAGTTTGTTCCTCACCAGCCAATCAGGATGCACGCTGCCTGACGAGTTTGAGGAAGTAAAATGACAGCTAGCCTAGCCGCTTAGCTTTAGCTTCACGCCGCCGCAGATTCACCGCTGACCTCCGCTTCCAAACATGGTTGGTGTACGAGCCCTTGGTGTGCTTTCCAGGCTAACATCTCGGAAATACGCCCTTTTCACAGGTAAGGGACTACTTATATCTGCAAAAAAAATTAATAAATGATACGCAAACTGTACGGAAATGTCCAAAACGTGGGGCTTGCTTGGCGTATTTAGCGCTAGCTGGGTAATTAGCTTGTTAGCGCTCAAAACGATGCAAATGGACAAACTGGCTAAATTGATCATTATAAGGTCGATTTTGCTTTCTGTTAAACGCTGTCATACAATATTTAAACGCATTATTCTCCAAAATCAGAATTAAAAGTTGCATGTTCTCTTGTTCAATTTAGAGCTTGACGCGTTATGAAATGCCAATAAAACACGTCTAAAAAGTGAGCTATTCTTAATAAACAGCATGATTGAAGCTGATATTTGTCATTTAAATCTGATTAAGCGTTAAATATGGTTTTCCAAGGACGTAATGGAGCTTGTACCATTCATTCGTCATTGTGCCGCTTGGACTGGGGAACTGGGTGAAAGGTGATGGGACTTCAAACCAGGACTTTGAGGTCAAGCTAATATGATGCCAGGAAGACGCCCACACACTTGTCTGTCTGCTTTTAAAATAATGTTATGGTGGTATGTTATGGTGGATACTTTTAGATAACTTCGACAAATATATAAAAGTTATGTTTACACTTTCTAGCTTGCAAAGTATGACATGTGATGGCCTCAAACTATTTCCATTATGGAGATGAGAGATTCACCTGAAATGCTCCCATCAAGGATGTTGCCTTTCTCCCACGCTCTTCTCAATTTTTATTGAACCATTAGCACAAACGGTAAGACAAAATCCAAAAATTAAAGGAGTTAAGATAAATGAAGTAGAACATAAGATAGGGCTTTTTGCCGATGATGTGATTGCTTACCTGGAAGAGCCAGATACATCGCTACCAGAATTTATGAACCTTTTAGAAATATTTGAATATGTATCTGGATACAAAACAAATATCTCAAAAACACAACTTCTAAAATTAAACTATATACCCTCACAAGATATGAAAAAATCATATGCATTTAATTGGAAAATGGAATCAATAAAATATCTGGGGGTGGAGCTAACAAGAGAGATTGCAAGTTCAAGAAAACATACAAAGAGATATAGAAAGATGGGCCACCTTACCCCTAGATTTCAGTTCCAGCATTGAAATAGTAAAAATGAACATCCTACCAAGATTCTTGTTTTTATTTCAAGCGCTACCAGTAGAGGTCACCCAAACTCAATTCACAGCATGGGACAGAATAATATCCAGATTTATTTGGGAGAGTAGGAGACCTAGGGTGAAGTATAGAACTCTCCAGCTTCCCAAAGAGAAAGGAGGCATGGCATTACCAAAGTTGAAGGAATATTATCAGGCAGCTCAATTAAAATACATTTATTGTTGGTGCAATCCATGTTACAGTGGGAAATGGAAAGATATTGAAACTGGAAACCAGCTACTGCCTATTCAGCACTTTCTTGGAGATAAAGACACTTATGAAAAAAATAAAAGTAATTTAGATTTAATAACTAAACACACATTGGATGTCTGGTTTAGATATATTCAGATAGGTAAAATTAAAGAACAAGCAAAAAAATTTAAATGGATTGCATATGACGACAAATTTCCACCAGCTAGATTTGATAAAAATTTTAAATATTGGACAATAAAAGGAGCAACAGCTTGGTGTGTTCTGGAGAATAATGGTAAGCTGGAGAGTTTCCAAAAACTGATACAAAAATATGAATTAGGAAAACATGATTTTTTTCGATATCTTCAAATGAGAGACTACTATAAGAAGGAAATCCAGGGGGGTCCCTCCACGGAAGAGAGCAGTGTTGTTCAAATAATGACTAAAGCTTAGAAAGATAGCAATATTAGGATAATCTCAGAAATATATAAAGCTCTACTAAGTGATGATAAACATACAACCCATAAAACAAAAATAAAATGGGAAAAAGAATTTAACGTAGAAATTGGGGAAATGGACTGGATAAACATGTGGAATATTCATCATACAAGTACTGGCTCTCGAATGTGGAGGGAGTTTGCCTGGAAAAATTTTATACGATTTTTTTATTACACCCCTGGTAAAAAGTAAACAATTACACATACCTCAGGAGTGTTGGAGAGAATGTGGTGAAAGGGATGTTGACCATTCACATATATTTTGGAAATGCAAAAAAATTTCAGAATTTTGGAAAAATGTTTGGAAAGTCATATGCAAAGTATTAAGATACACAATCCCATTGAACCCAGAAATCCTCTATTTATGTCATTCTTGGGACGGGAAAATTTTGGAATGTGATAAATATCTTGTAAAGGTGATGTTATTAACTGCTAAAAAATGTATAACAAGGAAATGGGGACAGAAGATTGCACCATCGGAAGACCAATGGATAATGACGATAGAGGACGTATTCAAAATGGAAAAACTAACACATAGATTAAGACTACAGGAGCCACAAATGGACAGAAAGTGGGAAAAATGGGTATTATATAAGCTAAATAATGTAAAGTGATGTGGGACCCAGACATGTGCTGTTGCTTGTTTGTTTGAATGTTATAAAACTGAATAAAATTTAAGTTACAAAAAAAAAAAAAAGAAATGCTCCCATCAAATAAACAGAAAACTGTCCAAATATTATTGTAGGGAGTATTATCTGTTCCATAAGGCAGAGTTGTGGTACAGTTGTAGGGAGTATTTTCTGTTGCATAAGGCTGAGTTGTGGTACAGTTGTAGGGAGTATTTTCTGTTGCATAAGGGTGAGTTGTCATACAGTTGTAGGGAGTATTATTTGTTCCATAAGGCTGAGTTGTGGTACAGTTGTAGGGAGTATTATCTGTTCCATAAGGCTGAGTTGTGGTACAGTTGTAGGGAGTATTTTCTGTTGCATAAGAGTGAGTTGTCATACAGTTGTAGGGAGTATTATTTGTTCCATAAGGCTGAGTTGTGGTGCAGTTGTAGGGAGTATTATTTGTTACATAAGGCTGAGTTGTGGTGCAGTTGTAGGGAGTATTATTTGTTACATAAGGCTGAGTTGTGGTGCAGTTGTAGTTATCTGAAGCTGTACAAAATCTTTTTCTTTTGTTTGTCTCGGAGGACTGTGACCATAGAAGAAGACAATATTTTTTTCCAAACTCTTTTCTCAAGGACAGCATTAAAACAGAAATGTGTCTCTGTGTATCCAGTCAAGATATGGAACTTGTTAAATCCTGATTTTAAAAGTTGCACTAGTGTTTCTAAACTTAAGAAAATGTATAAGGATAAAATAATGATGGACTATATGACTAAGTAAAATGTTTAAGTGAATGAAATGTTACCCACAAGAGAGATATTGTAACATGCATATGGCTCATTGTGACTTGGTTTGGGGTGGGAATTGATTATTAAAGAAATCTTGATGTGATTTGATCTGTGAAAGGAGCGGGGTATATAAGATTTCGCTTGTTCCTGTTCCTTTTGTTCATGCAGCAAAGACAAGGCAAATAATAGTTGGAATATATATTTGTGTTAATTGTCTGATGTTTTGTCGTTGTTCTCTTTAAATTGATGCCAGCAAAATAATAGCATGAGAAATGAATAAATACATTTGAATTTATTTATCAAACTCCAGAAGGTGACTCGTAAAGATGATTCAAAGATGGCCTGGTGGTGGTGTATTGTGGGGTAAACTGAACTAATTTTGATAAAAGCATATTAATTGTATTATCACAACAACTCATTGTCGTGTATAGGATTGGATTGCATATAAGAATGAGATCTACAGTAAATTGTACTCTATTTTCTAAAAGTCTATGGTTTTGGAGAGTTACAGTTGGAGTTTGAGCTTGCGTATAAAATAATGATTAACCAGAGAGTTTTGGCTGGTCTTATTCACTCTTTTATTGAACTCCTGATAATAGTTTTATATTGATATACTTTGTTTTTTGCAGGTAACAGTTTCCGGTCTTTTTCAGTAGCACCTGCCATGTTGGGTAAGTCTTTCAATGTATTAAAGTTTTGCAAAGTTATTGCATAATGCCTCCACTCACAGTCATTTATTTGTGCTTTGTGTGTGTGTTTTTTTTTTTTTTTTTTTTTTTTCTATTTTTAGCCAGAACTCATGTTAACTATGAAGTCATGGACGATGTTGCTGTCATACGGATCAATGACCCCAACTCAAAGGTTTGGAGACTCGTTTTGATTTAAATTATTATTCAGACCTAGAATTGCCTGCGGGGGGCAATATTTATATTTTTCTTTAGTATAATGATAATCAGAAGATATTGTCAATCCAACAAAATGGATTAAATGTTTCTAATTGTATCAGTTGAGGTTTAAAGATCATACAAATGTGAAAGGACTAAAAAATGACCCACAAAATTTAGAAATATCACTGTATATCATATGAATGAAAGAATACAACATAAGTTTATTACATTTTTAGCTTCAGTCGGATCTTTTTGTAGCAATTTGAGTTTTAATTATAAACAATATATAAAATTTTGCTCATCTTAAAAACTGGCACAATATGTTTTATTATTTGATCTAATCAAACTTTATTTGTATACCACATTTAAAAACAAGACATTTTATGTTATTAGGTTCTTTTTTCAGTACAAGGGTTTGTTTTCATACATGACAGTTTCGACAGCTCACTAGTGATCTTCCTCAGAGTGGTCATGTGATGTCACTGTGATCAGTCGAAACTGTCATGTATGAAAACAAACTCTTGGTCTGAAAAAAGAACCTAATAACATAAATTATTGGAAGACTAAATGAACTTCGTTGGACTAAAAACGGGACAGTTTCCAAAGTGCTTCACATTAGCAATGTAAACCATTTAACTCTTAAAAAGTCAGCAGAAATGTGTTCCGAACAAAAGGAACTAACAGACTCAATAGATAAAAGAAAAATAATATAATCAATTAATAAACATAAAATCAATACATAAAAGCAGTACTAAAAAGAATCAAATTGATAAAAACGCTAAATAAATATAAAATGAATAAAAAACACAGAACTCGCGCATTGTTTAAAGCCAGAGAATAAAAGTGCCCCCCTATATTGTACATTGTCCACCTCATGTTATAATAATGTAAATGTAATGTTTTTTCATTGCGACAGGTGAACACACTGTCAGTCCAGATGCAGAAAGAAATGTCAGAAGTGATGGCTGAAGTTTGGGCGAATAATGCCGTTCAAAGTGCTGTTCTGATCTCCTCCAAACCAGGGTGCTTCATTGCAGGAGCTGATATCAAGTAAGTCACCACTGCACAATGAATTCAATTGATTAATTTGTTTTTTCTTTGAAAAATTGCAAAATCATGAAATTGAGGATTATTATGAAACTAGACTTTATTGAAATGACTTGGACACAGTAACTCACACATCACAATATATTACAATAACAAAGAGTAAAAAATATAAAAATAATAATACACTTCTAAATAAGTTACAATAAAAAAAATAGCAAGACATTGATGTCAGATAAAACATAATTATATAAATGTAAGTTCAGTAAGTAGAAAAGGAAAAATATAAATGCAATATATCATAGTTATATACAAGAGGTGGTAAGTAAACAAAGATGATCTGATGATTGACAGAAATATAGACTTATCTGTTCCATAAGGGTGAGTTGTTGTACAGTTGTAGGGATTATTATCTGTTACATAAGGGTGAGTTGTTGTACAGTTGTAGGGATTATTATCTGTTACATAAGGGTGAGTTGTTGTACAGTTGTAGGGAGTATTATCTGTTCCACAAGGCTGAGTTGTTGCAGTCATAGGGAGTATTAACTTCCATAAGGCTGAGTTGTGGTACAGTTGTAGGGAGTATTATCTGTTCCATAAGGGTGTATGGAGTATGTTATGGCGATATTTTTTACTCATATGGATCGATATCGATTTTCAATTCAATTTCATTCAGTCTTTTCAAAAACTAAATTGAAAAGGCTTTTAGAACTGATTTCATGAAGTTAAACGGTAGAGACAGAAAAAATAGTCAAATTTCTTCCTCCAGTGTTTGAACTCTGCTACTCTGCTCCAAACCACATGCTTTTACTGACAAATGATTGGCTGGACATCTCAATTCAACAACCCCAAACATATAATTGACAATTGGACAATTCAGAATCGTGATCTGATGATCTTTTGATTAATTGTCCAGCCCTAGTATGAATGTGGTCCTGAATCTCTCACTGTTTGAGCGGAGCTGTAGGAGCCTGTTGGAGAATGAGCTCCTCTGTCCCTCTATAGTCTGGTGCAGTGGGTGAGTTGTTGTACAGTTGTAGGGAGTATTATCTCCTCTGTCCCTCTATAGTCTGGTGCAGTGGGTGAGTTGTTGTACAGTTGTAGGGAGTATTATCTCCTCTGTCCCTCTATAGTCTGGTGCAGTGGGTGAGTTGTTGTACAGTTGTAGGGAGTATTATCTCCTCTGTCCCTCTATAGTCTGGTGCAGTGGGTGAGTTGTTGTACAGTTGTAGGGAGTATTATCTCCTCTGTCCCTCTATAGTCTGGTGCAGTGGGTGAGTTGTTGTACAGTTGTAGGGAGTATTATCTCCTCTGTCCCTCTATAGTCTGGTGCAGTGGGTGAGTTGTTGTACAGTTGTAGGGAGTATTATCTCCTCTGTCCCTCTATAGTCTGGTGCAGTGGGTGAGTTGTTGTACAGTTGTAGGGAGTATTATCTCCTCTGTCCCTCTATAGTCTGGTGCAGTGGGTGAGTTGTTGTACAGTTGTAGGGAGTATTATCTCCTCTGTCCCTCTATAGTCTGGTGCAGTAGGTGAGTTGTTGTACAGTTGTAGGGAGTATTATCTCCTCTGTCCCTCTATAGTCTGGTGCAGTGGGTGAGTTGTTGTACAGTTGTAGGGAGTATTATCTCCTCTGTCCCTCTATAGTCTGGTGCAGTGGGTGAGTTGTTGTACAGTTGTAGGGAGTATTATCTCCTCTGTCCCTCTATAGTCTGGTGCAGTGGGTGAGTTGTTGTACAGTTGTAGGGAGTATTATCTCCTCTGTCCCTCTATAGTCTGGTGCAGTAGGTGAGTTGTTGTACAGTTGTAGGGAGTATTATCTCCTCTGTCCCTCTATAGTCTGGTGCAGTGGGTGAGTTGTTGTACAGTTGTAGGGAGTATTATCTCCTCTGTCCCTCTATAGTCTGGTGCAGTGGGTGAGTTGTTGTGCAGTTGTAGGGAGTATTATCTCCTCTGTCTCTCTATAGTCTGGTGCAGTGGGTGAGTTGTTGTACAGTTGTAGGGAGTATTATCTCCTCTGTCTCTCTATAGTCTGGTGCAGTGGGTGAGTTGTTGTACAGTTGTAGGGAGTATTATCTCCTCTGTCCCTCTATAGTCTGGTGCAGTGGGTGAGTTGTTGTACAGTTGTAGGGAGTATTATCTCCTCTGTCCCTCTATAGTCTGGTGCAGTGGGTGAGTTGTTGTACAGTTGTAGGGAGTATTATCTCCTCTGTCCCTCTATAGTCTGGTGCAGGGGGTGAGTTGTTGTACAGTTGTAGGGAGTATTATCTCCTCTGTCCCTCTATAGTCTGGTGCAGTGGGTGAGTTGTTGTACAGTTGTAGGGAGTATTATCTCCTCTGTCCCTCTATAGTCTGGTGCAGGGGGTGAGTTGTTGTACAGTTGTAGGGAGTATTATCTCCTCTGTCCCTCTATAGTCTGGTGCAGTGGGTGAGTTGTTGTACAGTTGTAGGGAGTATTATCTCCTCTGTCCCTCTATAGTCTGGTGCAGTGGGTGAGTTGTTGTACAGTTGTAGGGAGTATTATCTCCTCTGTCCCTCTATAGTCTGGTGCAGGGGGTGAGTTGTTGTACAGTTGTAGGGAGCATTATCTCCTCTGTCCCTCTATAGTCTGGTGCAGTGGGTGAGCAGGAGTGTCCATGATGGAGAGCAGTTTGTCCAGTGTCCTCCTGTCCCTCACTGTGACAGATGTCTCCAGCTCACAGCCGATCACGTGTCCAGCTTTACGGATCAGTTTCTCAATCCGCCCTGTGTCCCTTTTACTGATGCTGCTGCCCAACAGTTTGCTCCTGACTTTCTTACCTGCAAATCAGTTATGTCCAGTTAAACAATTGACAATGTAAAAAAAAAAAAAAATCTTATTCTAATTTAAACTATAACAATTAAATTACATGTCTATACAAATGCAATTGAAGGCAGTAAAGACAATGTCTTTAATATGATAGAATAATAATGCAAAAGCCAGACACTTTTTGGTTGTATTGCCCAGCCCTTCCACACACTTGTTCTGTTTTAAACCAATATTTCTTTAGCCAAAGACGTTTAGTTTTGCAAGTTGAATAATGGCCAACATTTTGTATTGTTTTTTTTTGTTTTTTTTCCCTCTCATTTTCCTTTGTTTTAAAGGTGCATTGTGTAACTTTTCTGGTGGAGGGTCTGTCAAATGTTTTTCTCCATGGAGATGTTATTGTTTTGTCTGGAATGTTTCACAGTATGGCTCACAGTCAGTCTGTTTTTAGGTATTTTTGAGCAATAAAACCACCTGTAATTGAATAAATGTAAAGTAGAGCTGTTTAAAGTCATACCGTGGAACATTCCAGGCAGAGCAATGAAATAACCATAGAAACAACCAGGTGACGGACCCCCAGCCGAAGTTACACAGTGCACCTTTTTAAAGAATAAATATTAGGACGTTGCTTGTAAATTGTTATTCAATTATATTTGTTTAATGTGTTTTTAGTATGATCCAGGCCTGTAATAGCGAGGAGGAGGTCACCAAACTGTCTCAGGAAGGACAGAAGATGTTTGAACAAGTCGAGAAGTCTCCAAAGCCCATTGTAGCTGCAATCAATGGCTCCTGTTTAGGAGGAGGTCTTGAGGTAAACACAAGATTATAGTTTTGCTTTTTTAGCTGGGAATAATTGACAAAATTAATACCTCTAAAATCCCTATGAAGTAATTTGATAATTTGCTACAACGTGCTTGTAAATACCAATCTTCATAATGCTTAAAAGAGGTAAAAGGTTGGCTGTTTAACTGATTCCTCCAGCTAAATAAAAAAAAAATCTTTAGAGTTAAATGTTTTACACTGCTGTGTGAAGCACTTTGGAAACTGTCTTGTTTATAAAATGTGTTATACAAATAAAGTTGGATTGGATATTATTTTGTCCCCACACAAATCACCTTTTGGCCCATTGTCTGTCAGTCTCCACAGTTTTATCAAAAATCTTGTTTTTTACGTAGACGACTCCCTGAATTTTGGAAACGACAAATAAGCAATGTTGATAGGGGCCGTTTCTTCCATCTTCGTACCATAGATTTTAAACCAAATAGATTCCAGGAACACAACTGAATGATATTTTGTTTTTCTCTCAGTTTGCCATCGCGTGTCAGTACAGAATCGCCACAAAGAGCAAAAAGACAGTGCTAGGGACGCCTGAGGTGATGCTGGGGCTGTTACCTGGAGCTGGAGGCACTCAGAGGCTCCCCAAAATGGTGAGTGTGCATAAATCTGTATTAGTTAGTTAATAGTGAATGTCTAAATATTAGGGATGGGACAAGATCTCATGAGATTTTTTTCCACATTTTTTTATATTTGCCTTGGATTAAAAAGGTTAACTTCACTGAGCAACTCCTCTTGAGAAGCTGTAATACCAAAAAGCAGTGCAGTACAAATGCACCAAAACTGTCAAATTAAACAATAAACACATTTTGAAGCCAGAATTGTGAACTGAATGGCAAAATTTCTTTATTAAAACATTGTAAAATCTCATCTTGTAGAAATTGTGTCTACACAGTCACTACTATCAATGTTAAAACTTGTGTGTGTGTTTTTCAGGTTGGCCTCCCCAGTGCCTTTGACATGATGCTGACGGGCAGAAACATCAGAGCTGATAAAGCAAAGAAAATGGGACTCGTGGATCAACTCGTGGACCCTCTCGGTAAGACACAAACTGTACAGGTTCACTCTGATTCCTGCTTAATGTGATTTAGTGACGTTTGCGCATTTACTAAATTACTTTAACAGTGACTTGCATTTCAGAACACGTAGGTTTTATCCCTTTTTGGTTTTGGCCATTTACAGTAAATAAAGGCCTTTTAACTAGACTTTTCCTCGTGCGACTTTAAATTTTTTTGGAGTGCCTGGATTTTGTTGTGTCCAAAGTTTTGATCCTCGTTCCAAGTTTTGCCCTGTTCTCACTGATTGAAAAACCTGCAGCAAACAAGTTTTATTCCTGTTCAGATTACAGAGGTGGGTTAATTAGATGTTCTATTTATTTTCAATCCTATAATTCATTCAATTTGATATAAACCTTTGTCAGTATTAATCCATTTTTACATTGACCAATTACAGACTTTTGTTGTGTGTTTTTGGAAACGATCAAATGTTTGAGTGATGCTATATTATTTTAAAGAGGATAAAGAATAACTTGTATAGTCTCATTTTTTTAATCCAAATTTGGAAGTATTACAATATTGGAATTTGGATCAATTTTGTCTCCATGGAGATGAGCAGGTGACCTCACCAGTCCAAATTACAGGTCAGATCTGTGGAAAAGTGAACAATGTTTCTGTAGTAGTTGTGAGAGGAAGAGAAAGGAAAAAAAAAACAACTGAGTAAATGCATGATATATTTGTTTAATGCCATACTGTGGAACATCCCAGGCAAAGCAATAAGATTACCATGGAAACATGCAGATGGCAGAGATGTCAGAAAAGTTACACAGTGTACCTTTTAAATGATCATGCATAAAAGCTCTCAGCTGTACTAAACTCTCCAGTGTAAATGTAATAAAACAAAGTGGATTTGTTTAATTGTAGGACCTGGTCTGAAGAGTCCAGAGGAACGCACTATTGAATATCTGGAAGAAATCGCTGTAGAATGTGCCCGAGGAATCGCCAACAAGAAAATCTCCCTCCGCAAAGAAAAAGGCATCATGCAGAGTAAGATTAAGAGACTCAACCTTTTGTTTTCACTTAATGCATAAAAAAAACTTTTCTTTGTTTGTTTGCAGAAATCCAAGACTACATCATGAGTTTTGAATTTGTGAGAAATCAGATCTACAGAACAGTTCATGGTAAAGTGATGAAGCAAAGCAAAGGCCTGTACCCCGCTCCACTCAAAATCATTGAAGTGAGTAAGCCCGTTACGACCCAGCGCAACTAGATTAGGGGAAGTAACAAAAAACAGGACGGAAAATGGCATAAATAAAGTGATAATTTAATGAACAGAAATGTAAAACGTAAATTTGACAAAGGGAATCTAAAATATATACACAAAATAACCTAAACTAAGAAACAAATCAATAAATTATCAAGTGACAACTACAAAGACAAAAACAGAACTAAACTAAACTAGTGTCTCACACACAAAGTTAGATTAACACCACTAATGAAACACAGACACAATATGGCAGACTGGCCACAAAGGCCAATAGCCCTGGACAGATGTGGCTGATCTTCTTAAATAGGGGGAGGTGGCTGTAGGTGTGGCCTGGTGAGAGCTCGATGCACCAATCAGGGGCCAGTAAGGAGCAGCCAATCCACAGCGAGGGCTCGCACAGCCAGGATTGCATAGGGAAGGGAGACAGGACACACACACAGACACACACACACGGACACGGACACACGCACGCACGCACGCACGCACGCACACACACACACACACACACACAAAATTCTGGAGCTGAAGACCTGGGGCCGTAAAAAAGACCACTTTTGCTAAATGTCTTTTTGTTTGCACTACGTATCTAAAAATATTTATGGTAAACTCTTCAGAAGAAAATTATCCCAGTGTTTAGGTTTTAATTTTTGATAGAGGCTATTTCCCTCGTCACTCGTGGAATTTAATTTGTTAGGGGAAAAAAGACAAATAACCTTTTTAAAGATTTCAAAACTTTCCAGAAACAATTGCCATTTTCAAAGATCAACTTATATTAAATTGCTGGCCATGAGATATAGGGATGGAAGGTGCATTGTGCAACTTTTCTAGTGGAGGGTCCATCAGCTGCTTGTCTCCATGGAGATGTTATTGCTTCGTCTAGAAAGGTTTCATCTCTACTGTGGAACAATGTACGACAAGGGAGACAACTATAGGCTACATTACAGGTCAGATCTGTTGAGAGGCGCCCTTATTCACAGAGAGAATTATTGTATTTTTACACCTATAATGAATAAATGCTAGATAGATGTGTTTAATTTCATACTGTGGAACTTTCCAGGCAAAGCAATAACATCTCCATGGAGACAAGCAGGTGACGGACCCTCCACCAGAAATGTGCAGTGCACACGATTTGATAGATCTTATTAGTTTATTAGTGTGTTGGAAATCTCATTATTGTAGGAACCAATAATGAGATTTTTATTTTATTTTTTGTTTTTATTAAATTCAAGTAAATTTGTTTTCTTGTGTTTTTTTTTAGTGCATAAAGACTGGAGTGGAACAAGGCCCTGTAGCCGGTTACTTGGCAGAGTCTCAGGTATATTTTGTTTTGATTTCAAGAGATTTAGTAACAAAAAAACCCTTAAATTTAACTTGAATTTTTGAATATTTAAATGTTCTTTGCTCAGAATTTTGGAAAGCTGGCTCGCACCTCTGAATCAGCCGCTCTGATTGGTCTGTACCATGGTCAAGTCGCCTGTAAAAAGAACCGCTTTGGGACTCCACAGAAAGAAGTCAAGTACGTGTGACTGAAATCAGTGTTTTTATTGAGGCTATGGCGTTATTGCTTTGGCTGGAATGTTTCACAGTATGGCATTAAACCATTCTATTTTCATGGAGACCAAAAAAGATCAAGTTACAGGTCAGATCTGTGGAGAGGCGACCCCGCTCACAGTCAGAATGCCTGTTTTTCTAGGTATTGTTGAGCTATAAAACCACCTATAATTCAATAAAAGTAGAGCTGTTTAATGTCGTACAGTGGAACTTTCTAGGCAGAGCAATGACATTTCCATAGAAACAAGAACGTGACGGACCCACTACTGAAAATTTATTTTATTTATCACTATTCAACTCAAATAATTTCACTTATTGCGTTATTGTGGATCATAATAAGGTTGTTTACAGATTTAAATCCACTTCTATATGTTTATGACAATAATACAAGCATTAAGTGTAATTTGTTTTACCATTTTTATTTTTTTTTTTTCATAAGGGCTGCAATTTCACATTTCTAAACATCAGTAATTATTTTTAGTAAATGTTCTACCTAGAAATCTTCAGTCACCATATTTCAAGCTTTATTTGGTTCATAATGTATTTAAAGGTCTGAATATACAATAGAAGTAGTTGCAGTCTTTTGGTCAGCTTGATTTTAGACTTTCAGGACAAAAGTGGGAGATAGAAGTGTATTAAATGTACCCTTGTTTCTCCTCCAGGACCCTTGCCATCCTGGGTGCTGGCCTGATGGGGGCGGGCATCGCTCAGGTGACTGTGGACAAAGGGGTGCACACCATTTTAAAGGACACGGCTGAGGCTGGACTGGCACGAGGGCAGCAGCAGGTCTACAAAGGGTAAAACTGTCAGGATACTGAGTAGGGTTGCACGATACTGGAAAAATTTGGGATATGGTGATAAGAGCTAATATAATTTTGACTTATAATTTCAGTCATAATAACACAAATAACATACTATAAATTACTAGTGTAAATGAACTGTCAGAATAAAAACAAAAATGGGATTAAGGCTCATTTTGGACTTGACAAGGAAAATCATTAGTACAATTTTTTTTATTATTATTATTTTTTTTTATAAACAATGCATGTTTGTCAGACGAATGTTGGTATTAATGTAGTATATTGAGTATGTTGTGATATTGATTAGGAGGATACAGGGGTACAGGAGGTATAGAATGTGAGGCAGGTCTGGGGCTATTATACACATACTATAGGACAGATCTGACGTTCTGTAGCCAAATGTTGAAATTATGATCTCTCATGGTACAGGCCTAAACAACAGGTGAGATATTGCTATAAAATTCTAAAAAAAAAAACTATAATATTGTAACTATTTTATGCCACTCGTAAACATACAAAACTTACTCGTATGCTAATTTCCATCCATTGTCTCACATTTGTTATCACACTTGCATGCATACAAAAGCATACATGAACACTGGAGCCAAGAGTGGATGAAGTGTCGTGCCCAAGAGCACCACAACAGGATGCGTTTGACCTGGCAGCCCCCTATTACAAAAAGTTGGGTTAATATGACTGACTGAGATTTAGGAGCAGGACCACGCCTCAACCTCCCCCTGATCCGCTCCAGCCAACCACAGCTCAACCACGCCTTCATTTACCCAGAAGCCCTATTTATACAGCCTATCCCGACCACACCGTCTGTCTCCGCTCTCTCCACCCCCTCCATCCATCCCTCTCCCCGTCTCTCCCCGTGTCTCTCGTTCATCCTTCAGCCTGAACACATCATCTACAAAGGGGGGTGCAAGAAGGTGTCATAGTATAAAAGATGAAATGATTTGCTGTTATAAAATAGTGACACATATTTGCTTCTGCTCCTTTTTCCTTCAGACTAAACGACAAAACAAAGAAGAGAAGCATCACGTCTTTTGAGCGAGACTCGATCCTGTCGAACCTGACGGGGCAGCTGGACTACAGCGGCTTTGAGAAGGCTGACATGGTGATTGAGGCTGTGTTTGAGGACATCAAAATCAAACATGCTGTGCTCAAAGAAGTGGAGGCGGTGAGTAGTACTGTGGTTAGCCTTTATGGAAAATCCACTCCATGGCTTAGATAGATATTGCTAATAATGAGCACAACTGTAATGGGAAGAAAATGGTAAAATATAGTCTTAGACCAAAAGAAAAGCATCAATAAGTGCTTTATGAATACAAACAGATGTACTGCAATACGTATTGTGCCTTTTACTGTAATTAGCTTTTAATATCTGGTTCCTGAACGCAAGTGTTGCTTTAACTCAAATGTCTGTGTATACTAAGAAAGGGGTAAAATGGTTTATTTCCACAACTGAAAACCAAAATATTATAATTTTCTATTCTTGGATGTCATTGCTCCATTTTACTGCCTTTTCGAAATCAATATAACTCACTGTATTGAATCTGTCCACAGGTGGTGTCTCCTCACTGTATTTTTGCCAGTAACACATCAGCTCTGCCCATCAAAGACATCGCAGCTGCCAGCAAGAGGCCAGAAAAGGTTCACCCTCTCTCCTTTTTAACATTAATGACCCTTTAAAATAAACCAAGAGCTCTTTAATATAAACTGTGTACATAATGTTGTTTCTTAAAGGGCCCATACTTATCTGGTTTGATGTAGTTTCCTCATCACAAACAGATCTGGAGTTGTGTTTGGTTTCATCTGCCACGTTTACATGAGAGCTTTAAAGGTTATATAGAGGATTTTCCAAGGAACGAGAAATCCAGCGACTGTTTGTCCTTGAAACCTGTGAAACCACCCCCCTCCCCCACAGCTCCCTAAGTAGAAACGCCTCCTCCCGTTCAGAATCGCTGTTGCTGCTGTAACTATACTGTACGTTTTCAAATGATAAGCAGAAGTTTCCTGTCCAGAAGTAATTTAGCGACCAACCCGTCAGTCTTTAGACCCTTCATCTACTTCAGTGCACGCCATCGCTGGAAGGAATCTTCGAGAATCACCTTAGTTTGGCTTCGCTCCTTATCCCCTTGTCCTCTTCTTTCAGCGACCTCAAAAACGTATTTTCTTTTGCGGCTAACTGGTAGTGGATTCTTGTCTGCCATCACAACAAACTTTGTGCAAACTGCGAGGAAACTACAGTTTGAAAAAGCCGCTAAGAACCGCTGTATTGGTTGAGTAAACAGCGTCTTGTGTCTGTGGAATGCGTGAGACGTGTACATAAACCACGTAATCCCAGCGCGCCAGCAAGTCACTTATGCTAGAAGCGTAGGGAGATGATGGATTTTCATTCTTTTTTTTTTTGGTCATCATAATTACAAGGCTACTGCATCTCTATAATGCTATCATTGACAATTTGAAACAAAAAAAAAATACAGCCATACAGCCTTTAATTCCAAGTTAATTTCGAATAAAAATTAATTCTGCTTTAAAAAGACCATGTAAACACTTAATTCCTACTGAAAATGATTATTCGGAATTTAATTAATTAATTAATTAAATGGGTGGTTTATTCCGATTTTAAAGACTAATTTATTCCTCGATCATGTAAACGTTTATTCTGCTTAAAAATAATTCCGGTCGTTCGACGCACGCTCGTTGGGTTGCCCTTCTGACACGATGACGCACTGCAAGATGGCGACCCGGAGCAAATGTTGGTCTTGAACCGAAATAATATAATTTCAGCCCTGGAATTGCCAATCTCTACTGAACTAAAGGTAAAAGGAGCTATTCACTTGAAAACTACTGCTTCATGACATCACGAGGTGGAACAGAACATTTTGAGCTTTGGACATGTAGACAGACTAATAATAAAGAGTTACTCAAACATGTGAATGAAACAAAACACAACTCCAGGTCTGTTTTTGAGGAGGAAACAACATTGTAACATGACTTGAATCTCACAAGAGTCAGTTTTGTGTAATATAGGACCTTTTAATATTAATTTAGCCCTATAATATAAACCGTATTCATAATGTTTTTTTATAATTCCTTCACAGGTGATTGGGATGCATTACTTCTCTCCGGTGGATAAGATGCAGCTGTTGGAGATCATCACGACGCCGCAGACGTCCAAAGACACAACGGCGTCAGCTGTGGCTGTGGGGCTCAAACAGGGGAAAGTAATCATCGTAGTCGGGGTAAGATCACTTATTTTGGGCGCATATTTTGTCTGGACCATGGTACAGGTTTGCCATGCAGTTTTTTGTGAATATGGTCTGAATATGGTTAGCCTTTGTTTTTCACTGAACCATATCGAATCGTATCGTGGTACATACAGTATCGACAAATTCTTAATGACACCCAGCCCTAGTCTCCACAGATCTGTCATGTTGGGGATGGTGGCGTCACTTCCTAGTCTCCATAGAGATGAGCTTAAACCCAGACTGGAATATTTTTGGCAATCGAGTTAATTCAATTTGATCACCAGTACTTCATTAATTGATCATCGGTGAACTGCGTGTGTTCTTAATCGATTTGGGAAAAAAAGCACACGTCTCTAGTATACAGTAGAAGTGAAATAGATTTTTGTAAATAGTTTCATTTTTTGCTTTTCTTGATTTGATTATTTCTGAGTTGTATTAGTTTCATATCACTTGTGTATATTTTAGGATGGACCAGGCTTCTACACCACAAGATGTTTGGCCCCCATTTTGGCTGAAGCGATCAGAGTCCTTCAGGTGAGTCGGACTGTATTCCAACACACAAATCTTTCCTATTTTTTAACATGTGGTAATGGTATTTGGTTCCATTTTTACATATATAGTTGGTTTCACAACTCTAAAGGCCAGTGTTTTCAGTTTTGTTTTTTTTTATTGGAAATTAGGCATAATTGATTACTTATTTCTATGAAGTGATTGTAAATAAAAATAATAAAATGTGTAGTACTGTAATATTAATTGTCTGATTTATTTTGGCCTTTCAGGAAGGATCAAACCCTAAGAAGCTGGACAGCTTGACCACGAGTTTTGGTTTCCCCGTTGGCGCGGCAACACTCATCGACGAAGTGGGGATCGACGTGGCGGCTCACGTGGCGGAGGACCTCGGGAAAGCGTTCGGCGCGAGGTTTGGAGGAGGCAATGTGGAAGTGCTGCAGACCATGGTGGACCTGGGATACAAAGGTAAAGATGGTACAGTGATGTGAGGGGATTTTCGATTTTCAGATTAGTAATTACTAGAGTTGTTGAAGAAAATGGATACGCTCCCAGATAGACCTTATAACGATTCTCAATTCTCGATACTGCTATAAATATCATATATACGATATATGATATTTATAGCAGTATTTTGTGGAGGCTTACGGAATTGTTAATATACTACTTTTCTATCATAATCCAAATAATTGCTTAATAAGTTATTTCATCATGTAGAAACAGAGCAAGAAACAGAGCAAAGGATCATGGTTAGGGGTGGGACCAGATACAGTTTCTACAAGACGAGACATGAGATTGGATCTATGAGAATGAGACAAGATGAGATTTTGACATTATTTAGGCTATAATAAACAGTGTAATTCAGGTCGCAGTTTTAGCCTCACCATTTTTATATATTGTATTTAATATTTCTGTTGTCTTTGTAACTTTTGGGACGACACATTCTCAAAATGTAACTTGCCAGTACGCTATATTTTTCAGTCCTACTGTAAAAACATGAGGAAAAAAATCATCATTTTCCTTGTGGCAATTTTGTCTCGTGAGATCTTGTGGCACAAGATCTTGTCCCATCCCTAATCATGGTCTACGTAGTTCTGTTTTTGTACCATAACAGTGAATTTAAGCAAAGAAACTTGTAATTCACGGTATTATTGTGAGACTTTTGACGATACGAGATCATGATATTTCAATTCTTGTTACATTCCAATGAACTAATAAAAAAATACAGTTTCAAGGAGCCTACCTTCTTTCAGATTCTTGTCTGATACATGAATTTTTAATGAAAAATGGCTTCAGATTTGAGTTTAGAATTGTTTAGGATTGAGAGTCATTTTAGAATCGCGATTCACACCCCTGGTAATTACAACTATACACTACAAAAACATATCTTTATTTTTCACTAACAAACCACACGCCTTCTAAAATCACTAAAGGTGTTAAAGGTACTGTGTAACTTTTCTCATGGGGCTCCCTGCTTGTCTTGATATTGCTTTGCTTGGAATGTTCCACAATATGGCATTAAACCTGTCTATTTTTAATGCATTCACTTCTAGATTTTATTGTTCAAAAAAGGCATTGAAAACATGCATTTTTGCTCTGTGCGTACTCGCCTTTCCACAAATCTGATCTGTAACTTGGCCTGGTGGTATCTCATGCTTGATTCCATGGAGATAAGAGTTTAGTGCCATACTGTGGAACATTCTCCTTGGTGACGAGCAGCAGTAGTGCACCTTTACATGTCTAATCATCTGGTCTAAAAATATATAGATAAAACCACTCAAAGCTTTTAATACATTTAAATTTCCACTGTAATATTATGTACTATAAAGTAGTTTTGCATTTGTATGCTTTAAAACTACATTCTGATTTTTGTCTTCTAGGTCGCAAATCTGGAAAAGGTTGCTACGTTTATCAACCAGGGCTTAAAGTGAAAGAAATCAACACAGGAATTGACGAGATTCTAGAGAAATACAAACTGAAGCCAAACCCTGCTGTGTAAGTCGTATTGTTATTTTAAAACATTTTTATCACTAGTAAATATTTTAATAAAATGCCTCCCCTCTCAGTTCGTCGGATTCAGATATCCAGTACCGCCTCATCTCTCGGTTTGTGAACGAGGCACTGCTGTGTCTACAGGAGGGGATCCTCAACAGTCCACTAGAGGGCGACGTGGGCGCTGTGTTTGGACTGGGCTTCCCTCCCTGTCTCGGAGGTAATTCTATACAAAGATAAATGCGTTTACAAATGTGTTACATCAAGCCTGTATTGTGATGTACTATATTTTGTCATAGATGTCAAAGATTTTGTAAATCTGTACATTTCACTGACAGAAAAAAAGCATTTATTTATTTTTAAAAATATTTTTATTGCAAAAAAATGACCTTGAAAAAATGTGTTCTTACTTGAGCTGGTGGGTTATCTCCACAGATACGACCTGTAACGTGGCCATTTGCTGGCCTTTTGATGTCACCTGTTTTGTCGTCTTGAGAAAAATGTATTACCAAACTGTGGAACATTCCAAGAAAATTCATACTTTCTCCATAGAGACAAACGGGTCGAGTCTGTCACCAAAAAAGTTACATAGTGCAGCTTTACAAAAACCCTTACTGGGAAACAAATGTGCATTTGTCCAAAATTAAAATATACCTTTTATAAAGCAGAAACAAAGATTTAATTCATAAAAGTTTATTAAGAATGATTCAGGATTAATAACTTTTTAAATTATGGGGTTTGGGGTTTGAGGTAGTGTAGATATTCTTAAGTAAAGTGTTACTGAGCACTTAAATCAAAAACCTAACCCTGCTGATTTCTAACCTCTTGTATTGTGTCCCTCAGGTCCTTTCCGTTACGTGGACAGTTTCGGCGCAGACAAACTCGTGGCAAAGATGCGTCAGTTTGAGGCTGTTTATGGAAGCCCGTTTACGCCGTGCCAGCTCCTCCTCGACCACGCCAACGATTCCAGCAAGAAGTTCTACAAGTGAAAAACTAACTTCAAAATCTGTAGCACTTCACAATAACTCCAGTCTGCCACTAAAATGTGCCTAATGTTTATATGAAAAAGTGGAGACGAAATTGTCAATGTGGCGGCTAAAGGAGCTGCTGTTTTGTACCTTTATGATAATTGATTAAGTTAAATGGGGGAAAGCTAACGGCCATTGAATGCGGTTGTAAAGAAAATGAAACTCGAAGCTTGTGTCTTTTTAACTCACAAGAATGTCTGTCCAAGTGTCTTTATTTTGTACATTAGGGCTCGGTCCATGTAAATGTCTAAGAATAAAATTTTGTTATAGAATCTATTTTTTAATCTTGTTTTTCTGTGTAAATATGGCCATCCAAGCCCAGATTTAGATATTACAGGTCAGTTATGTTTTAAAGCAAATTTTGAATTGTATTTTTTTGTGTTTATCAAACCTAAATAACTTAATGTCTCAAGAAGTTACAGTAAAAATCTACATCCTAACTAATATAAACAGACAAAAGATGATTTCCTCCAGATAAATGCAACCAACATAATACTAAAATTACAAATATTTTTATCTTAACTGGTATTTTGACCTTTGTTCATATGATTCAACCACTGAAAATTCAATGTAATTTGGAGATGTTATTGCCATGTCTGGAATGTTCCACAGTATGGCATTAAACGTATGTATTTTGTATTTATTAAATTACTGCTCTAAAATACCTCGGAATAACATGCAGTTACTTGAGCGGGGCAGTCTTTTCACAGTTCTGACCTGGAAGTGGCCTGGAGGTTTGTCTCCATGGAGATGTGTACTGTGGAACATTCCAGACAAAGTACCCATACAGACCCTCCCACAAACATACTGCATGGCGTTTCTTTAAAAATCATTATTAAAATATATATATTGGTTGATGTAACATTTTTTTCATATTCAGATTTGTGTACTTAAGTGTCATTAATTGTTAGCTCTACTTATCTTTTTTATTTATTTATTTATCTTTTATACAGCGTGACCTTTCCGTTACTGCGTATGAGCTCACGCTTGACGTAACCCTCATCGATACGCCGTAAAAGCATCCACTCCTGCTGACGTCATCGATCATAACAGGACGGGCGCGTGGGGCCGTGGGAAGCGCGAGCTCGCACCCTATTCGCTGCTGGGGGGTCACATGCGTCGCCTCCATTGTCTGCATCAGGGCGTGTTCCGCTCAGTCTGCACAGCGGCGCGTGCGTGGGCTGTGGTCCTCTCCTCAGCATCCCTTCAGCATCTGGTGTCACATTTTTATGCCAAAGATGCTCAAAATGGAAGAAAAACTGCTTAAAACGCGTTGGATGTATTGACAAGACGTGCGTTTTGGGTAACTCTTCGTGCGCCATGATTGCTGCACCTGTTTGGAGAAATTACGCACGGTTCTATGGACAGCGCCCTGCGTGTTTTGCGTAATACAATGGACAAAAACTGTGCAATATAAGATTGCAAACATGTCTAAAGGTAAGAATAGCGAGGCGGTGCGCGTGGTGGTCAGGTGCCGTCCTTTTAGCAAGAAAGAGGAGCTAGCTCCGTGCGAAAACATCTTGGACATCGATGATAAATTGGGGCAAATTACAATTAGGAACCCGAAAGCGCCCCCAGATGAGCCGCTTAAGGTTTTCACGTTTGACGCCGTTTACGGGTGGACTTCTACCCAAAGAGACGTGTACGACGACGCCGTGAGACCGTTGGTTGAGTCGGTTCTTCACGGTTTTAATGGCACTATTTTTGCATACGGGCAAACTGGCACAGGTAAGACCCACACGATGCAAGGTGTATCCAGCGACACGGAGAAGCGAGGAGTCATCCCCAATTCGTTCCAACACATTTTTACGCAAATTTCCAGGACGCAAAATCAAAAATACTTGGTGAGATCGTCCTATTTGGAGATATACCAAGAGGAGATAAGAGATTTGTTATGTAAAGACAATAATAAAAAACTGGAGCTGAAGGAAAGTCCGGATTTCGGCGTCTACGTCAAAGACTTGTCATCAGTTGTGACTAAAAACGCGCAAGAAATTGAACATGTCATGAAACTAGGGAACCAGTCCAGATCTGTAGGCTTTACTAATATGAATGAAAGAAGCTCTAGATCTCATGCCATTTTTGTCATCACGGTTGAATGCAGCGAACTGGGACCAGATGGGGAAGACCACATCCGAGTTGGCAAGCTGAACATGGTGGATTTGGCTGGTAGCGAGCGCCAAAGCAAAACGGGAGCGAAAGGAAAACGATTAAAAGAGGCAGCCAAAATTAACTTATCCTTATCTGCTTTGGGTAACGTAATCTCTGCGTTGGTGGATGGCAAAAGCACGCACGTACCGTATAGAGATTCTAAACTAACCCGACTTCTCCAAAATTCACTGGGAGGTAACGCGAAAACTGTCATGATCGCAACTGTGGGGCCTTCTCACCGCAATCACGCTGAAACTTTGGCGACTCTACGTTACGCAAGCCGTGCCAAAAACATCAAGAATAAACCCAGGATAAATGAAGACCCGAAAGATGCGTTACTGCGGGAGTTCCAGGCGGAGATAGCGCGGTTAAAGGCGCAGTTGGAGGAGAGAGGGATGCTGGCCAAAGAGCGCAGGTTGAGGAGGTACAGTAAGCGGCTGAGTAAGTGTCTGTCCGGGGTGGATGAGGAGGTGTGGAGGGTGCTGGCGGAGGAGGCGGAGGAGAGGAGCAGAGGAGACGGGAAAGCGGCGGTGCAGGGCGGGAACGAGAAGCTCAAACATCTGAACGAGAACCGGAAGAGCTTGGAGGACATGCAGTGGGACCAGGACGCACTGGAGAAGATCATAGAGAAGTATAAGGTAATTTGGGAAAAAAAACAACAAAAAACTTATTAAAGATCCTATATTACGCGAAATGGACTCCTGTGAGCTTTAAGCCATGTTACAAAGTTAAAACAGACCTGGAGTTGTTTTGTTTCATTCACATGTTTGAGTAATTCTTTATTATTAGTCTGTCTACATCTCCAAAGCTCAAAAGTAGTAGTTTTCAAGTTAACTGCTCCTGTATCTTTAGTTCATTAGAAATTGGCAATTCCACGGCTGAAATTATCCAAATGATTCTAGTGAAGGTGTGTGGAGTTTAAAAACACAGTGGAGCACTTCCTGTATTGCCACATGACATCACAAGGTGGAACAGAGTGTTTTCAGTTTGAGAGAAGAACTCAGCCTAAATCTGCAGGTTTGTGTGTTAAACATGTGTGAATGAAACAAAACACAACTCTGAGTGTGTTTGTGATGAGGAAACAACATTATGAGAAAGATCCGAACACTCCAGGCCTTTTAAAAACACTGGAATGAATTCACATTAACTTCGCCTATACTTTGTTTTTGTTAAATAGACGTTTGTCTGTCTGAATGACCCCTTTTTTGTCCCAACCATAAAGTTTTTAACATCTCTAAAAAATTGCTTTTTATTGCTATAGTTTATTGCTGTCAATAAACTATTCCAATGCACAAAGATGCTTCCACGCTGCAGATCAGATTTTTATTATTCTAATATTACCCCGTGTAGTTTAGCTTTATGAGAACCATCTGACACTAACAACAGAGACACTGGTGGGACAAAGGAAATTAGCATAAATTATTAAGTGTGTGTGTGTGTGTGCGTGTGTGGGTGAAGGCGATGGAGAGCAAACTGCTGATTGGAGGAAAGACCATCATCGATCACACCAACGAGCAGCAGAAGGTCCTGGAGCAGAGGAGGCAGCAGATCGCAGAACAGGTACAGGAAATGGATTCAAGGAAAAGAAAGAACAAAAACTAAAATAAAAAATATGTAAACTGTCCAAAAGAACAACCAATATGACTTTAAACAATAGTACTTAGATTCATTAGACGTTTAGTAGATTTAGTTGTTGTTATTATTAATTATTTATGTATATTCTGTGGATTTTATTCAACAATGTAAAAAGTTTAGGTTTCAGTGAGATATTTACAACAACTGAAGTTAAAGGAACTGTATGTAGAATGTGCTCTTACAATCACATCTGACCCTGTGTCCCCAGAGCCTTCATCTGCAGACAGAGACACGTCCTGCATTTGTCTCATTCTCAGTTTATGGACAGGCTCATGTGAAGCTCAGAATTGGTTGTGTTCATGAAATTTAAAAATCAAAATCTTACAGTTCCTTTAAATGTTAGAATCATTTAAATGCTCTTCTGTTGTTTTTTAAACTGTGCTCTAAAATAGTTCTGCTAAGATAAATTGACTTTTTTAACTTGTCTGTACAGTCCCCTCCAAAAGTATTGGAACAGCAAGACAAATTTGGGTTGAAGATCAAAAGAAGAGTATGAGACAAGTGGTCAGAATGTCAGCTTTAATTTCCTGGTATTTACATTTAGATGTGTTAAACAACTTAGGATATATCAACATTTTTAGGTGAGCAAAAGTAAAGGAACAAAAAATCTTAAAGTAAATAAAATGTAATATTTGGTGGCAAAACCCTTGCTTGCAATAACTGCCTCAAGCCTGCGACCCATCGACATCACCAAACTGTTGCTATTGTGATGCTATTCCAGGCTTTTACCGCAGCTTCCTTCAGTTCTTGTTTGTTTTGGGGGTTTCTCCCTTCAGTCTCCTCTTCAGGAGGTGAAATGCAGGTTCTGTCAGGTTGAGGTCAGGTGACTGACTTGACCAGTCTAAAACTTTCCACTTTTTTCCCCTGATGAAGTCCTTTGTTTTTTGGCAGTGTGCTTAGGGTCATTGTCCTGCTGCATGATAAAATTCCTCCCAATTAGTTTAGATGCATTTCTCCGTACATTGGCAGCCAAAATATTTCTGTACACTTCTGAATTCATTCTGCTGCTACCATCATCAGTTACATCGTCAATAAAAATGAATGAGCCTGTTCCAGTAGTGGCCATGCACACCTAAGCCATGACATTACCTCCACCATGCTTCACAGATGAGCTTGTGCTTCGGATCATCAGCAGTTCCTTTCTTCCTCCACACTCTGGCCTTTCCATCACTTTGGTAGAGCTTCATCTTGGTCTCATCAGTCCATAGGATTGTGTTCCAGAACTTGTGTGTCTCATCTCTGTACTTCTTTGCAAATTCCAATGAGGCCTTCCGATTCTTACTGCTGATGAGTGGTTTGCATCTTGTGGTATGGCTCTATACTTCTGCTCTCGAAGTCTTCTTCGAACAGTGGATTGTGATACCTCCACCCCTGCACTGTGGAGGTCATTGGTGATTTGACTTATTGTTGTTTTGGGTTTTTTCTAAACAGCTCACACAGTATTTCTGTCAACAGCTACTGTTATTTTCCTTGGCCGACCTGTTCGACATCTGTTACTCAGAACACCAGTAGTTTCTTTCATTTGCAGAACATTCCAAATTGTTGTGTTTGCTATGTCCAATGTTTGTCCAGTGGCTCTGATTGATTTTCCTTCTTTTCTCAGTTTCAAAATGGCTTGCTTTTCTCCCATAGACAGCTCTCTGGTCTTCATTTTGGTTTATGCTCTTTGCCTCTCTCCCAGAACTTGAAAAATGGGTGGGTTTAACCAAAGGTTGGTATGTCCTGAGTTGTTTAACACATTTAGATGTAAATAGCAGGGAATAAAAGATGACATTCTTGTCTTGTCTCATACTCATCTTTTGATCTTGAACCCAAAGGTCTTCAGTGAACAACAAAAACAAGAGACTTTGCCTTGCTGTTCCAATACTTTTGGAGGGGACTGTACTGGGATCAGAGGGTCAGTAATGAGAGCAGCAGATGCAGGACCTTACGCTTGTGTTTGATTAGAGAAATTAATCTTTAAAGAAACAAACAAAGCATTGGTGCAGACACTTACCTATTAATCAAAGGTCTGTGGTTTGACTGTCTGACTGTGAATGATGTAAAGCTCTTCATGAGGCTTGGAAAACACTGTGTTAAAGGGCCTGTATCTGATTTTAATGTATTATTATCAAAATCAATGCTCTTTATATCATGCATTGTTTGGTAAAAGCTTCTTAATATAATCTCTACATCTTCCAAACTTCTTAACATAATTTACGTATTTTTCATAGTATTTTCTCAGGTATTAACTGACACAGAAGTTACAGACAGGTTCACCTCTTTTTTCCAATCAGGCACATTGTTACTGAGAATTATGGGAAATAACTGCCGGACACTACCCCACTTCATTCTCTGTCATGGTGCAATGTCACAGCAGCAGAAAGGACCAAGGCAAGGGACAACCAGGGACGTCAAAATCACCAAACAACACATACGATACACAGGGCGACATACAAAAAACAATTACACAAGAGGAAAAAATGCAAATACACTTAAACAAAAGTAAAATAAAATGCAGGGCAAAATAATACTGTTAAATTATCGATATTTCCTGTAGATATTGTATGTTTTAATAGCTTTTTTGTTTTTAGTATTTTTTATTGTATGGAAATTTTGGTGTACTTCAGTTCAAACTAAAACGTAAACTTAAAGTAAACCGTTATATCTCCTGTATGTGATTCTAAACCCCACATGTATCTCCTGTGTGTTTGTGTGTTTGTGTGTTTGTGTGTGTGTGTGTGTGTGTGTGTGTTCAGATCCGCAGAGAGAGAGTGATCCAGCAGCAGATGATTCTCCAGGACGAGGAGACTCTGGAGATGAAGGAGACGTTCTCCACTCTGCAGCAGGAGGTGGAACTCAAGACACGGAAACTACGAAGGGTACGACTGGCATCTATACGGGCATCTACACGGGCATCTACACGGGCATCTACACGGGCATCTATACGGGCATCTATACGGGCATCTACACGGGCATATGACTGACTACCACCTATTACTATGACTATGATTAAAGACAAAGTGTTTCTTAAAATTTCATGTTTGTTAACTCCACCAGTGATTCTGTCAGGGGAGTTGGAGGTTTTCAGATTCCAGAATGTGTCTTAATCTCAGGTGAGGAGAAAGAGCCAGTTTTCTCTGTTGATACAGTTGTGTTTTACGAGCCTGAGCAGCCGGTCTCTTCTACATTCTGTTCAAATCCAGAAGTGTCTGAAACTAGACTAAAGAGCGTGAAAATCCTCTGTCCAGATTTAAGGTGATCCAACCGCGGCTGCTCATTTGTAGCACGTCTCTCAAATATAGAAGACATTTCCTCTTGAAATTTCTCATAACATTCAGGACAAAATATATCACTTTTTTTTTTTACCTGAAATAAGTCATAGTTTGGTGCTTTGATTGTTGATTCTGTAAAAATCTGAGCTGTTTCTCAGTCTTTTATCAGGACACAGCTCCAGATCCACTCGTCTTTGTACAGTTTTATCAGAGTGTGTGGTTCTGGCTGGACCGAACCACAAAATATTCAAAAGGCAAATTTATGAATGTTGAATCTGATCTTTTCTGTTAGTGACTAAACCCTGGAACCTGCTAAACAACATAATAATTTAGCTGCCCCCAAATGTAGTAAAAATGAGTGACCTATAGAATTTAGTGACGTCATCTGAAACCAGCAGAAGTAAAGAACGGGTCAAATGCAGAGGACACTATAATAACCCCACTGCTCTTGTGTTTTAGCTGTTTGCTCGGGTGCAGGCGGTGAAGGTGGAGATGAAAGACATTGTGGATGAACATGTGACAAACCGACAGGAGCTGGAGCAGACGCAGCTGGAGCTCACCCGAGAACTCAAGTACAAGTCAGTGCCACTGTGTTTTTATAGTCAAAAATATTAATAAAAGAGAATTCTAACAAACTTGTCAAAGCTTGTGGTCCAATGTTGAATCAGTTGCTAAGGGTTAGGACTGATGCATGTGCTCTGATCAACTGGCCCCAGGTATTTTCATCTGACTTTAAAGATCCACTGTGTAACTTCTCTGGTGTGTGTGTTTCTGTGTGAGGGTCAGATGTTTTTATTTCGCATGGATAATTTCACACTATGACATCTTTATTTTTTCAATTACAGCAGTTATCTTATTTAAAAAAAAAAATCTATGGGAGGTGATCTATGCTCACCTCTCCATAGATCTGTCCTGTGACTGGGCCTGGTAGCGTCACCTGCTTATCTCCATTGAGGTGGATTAGTTTAATGTGTTTAATATTGTGGAACATTCCAAACAAAGCTATATAATTACTTTGGTAACATGCAGGTGATGGACATACCATCTGAAAAGTTACATAGTGCACTTTTTTGAACACCTTTTTGGTTCTTGTATTAGGGATTCCTTACCTATCTGTGTTCCCTTTTGCAGATACCTCCTGATCGAGAACTTTATTCCTCCTGAAGAGAAGAACAAGATCATGCACCGGCTGCAGTTTGACAGTGAAGAAGACCAGTGGAGACTCAAACCTGTGCTGCCATCAGAGAGGTGAGAGCTTCTAACGTCACAGTGAAACCGAACGAAAATGGAACTGACCAACAAAAGATTAACCAAGACTTATTACAGTTCATTATCCACAGTGAAAATGTCAAAATGAGATTCTTTTTTCACACCAAAGTTCAATATTATGAACAGTTGAGACGATAAAGAGATTAGACTATAGAGGCTTTGCACCGTCATGTGACCCCATAGCAACGGTAACTATGCCGCCATGACATCGGGCAGGCGATTGACTTCAGTTCAGTAGCATCAGAGAAACATGGGCAGGTTTTGTTGTGTATTTGGCTGGTCGAGCCGTTCTGAAAGGGATAAAACGACTTGTTTCTTCACTGTTCCTCTGGAAATTATTCATCAGGAGCTCAAACAAGGGAATTAGTGAAAAAAGACGTGAATTATGGCTTGCAAACATAAACCGCGAAGAGATTTCGAATGGTGCCATCATGACACCTGAAGTTTGCTCACGTCACTTTCATCAAGGTACTTGCTATTCAGAATGTTTCAGAGCTTATTTAATGAAAGAAGCAAACTTACTGAACTAAAATTTCATTCATTTATCCAGGAAAACCCGCACCAGTTTACGATCCAACGAACCCAGATTGGGCTCCTATGATCAATATGGGACACGAGTCGAAGAGCTCTGTTAGCCAAACTACGAAGGAATCGGCCATGAAAAGATACTCGCGAACGTTAGAAAGATTCGCTCGCAAAAAATGATTAATTCTAGAAGACATTGTTGTTGATAAGCAAAGCAATTAAGAAAACGTTGGTCCTATGGCGAGTGACATGGTTCTGTGTGAGATGGAAAACACTTACCTTTCCGATCAAAACCTTGACGTTACTGCGAGCTTTTCCTACATAAACACATCTGACCCACCCAAAAACAAAATACTGGTTCACTTCTAGACTTTTATAAGCCTTGATCTGCTCTTTGGTGGAGCTACTGGACGCTAAGATAAAGTAGTTTGATATATCTGGAAATTCTACTTCTGGCCATGATTCTATCGAATCCGAGTAGAAATTGTAGAAAGGTGTTCACATTGTAAGGATCGATATTAGAGACTGATTTTTTCGCTCATCTGATGTTAGAGATTCCAGATATTTCGGGAGAGATGGAACACGCTCGTTCTGTTTAGCAGCCAAGTTTGATGTTGCGTGCGCGGTGTCATGGCGGCGTAGTTACCGTTGCTATGGGGGTCACGTGACGGTGCAAAGTGTCTTAAAAAGTGTGTCTTATATTTTGTCCTTCTCTCTGCCCCCTCTGTCTCTTTTCCCCGCTCTCCCTTTCATTCTCTCTCCATCTCTCCCCTTCTATCTCTCCTTCTTCCTCTCCCCATTTCTGTCTCCCTTTCCTTCTCCCTCCTTCTCTCCCCCTTTCCCTTTCTCCTTCTTCTTCCTCTCTCTTTACCCCTTCCCCCTCTCTCTCCTCTCCCCTCTCTGTCTTTTCTCCCTCCCTCTCTCTTTCTCTCTCAGTACTTCGGTGAGTGTGAAGCGCAGACCTCTCAGTGCAGTGGGATATAAGCGTCCCATCAGTCAGTACGCTCAGATGGCTGTAGCCACGGCAACCGGGACTCCATCCAGATACCAGGTCAGATCCTTTACTATGAATACTGCCACTCCTACTACTATTAATACTACTACTACTGCTAATAATATTACTGCTCCAACTACTACTACTGCTACTGCTGCTACACAACGACTTATATCACTGTGGATACAATTGCAATTACTACAAGTACTATTACTACTACTACTAAATCTTCTACTACCACTTCTACTAAACCTTCTACTACTACAGCTACTACTACAGCTGCTGGTACTACTATTAGTAAATTACTACTAAAATTGACACTACTATTGGTGCTATCCAGTTGCCCAAAATCTCCATGAATCACTGATGGTCCTGTTTTAGTCCTGGTCTAGACCTGGTTTAGTCTTGTTTTAGTCCCGGTTTAGTCCTGGTTTAGTTCTGTTTTAGTTCTGTTTTAGTCCTGTTGTGTTCCCGGTTTAGTCCTGTTTTTTTCCTGTTTTAGTCCTGGTTTAGTCCTGGTTTTGTCTTGTTTTAGCCCTGGTTTAGTCCTGGTTTAGTCCTGGTTTTATCTTGTTTTAGTCTTGTTTTAGTCCTGGTTTTGTTCTGTTTTAGTCCTGTTTTAGTCCTGGTTTTGTTCTGTTTTAGTCCTGTTTTAGTCCTGGTTTTGGTCTGTTTTAGTCCTGGTTTTGTCCTGGTTTTTTCCTGTTTTAGTTCTGGTTTTGTTCTGTTTTAGTTCTTTTAGTTCTGTTTTAGCCCTGGTTTAGTCCTGGTTTAGTCCTGGTTTTATCTTGTTTTAGTCTTGTTTTAGTCCTGGTTTTGTTGTTTTAGTCCTGTTTTAGTCCTGTTTTAGTCCTGTTTTAGTCCTGGTTTTGTTCTGTTTTAGTCCTGTTTTAGTCCTGGTTTTGGTCTGTTTTAGTCCTGGTTTTGTCCTGGTTTTTTCCTGTTTTAGTCCTGGTTTAGTTCTGTTTTAGTCCCAGTTTAGTCCTAGTTGAGTCTATGGGAAACTACAAAACAGATTTTATCAGATGTGACAAAATAAAATAGGGGCACTGCTTTATTGGGAGCATTTTGCAGAGTTTACACTTCCTCCCGTTTCACTTCAGAGCAGTGTGTCGTCATGGCAACCATTCACCAGCGACATCATAATGATCGAGTGAACCACACCAGCTACAAATGTACAAAACACTGAAATAAAAGCTTTTTCACCACATTTTAGTGCAGTCGTGAATATAATTATGAATATTGCGTGATCCAAATCAGTTCTTCAAGTTGAATTCTAATCTAGCTTCTAAATTTAAGGGGTTCGTCTTCTTCTTGCCGCACAGAGTTGGCAGTGAATGGAAATGGGAAAAAAAACCTTATTGATATGGAGTTTACATTAGAGTTGGTGGTAGGTAACTATACTTCTACTAAATTCAGATAATACAGCTGCCTACACATTTATACACAAGCAGTGTGTTTAAGTGTCTTGCCTATGGACACAACAATAGGATGCACAGGTGGAAGCTGTGATTTTCTGCTTCCTATTGAATGACTATACACACACAGCAATGAACAGTTCCACACTCCAAATAATGAGCACCTTGTTCTGGTGACACAGTGAAGTTTAAATAACCTACATTACTTTAGTACAGTAATTACATGGAGCACATGTGATGAATGGCCACAATTAGTCAAGAGTTTGTGTTTTAGGGTGTTTTCACGCCCACAGCAATTGGTGCGCAACAAACGTTCCATTCGAACCAGTTGCAATAACAGCTACATGCCCCCGTCAAATGGCTGTACAGCCTGGCACAGAGCCTGGGTCTGCCCCATCTTCACCATCCGAACCCTAACCCTAACCCTAACCCTAACCGGCCCAGAACTGGTCTAGCACGGCTCTTTCCACAGTGGGACAAGCCCAAGGAAAAAGGGCTTCTTAGACAGCGCTCCATGTGTCCTTTAATATAAGTCACTTGTTTGGTAGAGAGGGGTCAAAGGTCATCATCTGGACACTTTTGAAGTTGAGATGTTTCACTGCCATCCAAAGCTCAGTTTAATCTGAAGGTGGAGCGGTGTTAGTCTGGCCTAATCCAGCTCCTCCAGATTCAAAACGCTGAATGGAAGTTGAAGCGTTTCCATTTCAAAAACTGTTCAGATGAAACAGGACCACGGACCATTCAAACAAGGATCACAGCGACTCACAGAGGACACAACACCTTTATTCAAATGCATTCAAAAAATATTTTTTTTCTCCCTTAAAGCAGCAGTTTTTGAGCAATGGTGTCAGCAAGGCCCTGACATTTCAGCAAAAAATATATAACAAATTATTTTATTACATCACAATATTGTATTTTTTAGATCTTAAAGTCTCTCAAACATAACATAAATATGAAGGATTAATGTTCTGTGAACTGAAAACTAAAGTATCCAATCAGATTTGGTTTTATTTTGGGGTTACACCTTCAGAAATGCCCTCTCTTTCCCTGGGCCTTCTAACTGTGAGCTGCGGGCCCTAATGTTAAAACTGACCAATCAGATCGTCCCTTTGCAGTTGATTGACAGGCAGATGCCTGCACTGGTGCACGGGCTTAGTCCCTCCCAGGGCAGCTGTGCACTCCGCCCCTGCCTGGCCCTGTCCTGTCATCTCTGCACTGGCCAGCAGTGGGCACCAGAGAGTTTGACTATTATGATACTAATAGGCCCTTTGCTAAAGTCTCAGTCCTAATTATTTACATTGCACATGTCCCTGTGTCTCCATGGCGTCTTATTCTGAGTAAAAGCTGCTAACCCTGTAGTTCAGACCTCTACAAACATGTTCTGAAATACATGGGATTCTTGTGTTAGTTTAGCAGTTCAGATTTCAGTCTTCTGGAGTTGTTTTTCAATGTGCACGCTGAATAGAATCGTACATCTTAAACACATATTGTAAATCTAATCAGGAAACTGAACATGTTTAAGAGGTGCTCTGAAGGTGCACACCTTCAAACTTAATTTCAATACAAAGGAATAGACTTGATACTCCATACCAATTCTGATACCACAATGAATAAAAAATACTCTTTATTTACACAAGAATGTCATTTAGAATAGAATGTGATTTCCAACATTAAATTGTAGTATTTTCTTTTCTATCCCCATGTGTCTTATATGTGTGTAATCCTCAGTGGTCCTGTAGGTTCCATAGTGGTCCATGGGTGTATACTAGTCTATGTGCTCTTATACTTGTTCTGATACAGATCAACATCATTCTAAAGACATTCAGGAAAGGTTCATTTCTGTACTATGAATGTCTTTTTTGTATCTAGTATCTAGTTTCGATACTAGTTTTAGTGTCTGATTTTCAATACTCTTGACAACGCTACTTTCTATTCTATTTATAAAAGATATGACTCAGTTTTATTTATTTGTCCCTCAGAATTCCTCACCCGTGTGTTTGGTTTCAGGCTGAGAACATCATGTTACTGGACCTGGACATGGGAGCCCCCACCATGTTCACCCTCACCCTGAATGGAGAGCAGCTGGAGCGAGCTTTTTCTCCTCGGCTCCTCCCTGATCTGCTCGCCCACGTGCCCCTGCGCCCACGTACCTCCTCCCTCACCTCCACCTCCTCCACACGTGTCAAGAAGTCTCAGTCCTGGTGAGGAGAAACCTTTAAAAGATTGATTCTATTGTAAATTGCCAGTGAATTTAGTATTTTGATTAAAATTCTTATAATGAATGGTATAACTTTTTTTCTGGGGAAGGGTTAGCCATCTGCTTAAAGGTGCATTGTGTAACTTTTCTGGTGGAGGTTCTGTCAAATGCTTTTCTCCATGGAGATGTTATTGCTTTGTCTGGAATGTTTCACAGTATGGCATTACACTGGCTGCACGACCGGGCCAATAACAGGTCAGATCTGTGGAGAGGTGACCCCACTTACAGTAAGAACATCTTTTTTAAACAGTCAAAACAAATAAATAAGTTTAATGCCTTGCTGGGGAACATTCCAGGCAAAGAATTATTATTGTTATGGAGACAAGCAAATGGTGGCAAAGATAGGCAGTGCATATCTTTGTCATTATGGCTTTAAAAGTATTTTCTATCTTAATGGAGACCAAACAAGACCAAGTTACAGGTCAGATCTGTGGAGAGGTGACCCCGCTCACAGTCAGAATGCCTGTTTTTGTAGGTATTTTTGAGATCTAAAACCACCTGTAATTGAATAAATGTAAAGTAGAGCTGTTTAATGTCACACTGTGGAACATTCCAGGCAGAGCAATAACATATCCATAGAAACAAGCAGGTGACGAACCCCCAACCGAAAAGTTACACAATGCACCTTTTAAGTTCCTTGGTATGTGAATGAGTGCATGGATCCAAGTCATGCCCATCAGTCTATCACAGCAGAGACTCCCGCTGTTTGGTTAAACCGGCCAGCGAACCAATCACAGAGCAGCATTTGTGTTTTTGTTTGTGTGGCCCAATCAAAACATGGCGGCACGGACAGACGAACCTCAGCCTATTTTAGCATCCGTACATATTATTTAGTTTGTTTAAAAAAGTGCTGAAGAGCTTTGTGCATTTGTGGACGTCTGTGCTTTCCTCTCAACAGGATTTAACTAGTTTTTTTTTTGTTGCCTCAGCCAATCAGATTCAAACCGTCATCCTGAGCGAGAGCCGTTCCAGATCGATATTGTGTAGAACCCAATTCAGAGTGACACAGAGATCAGTGTGGTGAGCCTGGTTAGTGGTTGGGATGGGGTATTTCTAGCCGTCATTGGACTACTGGTCATTCGTCAGCAAAAAACCTCTGCAGCCATGAAAACATTTTTCTCATAGACAATAATGTAAACCCAAACTGCTTTTGTTCGGCAGAGAAATCCGATTTTGTGGCAATTTCAAAATCCTTCAGTTGTCTTAATTGTTTCTCAAGACAATTATAGGACTTTTTCATAGGAAGATTAGGTAATGTTTGGTAAAATATAACAAGCAGATAGTTTTAGTCCAGATGTAGTGAGATGGTTTTAGTGTAGTTCTCTTTCACTGGAGTTTGGATCGTCAGTCGTCCATTTTGAAATAAGAAAAAATTCCAGTTCAAAATTCATTACGCGTTCTAGTTTCTTGAATGTTTTTATTTTGTTTCCCAGGTATCAGGCACCAGACGGAGCTTCAGTCTCTTCTTCATCATCAATCACAAACCTGGCCTCTTCATCCCCAAACTCCTCCCCCTCCACCAGACCGAGGCCGTCTTCTGCCGCCTACATGTCCCATCAGCCCCCTCTTCAGCCTGGCCCCTGAGTGATTGTAGATGTAACGGACTGTACAGCTCTGCGGAGGAAGTGATGAGGCATATTTAAGTTCAGCATGTTTTTGTTTGACTAGAAGGTTTGATTTAAAAAATGGTCATGTTATTTCAGTTACTTTGGAGTATAATAATTGTGCAGAATTGGATGCCCTCTAGTGGCGACAGTGGCAATGACAGATGTTAAGATATTGGTCATAGTGAATACAAAAAATAGATTCTTTAGTGAATGCAATTTAACAGGTGAAATGATCAGAATAAGTGAACCAAACAGAGCGCACGGGAGACAAAAGAGTTGGAATGAAACTAGAACTAAACTGGAACTAAATCTGGACTAGACAAGAACCAAACTAGGACTAGAACAGGTCCAAAAAACAGAAAATGTGAGCGCACCCTAAATTTTGTTAGAAATTGGGCACTTGTTTGGTAATTATTTGCTAACATAGAGAGTGGAGGTCACATGTACATCTGAATCTCACTAAACTGGATTACTTAAACATGAATGACTTAAAACACAACTCTTCGTCTGTTTTTAATGATTAAACAACATGGCAACTTGTGTGGTTTTCACACATGATGCTGCGCTCTCTGGACTGACCCCAGTGGCACTAGATTTAGTTCTGTTACTTTTACTTTTAGATTAGTCTTGTTCACATACACCACTTCATTCACCACAAACATGCACCAGGAGCCACAGCTGATCAGAGGACTTATTTCTATGACAACAGCCCCATGAACATACACACAGGCTTTCTTCCCCGATACGTGATGGTCTTTTCTTTAACCTGTGGCTAAATACACCTTGAAGGCTAAACGCGCTGGTGCAAGAGGAGAAAAAGCTTCTTGAGTAACACACAGACAGACCAAGACTCACCTGCACAGACCCAGACTCACCTGTGCAGACAGACCCGGACTCACCTGCGCAGATAAACCCAGACTCACCTGCGCAGACAGACCAAGACTCACCTGCGCAGACAGACCCGGACTCACCTGCGCAGATAAACCCAGACTCACCTGCGCAGACAGACCAAGACTCACCTGTGCAGACAGACCCGGACTCACCTGCGCAGATAAACCCAGACTCACCTGCGCAGACAGACCAAGACTCACCTGCGCAGACAGACCCGGACTCACCTGCGCAGACAGACCAAGACTCACCTGCACAGATAAACCCAGACTCACCTGCGCAGACAGACCCAGACTCACCTGCGCAGACAGACCCGGACTCACCTGCACAGACAGACCAAGACTCACCTGCGCAGACAGACCCAGACTCACCTGCGCAGACAGACCCGGACTCACCTGCGCAGACAGACCAAGACTCACCTGCGCAGACAGACCCAGACTCACCTCCTCAGATATTAAGTACTTTTAATGTGAATCAGATTGCAGCTGTCATGTTCACACTGGCCCAAGCACATACTGGGACCAAATTCTCTTTTATGTTAACCGAACTAGTGGCAGTGTGAAAACGATCTTAGTTTTACAGCTTATAAGAGTAGCATAATATGTCCCCTTTATTAGGCTAGCTCTGTATTCTTCAGTGACCTCAGTGTTTGTTGCAGGCTTTTTGTAAAATATTTCTAAAACCAGGTATGCAGCTTATGCCATTTAAGTTAGACTTGCACTAGACTAGACTAGAACAACACACAATAGTACAGGGAAGTCTTTAAAAGTGTGTATGACAGATATTTATGACTCTAACATTTTTACTTAATTTGGTGGGATTATAACCGTTGTAAATTTAAATTATAGTTTTACACCAACCAAGAAGCAATTTGCAAAGAAAAATTGGAAAAATATGTTGAAAATTGCAGGAAGAGACACACTGATGTCATCACACTGAGAGAATTCTATCCAAAGGTTCGGCCCTTTTTCCACGTAAGAAACACGTTTTTCCCAATATTTTCAACAATAATTCAACAAAACAGTGTGTTTACTTATATTTGTATTTGTCAGATATTCATTTCTGTGTACATTAGAGGAGTTGGAGTTAGAGAGGAGTTAGATGGAATTCCCCTGTGTGATGTCACAATTTTCAACCAGGAAATCAAATTTTAACCCTAAAGAAATGGCAAAATTGGGAAAACGAGTGTGAATATTTTTGCTGAAATCTTAAAAATTAGTAGTTTAACCTGTCATAGACACTTTTAAGACAATGTGGTCCACTGACTCCGGGTTAAAGTAGGTTTCTCACAACACTGACGTACAGTTTGTAATGTAACAGTGGTAGCATTAAACAAAAACCCTTTATGCACAGGTTAAGAAGAGCAAAAGCACTTTGAATGTAGACTAGTATTTATAACGTATTAATAAGATGGAAATGTTGATTTTTTTTTTTTTTTTTTATCTTTTATTTCTTAAGTGGAAGGCTCTGGTTTTATTTTATTTTAACACAATTTACACCCCAAAAATTATGTTGGTCCCAAGCCCTGGAAAAGTTACAGGTTTATGGCAATAGGCGATGACTGGCCCAGTGAATGAAAGGGAACTAGTCAGATTTTCTTTAAAGATAGCTACCATAAGGTCTGTATTTGCACAAGCTACTTCAAGACTCTTATTTCTGCTTTTTGCAAACAGTAATTTCTGACATTTGTTTGATAACTTGTTAAAAAAAAATAGCACAACTGAAGCATGACTATTGATTGTCATTGTCTTTGTTAAAGTTGTCAGTTCTGCATTGAATCTTTAAAATGTATAAAGCTCCAATTTTAAGGTGTATTATGTAACTTTTCCGATGGAGAGTCTGCTACCTGCTTGTATCCACGGAGATGCTGTTACTTTGCCTGAATATTCCACAGTATGGCATTACACTGGCAGCACCATCAGGCCAAGTTACAGGTCAGATCTGTGGAGAAACGATCCCACTTACAGTAAAAATGTTTTTCAAGATATTTTTAAATAGTCAAAACAAATAAATAAGTTTAATGCCAGGCTGTGGAACATTCCAGGCAACAAAATATTATCGCCATGGAGACAAACAAATGGTGGCAAAGTTATGTAGTGCATATCTTTGTCATTATGGCTTTAAAAGTACACAAAACATAAGAATGTGTGAAGTTTTTGTAATAGCTTTTGAGGTTGAACCAGGACTAAGACTGAAAACGTGCCAAGAAATTGTCAGTTCATTCATAACATTGTTTTTCTTGTACGTAGGCGAGTATATTACAAGCTTCTTATGGCTAATTGTACAGTTATAGACTAGAACCAAACAGCACTGATGCAGACCTCTGTTGTATAATGTATTATGTTTAAAGCACAGCCAAAGCTTATTGATTTGAATGAGTTTTGACGTTCAGGTAAACAAAACTGTAATTGTAATTTCAAAGCAAGCCTTATTTAATTCAGCTGTCAATTAACTTGCACAATGTATTACTTAAACATGTATCCAGCTCATTGTGAAGGCACCGGCTACTTCTCTATTGGCTTCATGATTGTCGTTTGCTAATGTAGTTCATAGCCGAAATGTGAATGTTTTTGCAGTGCTTTTTTTTAACTGCCTTATTTTTCATAAATGTGGAAATGTGCACATGTTAAAATAAATATAAAATACTGTAGACATTACTGTTATTTGTTAAGATTTTCCATATTGATGAGTTTTGGCATACTAGATATACTAAGATTATAAAAACATGGATATTCTGAACCAGATTTTATTTATTTTATTATTATTAATAAACACTCAAGACACTCAGGTGAAGAGAGGGGCAGAGCTGTCAACCGATCACCACCTGGTTGTGAGATTGGTCTGCTGGTGGAGGAGGAAGCTGGAAAGACCTGGCAGACCCAAGTGTATAGTGAATGGTCTGTTGGGAATGTCTGGAAGAACCCTCTGTCAGGAGGACCTTCAACTTACACCTCCGGGAGAGCTTCTCCCAGATTTCGGGGAGGCTGGGGACATGGAGTCCGAGTGGGCTTTGTTCTCGGCTTCTATTGTCGATGCGGCTGCTCATAGCTGTGGTTGTAAGGTCTGTGGTGCCTGTCGCAGCAGCAATCCCTGAACCTGGTGGTGGACACCGGAAGTAAGGGATGCTGTCAGGCTGAAAAAAGAGTCTTAAAGGGCTTTTTTGGCTCGTGGAACTCTTGAGGCAGCTTACAGGTACTGGCGGGCCAAGTGTGCTGCAGCCCGGGTGGTTGCAGAGGCAAAAACACGGTGTTGGGAGGAGTTCAGAGAGGCCATGGAGGAGGACTATCGGACGGCCACAAAGAAATTCTGGCAAACAACACTGTTTACGGTGCAGGTGGAGAGCTGTTGACCTCGACTGGGGATGTTGTCAGACGGTGGAAGGAATACTCTGAGGATCTCCTCAATCCCATGTCTTCTGGCTGGGGACTCAGAGGCGGACTTGTCCGCCTGGCTTAAGTCACGGAGGTGGTTGGCAAGCTCCTCAGCGGCAAGGCTCCGGGGATGGATGAGATCCGTCCTGAGTACAAGTCTCTGGATGTTGTGGGGCTGTCTTGGCTGACACGTCTCTGCAACATCGCGTGGCGGTCAGGGACAGTACCTCTGGACTGGCAAACCGGGGTGGTGGTCTCTCTGTTTAAGAAGGGGGACTGGAGGGTGTGTTCCAACTACTGGGGAATCACACTCCTCAGCCTCCTCGGTAAGGTCTATTCCAAGGTACTGGAGAGGAGAATCCGACTGATAGTTGAACCCGGATTTAGGAGGAGCAGTGTGGTTTTTGTACCGGCTGCGCAACACTGGACCAGCTCTATACTCTCCATCGGGTGCTCAAGGGTTCGTGAGAGTTTGCCTAACCAGTCCACATGTGCTTTGTGGATCTGGAGAAGGCATTCGACCGTGTCCCTCGTGGGGTCCTGTGGGGAGTGCTCTGGAAGTATGGGGCTCTTTGCTAGGGGCTGTCTAGTCCCTGTATGACTGGAGCAGGAGTTGTGTTCGCATTGCCGTCAGTAAGTCGGACCTGTTTCCGGTGCATGCCGGACTCTGTCAGGGCTGCCCTTTGTCACCAGTTCTGTTCATTGTATTTATGGACAGAATTTCTAGGTGCAGTCAAGGACCGGAGGGGATCCGGTTTGGGGACCACAGGATCTCATCTCTGCTGTTTGCAGATGATGTTGTCCTGATGGCTTCATTGGACCGGGACCTCCAACGTGCACTGGGGTGGTTTGCAGCCGAGTGTGAAGCGGTAGAGATGATTATCAGCTCCTCCAAATCCGAGGCCATGGTTCTCGACCGGAAAAAGGTTGCTTGTCCTCTCCAGGTGAGTGGGGAGTCCCTGCCTCAAGTGGAGGAGTTCAAGTATCTCGGGGTCTTGTTCACGAGTGAGGGGAGGATGGAGCGTGAGATTGACAGGTGGATCGGTGCAGCGTCTGCAGTGATGTGGTCACTGTATCAGACCGTTGTGGTGAAGAGGGAGCTGAGCCGAAAGGCAAAGCTCTCGATTTACTGTCAATCTACGTTACTGCCCTCACCTATGGTCATGAGCTTTGGGTAATGACCGAATGGACAAGATCGCAGATACAAGCGGCTGAAATGAGTTTCCTCCACAGAGTGGCTGGGCGCTCCCTTAGAGATAGGGTGAGGACAGTCACACGTCAAGAGGAGCCAGCTGAGGTGGCTTGGGCATCTGTTCTGGATGCCTCCTAGACGCCTCCCTCAGGAGGTGTTCTGGGCATGTCCCACCGGGAGGAGGCCCCGGGAAAGACCCAGGACACACTGGAGGGACTATGTCTCTCGACTGGCCTGGGAACACCTTGGGGTCCCCCCGGAGGAGCTGGAGGAAGTGTCCGGAGTGAAGGAAGTCTGGGAGTCCCTGCTTAGACTGTTGCCCCCGCGACCTGGCCCTGGATAAGCGGAAGAAAATGGATGGATGGACAAATATTATTTGGTCCATAGCTTAAAAGAAAAACTGGATACAAAAAATATACAAAGCACCCAAATTAGTCCATAAAGTTCATTAAAAAATGTGGAGTTTCTGTGCCCAGTGCTTTCTCAGAGCAGAGGTGTCACGGGATGAGCTCATTTGAGGATTGGTCAAAGTCTTTATGATTATAAGTAAATAGCTAGTGTCCATAAATAAATTTTACTTCATGTCAAAAACAATCCACAATTCCCACTGAATACACTCACAAAAACGCCAAAATCTCACTGTATTGGAAATAGGCATACACATTTTTGCACTTAATATAGTAACTAATGTGAAATTTTTTAAAAGTCCCATGTTATGCTATTTTCTGATCTATGTTATAATGTAGTTTCCTCATCACAAACAGACCTGGAGGTGTGTTTTAGACTTAGACTTAGACAAACTTTATTGATCCACAAGGGGAATTACTTGGACACGGTAGCTCACACATCACAATATATTATAATAATAATGAGTACAAAAATATACATGGTAATAATACAATGTAAATATGTAGCAAAAAATATAGAAAGAGACTGGTGTCATTAAGGGATAATTATATTGTTTCATTCACACATGTTTAACACACAAATCCTGTATATTTAGGCTGACTTCTTCTCTCAAAAGAAAACACTGTTCCACCTTGTGATGTCATGAGGTGATACAGAGAACGCTCCACTGTGTTCTTAATCTCCACACACCTTCACTAGAATCATTTGGTTGATTTCAGCCCTGGAATTGCCAATCTCTAGTGAACTAAAGGCAAAAAGTAGCTGCTAACTTGAAAACTACCATGTAAGAAACATTTTTCCTGTTACTTTCAACATTAATTCAATAAAACAAAGGTGTTTACTTATATTTGTATTTGTCATATAATCATTTCTGAAACATTAGAGGAGTTTTGCCATGTGACAGGAATTCCCTAGTGTGATCAAATCAAGTCAAATTCTAACCCTAAAAAATTGCAAAATTGGTAAAACGAGTGTGAATGTTTTTGCTGAAATCTTAAAAATGAGTAGTAGTAAAAGAAAAGAAAAGGTATGTTAACTTGAAAACTACAGCTTCATGGCATCACAAGGTGGAACAGAGCATTTTGAGCTTTGGGAATGTAGACAGACTAAATAATAAAGGATTACTCAGACACGTGTGAATGAAACAAAACACAACTCCAGGTCTGTTTTTGAGGAGGGAACATGGATTAAAGCTCACAAGAGTCAATTTTGCGTAATATAGGACCTCTCATATGCGTATAGCCTATATAATAAACGTGGGAATCTGTAGTAATGACCGCATCTTTTCCTTTTTTCTTTTTTCATGTCTTTATTTACAGTAAAATGACGTCTCCTTACCGTCACGTGACCGCTTACAGTAAAGTCCAACATGGCAGCTAGAGTGGACGTTTCGCGGTGACCAAAACGCGCAACATTTCAACATTTACAACTCCAAATACGCACTTTTACGCACAGGACAGAGACCATGCGGGAGAGGCAGAGGAAAAAGAAGGGCCGGACGTGGGCAGAAGCGGCCAAAACGGTAATCTAGGCGCTTTTTACGGCGTTTGTTGTGCTTGTTTTCCTTGATCGCTCCCACTTGTACAACAGAGTATGGTGTGAGTTCATGACCCGCTCATGAGGCCTGTGTTGACGGCTGGGATTTGCGAAATTCTAGGCATTTCGTCCGGCTTGGATACGCAGGTGTTTGTGCGTGTTTTTTGTAACATTTCTGCAGAGTTTAAGCAGTGAATTGTAAGATGAATGTCACAGTGGTTTAGTTTATTGTTGGGACAAATTCTGAGTTCAGGCTGTGTAGTTACGAATAGGGTTTGGGTTAGTTTTGCGCGTAAATAGTGCCAATAACACCATACTTTTCACATCCCACTGCATTTTAACTAGCATTTCTGTTAACCCATAATCTAATGTAATATAATAATGAATTAACTATGCTTTTAAATGTTCAGCCTCGTTTTGGAACTTAATCTATTAACAAACTACTCAGGATTGTGTCCGCCTTGGACCGAAATGCCTGGGATAATATCAGTCCAGACATTTGCGCAACGTAGCTGTCAGGATTCCGTCTGTCAGCTTTTTACACTCTTTAATAAACTTCTTTACACTAAAACATAATCTCAAATATCATATAATTGTTTTGTCTAAATGCTATAGCGTCCTCGTCTCGTGTTATGCCGTAAAATAAACTCTGAATGAAGTTGGAGCGTCTGTGTTGTGTTAGCAGAGTTAGCATGCTAGCTTCCGAGCTAACGCGTCGTCAACAAGTTTTGAGTCGCCACTTGTAATTATTATACAACGAATTGCATTTCTGTGATGTTATATTCCACATGCACCATTTTGTGTAGCCTATTTAACGTAGCAATGTGTTATACGAGCTGTCATTGGCGTAATTACTGCATAATTAAACGTAGTTAGCAAAGTGGCTAGTAAACGATTATAGCATGCTAATGACCAAGTGGATAGCAGAGTCAGGAAAGGTTAATTACTTCAAACTATGAGAATGACAAGAGCTCAGTGAGGTTCAAGAAGCAGGAACAGTCCAACCTTTGGCATCACTGTCTTCAAAGTTTTGTATCAAGGCCAACTGTACAGAAATATCAGAGTTAAAGTCAGAAAACCATTGCATGCCCATGCCCATTTTCATTTCATTTTTTTATTCAGTAAGAAAGGCTTAGGCTTGGACTTAAACAAACTTTATTGAGCCACAAGAGAAATCATTTCTACAGTGTATTATAATAACATGGCAAAAATATAAATGGTAATAATACATTAAAAATAAGAAGCAAACATAGCAAGAGACCGGTGTCAGATAAGGCATAATTATTGTGTATGTAAGTAAAAATAGAAATATAGTAAATATATCTTGACTATATACAAGAGGTTTTAAGGGGGAAACAGTGCAAAGATTAAATAATGAATGACAATGGGTGAGTTGTTGTACAGTTGTATGGAGTATGATATGAAAAAAAAACAACTGAAATATTCATGAAAAATTAGTGTTACTGTGCCTATAAGAAGATTATAAGAAGATTTAAAGGATGAATGATTGCATTAATTGTATTGTATTGTATTGTATTGTATTGTATTGTATTGTATTGGCATGTATGCCATTTATGACATTAACCTGTCCAGGGACTGAAGGTGGAAATTAGCAATTTTTCTCTAACCTGGCACAAACATATGACCTCTTTGTGTAGATCACTGTTTTAATGTGCATTGTTCTATTACTATTACTATTAATTATTACAATTTAACTATTACAATTTAATAGTTATTTTTGTTTCTGTATACTCCAATAAATACACAAAACAATCATCTAAATGCTGTATTTAAAGGTGTAATCTCTTCTTATGTTACTGTTTTGCATAGAATGTTTCACAATATGGCATTAAACTATCTCCAAATCTATCTCCAAGAGACAGGTCAGATCTTTGGAGAGGCGACCTCACACACTGAAAATGCAAGTATTTTTGAAACAATAAAAAGCTTTGATTGAATAAATGCAAGATAGATAAGTTAGATGCCATACTGTGGAACAAATTACAAGCCTTTTTAATAAATGTAATAACTGCATTAATTACACATGATTACCTCTTTGTGTTAGTAATTAAGATGTGTAATTGAAACCTCATCTTGCGCATCCTTTAGATATATTTTAAATCCTATTCTTGTTTTTAGGTTTTGGAAAAGTACCCAAATACACCCATGAGCCATAAAGAGATCTTGCAGGTGATCCAACGAGAGCGACTGAAAGAAATAAGGTACATCAAATCTCACTTACACAATGTCTGCTAAAGGGCCTATATTACGCTGTTGTGTGATCTCTGTTCCAATGTTGTTTCCTCATCACAAACACACCTGGAGTTGTGTTTTGTTTCATTCACACATGTTTAACACACAAACCCTGCAGATTTAGGCTGAGTTCTTCTCTCAAACTGAAAACACTCTGTTCCACCTTATGATGTAATGTGGTAATACAGGAAGTGCACTGCTGTGTTTTTAAACTCCACACTTCTTCACTAGAATCATTTGGATGATTTCAGTCCTGGAATTGCCAATCTCTACTGAACTAAAGGTGAAAGTGTTCACTTGAAAACTAGACAGACTTAATGCAGCGTTACTCAAATATAAAGCAAATAAAGCAAAACACAACTCCAGGTCTGTTTCTGAGGAGGTAACAACATTCTAACCTGGCTTAAAGCTCACAAGAGTCAATTTTGCATAATATAGGACCTTTAATATGTTTTTTATTAATGGTGGGAATACACTACTGTTTTGTCTATATTCACTGTTCATTTGGGTTGTCACTACACCAAATTTGAATGTTATAATTTTTGCAATTTATACTTACACTAGACCAATAAAAAAAAAAAAATGCTGATGTTATTATATTTATTAAAGGTGCAATATGTAACTTTTCTGCTGTGCAGACCACCACAAGGTACAAGTACTAAATAGGAAGTGTGCATGGGGGCACTTTCGGCTCTATCGTTTCCGTTTCCATTTTATATTGAAAAACCCTAGCCCTGCTTTCTGTAACTGTTGCTGTCAGGCTCCTTTATATTTATATTAACCCACCCTAGATGATCCTGGCGTTTTTATTTTACTATTTTGTCCCTAAATAAATTCCTATTTCTAATATGGAACTCTGCTCCAAATTTGCTTCTATAACTGCAAGCCATGGTGAGCTTCATTTGACTGGATCCCAACGCTGTGGGTGAGATCACACTCCCTTAGTCCACTTCTTTATACAGTCTATGGTAAGAATGTATGTTTTTCAAGGTTTTTAGAGCAATAAAAGCACTTTTAATTGAATAAATGCAAGATGTGTTTAATGCGGTACTGTGGAATATTCTAGGCAAAGCAATAACATCTCCATGGAGACAAGCAGCTCCATCAGAAAAGTTACACAATGCACCTTTTAATGTATTTTATTATTGCATTATACCAAAGTCACAGTCCTTTGTTAAACATATTGACATCACTTCTGTTCACATCAGTTTCATTGGCGCCATTTGTTTTCTCAGTAGTAATTATAATTTCTTTTTGTCTCATTGTCTCTGTTCTCACCCAGAAGGTAAGACAAACAGCCAGTTCCCACCCTGCGCTTTAACCACCTCACTGCACTGTTGTGTAGTTTTCCCTTGTGCATGTTTGTAACAATAACATGTCCTAGTTTTGGCTGCAAAATAAAGACAACACATTACATAGAACTGATGCTGCCTTAAAACCAAGGGTGAAACATGACACAGATTCTACTATGCTGATGCAAGAGTTTACATATACATAGGATTGTCATAAGTATCCAAAAACAAATACAAATCGATACGCAAACTAGTATTGAGAATCAAAACTAGATACTCATTTTTCACAGGTATTGATACTAAAAAAGTCCCACTGACAGGACAGAAATGAAGCCTTCCTGAATGTCTTTAGAATGATGTTGATCTGTATCAGAACAAGTATAAGAGCACATAGACTAGTATACACCCATGGAGCACTATGGAACCTACACTGAGGGATTACACAGGTATAAAGACACATGGGAATAGAAAAGAAAGTACTACCATTTAAATGTGGAAAATCACAGTATGTTGTCTAAAGAAAGGTTTTTTTTTGTTTTTTTTTTATCAGAGTGTATTCCTTAGTATCAAAATCAAGTTTGAAATTTTAGATATACCACACAAATGTAATTTTTATTGGCCATTTTCATATCATAACATGTTTTATAAATTAATCTCTGTATAATCATTTGATAGGTTTCAGCTTTCTGTTATATATAAGCAACATTGTGAGGACTTTTTCCCATTCACATTATATAATATGTTGTTTAATCACTATGGCAACGCTCCTAATTTCTCATCTTTCTCTGATTTCTCTGACACCCATGTATGTATGTACAAACTATTATAATTATGGTAATTGCGGTCTTCAAATGTTACGTACCCTTTATTTATCCAATCCAATCCAACTTTATTTGTATAGCACTTCTTAGTCACTTTTTTATACAGTCTATGATTCTAGTGTATGATTAAAACTCTTAAAACATGCGCCATTGCTCTTGAAGTTGAAGGTAGTTGCCATGTAGTGTTAACAAGCTTAAAGGTGCACCATGCAACTTTTCAGGTACAGGGTCCACCACCTAATTGTCTCCATGGAGATGTTACAGCATTGCCTGGAATGTTCCACAGTATGCCATAAATGTAGCTGTCTTACGTTAAGTCATTTCTTTATTTATTTTTATAGCTCAAAAATGCCTTAAAACATGTCAGCGTAGTCGCCTCTCCACAGATCTGACTTGTAACTTGCCCTTAGCGTCAATCTTGTAACATTAAAATAAAAAGTTTTTAATATTTTTGTCGCTCAAAATGCGCGTCACAGCTGACAATGTGCGTCACCCGGCACATATCCGGCAGTCCGGACTTAGCTACACCAGTAGCACGATTTATTGAGCTTTTCGACCTCTGGATAAATGGATAAATCCAAGAAAAGAAAAGTTTTTGAAGAAAACAAAATGTTTGATTCTACGTGGGCAGATTCATTTGCTTTCGCAGCTGATGAGACTGGTTTGCCAGTCTGTTTAGTTATGTACGCTCCAGTACACGTAATAAAATAGACGGAATACAGAAGCAAACAGCATTTTTGGTTTGCAGCAGATTTTTATTTCCTACGAGGAGGACTCAAATAGACATTGAGTATTTCATTTGAAAGTAAGCATCAACCAAGTGTCTTTTTTTTCGGAGTTCAAAATGTTTTTTGTTACATGCAGAAATAAAAATCCCTTGATCTCTGTAGCATTTCACTGATTTTATAAATGCAACACATAAAGATCTTTTATACATAGCCTACAGGTAAAAAAAGATATGCAGTGTTATCCTCATTTTAGATGTCAAAAGGGTTTTATGGCTCCAGGTGTTTTCTTTTCTGTGGGAGACAGTCCAAATTGCTCTTTGAGTATTTAAGGTTGCCGACCCCTGGTATAGTCTTATGCAACAAATGTCAAAGCATTTAAAAGCTTGAATCCACTATCATTTAAAACAAGCAAAATGTATTACAAAAACACTATTAAGCCTCCAGTGAGAGCATAGGCCGTGTTCAAACTCCATCCATTTACCTCTGCCCACATTACATGCTATTGATTAACCAACCAGACACATAATAACATCAAATCTAAAACCTGTAATCTGGCAGTGGCCCCTCTAATGAAATGCATGATAGAAAACGTACCTAGATCCTGCTCCCATTTAGTATTCGAGTTTAATCTGTGAGTTACATCATGTGAAACTAAAATGCTGTGTCTGTATTTTAGTGGGACGTCTCCGTTGGCATGTCTGAACGCGATGCTCCACACAAACTCCAGGGGAGAAGAGGGCATTTTCTACAAAGTCCCGGGTCGAATGGGTGTCTACACTTTAAAGGTGGAAAAGATATGACTGTTTTATTTTCTCAAAGGTCCTATATTACTTCCTCTACTTCTTCTACTCCTTAAAGGCCCTATAGTTGTGTTTTGTTTCATTCACATGTTTGAGTAACTCTTTATTATTAGTCTGTCTACATCTCCAAAGCTCCAAATGCTCTGTTTCACTGTGTGATGTCATGAAGCGGTAGTTTTCAAGTGAACAGCTCCTTTTTATCTAGTTCTTATCTAGTTTTATCTTGTTCAGTAGAGATTGGCAATTCCAGGGCTGAAATTATCCAAATGATTCTAGTGAAGGTGTGTGGAGTTTAAAAACGCAGTAGAGCACTTTCTGTATTACCACATGACATCACAAGGTGGAACAGAGTGTTTTCAGTTTGAGAGAAGAACTCAGCCTAAATCTGCAGGGTTTGTGTGTTAAACATGTGTGAATGAAACAAAACACAACTCCAGGTCTGTTTGTGATGAGGAAACTACATTAGAACAGAGATCAGAAAATAGTTTAATATGGTCCCTTTAAGAATTCTATAAGCATGATTAGAACGCTTTTTAACTAGGCAATTTTGATTTGTTTTTGTCTTATAAATCCTAGTGTAATGTACATTCAATATCTGAATCCAACTGCCTTCCTTATAAGATGTCTGTAATCCCTTAGTCGTCCAGGTAGGATCTGAAAACAAATTTAAAAAAAAAAACTAAGAAAAACTTTTGTCCAGATGAAAGAATTGAATTTTTCTTTTGCTATACATTCATTTTAACTTTAAAAGTGCACTATGTAACTTTTCAGTAGGGGGTCTGTCACCTTCTTGTTTCTATGGATATGTTATTGCTCTGCCTGGAATGTTCCACAGTGTGACATTAAACATCTCTACTTTACATTTATCCAATTACAGGCGGTTTTAAAATCAAAAATACAGAGAAAAACTTTCTGACGTTGAGCGGGGTCGCCTCTCCACAGATCTGACCTGTAACTTGTCTGGTTTGGTCTCCATGATGATAGAAAGGTTTAATACCACACTGTGAAACATTCTAGACAAAGCAATAACATCTCCATGGAGAAAAGCATTTGACAGATCCTCCACCACTTTCCTTTGTCCCCAGTGTAAATGTGTGCTTGTATTTCACAGAAGGACAGTGGGGACACGGTGAAGGATCTGTCTGAGGACGGCTCAGAGGAAAGCAGCAGTGACACTCTGAGCGACTCCAGGAGCACAGAGAACTCCATCAGCCCTGAGCAGAGGAGGGGGAGGTGGATGAGAAGAGGTAACAGCCATAGAAACACTTACTCCCAAACTGCATTTAAAGCTCCTATATCACACAAAACTGACTCTTGTGAGCTTTAAGTCATGTTATAATGTTGTTCCCTTCTCAAAAACAGACCTGCAGTTGTGTTTTGTTTCACTCACACGTTTGAGTAACACTTTATTATTTGTCTGTCTACATCTCTTGTAATGTCATGAAGGAGTAGTTTCCAAGTTAACAGCTACTTTTTAATTTTTGTTTAGTAGGCTAGAGATTGAACTGAAATGATCCAAATGATTCTAGAGAAGGTGTCCATCCATCCATTTTCTTCTGCTTATTCGGGGCTGGGCCACGGGGGCAACAGTCTAAACAGGGACTCCCAGACTTCCTTCACTCTGGACACTTCCTCCAGCTCCTCCGGGGAGGACCCCACGGCGTTCCCAGGCCAGCCAAGAGACATAGTCCCTCCAGCGTGTCCTGGGTCTTCCCCGGGGCCTCCTCCCGGTCTGACATGCCCGGAAGGAGGTGTCCAGGAGGCATCCAGAAGAGATCCCCGAGCCACCTCAGCTGGCTCCTCTTGATGTGGAGGAGCAGCGGCTCTACTCCGAGCTCCTCCCATGTGACTGAGCTCCTCACCCTATCTCTAAGGGAGCGCTCAGCCACTCTGCGGAGGAAACTCATTTCGGCCGCTTGTATCCGTGATCTTGTCCTTTCGGTCATTACATAAAGCTCATGACCATAGGTGAGGGCAGGAACGTAGATTGACGGTTAATCAAGAGCTTTGCCTTTCGGCTCAGCTCCCTCTTCCGATCTGCCTGTCAATCTCACGCTCCATCCTCCCCTCACTCGTGAACAAGACCCCGAGATACTTGAGCTCCTCCACTTGAACTCCTCCACTCCACTCCGTATGGAGTTTAAAAACACAGCGGAACACTCCCTTTTCACCACATGATATCACAAGGTGGAACAGAGTATTTTCTGTTTGAGAAAAGAAACCAGCCTAAATATACAGGATGTGCATGAGTGAATGAAACAAAACACAACTCCAGGTCTGTTTTTGATGAGGAAACAATATTATAACATAGATTAGAGAATAGCATAATATTGGCCCTTTAATGAGGTAATGGTCATGGTTCTCTCCGTGTGCCACTCCCATATAAACCTTCTGCCCACTGATTGGTCAATCCAAAAGTGAGCCATAGGAGGTGTCCACACAGCACAATATACACTATACATCATGTAATATTCAGCCATTACCAAAGTCCATTAATTATAGTTGTCATCGGGGAGGTAAATTACATCAGAAATAAATATGACATTATAAGGTATTTGGTATTTCTGCCATTTCAATTAAGCCACTAGGGGCCAGTGTTTTTAAGAGTAAATATAAACACTTTCTCTTTGTAGGATCAGACTATTAATATCCCCTCCTCCTTTTCTGATATAAGAGGTGACAACCACATTGTCCTGGTTAAAGGTCCTATTGATACTTTGCAGGGTGTGTTCTACATGTAGGTCTATCTGTATTTGATGGAATGTTCTGTAGTTACCATGGTGACACAATGCACACATGAGCCAACACTGACAAAAAGTTTTTAGATGATCTGAAAACTTAAGAAAAAATACAAAATGGATTTAAAAAGCACATTTTCGGGACCTGGGATCAGTGCAAGCATTCCTGCTCCTGTTTAGGAGTTTGATTTTCAACAATAAATTGTAACTAAACTGTAATGTTATGTGTGAGAGACTTGTTTAACTGCACAAATCAGCTCACTTGTTGTACTTCCTGCTAAGCCAGCTCTTTCTGATCCAGTTGTGTTAAAATAAAGATCAGATTAAAATCTAACCTGATTAACAGAGCTTCAGACAGAGCAGAGCCTACAGTACACCCCCAGGGAATGTTGATGACATCAGCTGCAAAGGATCAGTGAGGTTTTAGAACTGTATTGTTCAACATTTCTTCTCAAAGTTTCACTTGACTGATGTACAACTAATACAAATATTTACCCAACGCACTCTCCCTCAGACCCCAGGTTCTGTTCACAAGTACGAGCCTCTGTACGGGCCTCTGCTAATGATTCATCAGATACGTGCAGTCATAGGTAACTCAGTGTTGAAGTTTGGGAAGGCTCATAAGTAACTCCTGTAGTTCTCCAGACGTGATTCATGGACTAAACCAGTGTTTAACCAGGGCTAAACCAGGGCTAAACGAGATCTAACCCAGGTCTAAACCTGGACTAAAGTATTATACTGTAAAAGTAAAAAGTACTTTTCACATGATTTTAGGGGTTATTTTCCCATGTTTGTGGTAACATCCTGTCTAAAACTTTTGAGTTCAAGCTTCGGCTTTGAGCAAACAAAATAAATTGACAAAATTCATAAGAAAATTAAGAAATTGTTTCATCTTGACAGTGCTGACCAAAATCTATATTGTTTTTAATCAGTATCACTACATTTAACACGTTTAACACATTAACAACACAAAAATCTGTGTGAAATACTTTTTACTTTTACTTTTTACTCTGGTATTTTAACACTTAAGTAGATTTTTTCATGTGATACTTTTACGTTTACTTGAGTAACTGTTTGCCTTGGTATCTGTACTGAGTAACAAAACTCAGTACTTTTAGACATGATCAAAACACAAATGTAAATAATCACTCTTTATCAACATGAACTTAAACTATGCCCACACATTCACTTGGACCACTCCCCTTAAATTTTATTTTCAGTTTTGACAAACGGGTGAGTTACGCCCTTTATCGAACAACGTCTTGACAAAACACAGGAAACTGAAGCAACAGCTTGCACAACGCTAGCTAAATGTTACCTTAAACATTAATTAAACCTGTCTCTGAGTATTTCCTGGATTAAAATTCACAATGTTTCTCACTAAAGGTAAGTCCGCAATAGTTTTGGTGCCATTGCTAACATTGGAAATTCTACTTAAATGCAATACTTAATAAAAACAAAAACAAAAAACAGATGATTTGTCTAATTTTCAGCCTTCATTGTGGGCATTTTGTGGTTGTTAAGAGTAAATTACTGTGTAGTTTTTCTCTGGCTATACATTTGCTGTCTCTTGTTTCCATTTTAGTAGATAATATTTAACAGGAAGCTATATATTTGGTTGAGCGTGACCGTTTCCTATTTATACACTTGCAAAAGAAATACTTGTAAACCTCTTTTGCAATTTTTGAGAGGGAAGAAAGTTAAGCAGCGAAAGCATGTAAGAATACAGATCTTTCCTGTTTTTTCCTTGTATTTATTTGACTTATTTACATTTTTTAACCAAAATTTCCAAAATTGTTTAACATGGAGACTCACAATTCTAAAATTTCAAACTCTATTTAAAGGTGCACTGTGTAACTTTTCGATAGGGGAACTATCAACTTCTTGTTTCTGTGAATGTTTGTGGACGTCTGTGAGTTTTTTATTTAGCAAAAAATATAATAATAATTGACTCAATACAAGATAGGTATGTTTAATGCCATATTGTGGAACATACCAGACAAAGCAATAACATCTCCATAGGAACAAGCCGCTGGAACCCTCTGTCAGAAAAGTTACATAGTAGACTTTTAACCAGGTCTAAACCACTGTCTACAGTCCATTGTTGTTTAGAGATATTTTGAAAAGGCAACATAATCTGAGCTATTGTGCGGAGTGGAGTTTTAGTTTCATCTTAACAAAAGCATTATAAGTTTCTGTATTTTTTCCCCTGAGGCTATGTATTTTGAATTTTCTAACCTGTTTTGTTTGTGTTTTACTTTGGCAGTTCCCTCCAAGCTCCAGTCTCAGCCTTCGTCTCCACAGCCCCGGTGCTCCTCTCCCTCTGTGCCCACTGCCAAAATCCTCTCTCCATCGCAGAAACACAGCAAGAAGGCGCTCAAACAGGTAAAATAAGTTACAATAATTATCTTGTGTCTGTTGCTAGTCTTATTTTCAGTTTCTATAGTGTTTCTCATACATACATCATTTGTGGCGCAGTGCCACAGAATGAAAACTGAGCACCACAAATTGATTCTGCCTTTTTTTTTTTTTTTTTTCAATGTTTTTCTGTCATTCTCGCTCACATGCACAGAGAGAGAGAGAGTTGTTTTTGATGAGGGAACAACGTTATTATAACATAAAAAAAGTAAATTTTGCTTTATACCCCATATTTAAAGGTGCATTGTTTTCAGGTGGAGGGTCCATCAAATGCTTTTCTTCATGGGGATGTTATTCCTTTCACAGTATGACATTAAACCTTTCTATCATCATGGAGACCAAACCAGACCAAGTTATAGGTTAGATCTGTGGAGAGGCGATCCCGCTCACAGTCAGAATGCCTGTTTTCCTAGGTATTTTTGACCTATAAAACCACCTGTAAATGAATAAATGTAAGGTAGAGCTGTTTAAAGTCATACTGTGGAACATTCCAGGCGGAGCAATGACATATCCATAGAAAAAAGCAGGTGACAGAGCCCCAATCAAAAAGTTACATAGTGCACATTTAACATTACTTAAATTACTCTATATTCCTCCAGTTTATTCGCATTTTTTTTTTTAGGACAATTGGGCTTATTTTTTTAAGCCCAATTGTCTTAACATAATCCCATTCATTCATTATTTCACTGTTGGCAGCTCGTAGCTATTGTTTAGTGTTTAATTAAATTTCATTTGATTACGCAGATTGTAACTGGTCCCATCTGTGCTGGTGTGGACTTATCTGCTTTGTAAGACTAATTTGCATTCACATTTTGGTGGGAGAGGGAACAAAAGATTAAAAAAAAACAAAAACAAAAACGCTAGCTTCGGAAACATTTTACTTCGCAATTTTCAGGTTAGATAAGCATTCTGCAGTTCTGTTATGCAGCTGTTACAAAATCAAGTCACTACGCCTTTTCACATCTTTTTCAAATGCTTTTTAAAATTTCTTTTTTTTGTGTTTTCAGGCCTTGAAGCAGCAGAGGAACCAGCACAGACAGGGAGCGATGGGATCTGCCTCGAGTCCAAGGCTTTTACTCAAAACCATTAAAGACATCACAATGGCTGACAACATCTCGACGAAGGCTGGTAAGGAGAGAATTAGAGAACTATAGACTATGTGATGTAATTGATTCACATTGGTTATTGATCCTGGACTATTTTATTGATCTTGTTTGAGAAGAAGTTCGAACTTAAAGGCCCTGTACATTATTTTTTTTCATGTATTTAGAAAATGTGTGACAGTAGCTCAGTTGGTAGAGTCTTTGTCCACTGATCAGAAGGTTGGTGGTTTGAATCCCGCTCCCAACAAAAACATCATTGAGAGGTAAGCTCCACTGATCCACAGGTTGGCGGTGCAATTCCAGCTCCCACAGATGAATGCTGCTGTTGTGTCCTTGAACAAGACAGTTAGCCCACCTTGCCCCCAGTGTTTACCGTTTTACCATTTACAGATATATTGTATAAGCAGCTCTTGAGAAAATAAGTCCACTGTGTACTGTCTGCATCTAAATATAAAGTGTTTTTATTGTTTGATAATTAGGAAGTGTGTGTTAGCATGCTAGTTGTTGTAGCGTTACTCTGTTCTGTTTCACCTTAGTAAGTCGGTAACAATCAGGTACAGCACTTTTAGAGGTGAACTAAGTAACTTTTCTGGTAGGGTTGTCCACAATATGCTTTTCTCTATGGAGATGTTATTACTTTGTCTTGAATGTTCCACAGTATAGCATTAAACTAATCTACCGTAATTTCCGGACTATTGAGCGCACCTGAATATAAGCCGCATCAACTAAATTTTCAAAGAATTTTATTTTTGTACATATATAGGCCGCACCTGTCTATAAGCCGCAGGTGTCCATGTCCTCAAGAAGTTTTCAAGTTCGGAGCATCTGCTTGTATTGCCTCTGAAAGCTTTTGTCGTCTTTTTACATTGAGTCAGTTCGTCACGCTGCCGTCACCAACGTCTCACCATCGACTCATCGATGCCGCGCTCACGTGCAGCAGCTCTGTTTCCTTCTTTGACAGTCAGATCAATTGTCTTTAACTTCAAAGCTGCATCATATGCATTTCTTCATATGTTTTCCATGAGGAGGGTGTGTGCATGAAGCACAAAATAACTGTTCAAAACAAAATCAAACGAGCATCTTCCTCAGCACATCATCTCTTCACCTGTCTGTTTCGCTCTTGCGCCCCGTCACTTGGCGCTCTACAGCGCATGTCTCGAGCAGAAAGAGCCGCTGTCCTGTCTTGTATCATGTCAGTGTCTTGTAGGATTTCAACAGGATTTCAGGCTCTCCCGGGGGTCGGGGTTAGTTGTATCGATCATGTATGAGTGGATGTCCCGCTACTGAAGTTTGAGACGTTTCGTCTCGTCATTTACGCCTCACCTGCATTTAACACATACGGGTCATTAAGACGTATCCCACTCACTAATGTTCATTTAGCAGCAGAACTTATTTTATCACGCAGCGATAAACTGTTATAGTGCTGACAACAGCGCTAGCGAGTGTTCTAACTAACCCTAACCCATGTTCACCGCACAGACAGCGGCGCTTTCTGCACTCAAGCTGCGCGCACATCCGCTGTGTTCATAGACGAATAATCCGTCCATATATGAGCCGCATCGGTGTATAAGCCGCAGGGTTCAAAGTGTGAGAAAAAAGTAGCGGCTTATAGTCCGGAAAATACGGTAATCTTGCCTTTAATTACAGGTGTTTCTATTACTGAAAAAAATGATTTAAAGCATTTGTATTTGCTGTGAATGGGGTCATGTTTCCAAAGATTTGACTTGCAACTTACCCTGTGGTATAACCTCCATAGAGATGATGAGTTTACTGTAGAACATTCCAGGCAAAACATCTCAATGGAGACAAGTAGGTGGCTCATTCTTCACCAGAAAATTTCATAGTGCACCTTTAACTCAGTATTTTTGTAGAAAAACATCTAATAAATATATAATTAATAAAGGTTCACTTGTAGAAATTCTTTAGTCTGTTAAAAGCCTAAAATTTGACTTGATTTACGGTTGATATTTAATTATTATTTGTACTATCCACCATTAAACAATCACAAATTACAAAGTTTTCAAAAAAATGGATATTACTGTAATACACAAAACATAGATACTATATTCTGTATATGTAGGGAGATACTATATCTACTTTAAGTTTATAACCTTCCTCTCTTAAAACAATGCTTTTTTGTTTTTCCCCACAGACCTGCGGCATTCGGTGGGCGCGAGAAAGGTGTCCCAGAGGCGGTTAAGTGCAGGTATGTTTTTGTTTTTTAAAAGATAAAGTCTGTATTTTTTGGTTTTATGATAATAATGGTAGCAACACATAATTGAGACTAATGCCTTTTTAGTGTCATATTTTTCACCCAAAATCGAAACAAAAACTAAATAAAAAGTAAACCGTGATGACTACTTCCTCAGTCACCACATCATAACTAGGACTAAACCGAAGTACTAAACCTGGACCCTACCAGGGCTGGACCAGGACTAGACCAGGACCAAACCAGGACCAAACCAAATCTATATTAGGTCTTAAACTGAGTCCAAACTTGGACAAACTGTGTGCACGTACCTAAAGGTTCTACTATATTGCACAGAATTAACTCTTGTGAGCCATGGAGTTGTTTTGTCTCATTCACACATGTTCTGTCTCCTCAAAATGCTTTATTCCACCTTGTGATGTCATATAGTGATAGTTTTAAAGTTAACAGCTACTTGCCTTTAGTTCAGTAGAGATTGGCAATTCCAGGACTGTGCTAAACACAGAGATCAGAAAATAGTGTAAACTATGACAAAATACACATATAAATTATTTTTTTGTTTTGTTTTGTTTTCCAGGTCAGATAAAACGGACCAAGTGTAACATCGATGTGGAGACTCCAGACTCGATCCTGGTGAACACAAACCTCCGTGCGCTCATAAACAAACACACCTTCAGCGTCCTGCCTCCAGACTGTCAACAGAGACTGCTCCGACTCCTGCCAGAGGTGGACCAGCAGGTGAGGACTTAAACAGGACTACAACCAGGACTAAACCAGGACTAAACCAGGACTAAACCAGGACCAAAACCAGGACCAGAGCAGGCCTTTGTGAGTGTTTGGCTTTGACTAGAAGTAAAGTTTTGGGGCACCTGTACTGTATTACCAATCCAGTGTCATCAATTAAAAGTGAATTAATTAATTATTAATCAAACATTTGTTCTGAAGGTTTGTAAATTCTTGTCCATATCAGTAACCCATATCTGGAAATAACATCACTTTTCACCAAAGCAAACTGTGGTTTATGAATATTTATTGACCAAGTTAAACAGACAGCATTTAGATATGAAATATCCAAATGAGCATAGGCTCCTCTAGACTGGTGTCTAAAGATTGGAGATTAGATATAACTTTAAGAGTTATATAAAGTTATGTGTTGAGTTTAAACTGATCATTTAAGCCAATCTGTGATACGTGCGCATATGACCAGGAGAGCGGAGTTGTTTGTCATGGTGTGGTCCAGAGGTCCAATGGTTTGGAGGTCTGAAGAATTCAAACGAGCTGAGTCGATCAGAGGCCACGTGATCTAAACAATAACTCCAGGCTCAGGCAGTGTCAGGCTGAAGGAATGCTGTATACTCTGTTTAAAGAGGAGCAGAAGACACCTTCCCAGTGTCCATGAGGTCTGGAGAACAGCACTGGTCACAGATTAAGTCAAATTAATCTGTCAAATTAAGTCAAAAGGCTATTGACTACAAGAATGCAAATATTTAAATTTGAAAACATATGAAAGCTTTGCTTCGGTCAGATCAGCTACATTAATTTCAATAAAAACACGTCCAAAGAAGGGCACAAATTTGTAAGAGAACTGGAAATTTTAACTTCTCAGGCACTGTCTCTCTGGAACGTTCTTTGTCCAGCAGACAAGATAAGGAGCTGCTCTGTGTCTCCCTGTTTCTCTGTCCTCTCTGGTCAAAGGTCCGAGTTTGAACTGTTTGGGGTCTGGTCAGTGAACCAGTGTTGTAACCACCCACTTTAGCAGGGGAAGGCTAAACCAATGAGGTGGAGTTTTGAATGTAATGTGAAATTCCTCTCACATTTGCATTATGAACATTTAACAGTTTTACACAAATAAAAGATATTCACATGATATTTACAGATCAATATTTGACACTGACAATATTCACAGCATGAACAGTTCACATCATTTCTCTTCTTTCTTTGGAGAAAATCCTTTAGCTGAGATATAGTTTGATCAAACAGCAGTCTTTTATTTGTGTCTTGGTTATGGCCAGTTTATCTGAATTTACTTAAGTCAGTTGGTTTCTTTGTGGGAGAAACTTTGTAGATCTTATAGCTCACAAGTCTATCCATCTTAATTTAAGTGACAGCTCCAGGGTCCAGAGAGCTGAAGGCCAGCGGGGGATGATTGTGCATCCTTGAGAGACATAGAAGGCATCTAGCCCAGACTGCTTGGTTTGGTGAAAATTTCCTTCTTAAAGTTATGATACCATGGCAACAGTGAAGCGGGTGCTTCTCACAGTTTCATAGGTCAACCTGTAATACTACTACAGACCCCTCCAAAAGTATTGCAACAGCAAGGCAAATTCCCTTATTTTTGTTGTTCACTGAAGACATTTGGGTTGAAGATCATAAGAAGAGTATGAGACAAGTGGTCAGAATGTCAGCTTTAATTTCCTGGTATTTACATTTAGATGTGTTAAACAACTTAGGATATATCAACATTTTTAGGTGAGCAAAAGTAAAGGAACAAAAAATCTTAAAGTAAATAAAATTTAATATTTGGTGGCAAAACCCTTGCTTGCAATAACTGCCTCAAGCCTGCGACCCATCGACATCACCAAACTGTTGCTATTGTGATGCTATTCCAGGCTTTTACCGCAGCTTCCTTCAGTTCTTGTTTGTTTTGGGGGTTTCTCCCTTCAGTCTCCTCTTCAGGAGGTGAAATGCAGGTTCTGTCAGGTTGAGGTCAGGTGACTGACTTGACCAGTCTAAAACTTTCCACTTTTTTCCCCTGATGAAGTCCTTTGTTTTTTGGCAGTGTGCTTAGGGTCATTGTCCTGCTGCATGATAAAATTCCTCCCAATTAGTTTAGATGCATTTCTCCGTACATGGGCAGCCAAAATATTTCTGTACACTTCTGAATTCATTCTGCTGCTACCATCATCAGTTACATCATCAATAAAAATGAATGAGCCTGTTCCAGAAGCGGCCATGCACACCTAAGCCATGACATTACCTCCACCCTGCTTCACAGATGAGCTTGTATGATTTGGATCATTAGCAGTTCCTTTCTTCCTCCACACTAGGGCTGAACGATTTTAAGAAAAAATTGAATTGCGATTTTTCTGGCAAAAATTGCGATTTCGATTTTATCCACGATTTTTTTCAGTGCACATGAACATTCGCAAGCATCAGAGAAACTTACATCATACCATTCAAACACTAAATTCCATAACTAATGCAAGAATGAAAACGCATGTGGCTCTTTCATCGTTCTGTCGTGGCTCCCTGTGACTTTGGAAAATAATAATGAGTATTTAATTACATTGTATTTTTATTTTAGTTTGTTCGTTTTTAAATGTAAATCTAAAATTGTAGATAATGGTAATCTTGTAGCATTTAAATAAAACGTTTTTAATATTTTTGTCGCTCAAAACGTGCGTCAAAGCCGAGACTGGTACACAATGTACATGCGATAAAATGATGACGGAACACAGAAGCAGACGCATTTTTGGTTCTGCGGGTGGATAATTTAAGTTTGGCTTTTTATTTCCTACGAGGAGGACTCAAATAATAATGTGTTTAATGCAGCTTTGCGCACATTTGTTTACGTTATACAGAAGCAAAACTTAAAACCACATGGCTCATTTGCATAAACTAGAAGCGCTGAAAAAACAGCTGCTCCTTGTGCCGCTGATGCGGTCAGCTTCTGTCGGACTAAAGGGCAGGACTCAGTGGAATATGCGTGTTCTTTCTGTGACTGAGGGATGTTCTGCCTATGGTGAGTCTGTTCTGTGCTTCTATCGCGTTGGAGATGGTTCATGTTAAACTTTTCAGAGATTATACGTGTGCAGGTCGTACGTGTGCAGCGCAGTTCTTTATTTCACTCATGCACTTTATTTATGTTGCTACTGTTGTGATGAAAAGACTGAAAGGTGTAAATAATTCTCTTAAGACTCAGGCTTATGAGCTGTAGTGGAGGATGATGCGTTTTCTGGGAGTTGTAGTTTTGCCTGTAGTTCCCCTGGTTAGCGCTGGTTTAGATGTCAAAAGGGTTTTGTGGCTCCGGGTGTTTTCTTTTCTGTGGGAGACGCTCCAAATGGCTCTTTGAGTATTTAAGGTTGCCGACCCCTGCACTAGACGTTTCACTGGACTTTCTCGCCGTGCACTCGTCAGGCAAATGCGCGTATGGCGGTATAAATTGGTCGTGTTTCCACTGGATGTGCAACTTTAGCACGACGTGTTTTGCACAGCACCTGTTTCTGATGTTCGTCTGCAGCCTCAAACCCGAAATACTGCCAAATGACCGACGTGCTGTTTTTCTTTGGGTTCAAAACCCCCAAACTCCGCTTCTGGTCCCGCTAAAGCCATTTCTGAAACTGATGACCAGCTACACTGATTGGAGTCGAGAACACGTGACCTGTGCTGCCGCTTCTGATTGGTGAGCTCAGCAGCGCGGCAGGGAGGCGACGTACATGTGTGAAATAGTTGACGAAACAAAACCTGGGTCAATTAGGAGCGCTGCAAAAAACCGTGGCTTTAACGATCCCAAAATCGTGTTGTCTGAGATCGCGATTTTCGGTCTAAAACGATAGATCGTTCAGCCTGACTCCACACTCTGGCCTTTCCATCACTTTGGTAGAGCTTCATCTTGGTCTCATCAGTCCATAGGATTGTGTTCCAGAACTTGTGTGTCTCATCTCTGTACTCCTTTGCAAATTCCAATGAGGCCTTCCGATTCTTACTGCTGATGAGTGGTTTGCATCTTGTGGTATGGCTCTATACTTCTGCTCTCGGAGTCTTCTTCGAACAGTGGATTGTGATACCTCCACCCCTGCACTGTGGAGGTCATTGGTGATTTGACTTATTGTTGTTTTGGGGTTTTTCTAAACAGCTCACACAGTATTTCTGTCAACAGCTACTGTTATTTTCCTTGGCCGACCTGTTCGACATCTGTTACTCAGAACACCAGTAGTTTCTTTCATTTGCAGAACATTCCAAATTGTTGTGTTTGCTATGTCCAATGTTTGTCCAGTGGCTCTGATTGATTTTCCTTCTTTTCTCAGTTTCAAAATGGCTTGCTTTTCTCCCATAGACAGCTCTCTGGTCTTCATTTTGGTTTATGCTCTTTGCCTCTCTCCCAGAACTTGAAAAATGGGTGGGTTTAACCAAAGGTTGGTATGTCCTGAGTTGTTTAACACATTTAGATGTAAATAGCAGGGAATAAAAGATGACATTCTTGTCTTGTCTCATACTCATCTTTTGATCTTGAACCCAAAGGTCTTCAGTGAACAACAAAAACAAGAGACTTTGCCTTGCTGTTCCAATACTTTTGGAGGGGACTGTATAAGATGACTGTCAGTTATGCAACTAACCCATTTCTTTCCTAATTATAAAACATAACTATGATATAACAGTTGTCTTGTTCCTGTAGGCTTGTATGGACGGACTCTTGAAGGTCACCAGCTCTGCCCTAAACAATGAGTTCTTCACTTCAGCAGCGCAGTCCTGGAAAGAGCGACTGGCAGAGGGTCAGTGAATACAGCTTCATTTCATAATAAGAGCATTGAGTTTGTGTTCAAAAGAAGATTATGTCACCAAGGCCCAGAGTGAATGGGCAGGTACATAAGGCAGTCCATTGTAACTGTACTGTACATGTGTGATGCCTGTGCAGGGGAGTTCACACCAGAGCTACAGCTTCGAATGCGGCAAGAAATCGAGAAAGAAAAGAAAATGGAGAGTTGGAAAGAGGCCTTCTTCGAGAACTACTATGGAGAGAAGTGAGTGATTAAAAGGCCCATATTTTCTGATCCATGTGATAATGTTGTTTCCTCATCAAAAACATACCTGGAGTTGTGTTTTGTTTCATTCACATATGTTTAACACACAAACCCTGCAGATTTAGTCTGAGTCTGAGTTGAGATTGGCAATTCCAGCCCTGGAATTGCCAATCTATATTGAACTAAAGTTAAAAGAAGCCGTTAACTTGACAACTACCACTTCATGACATCACAAGGTGGAACAGAGCATTTTGAGCTTTGGAGATGTAGACAGACAATAAAGAGTTACTCAAACATGTGTGAATGAAACTAAACACAACTCCAGGTCTGTTTTTGAGGAGGGAACAACATTATAACAACAACAACAACAACAACAACAACATATAGCCCATTTTAAAATACAGTAAAAACATCACAGAAAACCTGACTATTCACACATTCACTCAGGGCAAAGAGTAAATGAAGTTAAAACAACATTGTGTAACTTTCTGGAGGTGGCACATGACCCACATTATTCTGTTATAATAGAAAGTTAAAACCATATCTATTTTTATGGCTTAAAAGTTACATGGAAGGGCTTTACATAATTATAGCATTACAATTGGGCATTTTTGCTATGTTTGAGTGAGATACAAAAAGATGATTGTCAGTTATGCAACTAACCCATTTCTTTCCAAATTACTACAACCAGGACTACAACCATGACTACAACAGGACTACAACAGAACTACAAACAGGACTGAACAGGGACTAAACTAGAACTTTCCAAATTATCAGGGCAAATAGTAAATGAAGTTATAGCAACATCGTGTAACTTTCTGGAGGTGACATATGACCTGCATGATTCTGTTATAATAGAAAGTTAAAACAATCTAATCTTTATCTATTTCTATGGTTAAAATGTTGGTAGAACTTAATTATAACATTACATTACATTGCATTGTTTGATTGAGATACAGAAATCATGATAACTAAAGTAGCTAATTTAAACTCTCCAAACCAAGAGACAGGCTTTTAGATTCTCAGGTTTTGTTTTTTTTTATAATTACAAATGAAATGTCTCTTTTGTCTCTTTCCTCCAGTTCTGGACTCAGCTTTGAGGAATCCAAAGAGCTGACGAAGGCCGATCAAAATCTGAAAACATCCAAAACGCAATCTCTCCCTTCTCTTCCTCCTCCTCTTTCTCTTTCTCCTCCTCCTCCTCCTCCATCGACAGAAGCAACCATCGCTAAAACTCCTCAAACCAAATCAGGGGATACCAAGGACAATGATGAGAAAAAGGAACCTGAATCAACTTCTTCTGCCGCTGCTAAAGACGTCAAACCTCCATTGAAACCATCACAAGAACCACCCAAACCACCTCTTCCTGTTTTAGAACCAATGCGAACCAGGCGGGCACAACAAGCCGAGGACCGCAAAGCTAACATTGCCGCACAATCTGTGTCACTTAGCAAAACGGTAACAGAAGAAGCTAAGACGCCCAAAGAAGTTGAAAGAGTGACGCAAAGTGATGAGATGAAAGCAGAGCCACCTCCTCCACAACCAGTTTCTCCAATGAAAGAACCGCCAAAGTTTAGCCTAGATGTTAAAAAAGATACGCAAGTTATATCATCGGTCGAAAAATCTACTACATTAAGCCAAGAGGGTAAAGAGGACGAGAAAATTGTATTGGTTAAAGAGTCTACAATCTTAAACCAAGAAGCTAAAAGAGATCAGAATGTTCTATCATCGAAAGAACCTACAGAATTAAACCAAGAGGTTAAGACCGATCAGAAATCAGTTTTAGAGCAAAAAGAAATTGCAAAAATAAACCAGGAAGTCAAAAAGGATGAATCAGCATCTGTGGAGAAAGGGATAGAACAAAAAGAGGAGGTGTTGGGGAGCGCTGATGGTTGTAAACGCAAGTCTTTGAGTGAAACGGACAGTGACGTGAGTCCAGAAAAGAGGCAGAGGCTATCGTCTTTTTCCTCTGTGTCCTCTGTCTCTTCTGTGTCTCCGCCTCCAACTTCTTCCATCTCCAGCCCGGCTACGCCCTCTCCATCCAGCCAGAGGGTCCCACCTCTAAAGGTGTGTGTAAGGACTTAGACTTTAGATAAATCCAAAATCCAAATCCACTTTATTTCTTTAGAACATTTATCAACATCAACATTTTATCCAAAGTGCTGCACATATAAAGAAAACATTAAAAACAACAAAAGGTATTAAAAATAACAGAGGGTATAAATGCTCTTTAACCTTGCCAGTCCTAAAACACTAAAACCAGTAAAGTCAAATAAAAGCAAACCCATAAAAATATGAATAAATAAATACAATCAATAAAATAATATAAAAATGTAAATAAATTAATTAAAACACAGAGGACCATAAAACTTGCGCGGTGTTAGAAATTAGGCACCGATCCAGCTTTTTCCTTTCCGACACCAATTCTGATACTAAAGCTTTAAGATATCAACCGATACCAGCAGAGACTGAAAACATCACTTCTTTCCTTAAAAAATAAAATTAAATAAGACAGAACTGATACAAATACAAATACAAATACATTTACATTTATACTTTCTTTTCTGCAGTATAGATAGAATGGAAATGTCAAGAATTTGCTTATAAAATGGTTACTTTTTTTTGTGTAGATTATATTAATTGAAACAGTTCTTGAGATGTCCAGGAATAAGATGTTATTATGTTGTAAATTCAGTACTCAAGTACAATTATCAATTACCAATAATTCTTGACATCTCTAGTGAAAAAGGCCCATTATTATACTTCTATAGCAAGACCAGAAAACATGAAAATCTTTTATACTTTTATTTCTTTGATTGTTCAATTCTTAAATAATTTTGAGAAGAGATACGCGATTGGGTCCGCGAGAATGAGACAAAAAAATTTCACAATTCAGTTTTCAATTTTGGCCTGACAGTTTTCCAAACACTTCTCACTAGGTAATTTTTCTCGTGCGTGCTTAATCTTGTGGAAATTTTGTCTCACGACAACTTTTAACATTCTTCTTCTCTTTTCAGATCCACAAGTCTCGTATCCACCCTGTGCCAGTGTCTCCTGGACAGCCCTGTCCTCGTGCCCCTCTCCCCACCCCCCTCAGCAGCCCGGGTCGAACTGGAGCCAGAACCTTGGCCGATATCAAGGCCAAAGCACAACTCGCCCGCGCCCAGAGAGCTGCCATGGCGGCCGCAGCAAAAACAGGAACTCAACCTGCGAATTCTGGCGCCAGTTTGGACCAACCATCTCCAACACCAAGCCCAAGCCCTACATCTCCACAAGCTCCTATGAAGAAACCACATACGAACATCACCCCTCCTTCTCATCCCTTCGAAATAAAGACCTCATCTAGCCCTACGCAAATCTCCATCGAAGTCGAGCAAAAGGCAAATCCGGTTAGCGTCCCATGTAGCAGTTTGTTAGAGCAAAATGCGATGGCAATATCGAAAGAGCTAAGTCAGGTTTCGCCCATCGGAGCGAGTAGAAATGCGTCTTGCATCCCAGCTAACAACCCACTCGTAACCAAACTTCTCCAAGGCAAAGAGGTTCCGATGGAGCAGATACTTCCAAAACCGTTATCCAAAGTTGAAGTTAAAATGGCGGTTAAAGCTACAGGGACGAAGGCAAAGGGGATGCCATTGGTTAGTGCGAATAATGTGGAAAATAAATCTGCGATAGGAAGACAGGAATTTAAGCATCACAAGGAGCTTCCGGATAAGGAAACACAAGAGCAGATTTTACAAGCCTTGATGCAGCGGAAAACCCAACACAATCAACAGTTTGGGGGGTTAGGATCACAACATTTGAAGGCAACGCAAATGGAGCACGCAGAGGAGAAGTTAACAAAGATTGGAGTAGGATTTTTGGGTTGCAAACGTAAACAAAAACCAGCAATGACCGGACACTATCTCTTAAATGTTTCGACGTATGGAAGAGGGTCGGAAAGACAGAAACAGCAAACAATTTCTAATAAGTTAAAAAGGGAAATCGGAGAAGCAGAGGGTGTGGGTAGAACTTTATTGGGGGTTAAAACCGAGCGCAAATCAGATGAACTTCATTGCGTAAGGATTAAAAACGAACCAGGATTCGAGGATAGCGATAAAAATAATAATAGCAGTGGGAGCGCCAAAGATTCAACCAGCCCTCAACAGAAGCACCTCAATTTTAGCAACAACGCAGGAAGTTCAGAGCCATATTTGAGTCACCAGCAAGGTTTTCACAAAGACAATCAACAAGCAGCGTATAGCGGGTCTTACAGCATGACTTTAAACAATAACAAGGATTCCGTTTTGGATTCAAATTCTTCCAACTATTCGGAAACGGATAGCGGACAGCACGGTAGCGTCATGTCCTTTTCGGTGACAGTTACGACCATCCCAGCCGGTAGGTCCATGGACAGCAGTCAGGGGGAGCCATCACCCGAACAGTCCTATATAGACGGGCCCAATATGGAGGACATGCAGTCGAAATGCTACTGCAGACTCAAAGCTATGATCATGTGCAAAGGGTGTGGAGCTTTTTGCCATGACGACTGCATAGGGCCGTCCAAACTGTGCGTGTCTTGTTTAGTGGTACGATAATTCACAAATGTACAAATAATAACTAAAAATGTCTCTACACTATGGCTACCTTGTTTGTTAGCATTACAGTCTAGTGGTCATGATTTTTGGTATCGATTGACATCTGATTTTCGATACTTTTGACACCACTTCTATCCAGTTTGTTAGCATTACAGTGATCCAGAACTCCTCTCTGGTCTCTGAAAGTTGGGAAATGGGGTTAAAAACTCATAATGGTGAATAATTAGGATCCTAGAAATGCATTAGAAAAATAAGGAATAACTGTGGACTACTGCAAAACTGAAAAAATCTGGTACAGAATCTTTTAAAAGCATTTTATTTTAAGACACAAGTTTTCTCATCAGAAATGAAATAATTTTAACACACACACACACATATATATATATATATATATATATATATATATATTTTTTTTTTTTTTTTAAATTTTTTTTTTTTATTGCAAACCATAACAATTGTCAGTGAGATAACTTTGTGTTCGATGTCTCATGTTCCACTTAATTACTTAATTCAAAGTTAAAGTATCAAATATTGTTGGACTTTTGTCCAGTTGACAAATTGAATTTCTCCTTTTGCCATGGATTCTGCCTGGACGTCTAAGGGATTTTACACACATCAAATATTGTTGTCTTTTAAAAATCAAACGGGTAGCCATATTGTAAAGTTGTACTAATAAATAATAAAAAAAAACAAAACATAATTTAAAATACACTCCAAAAACTACTATCTACATGAGTTGAAATGACTTAATTTATCTGCCTAACAATGTTCTTAAAAGGTACACCTAACATTTCTTCTGGAAGGTCTGTCAAATGCTTGTCTCCATGGTGATGTTATTGCTTTGTCTGGAAGGTTGGCAGTATGGCATTAAATCTATTTAGCATTTATTTAATTACTAGTGTTTTTTATAGTTTATAAATACCTTGAAAAACATGCTTTCTTACTGTGAATAGACTCGCCTTTCCACAGAATTGACCTGTAAACTTGTAGTCCTCGTCATTGAGATAGATAAGTATAAACGACTCATATTAGCCTATTTTCTGATCTCTGTTCTAATGTAGTTTCCTCATCACAAACAGACCTGGAGTTGTGTTTTGTTTCATTCACACATGTTTAACGCACAAACCTGCACATTTAGGCTGAGCTTTTCTCTCAAACAGAAAACACTCACATCTTGTGATGTCATCTCGTAATACAGGAAGTGCTGAAGTGTGTCCATACACCTTCACTAGAATCATTTAGATGATTTGGAATTGTCAATTTCTACTGAACTAAAGGTAAAAAGTAACTGTTGAAAACCACCACTTCATGACATCACAAGGTGGAGCAGAGCATTTTGAGCTTTGGAGATGTAGACAGACTAATAATAAATTGTTACTCAAACATGTGAATGAAACAAAACACAACTCCAGGTCTGTTTTTGAGGAGGAAACATTATAACATGACTTAAAGCTCACAAGAGTAAATTTTGCGTAATGTAATATAGGACCTTTAATCCCATACTGTGGAACACACCAGACAAACAGAATAACATTTCCAGACAAACAGGTCTCAGAAAAGTTACATAATACACCTTTAAAAACTCAAGATTAAAACGTTGGATGCTTCAAGTCATTTTAACTCACGCAGATGTTTCCTTTTGTGGTGAGATCATTTGAACGTAACAATCAAGTCTAAAGGTTTTACACTGGAAAGACAAAAATTATAATTTTTTTGTGCAATTTTAGTAGAATTTCACTCCGTTTTCAATCAGATTAGCATCGTAGTGGTGTGACGGCGTTATTTGCACTTGGCTAGCATTAGCGACTTAGCGTGGTCTATTTTTTTAACTTTTAGAGAAGCGTGTTTAGTTTTTATAAGAGGGAACGGAGAATGTGAGGCTATATTTCTAGTGTGTTTTGTTGTAGATTGGACACTTTCTTAATTACGTATATTCTCTGCCTGATTTTAAACGAAAACTCAAAGGGCGCTCGTGATAATCAGTGGTTGTTTTATACAGTACCTCCTATAGGTTGGGTTCACGCAGAGACTGTAGTTAAGCATTGAAGTCTATGGTGTAAATTGTCTTTTAACTAAAAAAAATGCACGTTTTGACTTAGTTTCTGGTTACTATTTCTGTAATTTCTGGGCCTATTCACATGAAACAAAACCTGGCACAAAGCTCAATGTCTTCTCTATCAGCACAAATAAATCTAAGTGAAATTATTTTATCACTATAGCACCAACAAATGGCAAATTGCATAGACATAGAGACCGTAGACTAAAGACCGTCACACACTACAGGAGAATTTGCCCGATTTTGGCTGCAATTTACCTCTCAGAATTTGGGGAGGCGTGACCCAACTTTGTTTCTTTGTGTGTGATTTTGTGGTCCTGTGGTCCGCAGCCATATCCCGCAGCAGTCTTTGCAATCAGAGATTTAAAATCTCATAAGATTCTCCTCATGTCTGTGGTGTGCGCGTTTAAAAATAGTTTAAGACTGAAAAATCCTGTTATGTGTGGTGGCCTTTAGTGAATGGTTCATATTTCTTTACTTCCTGCGCCTGTTCATATGAAACAAAACCGGGCTTAAAGTTCAATGTCTTCTTTAGCAGCACAAATAAACCTAAGTCTCTATAGCTCCAGCATGTGGTGATAAACAGGAAATCATAGACTGTGGACTTGACTTAGCATTAGATCTTAAAACAAGGGAAATTACATGAATTTACCTAACGATTAAATATTATAACACATAATTTCTAAAAACAAATACCTTTATTTTATAGATTTTTGGAACCAATTACGAAACAATAATTAGGAAAAACTTTGGAATTTTAAGTCTGTAAATGTATTTTAATTATAGTTCTTTTTAGTCCATAGAGTTACATTGACCTTTGCTTTCTATTTAACCTTATTGTGAACCCAACCTATACTAATGCATGGCAGGGAAGTGCAACTACCAGTAAAATATTTTATATAAAGTCTGTACATTTATTATAACTGAAAAATGCTTGTATTTAAAAGTGTGAATATTTTAGACTTTTAAGAAATAACTTTATAAAAACACGATTGCACACGTTTTTTCACGAGTAATTACAGGTTCAAAGCACTTCTTAACCCCAGGGATCTCAGACAGCAACTGTACAGTACGCAAATTTGAACATTTTTTAATTTAAGTTCAAATCTTACTTGAGGATTTTGAATAGGGTTGCATGCAGTGTTTTAAAAGGTTCCATATTACACTATTTTCTGATTTGTTCTAATGTCATTTCCTCATCATCACAAAAGAGTTCTGGAGTTGTGTTTTGTTTCATTCACACATGTTTAACACACAAACCCTGCAGATTTAGGCTGAGTTCTTCTCTCAAACTGAAAACACTTTGTTCCACCTTGTGATGTCATGTGGTGTGTTAAAACAAGAAGTGCTCCACTGTGTTTTTAATCTCCATGCACCTTCACTAGAATCATTTGGATCATTTCAGCTTTAGAATTTCCAATCTCTACTGAACTAAAGGTAAAAGGAGCTGTTCACTTGAAAACTACCACTACATGACATCACAAGGTGGAACAGAGCGTTTGGAGCTTTGGAGATGTAGACAGACTAATAATAAAGTGTTACTCAAACATGTGAATGAAACAAAACACAACTCCAGGTCTGTTTTTAAGGAGGAAACAACATTATAACATTGCTTAAAGCTCACAATAGTCCATTTTTGGTAATATAGGACCTTTACGCTAATTTAACGAAATGTGGGGGAAGGGCAACTTGTAAACTAAATCTAAAGCCTGTTTTTTACAGTACAAAGTTTATTTTTAGCATCTTAGCATAGCTCCGTTTTGGCTAGCTGTTTTGAGCGCAATAACAATTTGCAATGTTGTCCTTTTAGCTGTTACATCACGCATTGACATTAAAGCTTCACTATGCAACTTTTCTGCTCTGGTTAACCACCTCTTTGTCTCCATGGAGATGTACATGTTTTGATGTACCTGGAATGTTCCACAGTATTGTATTAAAGTTAAGTTTTCTTGTATTTGTTAAATCACAGGCGTTTATGTAGCAAAAACTGGTCCCTGCGGTGTCACTTTCTTGTCTCCCTGGAGTTAAGATAAGTTTAGTAATGCTATATTGTGGGACATTGCAGGCATTCCAGTAACATTTCCATGGAAACAACCTCACACCGGAAAAATTACACAGTGCAGCTTTAATCAGATAGTACCATTGCTAATAAGTCCAGAAGAACCAGACCACAAACGTTGCCTTGCATTCAGCCCTGCTCAGAATTCCCAACTTGTAATTTAAAAATGTTTATTGTCCTTTTTCAAAATTTATTTAAGAAATTCTTAAGTTTGGAATTTGTAATAATGTGTTTTTTTTTAAATGTAGATACTGGCTCCTTTGTTTTTAATGAGGAACCTCGAAACACAGGGAGAAACTCTGATCACTCAACATGTGTCATTTACAGTTCCATTTGTCTCGATTTGAAAAGAATTATTTACATTTTTTGCAATGTTTTGGTCTAGTTACGAAAATAAAAGAAAAAATAGAAAGTTCATTTATTCAAATGCTTTATACAATTGTAGAGTTTTAGAATGATTCATGATGGCACTTAGATTAAAGGTGCATTGCGTAACTTTTCTAGTGGAAAGTCCATCAGATGCTTTTCTCCCCCAGAACTCAACCAGGACTCAACCAGAACTAAACCAGAATTCCATGTTATTGCTTAGCCGGGAATGTTCCACAGTATGGCATTAAACCTTTCTATCTTCATGGAGACCAAACTAGACCAAGTTACAGGTCAGATCTGTGGAGAGGCGACCCCACTCACAGTCAGAATGTCTTTTTTTCTAGGTATTTTTGAGCTCTAAAACCATCTGTAATTGAATAAATGTAAAGTAGAGCTGTTTAATGTCATATTGTGGAACATTCCAAGCAGAGCTATGACATCTCCATAGAAACAAGCAGGTGACGGACCCCCAGTTACACAATGCACCTTTAACTGTTAAGATTTGGAATTGACACTGAACACACTGTATTACTGGTCAAATCAATAGCCCCGTTATGATCTGTTCTATTTTTATTTCTTTACAGTGTTAAACTTCAATTTTTTTATTTTTTTATTTATTTTTTTTTCATATTTTAAACTTTTTTTTTAGCCTATGGAGAATTTGGTTCATAATATCCTAAAAGTAATATAATATCCTATCCAAATAATTGTCATAAATTGGTCCATAATAGTAATAATAATAATAATAATAATAATAATAATAATAATAATAATAATAATAATAAATAAATTGGTAAATGTACTTTAAATTTTCAAATTATTCTAACTATTCTATTATTTAAATTTTAATGTTTTATTTATGTATTTTGTAACTTATGGAGTATGACATTTTATTTGCAGTTTGGTTCATAATGTCTTAAAAAAATATAATATACTATCCAAATAATTGTCATAAATTGGTAAAAATACATAAATAAATTGTAAATATACTTTAAATTCATTATTCTAACTATTCTATTCTAACTATTTTATTTATTTATTTTTGTTTTACTTTTTTGTTTTGTTTTTTTGCAATATCTCTACAAACAATAACATAACTGGGGCTAGCATGGAGTGTGAGCAGTTGTATTCAAGCTGGTATAAAAAATGTCAGTCTCCTTAACACCAGAATCACATCATGTTTTATGTTCGTTAATCAAAGTAATATATTGTAATTAATATATTTTTTATTAATATCTATTTGATAATTGCTTTTCAATCAACAGGGTATTTGCTATGACTGTAGAAATGTGTTAACTGTCTGTTTTTATTAGTTTTCTTTAAACTGAACTGAACTTAAAGGGCCATATTCCACTATTTTCTGATTTGTGTTCTAATGTTGTTTCCTCATCACAAACACACCTGGAGTTGTGTTTTGTTTCATTCACATGTTTAACACACAAACCCTGAAGATTTAGGCTGAGTTCTTCTCTCAAACAGAAAAAAACACTGTTCCACCTTGTGATGTCATGTGGTGATACAGGAAGTGCTCCACTGTGTTTTTAAACTCCATAAAAAGCAAGGCAAAGTAATTCAAAGTGCTTTACAGAATAAGAAAGACATTGAAATGACAATACAGACAAATCAAAATATAAATAATCATACAATTAAAGAGTTGGAACAGAGCGTTTTGAGCTTTGGAGATGTAGACAGACTAATAATACAGAGTTACTCAAACGTGTGAATGAAACAAAACACAACTCCAGGTCTGTTTTTGAGGAGGAGGAACATTACAATATGGCTTAAAGCTCATAAGAGTCCATTGTGTGTAATATAGGACCTTTAAAATCCTCTTGTCTTATTTAATTTTGATTTTCACAAAGTTGTCTGTAAAGTTCGGAGTTTGTTTCCAGAGCTGTAGGTTTGTCATTGTGCTTTGTGTGTTTAATTGGAACTTAGACCGTTACCATAGTTTCAGGATGAGGAGCTAAAACGTGATCACAACTGTTTTTTTAAGTTCATTTTGGATGTTTTCTTAAGTCTCTGCTATGAAAATCTTCAAATACATAAGTAATTTTCTTGTTTGAAGCGTAAAACTACATTGCGTAACTTTTCTGGTGGAGGATCTGCCCGCCTACCTGCTTGTCTCCATGGAGATGTTTGTGCTTTGCCTGGGATGTCCCACATTAATGCTTTTAATCTGTTTAGCATTTCATTACGTTTCATTACGGTTGTTGGTTTTGTTTTGTTTTTCACTCAGAAATACCTTGAACAATACTCTTTATTACTGTAAGTGGGCCCCGCCTCTCCCCAGATCTGACCTGTGGCTCAACATTTTGGTGCCACCTGCTTGTATCCATTGATAGGTTTAATGCCATACTCTGGAACTTTCTGGGCAAAACAGTAACATTTTTATGGAGTTAAACAAGTGACGTAAACTTCCACTAGAAAAGTTACGCAGTGCAGCTTTAATACCTTGATTATTATTTTTACAATCTCAATTAGCAAAAAGGTTTACAGTTAGCATCTTTGTCAGTTTGTCATGTTAAAGCTGGACTGTGTAACTTCTCGGTTGGGGGTCACATGCTTGTTTCTATGGATGCGTCATTGCTCTATGTGGAATGTTCCATAGTATGACATTAAACAGCTCTACTTTACATTTATTCAATCACAGATGGTTTTATAGCTCAAAAATATCTATAAAAACAGACATTCTGACTGTGAGCGGGGTCGCCTCTCCACAGATCTGACCTGTAACTTGGTCTGGTTTGGTCTCCATGAAGATAGAAAGGTTTAATGCCATACTGTGAAACATTCCAGACAAAGCAATAACATCTCCATGGAGAAAAGCATTTGATGGACCCTCTACCAGAAAAAAAAAGTTACACAGTGCATCTTTAAGTTGTTTGTTTACTTCAGTAAGATACATTAGCTAGCTGTGAATTAGCTTCATGTTAGCGTTAGCATTGTCCACATTTTCACCAGGTTTTGTCTCTTCTCGTGTCTCTGTGTGCGTCTTCAAACTCTCAAACTCTGGGTGAATGTAACATAGTACTCAGCACTTGTAAACAAATTGTATTTTATCAGAAGTTAAAGAATATTATGAATAAAACCTGATAGAAAATGTGCAAATGTGTGTGTATCATGTTTTCTGACTCTTGAGAAAAAGTCAAACTCTACAAGATAAAAGATTCCTGAAATGGACTAACATTAAGTAAGCATTAAACAACGAGGGGCCGTGCGTGCGTTAAAACTGCACAATGCATAATATTAACAGGAATATGAAATCCATGAATACTTTTCCTAACTACTACTACTACTACTATATTTAGATACATAAAGGCGTATATCGGCTATACCACTGTGTAACTGGGGGATGTGTCTGCTGCTTGTCTCCGTGGAGATTTTATGTATTTGCCTGGAATGTTCCGCAATATTTTATTACAGTATCTACCTTGCATTTGTCATATTCTGTGTTTTTATAGCTAATGAAAAAAGTTATATAAAAACATTCCTATAGTGAACAAATGCGCCGCTCCACAAATTTTACCTGTAACTTAGCCTGGCGACCTCTCCTGTTTATGTTTATGGAGACTGACAAGTTTAATGCCATACTGTGGCACATTCCAGGCAAAAAAGTAGCAGATCCTCCTGAAAAGTTACATAGTGCCACTTTAAAGAGCCCATATTACACTGTTGTCTGATCTGTTCTAATGTCGTTTCCTCATCACACACAAACCTGGAGTTGTGTTTTTGTTTCATTCACATGTTTAACACACAAACCCTGCAGATTTGGGCTGAGTTCTTCTCTCAAACTGAAAACACTCTGTTCCACCTTGTGATGTCATGTGGTAATACAGGAAGTGCTCCACTGTGTTTTTAAACTCCACACACCTTCACTAGAATCATCTGGATAATTTCAGCCCTGGAATTGTCAATCTCTACTGAACTAAAGGTAAAAGGATTTGGTAACTACCACTGACTGACATCATAAGGTGGAACAGAGCATTTTGAGCTGTTTAGATGTAGACAGACTAATAATAATGGGTTTCTCAAACATAAATGTAAAAATGCAAAAAAAAATAAATAAATAAATAAAATAAATAAAAAAAATGGCTAATTGAATCACAAAAATGTGAGCACTAAAAGTATATACATATATTTTATTTAATATATTTTATATTTATTTATTTATTTATTTTATGATCATGTAAATATATAACTGTGTATTTGAAAGTTAGTTGTATATATAACAAATTTACTTTTACATACATTTATGAACTTTTAGGGAGCCTATTAGGCTTCCATCTGGCAGGGGGACTGCCCATGAAAACATTATTGTAATGTTTATTAATGTGTATTAATGTTTATTAATGTTTATTAATGTACACTGTCCCTCTGAAAACGAAATAAATGTGTGAATGAAACAAAACACAACTCCAGGTCTGTTTGTCATGAGGAAACTACATTAGAAGAGGGCTTAAAACTCACAAGAGTCACTTTTGTGTAATACAGGACCTTTAAATCTCAACGGGATGTTCCTAAATCAAGAAAATAAAGTTGGAGAGAGAATCTTGCCTTGAACGCTGGACTTTTGGTGAACTTTTCTTTCCTAGTCCCAAAACTATAATTTCTTTCTAACGCCTCTCCTCCCCGTGCACCTGCGGGTCCTTCCCCCCAGTCTCTCTGTAAACGGCCATAATTCATCTGAACAGCTGCAGTCGTGCTCGTGGCCCTTTAAGCGGCGTGCGTGCGTGCGTGTAGTAGATACCCGCGCATGGCATCTACGTCTCTGCGCTCTGCCGCTCTGTGCCGCTCTGTGCCGCTCTCCGCCGCTGCTGATGCTGAGGGGATGCGGACACCAGCGCTCCCGCCAGTGTCACCATCTACTGAGCATCACTTTAGCGCATTTTTTGGGCTAAATTTGCGTAAAAATGGCACGGAATGGCATGCGTAAATTGCGATGATGCCTCGTTGGTGCGCTACATCACCGCCACTGCCGTAACGCACGTATTCTTCAAAGGTAAGAATCAAACCACGACATCCTCTTTTCCTTTCTATTTCACGACATTTTACCCACAAACGTTGCATTACTTCCTTACTTACTTATTCTCTGTCACAAATTCTCGCTCAAATGTCGCGATATGGGCTTTGAAGGATGCGAATATGCGGGATTTGTCTTTGTATACCAAAAATTGTAGGCGCAGATCACGACTCTGCTTCCCCTGCTTTCCCCATTGCGGAAACCAGGTAAATAGGTAATTAAAACGATGTCATAGCCGCTGCTGTGGTGTGTGGGACTTGCGTTGTCGTTCATGCATTTGTGAGAATAGGATGTTGGATGTCTAATTTCACAGAGATTGGTTGGGGATGATATCAGCGGAAGGGACTGCTGCAGTACTCAGAGGAGATGTTGTCATTAACGACCAGTTTAAGGTGCGGTTGATGTCAAATTTGACCCTTTTTCACCATAATAATGACATATTTCCAGCTTGCATTCAGTGAGATTTAGCAAAAAATCCGCGATGTCTCGTGCTGTAGCGCTGATTTCATTACGTACATAAATTATTCACACTTTATCTTATAACCAGGAGAGATGCCACTGTCCCCAGCGTATAGTCTATAGTTGGATTTTACGCATACCCCGTGCCAAACGCTCACACAAAACTCCTTCCATTTCTGTATCGCTGTATGGGATTCGTGTTTACAATGAGCTTTTGTGAGGTGTTTAAGTGTCACATGAATTCTCCCACTCTTTCTCAAACTCCGAATGAAGCGGGGTCTGTGTTTGTTACGTAACAGAGCGTTCGGATACAGGACTGAGCGCGGAGATGAGGAGACGTAGTTTGGGGCTGATACTGACTCTGGAGTAAATGTGTGTACCAGGGCAAAGCGGGGTTAAATACCAAAACAAAGAAGACAGTGGAATTCTAATGATTACTAATGTGGGAGGGGAAGTGTTTTGCTCAAGGACACAACATGGCTGAAGGAGGAGAATTCAAACTACTAACGTATTAGACCACAACTCTTTTCTCTCTCTCTCTCTTTTTTTTTTTTTATAAATATTGACTGCACTGGATATTTTGTACAGCTATTATGAGGCTGTATTGATTCTGATGATAAAGGCTGAATGGTGAAGTGTTTTGCCCAAGGACACAGCAAGCAAGGAGTGGGACTCAAACTACCAACCTCATTAGACAACCTAGTATTTTTTTTTTTTTTTATCTTATTTTATTTTATTTTATTTTATTTTTTTATTATTATCCATTTAAAACTTGATTCACAGCTGAGTTGATACTGGCTGAACTTCAAATCTAAAAGGTCTGGACGCCACTGACTTGTCTCCATGGAAACTGTATTGCTTGGTATGATGAAATGTTCCACACTATAGCTTTAAACTTATCTAAGGTGCTTTTATAGGTAGAATATTGCTTAAAAAAACATGCAGCTTTACTGCTCCACAGATCTGACCTGTAACTTGACCTTGTGGCGTCACCTGCTCCATGGAGATAGAACTTATTATTGCCATGGAGACAACCAGGTGCAGGAGCGTCCACCAGAAAAGTTACACTGTGCATCTTTAAGCAAGACACTTCCCCCACTGTTGTGGTAATCTTACAAAGCTAACTTTTAGCCCCTTTGAGGATTTAAAAATGTTAAATATAACATATTTGTCTGGTGAGTGTTTTTATGTCTGGGACTACGGCTGGAAATTAGCATTGTGCTAAATCCGGCATATTTACGTCAAGTTGTGTAATTTTGTGCAAATTGTACGTTCATTAATATGCACTGTCCCATCCAAATAAAGAAAGAAAGAAAAAAAAGTTTATGTTGTGAAAATAGAAAAGAATCCTACAAAATCCAACCTCTGTGATGCCCTGTCAGAACACAGGCAGTTTGAATTCCCAGAAGGCATTGCGCTCTATGGGCGAAATCTTTCTGGGCCAAAGCTTATCCAGTTTTTATTCTAGATCCATGTACTCTATCCACAGCAGTTGAGCGTTTGTTTACTCGCTGCTATGGTGATGTCATGGTGACGGCCGCATAGCAGTGATATAGAACAGTGATTTGGCTGTTGCCGGAACTACTTATGCAGTATTAACCATGGATCTATAATAAAAACTGGATAAGCCCCTCTCCTCTGTCCAGGCTCTAGACCGACTAGTGGCCACTCCAGGTACTGCAGCTCCCGGGAGTTTGGGCCCAGAAAGAATTCTCCCATAGAGCGCAATGCATTTTGGGAATTCAAACTGTCCGTGTTCCGCTGACAGGGCATCCAGCTTTCACAAAGGTCAGATTCTATAGGGATTCTTCTGTATTTTTACAATATGAACTTAATTTTTTTTCAAATTGTCAAAGTGCCTAAAAGTCAGCTTTGTAAGAATTAGTCTAGCCCTGTGCTAGCGCCGCTCTAGCAGCTCTCGCTCTGATTGGTCAGAACTGCACGTTTCTGACATCACATGTTTTGCGTCGTAGGGCCAGTATTTAGGAAGTAACGCAGAAGTAAAAATCTTTTTTGGGCCCATGCGCCAATGAGCACAGGCCACTGAAAACAGTATGACGCCATCTTAGGTTCACCTTCAGATTTGATTAGAGTTCTGTGGTATTAACACATGGCAGTCAGACTTTGGAATTCTGACTGTGGTATACGTGTTTTTTCTTAATTCAAGCAACATTCGATTTTGTTTATATTTTAAAGGTTGTATAGAGGATTTTCCAAGGAAAGAGAAATCCCCCCCAGCTCCCTAAGTAGAAACGCCTCCTCCCGCCTCCTCCTTACGCTTACGCTGCTTGTTTACAGCCGGTGCACATTCAGAATCACTGTTGCTGCTGTAACTATACTGTAGATTTTCAAATGATAAGCAGAAGTTTCCTGTCCAGAAGTAATTTATCGACCAACGCATCCGTCTTTAGACCCTTCATCTACTTCAGTGCACGCCATCGCTGGAAGGAATCTTCGAAAATCATCTTAGTATAGCTTCGCTCCTTTTCCCCTTCTCTTCTCCTTTCAGTGACCTCAAAAACGGACTTTCTTTTGCGGCTAACTGGTAGTGGATTCTTGTCTGCCATCGCAACAAACTTTGTGCAAACTGTGAAGAAGCTACAGTTTGAAAAAGCCGCTAAGAACCGCTGTGTTGGTTGAGTAAACAGCGTCTTGTGTCTGTGGAATGCGTGAGACGTGTACATAAACCACGTAATCCCAGCGCGCCAGCAAGTCACTTATGCTAGAAGCGTAGGGAGTTTGATTGGCAACCTAACAGCCAATAGATAACAAGGTAGCCTCATTATGTACTTGTGAAGTGAAATTTAAATCATGATAACACTTTCTTAATTCAAGTAACTGTAACTTGGCTAGATTTGAGTTTTTGTCAGGTTTTTGTTTTTGTTTTTTTTCCAAGGCATCTGTGACTATAGAGTGTGTAGAGTTCATGAAGAACGGTCACTGTGATGGTTTGAGAAGCTCCATATTAAAGCTCCTATATTACGCAAAATTGACTCTTGCCATGTTCTAATGTTGTTCCCTCCTCAAAAACAGACCTGGAGTTGTGTTTTGTTTCATTCACACATGTTTGAGTAACCTTTTATTATTAGTCTGTCTACATCTCCAAAGCTCAAAATGCTCTGTTCCACCTTGTGATGTCAAAGTGGTGGTTTTCAAGTGAACAGCTCCTTTTACCTTTAGTTCAGTCGAGATCGGCAATTCCAGGTCGGAAATGATCCAAATGATTCTAGAGAAGGTGTGTGGAGTTTAAAAACAGAGTGGAGCATTTCCTGATGTACAGTCCCTGACAAAAGTCTTGTCGCTTATCCATTTTGTAGAAACAAAAGCCTATAACCTGACTTTAAATTAATCGATTGGTTTTAGAAATGTTTCATATGAAAGCTAAAACCCTCCCAAATTATGCTCAATATACTAAAATAAATTTGCTTCACTGAAGAAAGATTGATCATTTAATGAACACAGAAAGGTCAGATTTTGGCAAGACAAAAGTCTTGTCGCCTAGATTACAATCCTAGATTGTAGCCTCACCAATCCTAGATTACAGCCTCACCTGTGATCAGTTACTGATCAATCAATTAGTGGGTGTGTATAAAAAGAACCCCAGCACACCAGACCTTCACATCAACTGCAACTTGACCTCTGACAACATGCCTAAGATCCACCCTGAGACCAAAGCATTAATTATCAAGAGGCTGAAGACCAGATCCACTGCTGAGGTGGCTGACACCTTCAATGTGTCTCAGCGTCAAGTACAAAGGATAAGAAAAAGATCTGAAAAGACTGGAGATGTTTTTGACAAGCCCAGGTCCGGCAGACCCCGCAAGACAACTGCTCGGGAGGACCGTTTGTTGATTCGAAAATCCAAGGCCAGCCCCTTTTCCACAGCAGCAGAGCTCCACCAGGCCTGGTCACTTCAAGTCCCTGTGTCAACCAGAACAGTTTGTAGAATTCTGTCTCGAAATGGCCTCCATGGTCGAATCAGTGCACAGAAACCAGCACTAAACAAAAGGCAATTAAAAAACCGTGTGGCATTTGCCAAGGCCCACAGCCTGCTAAAAGGATGGACACTGGAAAAGTGGCAGAAGGTGGATTTCTCAGATGAATCCTCGGTTGAATTACATCACAGCCGCCGCAAATATTGCAGGAGACCTACTGGAGCCCACATGGATCCAAGATTCACCCAGAAAACAGTTAAGTTTGGTGGCGGAAAAATCATGGTCTGGGGTTACATCCAGTATGGGGGTGTGCGAGACATTTGCAGGGTGGAAGGCAATATCAATAGCCTAAAATATCAAGAAGTATTAGCTACCTCTTACATTCCCAACCATAAAAGGAGTCAAATTTTGCAGCAGGATGGTGCTCCATCACATACTTCTATCTCTACATCAAAGTTCCTCAAGGCGAAGAAGATCAAGGTGCTCCAGGACTGGCCAGCCCAGTCACCAGACATGAACATCATTGAGCATGTCTGGGGTAGAATGAAAGAGGAAGCATGGAAGGCAAAACCAAAGAATCTTGATGAACTCTGGGAGGCATGTAAGACTGCTTTCTTTGCTATTCCTGATGACTTCATCAACAAATTGTATGAATCATTGTCGAACCGCATGGATGCAGTCCTTCAAGCTCATGGAAGTCATACAAGATATTAAATATGGATCTCACAGCACCACTACTTAATTCACTGACGTTATACAACATATTTTTGTATTTGAAGTAAATTGTTTGTTTCTGTGTTCATTAAATGATCAATCTTTCTTCAGTGAAGCAAATTTAGTATATTGAGCATAATTTGGGAGGGTTTTAGCTTTCATATAAGACATTTCTAAAACCAACCGATTAATTTAAAGTCAGGTTATAAGCTTTTGTTTCTACAAAATGGATAAGCGACAAGACTTTTGTCAGGGACTGTATTACCACATGACATCACAAGGTGGAACAGTGTTTTCTGTTTGAGAGAAGAACTAAAGCTTGAATATTAAATAATAGGATTTGTGTGTTAAACATGTGTGAATGAAACAAAACACAACTTTTGTATTCTCACAACTAAACTCAGACATTATTTTTGCTTTTCTCATCACAAAGATTGTTCAGTGCAGACTGTCGTCATTACACTTGATCAAATGAAGTGAATGAAGAGACGTTTTCTGTTTGAGCTTTTACAGTGAGAAAACAGAGGCCCTCGAGTGAGAAGTGAATGATTCAAAGAAGAGCTGTCACTGTCCTGTCATACCAGAGAGAGGAGAGGGACGGAGGGACGGAGAAGAGGAGGGAAGAAGGGAGGGAGGGACGGGGGGAGAAGGAGAAGGAAAGAGATGGAGAAATAGGGAGGGAGAGATGGCGAGAGAGGGGAGAGAGATAAAGTAGAAAGGGAGAGAGAAAAGGGGAGGCGAGAGGAGAGAGAGAAAGATAGAGAGGGAGGGAGACGGGGAGTTAGTACGGGAGGGAGGCGGGTGGACAAACTGAGATAAAGAGAGGGACAGTAGAGAGAGACAAGCGAGTGAGGGAGGAGAGGATGAGGGCGACAGAGGGGGGTGAGATGGAGAGAGCATGAAAAGAGTGGAAAGAGAGATAAGGAGTGACAGAGAGAAGAAGAGGAGAGAGGGATGAAGAAAGCAGTAGATGAGAAGTGACAGAGAAAGAGTGAAGAGGAAGAGAATAAGAGAAAGAAGATTAGAGAGAGAGGAGAGAGTGAAGAGGGTGATAAGAAAGAGAGAGGGAGGAGAGAGAGAGAGAGACAGCATCAGTCCTAAAGCTCAGACAGTAGAAGAAGTCCTGTGGTCATGTGACTGAAGCTGACAAACCTGATTCTGTCTGAAACTGATGTGAAGGAAAAAAACTGAAAAAATAAAGACATAGAGAGATACATGTTATTAAAGGGCTCATATCATCACAAACAGACCTGGAGTTGTGTTTTGTTTTATTCACACATGTTTAACACACAAACCCTGCAGGTGGAAAACACTCTGTTCCACCTTGTGATGTCATATAGTACCACTATGTTTTTAAACTCTACACACCTTCACTGGAATCATTTGGATCATTTCAGCCCTGGAATTGCCAATCTCTACTGAACAACAGGCAAAAAGGAGCTGTTCACTTGAAAACTACCACTACATGACATCACAAGGTGGAACAGAGTGTTTTGAGCTTTGGAGATGTAAACAGACTAATAATAAAGTGTTACTCAAACATGTGAGTGAAACAAAACAAAACTCCAGGTCTGTTTTTGAGGAGGAAACAACTTTATAACTTGGATCAGAAAAGAGTGTAATCTGGGCCCTTTACAGGAAGCTTCAAGTGTTGGACTTATCAGAACCTCAAACTTCAGACATTACCCAGACGAAACCAACATTTTGACCCCAGATTTTTCCAAATTCCTCTCTAATTCTTCTTAAAGACTTGTTTTGTCCCCTTGTTTGTACCTGTGTGTATCTGAGGAGAGTAAATCGTGTCCTTGGAGCCACACGGACGAAGTGCTAATGCCTCATTTAAAAGTCTGGTCTGTGTCAGTGAGAAAACCTTATCTGAGTGCTTAATGTTGTTGTCAAACCTATCTCCTCACTCTGTCCTCTCTTTCTCTTTCTCAGCCTGTCCTCTTCTTCTCTTTCTCTTTCTCATCTTGTCCGCTCTTTCTCAGCCTCTTCCCTGCTCTCTCTCTCAATAAATAGTGTGTATATGTATATCAATAACGTTTATGTAAATAGCACGAGGTGTAGATGGAATTTCAGTGTAAAATGTTTTTGGCAGACACAATAAAGGTCTGTTAAAAATCAAATCTCTCTCTCTCTCTCTCTCTCAGCCTGCCGTCTTCTTCTCTTTCTCTTTCTCAGCGTGTCCTCTTCTTCTCTCTCTCAACCTGTCCTCCTCTCTTTCTCAGTGTGTCCTCTTCTTCGCTTTCTCTTTCTCATCCTGTTCTTTTTCTTCTCAGTCTGTCCTCTGCTCTCTCTCATCCTGTCCTCTTCTTTCTCTTTCTCAGCCTGCCCTCTCTTTCTTATCCTCTTCTCTGCTTTTTGTCTCAGCCTGTCCTCTTTTTTCTCTCTCATCCTATCCTCTTCTTCTTCTCTCTGTCTCTCATTGTGTCCTCTGTTTTTGTAATAGTGTAAATAGTGTAAATAACACGAGGTGTAGATGGAATTCAGTGTAAAATGTTTTTGACGGACACAATAAAGGTCTGTTAAAAAACAAAAAATCTCATTGTGTCCTCTTCTCTCTCTTTCTCTTTTTCTCTCTCAGCCTATCCTTTCTTTTTCTCAACCTGCCCTCTACTTTCTCTCTTTCTCTTCTTCAGCCTGTCCTCTTCTTTCGCTCTCTCAACCTGTCCTCTTGTTTCTCTTTCTCAACCTATTCTTTGCTTTCTCTTTTTCTCTCTGTCAGACTGTCCTCTTCTTCTCTTTCTCTTTCCTGTCTTCTTCTTTTTCTCATCCTGTCCTCTTCTCTTTCTCAGTCTGTCCTCTTTTTTCTCTCTCTCATCCTGTCCTCTGCTTTCTCTTTCTCACTTGTCTTCTACTTTCTCTTTCTCATCCTGGTCTCTGCTCCCTCTTTCTCAGCCCGTCCTCCGCTTCTTCCTCTTTCTCTGTCTCAGCCTGTCTTCTTCAGCCTGTCCTCTGCTCTCTCTTTCTCAACTTCTTCTCTTTCTCAGCCTATCCTCTGCTCCTTTTTCTCATCCAGTCCTCTGTTTTCTTTTTCTCATCCATTCCTCTCTTTTCTCTTTCTCATCCTGTCCTCTGTTTTCTCTTTTTCATAATGTCCTCTGCTTTCCTTTTCTCATCCTGTACTTTTTGAACTTTTATCCAAACTAAACACTTCAGGAGTTACTGCAGGATACTGATATCGATACTATGGCTTTAAGTATCTGCGAATGTCTTTCTCATCCTGTCCTCTTCTTCTCTTTCACAGTTTAGTGTTCGCTCCGAGTGACGTCCAGCCACTGTCAGGTGAGAGTGTCAAAGTTTAGGAATAGTAAAGAAAAATATGTGGATTTAAACGAGGCAGAATCCTGAGATCCGCTGGGTGATAAAAGTAGTAATAGTGATAGAAAGTACTTTTTATTAGAAAGACCCAATATTACGACAAGAGAAGAGAAGTCTGGTGGTGTGGTGGAGTGAACAGGCCAGTCTGAACAGGTGAGTTTTGAGTTTGGATTTGAAGTGTGGAAGTGTGTCAGTGTTGCGGAGGTCAGGAGGGAGAGCGTTCCAGAGCTGAGGAGCAGAGCGACTAAAGGCTCTGCTCCCCATGGTGATGAGACGGGCAGGGTGAACAGAGAGCTGGAGAGAGGAAGAGGAGCGGAGGGAGCGGGCGGGTGTGGCAATGTGGAGGAGCTCACAGAGATATGGAGGTGTCAGGTTATGGAGGGCTTTGAATGTGAGGAGCAGGATTTTGTATTGAATGCGGTGTGAGATGGGGAGCCGGTGGAGCTGTTGTAGGATGGGAGGATGGGTGTGATGTGGTGGATGGAGTGTGATGATGTGGGCAGCTGAGTTTTGGACTGATTGAAGTTTATGGAGAATTTTTTTTATGGGAATTGCAGTAATCCAGACGGGAGGTGACAAGGCTGTGAACGAGGATGGCAGTGGAGTGTGGAGTGAGGGAAGGGCGGAGGAGGTGGATGTTGCAGAGGTGACAGTAGGCGGAGCGAGTGATATTGTTGATATGAGAGGTGAAGGAGAGAGTGCTATCGAGGATGACACCCAGACTCTTTACCTGAGTGGAGGGAGAGATGGAGGAGCAGTCAATGGAAATGGAGAAGGGATTTATCTGGTTTAGGGTGGATTTGGTGCCTACAAGGAGAAGTTTGGTTTTATTGCTGTTGAGTTTGAGGAAGTTTGAGGTGAACCAGGATTTAACTTCTTCAAGACAGCTGATAAGGGAGGAGGGTGGGATTGTGGAGTTTGGTTTGCTGAAGAGGTAGAGCTGGGTGTCATCCGCGTAGCACTGGAAGTGGATATGGTGTTTCCGGATAATGTGGCTGAGGGGGAGGAGGAAGAAGATGAACAGCAGGGGACCGAGGACAGAACCTTGGGGAACACCAGTAGTGATGGAGACTGGATGAGAGGTGAAAGATTTGAGTTGAATGAACCGAGTGTGGTCAGAATGATAGGAGTGAAACCAGGATAGGGCTGTACCAGTGATGCCAGAAGAAGAGAGTCGGTCAAGAAGGATGGAGTGAGAGATGGTCGAAGGCCGCACTTAGATCAAGCAGCAAGCGGATGGATAACGAACCAGAGTCAGCAGAGAGGAGAAGGTCGTTAGTGATTTTGAGAAGGGCGGTTTCAGTGCTATGGAGGGGACGGAAGCCAGACTGGAAATGTTCATTCCAGAAAAGTTACATATAGACTGATTTGTTTCCATGGTGATGTTATTGCTTTACCTGGAATGTAAAGTTTGGCGCACTTTACTTTTGTCAATAAAAACACCAAATGGTTTAATAGATACTATAATGTGGACCATTCCAGGCAAAGCCACAACATCTCCATCACCATCCATTTCCTGACACTAGAAAAGTTACATAGTGCATCTTTAAGACCAACTGAGGAAAGCTCAAAGCAAAATGTAAATTTAAACTATAAACACTATAGACATATATTAGTGTATATCCCCTAACTGATACACTGGTCTGTTTCCTCATCACAAACAGACCTGGAGTTGTGTTTTGTTTCATTCACACATGTTTAACACACAAACCCTGCAGATTTAGGCTTCTAGTTTTTCTCTCAAACTAAAAAATAAAAATAAAAAACACTTCACCTTGTGATGTCATGTGGTATTGAAACTCCACACACCTACACCAGAATCATTTGGATGATTTCAGTCCTGGAATTGTCAATCTCCACTAAACTAAAGGTAAAAGGAGCTGTTAATGTGAAAACTACCGCTTCGTGACATCACAAGGTGGAACAGAACATTTTGAGCTTTGTAGATGTAAACAGACTAATAATAAAGAGTTACTCAAACATGTGAATGAAACAAAACACAACTGCAAGTCTGTTTTTGAGGAGGGAACAACATTAGAACATGGCTTAAAGCTCACAAGAGTCAGTTTTGTGTGATTTAGGACCTTTAAACTCCTCTGTTTGTGCTTGTTTCAGGATGATTGAAGAAGGCAGTAAACGTGGAAAGACGCTGGTGGAGAAGAGACAGCTGTTTATGGAGATGAGTGAGTGGAGTCTGAGCCTTTGGGTTTGGGCTGTATCACAGTTTTATTATTAAACAGAATAGAGACATTACTGTAACAATCTCTCACTCTGGAGGCACTGATCTGTTCATAAAAAGTGTTGATAAATAGTTTTTGTGTGTTTCTTCTTCAGGGGCCCAGAACTTTGACGTGATCCGGTTGTCCACCTACAGGACAGCCTGCAAACTGCGCTTTGTGCAGAAAAGATGCAACCGTAAGAAACTCAGTATATGTGTTTGGAAATGACGAATTACACCAGGGTTCTAAGCATAAAATAATAATAATAATAATAATAATAATAATAATAATAATAATAATAATAATAATAATAAAGTTAAAAGTCTTAACTATGAGCCTCCCTGGACAAGAACTGTACCCAAATGAAAACCAGCTGACGTAGTCCTGAGGTAGTCTTGACCAAGACCAGCACAAGATCTGGAGATAGGTCCCACTGCTCCTGACAGATTTAACCCAGGGGCACTGAAGACTGGGTCAAATGCAGAGGTCATATTTCCCTATGGTGTATTTCTAGTTCAGACCTCAGGTTTCACTACACTGGGACTGAACCAGGACTAAACTAGGTCCTAATCCAGACAAAACACCAAGTTCAAGTAAACAGGGATTTTACTTGAACTTGGTCTAATCCATGATTAAACTAAGACTAAACCTGGTCTAAACCAGGTCTTACCCCCATCTCCTAGTTAACCAGGTCTAAACCAGCTCTAAACTAGGTCAAACCCAGGTCTAAACCATGTCTAACCCAGGTCTAACCCAGGTCTAACCCAGGTCTAACCCAGATCTACCAGGTCTAACCCGGGTCTATACTGGGTCTAACCCAGTCTAACCCAGGTCTAAACTGGTTGATTTAAATTAGAATATTGTCGCCTCTCTCTTTGTAACTGCTGCTGTGAGCCTCGTCATTTTGGTCTGAACCCGCTCTACGTGATCCTGGTGTTTGTATTTCGCTATTTTATCTATAAATAAATTCTTATTCCTAATATGGACCTGGCTCCAAATTCGCCCTTATAACTGCTAGCCTCGTGAGCTTCATTTGACTGGAGTTGGATGCTGAACCTTAGTACAGTCTATGGTTTAAACAAGGTCTAACCCAGGTCTAACCCGGGTCTATACCAGGTCTAACCCAGATTTAACTTGTGTCTATACCAGGTCTAACCCAGGTCTATACCAGGTCTAACCCAGGTCTAACCCGGTCTAACTCTCTCTCTCTTCAGTTCATCTGGTGGACGTGTGGAACATGATTGAAGCATTTCGTGATAACGGTCTGAACACTCTGGATCATAACGCTGAGATAAACGTGTCCCGTCTGGAGACCATCCTGTCCTCCATCTACTTCCAACTGAACAAACGTCTCCCCACCACCCACCAGATCAGTGTGGAGCAGAGCATTGGGCTCCTGCTCAACTTCATGGTGGCAACTTACGACAGGTAAGACCGGGCTGGGTTCATATTATCAAACCTGTCCAGTGAGTGAAAAATAATGCACTCAAAATTCCCCACAATGCACCTTGAAAAGTAGTGTCCAGCACTGGTCACTAGACTTATATAGACCAGAGATTCTGAATAAAACACACTTAAATAAACCATTATGGTGTTAACGGTGCTAGAATTAGCTCCAGCTGTTCAAAGAGCTGCATTTCCACATCTCAGACAAAAAGCAAATACTCCTGTGTGTTTATCTGAGATCCATCCTGACAAAAACGTGTATGATTATTATTAGTGCATAAATAATCATGTGTCAGTCTGATTTAACCGTTATTTACGACAGAAATCAAGTTTAGTCTTTAGACTTTTTCCCCAACTGTAGTGAGCCATGTGTCTGAATCGCTCTGTGAGACCCCTAAAGAGTGTCTGAATTGCTCTGTAGAGTCCTCTAAAGAGTCCAGACTCTTAGAGACTCTGTAGTGTATGAGGGGTTAGGGACGGGGGGACATTCGGACACAGCCTAAGACGGCATATGACAGGTTAGACTGTTTGTCTAAAAAACAGTTAACATCATTATATTTAAGATTTGACTAAAAATCTTGCCAAGTCTTTTCTAGTTTTGTCGTTTTGGTGAGGTATGTTACCTAGCAACCGTACTGTAAACAAGGGCCAAAACCTGCCACATACAGGTCAATACTGTCAATTACACTATAATTATAATAAAATATATGACAAGTCTTTATTTTGTTAAATCAGTGTTTAAACTCAAAACCTTTCATGTGCGCAAATTGTCTCTACAGTTTGGAGGACATTTTCAGTGTTGATGTCACACACAGGGGGAGGGATTCTATTTAACAACTCAGGACTGCATCTTCTCAATTTTATTTTCCACAAACTGACATTTATATTTGTTGGTACAGATATTTTACCAGCTTTTAATTGTATTATTGTAGCAGTATAGTCGTTGTTCTAATTTTCCAAATGCTCCAAACAACTACACCTCAAGACGAGTTTGAGGACCCAATCAATAAGAAAACAAGATAGTTATGGTGCATTGTGTAACTTTTTGGTTGGGGGTCCGTCACCTGCTTGTTTCTATGGATATGTCATTGCTCTGCCTGAAATGTTCCACAGTATGACATTAAACAGCTCTATTTTCCATTTATTCAATTACAGGTGGTTTTACAGCTCAAAAATACCTAGAAAAACAGACATTCTGACTGTGAGCGGGGTCGCCTCTCCACAGATCTGACCTGTAACTTGGTCTCTTTTGGTCTCCATGGAGATACATAGGTTTAATGCCATACTGTGAAACATTCCAGACAAAGCAATAACATTTACATGGAGAAAAGCATTTGACAGACCCTCCACCAGAAAAGTTACACAATGCAGCTTTGAGAAGAATGGAGAGGAGGGAGACTTGGGGGCAGGAGAGAGAGTGCATTTGTTTGAATTCCTTGAGATGTGATTGGCTGGGAGGAAATGGTAAATACAATTCAAGTCCTTCTGCTTAAATAAAGCATCGATTCAGGCTTCGATCTCCAGTGAACCTGAGCTCACCAGGCTCTGCTGAGGGACTTCAGATACAGATCCATTTCTCCATCAGTGAATCTGTGTGGTCTTCAGCTGACACACACACCTCCTGTCTGCTCCTGTCTGTACCTGTCTCTGCTCCTGTCTGTTCTACTCCTGTCAGCTCTGCTCCTGTCTGCTCCTGTCTGCTCTACTCCTGTCTGCTCTGCTCCTGTCTGCTCTACTCCTGTCTCTGCCCGCCTGACTCTGCTCCTGTCTCTGCACCTGTCTGCTCTCTAGCTCTGCTCCTGTCTGCTCCTCTTGTTTTGTTCCTGTCTGCTCCTGTCTGCTCATCTGTCTCTGCTCCTGTCTGCTCCTTTGCCTCTGCTCCTGTCTGCTCCTTTGCTCCTGTCTGCTACTGTCTGCTCCTGCCTCTGCTCCTGTCTGCTCCTCTGCCTCTGCTCCTGTCTGCTCTACTCCTGTCTGCTCCTGTCTCTGCACCTCTGGCTCTGCTCCTGTCTGCTCCTGTCTCCTGCACTCAGAGTATCGACCCAAACACTTCCTCATTATTGTAAAGCCGCTCATTGATTGGCTGAGTTCATTCATGCTGTGATTTTATTGGCTAACACTGAGATGGAGGGGCCAATAGAGCTCTATGAGACTTTTTAAAGAAATATACAAACGCATGACCTACAAATATTGAACCTTATCCTTATTTGTCATATTAAAGTCCATATGACACGTTAGACTACTCATTTCTCTAAAACACAGTTAAGATAATCCTTTATTTGTCCCACAATGGGGAAATTGCAGTTAAAATCATTATATTTAAAGGTCCTAAATGACTTAAAGTGACTCTTCTGAGCTTTTAGCCATGTTCTAATGTTGTTTCCTCCTCAAAAACAGACCTGGAGTTGTGTTTTGTTTTTTTTTCCACACATGTTTGAGTAGTACTTCATTATTATTCATTTGTCTACATCTCCAAAGCTCAAAATGCTCTGTTCCAACTTGTGATGTCATTTAGTGGTAGTTTTCAAGTGAACATTAAGTTCAGAAGAAAGTGGACAATCTAGGGCTGAAATCTTGTAGTGTTTTCAGTTTGAGAGAAGAACACACTTTAAGTGTGTTAAACATGTGAATGAAACAAAACACAACTCCAGGTCTGTTTGTGATGAGGAAACAACATTAGAACAGATCAGAACGTTGCATAATATTGGCCCTTTAAAGTCTCCAGTGTAATACATGAGAGTGTTAGAGCTCGGGGAACACTGATGGTGTTATTATTGTGGACTGATGCAAACGAGTGTCCCGTCACAGGAAGTGCTCCTCTGTCCCTCTCCTCCAAACTCAATTACACTCAAGCTGTAATGCCCTCTGCTCGGAAATGAAGGAATAAAGATCAGGAGGAGGAGGAGAGGGAGGAGTGAGAGGAAGAGAGAGAACAGGATATGAGAGGAGAGTGAGGAACGGAGAGAGAGTGGCAGAGAGAAGGAGGGGGAGAGCCTGCTCAGAGGAAAGGAGAGAGAGAGAGAGACAAGGGCAGAGAGAGGGAGAGCAAGGGGAAGAGACAGACCCAGCTATGAGAAGAGAGAGAGGAAGAAGAGAGAAGGGGGACAGCCTGCGCAGAAGAAAGAATAGAGAGAGAGAGACAGAGGCAGAGAGATAGTAACAGAACACGATATGAGAGGAGAGAGAGGAAAGGAGAGAGAGTAACAGAGGCAGAGAGAGAGAGAGAGAGAGAGAGAGAGAGAGGAAGAGTCAGAACAGGATATGAGAGGAGAGAGAGGAAGAAGAAAGAAGGGGAAGAGCCTGTGTAGAGGAAAGGAGAGAAAGAGAAAGAGAGGAGAGGGAGGTAGTGAGAGAGAGAGAGGAGTGGGGGGGCTGCACAGAGGTAAGGAGAGAGAGAGGGACTGAGGGAGAGAGAAAGGGAGCAAGAGGAAGAGACAGAACAGGATATGTGAGAAGAGGGAGGAAAGGCGAGAGAGAGACAAGAGTCAGAGAGAGAGGGAGAGACAGTACAGGATAGAGGGAGAGGGAGAGAGACAGGGGAAGAGGAGGTAGAATGAACGTTAGGTGACGGAGTGAAGGAGTGTGTTTTTACCAGGTCAGCACAAACCTGTTCATTTACACTGAGTCTGTCAGTCCCATTTTCTGGCGTAGACTCTGCAGATGGAAAAGACCCCGAGAGTCACATCAGGTTTAGTAAAAACAACATTTAAGTGTCATTCATTTTAAATTGCAAAGAGATAATTTAATCCACAATTTGGAACTTGAACTGTTGACTTTTCTGTTTCTGTTCCATGTATAATCCAAAACTGGTCGAAACATTTCTTGTAATGTAAATATGTAATGTAGTTAATGCAGTTCTATAAGGCCACATATGGTTGGTATCGAAAGAATCAAAGGTCTTGAAAAGCAGATACTAATCAATTCTAAGACTAGTATTGAACCTAGATACTAATTTTTCGCAGGTATTGATACTAAAAAAGTCCCATTGAGTATAATAAGTATAAGAGCACATAGACTAGTATACACCCATGGACCACTATGGAACCTACAGGACCACTGAGGGAGTACACACATATAAGACACATGGGAACAAAAAAAAAGTTCTACCATTTAATGTGGAAAATCACATTCTATTGTCTAAAGAAAGAGTGTTTGTCATTATTATTGTGGTATCAGAATCAGTATTGAGTATCAAGTCTATTCCTTAATATTGAATTTGAGTTTGAACTTTTAGTATCGTGACAACACTAGTACCATATAAGCCTCTTTACATCTTTCATTTACTGTTTTATTTTGCTAAATCCTCATTTGTTCTTTTGTTTGCAGCGAGAGTCACGGGAAGCTGACCGTTTTCTCCATGAAGTGTATGCTGGCTACGATGTGTGGAGGGAAGATCGTGGACAAACTACGCTGTGAGTTTTGTTTTATTTTTACTTATGATTTAACATGTGTTCTGCTTTAAAGCTGCATTGTGTAACTTTGCTGGCAGAGGGTCCGTTAAATGCTTTTCTCCATGGAGATGTTATTGCGTTGTCTGGAATGTTTCACAGTGTGGCATTAAATCTTTCTATCTTCATGGAGACCAAACCAGACCAAGTTACAGGTCAGATCTGTGGAGAGACGACTCCGCTCACAGTCAGAATGTCTGTTTTTCTAGGTATTTTTGAGCTCTAAAACCACCTGTAACTGAATAAATGTAAAGTAGAGCTGTTTAATGTCACACTGTGGAACATTCCAGGCAGAGCAGTGACGTTTCCATAGAAACAAACAGGTGATGGACTCCCAACCATTGTATGTGTGTTTTCTGTAGTTTTCATAACGTGAGGATGCCTTTATCTAACATGGAGCAGGTCAAGTATTTCTAATTAATATAACATTTGATTAGAAAATATCCAAAAGGAAAATCCAAACAGACAGAATAAGACCTCAATGAGACACAGGGAGGGCATCTGACACACCGGGACATTTCAGAACATGTTTGTACAGATCTAAAGTACAGGGTTTGCAGTTTTTATGCAGAATAAAACTGGAGATTTTGATGTTTGTGGAGAAATTGCGGTCTTCAAGATTTCGAGATTTGCTAATTGCACCCGTTCAAATTGCACTTTTGATTTAATTGCAATTAACTTTGCAGCCGTACTCCTGACATTTACTATAACTCTACAAATAAGAGCGAGCTGTAAGAAAAATGAGCAAACTCCTTTTCCAGCACTCAACATAATACTATAAAACAGCATCATAAAAATGTCAAGATTTTGTTATTGTAGTTCCTCAATGAAAACACAAGATGGCAGCATTAGCCCTTCTATATATTCTATATGCATGTCTATAGATTTAAAACGAAATGCTGAAAGAAAGAAATGCAGTTTTTCCCCCTTATATTAATTAAATGCACTAGAATTTGATGTTTTTGTATAGTTTCAGATGGAGACCAGGGTCCTATATAAGTCTATGGGGGATTTTGAATAGTGATAATTTGAGTAATGGCACCACTTTCAGGTTATTGTGAAAAAATGATTTAACTTTATCTTATTTCTCCTGACAGAGAAGACTTTGAACTTTGTGCCAGTTTTTGTTTTATGTGGATAAGTCCAGTAATTACAGAGATATGAACCATAAACCAGGTCAACAAATCTGCAATCTGACAGTTACACAGCAAACTCCACCTGAGAATTCTGACCTCTTTGTGAAGCTAACTGGAGGCACTGCTCTGTCTGAAGCTCGGTTGAAAATCAGATGCCTTGTATCGGTCACAGGCTTTTCTTCAAATGTAGTCTCTTTCTTTGCTCGGCTTGAGTTTTCAGACAATTTAAAAACTTTATGTGTGCAGTCTAAAAAGTCCATGGTAACTGCTGAACATCTCAACATAGCGATACATGTAGAACACCCCAGTGTGATGTGACTGCAAATTATCAATAGGGATTCTACAATGTGAACCCAGTCTTTTCAGTGACTTTCTGCCCTCTCTTCTCAGACATCTTCTCTCAGATCTCAGACTCCAGTGGGGTGATGGTCTTTGCCAAGTTTGACCAGTTTCTCCGGGAGGTTCTGAAGCTGCCCACGGCCGTGTTTGAGGGACCTTCCTTTGGATACACGGAGCACGCTGTCCGCACCTGCTTCCCCCAACAGGTGAGAGGCAGTTTTATGTAGTAGTTCTTTTTAATGACTAAATTTGAGTCACTATTTTACTTGATAAAAAATACTCAGGGCTGGAGCCTTGTGACCTCAGTCGACTTGATGCTTCTCCTCAAATAAAAATATGCACAGAAAACATAACGCGTGTGTGTAATCCCTCAGTGGTAATGTGTAATCCCCCTGTAGGTTCCATAGTGGTCCATGGGTGTATACTAGTCTATGTGCTCTTATACTTGTTCTGATACAGCTCAACATCAATCTAAAGACATTCAGGAAAGGTTCTGCTCTGTCCTGTCAGTGGGACTTTTTTAGTATCGATACAAGCTCAAATGAGTATCTAGTTTGAATACTAGTTTGAGTATCGATTAGAATCTGATTTTTGATATTTCTGATAACCTAGTTAGCATGGCTGTCAGCAGGAATTTGGCGGCCCAGGGCAAGAACACTCACATGAGCCCCCCTCTAATATTAATTAATAGGCAGAGGTTCCAATTCTGGGCCCCTAAGACCCTGGGGCTTGAGACGACAGACTGGAATTTGTCCCTCCCTCTTCTCTATTTGTGACAAAGACCTTTTTTAAGAAGGCCCATTTAGAAATATCATATAAATGGCAAAAATACAAATTGTATTTGGCCATTTGGTAAGAACCCTTAAAAGGACTTGAAACTGAAACTGCTTAGGACTTAGGACTCGATGAAACAGAGGGAGGACCCAAAACGCAGGACTGCTGTTAAAGTTCTTTAATATAATAAAGAATGACGAAAAATCCTAAAATAGAAACTGACAAGACACAGCCAATGACAATGGACCAACAAAGGGCAGAGGAGAACACAGGGTAAATATGTACACAGGAAAGAGACACAGGTGAAACACATGAGTGCAACAGACGGGAAGTAAAACGCAAAACTACAAGCTGACAGGACAAATGTCAAAATAAAACACTTAAGGGCACACTACACTAAAGGAATAAGATACACCAAAATATGCAAAAACAATGACGACAAAACATGATCCATAACATGACTTGGACTTGTGGTCAGACTTGAGATTTGCAAAACAATGACTTGGTCCAACCTCTGACATTACTGTACAATATGTAATAATATTATAAACGAAGTAATTACCAAAGAGAAGTGAATCATCTTTTGCAATAGCACCTACCTGAAGAACTGAGGGATTACACAGAAATATCATGTAGTCTCATTCACATTAGACTAAAGGTATGGTCCAGTGCTTCATCTGTGTGTGTCCCTCAGAAGAAGATCGTCCTGAACACGTTTCTGGATGTTCTCATGGCCGATCCTCCTCCTCAGTGTCTGGTGTGGCTCCCGCTCATGCACAGACTCGCCAACGTAGAAAATGGTGAGAGCAACTTCACTGCAAATAGCATTGGTCTGTTATTTATGTAAACCATTTTAGAATCCATCCATCCATTTTCTTCCGCTTATCCGGGGCCGGGTCGCGGAGGCAACATTTTAGAATCATCCAATAATTTCCAGTATCTCCTCACTGGTGGTCTTCAGATTCTAGGATCATACAAGAGACAGTTTTCACAATATTTCTGTTTAAAGGGTCAATATTACACAATTTTCTGATCTGTTCTGATGTTGTTTCCTCATCACAAACAGACCTGGAGTTGTTTTGTTTCATTCACATGTTTAACACACATCCTGCAGATTTAGGCTGAGTTCTTCTCTCAAACAGTAAACACTCTGTTCCACCTTGTGATGTCATGTGGTAATTCAGGAAGTGCTCCACTGTGTTTTGAAACGCCGTACACCTTTACTAGATTTCAGCTCTGGAACTGCCAATGTATCAATGTATTAATCTACTGTACTAAAGGTAAAAGGAGCTGTTCACTTGAAAACAACTGCTTCATGACATCACAAGGTGGAACAGAGCATATTGAGCTTTGGAGATGTAGACAGACTAATAATAAAGAGTTACTCAAACATGTGTGAATGAAACAAAACACACTTCAGGTCTGGTAACAACATTATAACATGGCTTAAAGCTTTGCGTAATACGGGACCTTTAATATGGAAAATTCGCAGTGAAACCAGATCTGATCATTTCTATGTCTGATTTGACCCAAGAACTCACTGTATTATGACAAAAATCTACATAAAACCATTGACTTTACCTGCTCCCTATCTGTGTGAAAGGCTTATAGCATTTGGGATGTCATCCAAAACCCAAATTTCACTGGGTGCATTCACACTTGCACATCTAAAGTGGAATTTTTATAGTAATAATAAATGTAAGTAACTTCTTCTGCTCTATTGAAGGCTGTGTATGTACCATATATTTAGATATTCTCTGTTATGTCCTTGTTTCACGGTCTCCTTCAGCTTCTTTGTTGATTTGTTGTACTACTAATGCTACTGCTACTACGGCAAAAGGACAAATTCAATTTGTCAACTGGACAAAAGTTTATTTGGTCGAATATGTTTCGCAGCTCATCCAAGCTGCTTCTTCATTTCTGGTCGGAGTGCTGGTGGACACTGCCTTATATACAAACTTGTCCTGCAGTGGGTGGTGTGAATCAAAGAGCAGATATTGGTCGGTGTGTGTGGGCTTCCTGAAGACCTCTACCTGGAGTCGCCGGTCTTCTCTTATCGTTACTGCACAGTCTAAGAAGGCCAATGTGTTGTCCTTGGCATCGTCACGCGTGAATTTGATGTTCGGATCTACAGAATTGATATGTGCAGTAAAGGGTTCCAAATCTTGAATTTTTATTTTTGAAAAATTATCATCAACATAACGATACCAGTGTGTGGGTGGAGTGTCTGGATACGGGGCCAGGGCTCTGTTCAAATTGTTCCATGTATAAGTTTGCAATGATAGGGGAGACCGGTGAGCCCATTGCACAGCTGTGGATTACCCACTGCAGTACAAACTTGGAGTCATTCAGACATTACAACACAGGGCCCAAGTGGTTCCTACAAGCGCAGAGGGAAAGGAGAAAGAAGAACAACACGTGGAGAAAGCCCACTCTGTTTGTGGATATCCTAAATGGGCTTTCAATAAAACGAAGAGAGCCAAGAAACAGGACAACAGAGAACCAGAACCCAGGAGAAGGGGTGTAACTATTCCTTACCTGGCTGGCGTTTCTGAAAAACTACAGAGGATCTTCAGACAACATGAAATCCCAGTCTATTTCAAACCCACAAACACTTTTCAAACGAATGTATCAACACAGACGGGAAAACCAGGGTGGGCCGCAATCTGCCGTACATCTCCACCTAAAAGCCACAGGCCACTCCTTTGAGGACAGCGAGGTCCAGATCTTGGCCAGAGAAAAGAACTGGTTTGAGAGGGGAGTTAAAGAAGCTATTTTTGTCAAGAAAGAGAATCCTTCCTTGAACAGAAATGGGGGTCTCAGACATCATTTGTCTCCCATCTATAACTCTATCCTCAAACCTAAATCAAAACAAACTGGGAAAACAATGGGACTAGCCAGGACATGTCCAGAGGTGTGAAAACCCATCATGGCCCTGAATGGTTATGCTAACTACTCCCCCACTCCCACTCCATATTGAATAGACACACCTAACTAACAGAAACTGTTAACAAATAGGTGTGGTAGTTTCAGAGTAGTTTCATTGTAGTTTGCTCCTCCCTTCAGGCAGATATAAAGCAGTGTCCACCAGCATCTGACCAGAACTGAAGAAGCAGCTTGGACGAACTGCGAAACGTATTCGACCAAATAAACTTTTGTCCAGTTGACAAATTGAATTTCTCCTTTTACCATGGATTCTACCTGGACGACTGAGGGATTCTACACACTACCACTACATTAAATTCCTCTGAACTCTTGTCCCTGTCTCTCAGTCTTCCACCCGGTCGAGTGCTCTTACTGCCGTAGTGAGTCCATGATGGGCTTCAGGTACCGGTGCCAGCAATGCCACGGGTACCAACTGTGCCAGAGCTGCTTCTGGAGGGGCCACGCCAACGGACCTCACTCCAACCAGCACCAGATGAAGGAGCACTCCTCATGGGTACACACTCACTCAGGATTTACAGCATAATTCTAAGTAGTACTGGGTGATATGGTGATAAAAATCTAATTCAGCACCTTTTTCCCACTCACTATTGGTCACCTTCTGTAAGGCTATGAGTGAGTGACAGGTGGATTTAACCAGTTACAGTGAAGTGTGGACTTTCTAGTGCTGTAGTTGTCTAGGGAAATTCTTGGTTGATTGGTTGACTAAAAGGGACGCAGCAAAAGCTCTCCGAACTGTTCTGTGGCCACGTCTCATTTCTGTTTCCTCACTTCCATCTCCTTGATTCTCCTCGATTCTGCAGGAAATGGGTGAGGAAGTCCCGCCCACAGAGGAGACACAGGGAGGACAGAGGATCTAAACTCCTCACTGAGACCAATAAAGTTTGATTCTTTTCTCTGGTGTTGCTCCTGAAGCCTCCCTCAGGTTCACTCCTTCATTCTGTGGTTTTCTTTTAGACACACACATTTGATTGACAGCTGAAAAGTGGAAGATCGAGGTGAGGAATCAAGGAGAAGGAAGCGAGGAAAGAGAAATGAGACGCGGCCAGTGTATCTCTGTATATCTGAGCCAACCTGCACTCACAACACCACACCTGCAGGGGGAGCTCAAAAACTACTTAGTTATTTATGCAGAAAAAAAGTGCCAGGAATGTGTACAATGGATTTGTATAAAAATAGATTAAACTTATGAAATCTAAGTAATATCAAAATAAAATACCAAAAACACAAAATCTTCTACTACTACTACTACTAGTGTTACTGGTGTTACTGCCACTGCTGCTACTACTACAACTACTATGACTACTACTGCTACTGGTACTGCTACTACTACTACTACTACTACTACTACTACTACTACTACTACTACTACTGCTACTACTGCTACTACTACTACTACTGCTGCTAATACTACTAGTGCTGCTGCTGTTACTACTACTACCACTACTACTACTACTACTTCTACTACTGCTACCACTACTACTACTACTACTACTACTACTACTACTACTACTACTACTACTATTACTGCTACTATTA